>BCIN01000003.1:694227-1303384 GCA_039545335.1 Kondoa subrosea | reverse complement strand
TGCTCATCTTCATGTGGATAGATCAACCTTATGGCGGCTGGTCTGTATACTGCGAATTCGGCTATCAGACGGAATGGCTTCCAACCTGGCTGCAAAGGGCGAACTACAATACGTACTAGTCAGTCTAGCAGTTTGCCTGCAACTTTGCTAAGTCTAATAAGTGAGTCAGTGTCGGCAAAGTGATGAACGGCAACAATTATGCCAATGCTCAAACGTTACCTGTTCGCGGTCTAAACGGTATGTCGTCAGACTTGGTTGTCGGATTCAACTTAATGGTAAAGAATAGAATCGGCTGTTTTGCTCGACCCGAACACATACCTTTTCTACAATGCAAGCTACAGCTTCAATGGCGGACCACCAACCAATTTTGAAGGTCGCTATTCGACTGACCACATCAAGGAGATTGGATTAGGCTATCTAGATAAAGCATTATCCTCTGATCGTCCTTTCTTTGTTGGTATTGCTCCAATCGCACCTCACTTCGAATGGGCCAACTATACTGGGTTCGTTGAAGCGCGATCAGATTGCCCGGAACAGATCTGATACTGTCATCCGTAGCGGAAGACCTCTTAAACCACCTGTGGTCAGTTAAAAGCCTGCTCTTTCGTTGCTTCACTGAGCCTCACCTAGCCGGCTGAACGTCATGCTGGTCTTTTCAATGATTCTATCGCACCTCGAGGCTACTCTTCTAACCCTGATGAACCTTCGGGTGCCAGTTTCATGCGAAACTTCCCACTTCTGGACCAAGAACGTATCGATTACGGTGATAATTGGTATCGCATGAGAATCAGATCCTTGCAAGCGGTAGATGAACTGATCGAAGCGGTCTACAAGAAAGTCGAGGCAGCTGGTCAAGCTGATAACACCTATTTCATTTATACGTGAGCATCCAATACTGCCTGCCCATTAGATACTAATTCATTGTCATTGTTAAAACAGTGCCGATAATGGATACTCGATTGGACAGCATAGACGCAATCCTGGAAAGACAAGCGGTTATGAAGAAGACATTCGAGTTCCGTTCGCTATTCGTGGACCTACTGTCGAGAAAGGGGTCAACAGTGCTTCGGCCTATAGGTGAGCCGATTTGTCAACGGAATCAATCGATTCAGCTGATTACTAATTAACTCGTCTATAGCAACATCGATCTCTCAGCTAGTATTCTGCACCTCGCCGGCGCGGAAGCAAGTAAGTAAATTCCTACTCGTGCTTGATCTTAAGCTGAACCAGCCATCAGATATAGATGTGGACGGCAGCTTGATGCCCTTTGCTCATAAATACGCGTAAGCTTGCTGCTCTCGAGTAGAATCTACAGGCTGATGTGATGTCCAGGTCAAAGAAGCAGATCGGCACGCCAAACTTACACCTAGTACGTTCGCAAGCTTTATGTATGCACATGCCAGGCTTACGTGCAAAATCATAGTCGGAATTTTGGAGTAAGCTGATGAATTTCTGAGAGCCCCTGTTCTGATTTCTGCTGCTTTAGTCTTTTATGCTGGTACGTTGTATTTGCACTTTGTAATCACTTGGCTGACACGAGACACAGATGAAGGCAAATACAATATCGCTCCTATTGTGACACAGAACAATACTTATCGAGTCATACGCTCTATTGAAGAAACGAGTAATTGGCACTATGCTGGTGAGAGCTGTTCCTTGCTAATTCAACCGTACCTGAGGAATAGCATAGTATGGTGTACTGGAGAACGAGAACTCTAGCAGGCTCATTCTTATGACTTGTCTTTTGAAGATCTAAATCTCCCTCTTCGTCCAGCGATATGACTGTAAGACTAATGCTACATGACCTAATTACAGAGCTAATGGTTCGACAGGTCGATCCTGGTCAGATGAACAACATTCTCCTGCCACTCAATCAGCAAGGCCCTTTCCGTTCTTGGTCATCCGATATCGCAGGAGGTCGAGTAGCATCTCGGTTGGACGCAGTCATGCTCTACCTCAAACACTGCCGCGGAGCTGCTTGTCGCTACGGATGGGAGAACATCTTCCCTTATGGTGAAGCTACTTCATTGGAAGAAGCCTTGGACTCGAAATTTGATAGCTACTTCGATGCTTTACCTAAAGGTAAGCAATTCAAACCAGAAACCATCCGTAGTGCCTATCTGAAATGACCTGACCTGACAGTCACGTATGATCGATGCGGTCAAGGTTTCCATCTCGAGCGAGGTGAGATCTATACTTAGCAATCTGACCCAGGAGACTGATGTATTTGACTTAGAATTCCCTATTTGGACTACTGAGCTACCTTATTTCGCTACAAAGGGCAATCAGCCATCGAACGGTACTCTTACAATCAGCCCAGTCAAGAGGGATTTCGTCAATGATCCATTTGATTTCCCCGATAGTGCTCTAGCTTAAAGATGTGTCAAAGGGAAAGGCTTAAAAAGGATTACGGTAGTGTGTTAAAGGTATCCAAATTGTTACATAAATATGAAGGACGAATCTGCGTCGACCGCGTTTCATTCTTGCTCAACCACTTTCGCAACATGAGCGCAGAAGATGAGCTCGCTGCTGAGCAGACTACTAATTACAAAGGGTTAGCTGTTTGATCGTATAGGGAGCAGCGAACGTATTGACGCGTTGACCCAGTCCTGGACAACTCAAGACGGAAGGCAAGTCGCATGAGCCTTCATTCAGTCTTGCGCTGATAATTGTTCTCTGGGCGACTTGCAGCGGACCTAGCCAAGCTTGATTACAGGTCAGCTATCCTTTCCTATTATGGTGCTATATGTTGATTTATCAATTCGCGCGACTTATAGAGAGTAAGTCTTTGCATTGTTTCAATCTCATGCCTCTGATGCGCTCTGTAGTGATTCTCTCAAAGCATGGGAAGCGAGTTTAGGACTAGATAAAGCCTTGAAAGGCAGTTCCAGCGGACCGAATGTACAAGTTATTGGTCAGCTGACGCCCTACTCTTCAGCATGATTTCATGCTTAGGAGATCCGTTGGTCTGACAGGCCTCACTTTGCATTCACCTGGACGTCAGGATATCGTTGTGGATCTTACCAAAGGCGAAGATCTGAAGAAGAACCCAATCATTATCAAGGTGAGCAGATAGTACTGAGAACGATTAATGACGGTGCTCATACAGTCTGATACAGGAAGGAGCCGAATTCAGCGTTAGTCTGCAATTCAAGGTTAACAGCAGTATCGTTAGCGGCATGTGCGTTTCCTCGGTTCCCGATTTTCGGACGCAACACTGACATTGGTGATACAGGCAATATATTCAAGTAGTCAAAAGAGGTGCGCTTCAGCTGTCGCATTACAGCGTTGACTTGTACTGACCTGATGTTGTTCGAATAGCTGGAATCAAAGTCGACAAACAGCAACACATGATTGGCTCTTACGGTCCAAGCACTGATGTACAGACGAAACGTTTCGCTTCCGAAGATGTGTGTTTGATCGGGTACTTGGATCTGCTTCGTCGCTGATTATGGCATATCTGTAACGTACAGGCCCCAACTGGAATGATCGCTCGATCTACGTACACCATCACTTCTAGAGTGACAGACGATGATAAGAATGTGCATGCTGAATGGACGTGGGCCTTCAAAATAGCCAAAGGTGTGTTTTGAGAAGGCACTACGTGCGCCTGTTTGGTCTAATTCTGTGTTGTATTCAGACTGGAATTGAGCTTCAAGCGGGTCATTGCAAGGGTTTCTTGGACTCTACTTTCGTCTTCCTTCAGTTATACCCTTGCATCTGGAATCTCATAAACTTCAAAGTCATCTTCCTCTACTAGCGGATTTATAGCAGTAGTAGTCTCATGAGCACTAAGTCTACCTCTTGGTGTACTTTCGCTGGTCCGAAGTGGCCTTCCTGGAAATTGACTTTCCCTTCCGCAGACGACGACCTTTCCGAATTGTCACAAAGTGAAACTTGACAAAAGATGGCAGCCAGAAAGCTGGCCTTAGAGGTCGATAGAACGCTGAAGCGCGTGCAAGAGGGTGTTGAATTGTTTGAAAGCATTCACGACAAGATGCAAGCTACAACACATTTACCTCAGAAAGAGAAGTGTGCGTTCCTATTTCCCTTTGTTATATGCAAGATATATGTGCTAAAGGGAGGGATTGCTGTGTCGAACAGTGGAGAATGACTTGAAGACTCAAATTAAGAAACTACAGAGACTTCGAGATCAAATCAAGACTTGGTTAGCTTCGAATGAAATTAAAGACAAATCAGCTTTAACGGATGCGAGGAAACTTATTGAAACTCAAATGGAGAGATTCAAGCAATGCGAAAAAGAGATGAAGACTAAAGCTTTCTCCAAAGAAGGTCTTAATGCTGCTACAAAGTTGGACCCTAAAGAACAGCTCAAGCAGGAAATGTCTAATTGGACTGGTAACATGGTTGAAGAATTGGGTAGACAGGTCGAAGTTACTGAAGCTGAGATTGAATCTTTGGCTGGAAATGTAAAGAAGAAGGGTAGCAAGAGTGGAGCAGTGAGCAGAGTAGTCGAATTGGAAACCCTCAACGATAGGCGGAAATGGCATATCGGAAGACTGGAACTGATTCTGAGATTATTGGAGAACGGGAATCTTGAACCGGATTCTGTCAATGTGTTGAAAGAAGACATTGCTTACTTTGTGGAAAGCAATCAGGTATGTCTACTTTCCATGGCGGTCTTGTGATACTGATGAGGTATGAGCAGGAAGAAGACTTTGAGGAAGATGAAGGCATTTACGATGATCTCAACTTACAGGAAGACGAAGGGATGTTTGACATGATGAACGACGACCTGCAATCTTCGCATGATTCCCACTCAGTAGCAGATGCCTCAGAAACATCACCTTCTCCGATGAAACCGCCAACAAGGAGTATTTCAGGGTCGAAACCTTCACGAGAAGCATCAATAGACGAAACACCGGAAGCCGTCAAGAGTCCTCCTCCAAATCGCTCTTCTTCCATTTCGATACCCAATTCTTCGCAAACGAGACCTGGTGGGCGAAAACCAACTTTGGAAGGTGGTTCAGTCAGACCTATCATTTCTGCCCCGCTTGTTCCAGCTCTACCCAAGACTTCAGCAATCTCATCAGTAGTACCAGCAACCGGGCCAACACCTCGTTCACAGCCTGTTGTTTTGCCTCCGATCAGGTATTCTGCAATGGCCGCAGCGGCAGTAGCTACTCCTCCTGCTTCTTCCTCTGCACCTCCTCAGCCTAGTCCAGCATCTGCGACGCCCACTTCAGCATCTAACGCTACGCCAACTACATCGCAACAGCCTGCTTCGGTATTAGGTCCAATTCCTTCTGCTACAATAGCTCAAGGTGTGAAAGTTACACCAGCAGGATCAACAGTACCTCTAGCAGCTCCTCAATCAGCAAGTAGTGCAAGCGCATCCGCTCCAATGCCATCACCAGGAGATATTTCTTTAGCAAACAAAGACGCATCTTTCCCAGCTGCACCACTTTCTTCTTCTACACCAAGTAGAACTTCTTCACCTGCTTTAAGCACTGTCTCTTCTTCTTTGGCACCATCAAGTATTGCTCAACCTCCTCAATTAGCAGCTTCACCCGCTCCTAGTGTACCTCATTCGACAGCAACACCACCACCTCCTGCTTCTTCTTCTCAATCTCAATCTTTAGCTACTCCTGAATTAACGCAACAAGTAGCTGCTTCTCCTTTACCACCACCCCCTCCTCCAGCCTCAGTAGCGAGTAGTGGAAGTGTAGCGAGCGGTGCAGGAACTGCGAATCATGCTCAGCAAGCTCAACAACAACAAGCTCAACAAGCTGCTGCGGAACAAGCGAGATTACCTAACTCCTTAACGGATCTAGTGACCAGTTTCGAGAGTGCGAAATCGAAAGGTAAATTTCTTACCCTCCTACTTTCTTGCAATCAAGTCTCAAGCTACTCGATTGCTTACAGCTCAAAGTGGAGATCGCGATTTAGCTTCCATTACAAAGATTCTAGAATCGGGCTATTCGAATGTCCCACAAGCGAGTGATTCGGAAAAGTCAGTGTTCCTCTTGGTTGTGATTTACGAATCTTACGCGCGGAAGAAATGCTGACAGACCAAAGTATTACGTACCGAAACAACCTTACCCTACTCCTCATTATTATCCTCAAACACCTACTGCAGTTCTAGATCAACCAGCTATGTTTGGTCGATTCGATACGGACACGCTCTTCTACATCTTCTACTATCAAGTCGGGACTTACCAACAGTTCGTTGTGTCATTTCGCCCTGTGCTTGATGGAAGCTTAGACGTGCGCATGTTGAACAGGTATTTGGCTGCTGAAGAACTAAAGAAACGAGCATGGAGGTTCCATAAGCAATACCTAACATGGTTTCAAAGAGCCAACGAACCTGCTCAAATCACAGAAGAATACGAGCAAGGCGTTTAGTGAGTTATCCCTTACTTATTCGCTATTGGTATATAGACTGAAGAATTGACCATATAATAGTTTGTACTTTGATTGGGAAACCGCTTTCGCTAGTAGGAAGAAGAATTCTTTGTATGTCGCTTCTTTTACAAAGTTTGCAGAACCAAAACTGATATTATGATACAGCACGTTCCATTACAAGTTTTTGGAGGATGGTGCATGATAGATACTTAGGAAATGATGGTCAATGTTTACATTTTGGCATGTATGTGACGGAATATGTACATAGCTGAATCTAAATGAATGAGCTACAAAGTTGATATGGTATTGCGGACATAGTTCTCCTCTTCTACGTTGAGGCCTGGCTGAACATTATATTGAGAATGCTCTGCTAACATACTTAGTGTAAACGATTTGTCAAGCTTCGTCGTTCGCTGTCTTCGATGCGAGAGACTGATGAAGTACTTGCGCAAACTAATTGAGTGGTTGAAGAGCCATTGCATCTGTTTTGTGCTAGGCTAGGTTGCGAGAGCATTGTCCTGTCTTGATTTACCATAATCTTCTGGAAAGTGTTTTGTATACCATTCGCTATCATACAGTCAGTCAGATGCCATGAAGAAATTGCAATACGTACGTAACTCTCGGGTGAGCCAGCACCTTAGATGCATCGAAGCGCTTGATCTCGAGCCTGTCCAGACTGGTGGCACGCGAGAGCGCGACATATGCTCTGCAATCGAATAAGAGCTAATCAAAAAGCGGAAGTAGTTGTGACCTACTGTCCCTTTTCAAAAGTGCGACCTAGATCAACCTGATTCAAACGATGCTATGGTTAGCTTTCTAGTCCGCTAGAATGTTTCGCCCACCTTCACTCTTTCCAATGTCTGGCCTTGCGACTTATGTACCGACAAAGCGTATGCCAACATCAAAGGTATCTGCTCTCGCATTGCCTCGATTGCTCCCTCTACTACATTGTCAGCTGTAGATCTTGGGTTTCATAGAAAGCCGACCTGAGTTCTCGATCGAAAAGACCATTGGCGGGAAACAAATGACTTGCTGAGTTGAAGGAAAGTAGACAACAGGATACTGAAGCAGGCTGAGCCTCATCCCATAATCAGAGACTAGTGCTTACGTCTGTAGAATTTTTTGCAGGAGGACCATCGCTGTGCTGCTGTTCGCGAAGAGCTTCTTCCTTCTCGCTTCGTGCCGTCTTCTCAGATTGAGCAATTTGAGTGATGATCTTGTCAAAGCCTTGACTTGTCATGTTATCTGCAGTGCTTCGAAACGCAATAACTTGGCCGATCGAGCCGTTACAGAGTTGACTGTTTGCAAGATTCTGAATCACGATGTTCAGCTACTAGATTCTCTTTGTTGGACTCATCATACCTTCAACAGCATCACTTGGGCTCCAACCCGAAGAGTGACTTCTCGAGGTCCAATGGTGCTCTACAGCAAGCAACTTCAGCTCCGTTCCAAGTTCAGGCTGCTCAAAATTTACGCCGTTTAATTTGAGTTGCAACGCCCTGGTCTTTTCTGCTTCGGTCATTGTCTTGTTTGTCTTCAGAAAAGTGCCAAATCTGTCCTGTGCGACGAAATGTCTAGCTTCGCCCGGAAGTTGTACCAACCGAGCATTATTTGCAGCATTAACTTCAGCTCGAGTAGGATATAATTCGACTGGACCGATACCATCTTCGTAGTGAACCGGTCGATCAAGCGATTTTAGAGTATTGATCGATTCTGGCGAAAGGTTTCCTCGTCTCATTTCGTTCAAGATGGTCACGAAGGCTGGATCAGCTTGACGAACTTTGGACTCATATGAGAAGAACCTTCGTCGACTTGGAAACAACTCACAGACTGTTTTCAAGCTATACATCTTCTTGAAAACGAATTTCCAGGCAGGCGAATCAAAGGCTAGTGTAGCCATTGCATCTCCATCTGGAACAGGCGGCAATTGAAAGAAGTCGCCGCACGCAATTACTGATGTGCAATCAGTTTGTGCCCAAACGACTGGTTGGAACCTTTTACCTTGTATGCCTCCAAAGGGTAGCGATGATCCACGAATGCTTCTTGCAATAGCCTCGAGTTTCTACGACGTATTTCATTTGGCCATCAGAAGCGCAGGAACAGGGAAGAACCTACAGTAAGCAGATTTGCATCAACCATAGAAATCTCGTCAATGAGCAAGACTTTGCAATTCCTCCAGCGTTTTCGAGCTACCGAAGACGTAGGCTGCTTGAGCCGAAACAGAAGCGAGGACGCGGGTTGTATAGCCAGGCCGAGTCCAGCCCAGCGATGAAGAGTTTGGCCGGTTATGTTCAATCCCGCGATTCCCTTCGAAGAAGGATCAAATTTACAAATAAGCCGAAACATAGAAGAAGCTCACAGTAGATGCTGTGATGGCGACCTCTTGAGGAAGAGGATATTTAGCTTTCAAGGCTAGGATGATTTCTCGCAGCAGCACAGATTTCTGCAGAGTCATTAGTCATCATCAAATTTGAAATCGTATGAATCACCCCACTGCCAGCTGAGCCAGTCACAAAAATGCTCTTGCCTTTCTGTACCACATCCAGTATCTCTTGCTGCTGAGGAGTCAAGACAATAGATGTTTCAGCGGGTACCAATGCTTCAGCAACAGTAGTAGATCTTCCTAATCCGGGTATCGTATATTCTATAGATGTATCTGTAGACTCTTGCTTTGATCGCTTCCCTTTCGATTTCGTTCGCTTCTTCGAAGTAGCTGCCGAAGTTTTCGCTTTAAGCCATGTTTGAGCAGCTTCTTGAGTCAGGAAACCTTTGTGAAAGGTACCGGATACGCCTATACCATTTCAGACTTGTATTTTGAGATCAGAAGGCAGAGAGATGTAGCTCACCTTCAATCAGTTGCTTGGCTTGATTCCAACTTTCGACTATTCTTGGCTGACCACTGTTTGGTCGTGCGAGGGCATAATACTTGAACTTGAATGCAGGAACAGAAGTAGAGAAGGAAGCAAAAGAAGAACGAGGGAAAACAACAAGTCTGCCTTGAAGGCGTGTAAGGAGAGAAGAAGCCACAGCGGCAAAAGGGTATCAAGATAATGGAGTAGGTATATGAAGATCAAGCAGCATGAGAGCCCAGCGCTTTCGAGAGGTTCGTGCTAAGAGCAATTGTCTCGCGTCGACACGCTTCGATTGGCCTCGCGCACTCACGTGCAATATGTCCGATACTCTCGCGCACAAGAGACATATCAGCAGGTACAGAACTCAGGCGAACGAATGCAAAGCTATCATTACACGACAGAATTTTACAAAGAATGCACTGTAACAATACAGTTACAATACCAAGACCCGTCTCTCGCTTGTTGCTTGTAATCCGTCGGCCTCCTTAGGCTGCGACACGCATCAATGTGCTGGTAATTGACCTGTAATGGTCCTCTCTATCCCCCGGCGCTGCACGGCTTCAAGTTCAAAGTATCAATCGGCGCTCCGACCGAGCAGAAAGCGCAAGCGCCGTGCGACTTATGATTGCACAGAATGAAGCAGTGAAGGAGATGCAAACACAATGGACATCAGGAGAACATTACGTCAAGCGATTGACAGAATCGTGTAATAAGCAGAACATAATCGCGGAACCGAGACAGCACAGTGAAACGCATCCAAATATCGAGTACTGCACTGAAGATGCAAACAGTGTAACAGCCATCCTGCTAGATCGTACAATTTGGCAAGCGGGATGAGGTTTGCAGCAAGAACAGTTTCAGGCGGCAACAGATCACAGGACAACGGTGAAAGAAATAATGTCGGTCGAGACTGTCTGATGCACCGGTGATATTGCAAATCGATACGAGAGCCCAATCATGCAGCTTCAGCAGCGCTTGCCCGGGCTGTGAAAAGTTAATCAACATTTGCTGCCCAAACCCAAAGCTTATTCGACAGAGCTTACTGTAGACGAGCTGAGCGTGTGAGTGCACAATGCGCTTGATAGCTCCCTGCTTCTCAAGTTCCCTGATAATCATTCGCGCAATACTTCCGTTGACCTTCATTCGGTCGATGAGGATTGATCTAGAAATCCAACTCAGTACACATTGGGAATGCCGACCGATGATGTGACTGACTGAGAGATCATGCGGAAAGAAGGAACTTCCTTCATTACACGGTCGTAGGTGGTTTTATCGAGGACGACAGCGTTGTTGGCCTTGTCCTTGACCTTTCCCTTGGACCACTTCTTCTTCTTGGATTTACCAGTAGGGTTGGAGCCCGCGGGCTTCTTGGGTGCTGGAGGAGGCCTGCATTATCGTCAGGGCGAGAAAAACGAGAAAATCGGTGCAAACTGACATTCTGAGCAGAGGAGAAGCAGCAGGTGTCAATCAGCTATTGCATGATGGTATCAGAGTCGTTCTCACTCACTTGAAAGCTGGTGGATCAATTCATGAAGATTTCGCAGAGGATGCAATGCGATTTCGGAAGTACCCGTCCGTCGAACCGACGAAGTCTTTGAAGTTGTGACACTTTCAGTGAAGGGCTCAAGAAGAAACAAGATAGCATTGCAGTAAGAGTTAATAGAGATGGCATATCCCATGTCACAATCCAATCACTTGCCGAGGAAGTAGAGTTGAGATAACCTGTAGAAATCCATTCTTTTATCGTCTGCTGGGCCTGTGTGCTTCATAGACTGCATCTGGACTGAACTGAGCAGAAACTTGCTTGCCTCCGCTGTAGCGAAACGTCAGCAAGATACAACCACTTGAGAGCAACACTCACAAAAATCGACCATTAAGACCAGCGATAGCTCTTTCTGCAGTAACTTCAGTATCAAACTTGATATAGATATCGCCCTCCTGTTGAATTACACGTAAGCATAAGTCCTCCTGCAACAGACATCGGGACCCACCTCTGATTCGGGTAAAATGTAAATATCCCTCACTTGACCATATTTGCCCATGCATTCCTGTTTGACGTCGTCACGAAGTTCAGTATCCCAATGAGGTTCAGTTTCTTCCTTAGGGTCGAACATGTTTTTCAACAATACACATTTGGACTTCGCAGAAGGAATATTTGGCTTCCACCTAATACACATTGACAATTAGCTATCAAGAAATAGAAGTGTCGATTTTACTGACATTGGCACAGCTGGAATCTCATTGAGTTGTCGAGTAGGCACTGGCCCGTCCTGTCTAGCCAACTTCTGCATCAGCTCGATGCGCGAGATGCCGCTCAGAGTACCGCCTGATTCGCAAAAACGATCAGAAACGTAAGCCCGTAGAACCCTTATGAAGCTTACCAGAGCTTTCTTCCAGGTTAGAACTGGTTTGACCATCGCTTCTAGCCATCAAAGTCATCTTTTCAGTAACGAGACCGCATTTAATCTGCATCTAAACATTTGAGTCCATTTTGTTTCGCACTCTCCTGAGGCAAGTGTGACTCACAGGTCTCCCAGCAAGAGGGAAGTTGTTCATCTTCTCCAAAGCTTGCACTGCATCGGCGTGGAACCTAAATCTATGAGATAGAAAAATGGATCGATGAGCATAATCTCATCTTTCCCGTAATGCCACTTACTGAACAAAGCAGTAACCTTTTGACTTGCCAGTGAGCTGGTCTCGGTGCAGATCGACGACATCAACATGGCCAAACGGTTGGAAAACCTGCCTGACATCGGCATCGGTCAAATTGAAGTTTAAGGAGCCAATGTATAGCCTGTTGTATGGAATAGGAGCATTAGGCTTGGCATCAGAGCCAGGGAAACTGTCAAAGACAAGCCGATTTTAGTTTGAAACAAACAAGACAGCTAACGACTGACATGACAATATTCGCGTTCTCGGCCGCGGGAGCGTTGTTTTGAGCCTGACGATTGCGTTCAGCTTCAGTATATTGAACCACGACAGGGATACCGAGCAATTTGGTGCCCGTGAGTGCAAGCGCTTTATTGACAGACTCAAGTTCCTTAAATTCAACGTAGCCAACACTATTTGTTGAAATATTTCAGATCAGCCCAAGCTGCTGATAAGATCTTGTTGACTGACCCTTTCGATCGCCTGGAGATACGGTCTACGATGACTTTGGCATCCCTGACTTTTCCTGCATGAGCTTCAAAGAATTGCGTAAGTTCGCGGTCGGCAACACGAGCAGACAGCTGAGACACAAAGATGGAACGCATTTCATGTTCTTCCTCAGTCAGTCTATCGCCCTGTTAGCGCCAATCAAAATTCACCTCATAGCAGAAACTCACTTTGGCGATTGCTCTCTCGGTGGTGGAACTGGGCTTCGAGGTCTAGGTGGTGATCTGGAGCGACTTCTACGCCGAGGTGTATCACGTCTGATGACAGAGATCAGCCCAATAACAGAGGGACATGATTGAGCACACCTTCTATCTCTAGAGTCTCTATCGTCTCGATATAACCTGCGTCTGTCATCCCGATCATCACGACGGCGGTCTCGATAATCACGGTCACGATCTCGATCTCTGTCATCTCGTCTTGATCCTCTCGAGCGACCTCCATCCGAACCTCCAGTTGCCGAACCTCTAGGACTAGGATCTCTTTCTCTGCGACTCGAGCGATGCGAAGAGCGGCCACCTTCTGAGCGATCTCTAGAGTGACTTCTCGAGCGACTGCGGTGCTTTCGACGAGTAGATCTAGATTCAGGAGAACGGTCTCTGATTGCCAAATAAATGCATAAGCCTACATAGAAATGGAATGAAGCGCTGTAGACTTACTCAGAACGAGAGCCACGGTCTCTAGATTTGGCCTAAATGTGTGTTGGCTAAGAAAGTGAAGCAAGTTCGAGAAAATGGCAAACTCACGTCTGAGTCTGCGCCGGTAGAGGCTGTAGCTCTGAAATTGGCCTCAAGAAGTTTCTCTACTTCGTCCATATCAATGCAAGAGATTGTTTGCGAAAGAAAGAAGCAAGGTGCCCGCAAACAGCGAGAAGGTCGGAAAATCGGAACGAGTGGCATGCCTGCTATGACATACGAAGTATGCTAGTTTGTTCAGCGTGTTAAATCAATGGATCCGTACTCGACCGGAGAAGCTCATTAATGCTTTCGATCGAGGATGTCTCATTGACCTTGTCTCTAGAGCTTACTCCCATACGGAATCTTCATCCCATTCTTCTTCTCCAAAATCAATCTGGCCACCGCAAGTGCCAGCTTCGATGTGCGTTAGCTCGATTCGAAGGCATGCAAGATTAGTAGCGCTCACATGCACCCAGTCCCAAGCCAGCACTCGGTATGGTGGGCATCGACTTCTTGCTAACAATCTGAGCGAGCTTGGGATCATCCATCAATTGTTGAACCTGCTGCGCATCCAGAAGACCGCTACTGAGGAGATCTCTAATCTCGTAAGTCTTCTTATCGGGACCTACATAGCAGCATGAGATCGTGTACTTTGGAGTAGATTGTTACTCTACCTTGCATAAACACATTGCGGATGTCGGTTATCTTGGATCCTTCATACACATCAGAAAGTCTTGTAAAAGTTTGTTCTCCAGTTCGATAGCTTGCAATAGGTCCTTTTTTAGTGTTATGAATAATAAGAGCAGATATCAACACAGAGTACCCACGTCCAGTGACAATCGACACATCTCCAATACTCTTATCTTCGGCGTTGAGGCGTTCGCCATCCTTCACAAGTGGATTAGCGAGCTGACTGAAAGTATCTGTCAGACAGGAAACAAAGATGTAGCGAAAACCATTTCTCACATCAACCAATTGCGCCTAGAGGTTTGTCTTCCTGTCCATTTCTGTTTGACGTACTGTTTTGAATTCATTAACATCAATTTAGGTAATGTAGATAATAGACAAAGGATGCATACTTTCATTTGAGAGCTTGTCTTGGGATGGAAGAAGGTGAGACGCATGTGGTATCTCTTACCCTTGAGCTCAACAGAAAAAGTTGCTTTTTCGGTGTTTCCCTTGTAGAGTTTAGCGAGACCTCGTTCGTGATTCA
Organism: Kondoa subrosea; assembly: GCA_039545335.1. Taxonomy (NCBI): domain Eukaryota; kingdom Fungi; phylum Basidiomycota; class Agaricostilbomycetes; order Agaricostilbales; family Kondoaceae; genus Kondoa; species Kondoa subrosea. The sequence continues at coordinate 1,289,123 of BCIN01000003.1, read as the reverse complement.
TGCCTTTTCGACCTCCATATAAAGGTGTTTGCTCTTGATCATCTGCATCGTCATCTTCGTCTGACGTATCGGCGCCTTTGTCTCGTTTGCTCGAATAAGGAGTAATTAGCTTGTAGGTGCCAATATCCCACTACGAAAGCCTAGAGTTAGCTTTACGTCGAATCTATTCAATGAAGAAAAGCAGACGAGCATAGTTGATCCGATTCCTGAGCCTTCGTGAACGGAGTAAGGGATCTGATGAAGTTCAGTCTGCCAAATTTCAGAGCGAGGGCAGCGTCTTTTGGTCAATCGAATACATACCTCTACAGCAAGTCGGACTCTCTTGTGCTGTAAATCCGAGAGACCTCGAGGTACCGCAAAACTGATTGTTCCAGGAGCTCTACCATTTTTCGAGGGATGAACAGCATCTGCAGGGATTTGGGATTGAGCCATTATACTGACAGTGTCACGCACTGACCTCCGCAGATGATACAAGGTTGTCCAGTAACGTGTGCTTCCGAACACTGCAAGCGGATGTCGTAATGCGTAGCTGTAGCATAGCTACGATGGTGTCAGTACTGTACGACGAGAGAGATAGGAATGTACTGAAGCTGAATAATGAAGAAGCTAGAAGATCTTCAGCTTGCATCTTTCAAGGTCGACAAGACGAAATTTACTTTCGTTGCGTGAGAGCTGGAAACTGAGTCGTAATGCCTAAAGCATTGACTTAATTTCTTGTTGACGAGAGCATATAGATTGCTTACCGGGAAGGTGCTTCTCAAAACCCCACGGGTCGGCTGGATCCAACTTGCGTCTCTGTTGCGAAGATGAATTACGTAATCATTGAATTTGCTGTTTCTCACTTTACGAGGGTGTTCTTCTGCAAGCTCCACAGTTCTGGTCTGCATGAAGCTATCAGTCCTTCGCGATGACATTGTTACATGATCTCATAAATCTCACTTCGCGCTCTGAGTCTTTGACCAATTCAACGACTTCAATCTGCTCGCATGGTTTCTGCAAGGCTTCAGCTACAATATTCTTCTTGTTTGGCCATTCGAAATAGGCTTCCTTGCGCTGTTCAGGCGGTAATGTCGATAAATAACTTTCTCGCTTCGCTTCCTTGTCCAGAAGTCTCTTGTTTCTTTCCAGCCTGCGTTATGGGATCAGTCCTTTGCTGCTGCACGATATATTTGTGGCATACTCCAGAACTCTGTACATCTTTGTCGAAATGGTCGAGAGCAAGGCTGAACCTAGTGTGAAGTCGATTTAACCTTGCGCTTCATCACTGCTAAATCCGAACCTTAGTCACATTCTCCCCTGTGCTTCTTCTCAATTTTCTCGTCAGAGGTGTAGGATCTCGCAATCGACTCGAATTGAAACAAAGATCGGGTAGTTGATGCAAAGTTTTTTTGGTCTAGGGCTTCTCGATACCTCCTTCCCAAGGATCCTATATCCTCTACCTTGCGTGCTTACGGACTTCTCAACCAGAAGACATCTTCGAAGGCTGTTCTCGCTCATAGCATCACGATCCTACTTCACCAGCACCATGACCATCTCTTCCTCTACCGCTAGCTTCAGGCATTTTGCGCCCTGGACTTTGAGAGCTTGATAACTGTTCCTCTGTTCCTCTGTTAAACCACCAACGATAAAAAAGCATGCAGAAGAATACCTCTTTGAAGAGACGATCCAGGTCTGCGGCCGTATCAAACGCCGTCTTGTCTACAGACGCGCCCCAGAATCAGTCAGCAGGCGCCAGCGAACAGGAGGGACTGCTTGTCGATGACTATGCGACTGTCTCTCAGCTTGCCATAACGCTAGTCAGTCGTGTATTCTTGCTTATTGTCGTTGGTCATTGAAGCTGGTCTAATATCTTCCAGAGATCGCCTATCAGGCATAAAGTCTTGCTAGGAGAGCTCGATCATGTTAAAGATCCGAAGACTGTTTCTCGAGTCTTGTTCAAAGTCGACAGAAACCGCGCCTACTCATCGTACAGCGCTACTCTTGTGTTTTGTTTACTGCCTCCTATCCTGTTTCTACTATCTAGTGCTCTTCGGACTTTGATCTCGCAATATCCAGATCCTTTGTTCCTAACACCTATGCAAAATCGCGCTCAAGCTTCGTCAATATCGGAAACGACCCATTCTTGGAACAAGAGCGATACCGTACAACCAGATCTTTCCCTGTATGCCGATGCTCCTTTCAGCTTACCGTCTTACTTTTACGAGAGTACGATCACTTGTCCACTTGGTATTCAAGGTAAAGCTGGCGGTATTGTACTCCTGGTGCATGGTACTGGATCTACCGGAGCAGAGTGAGTCTGAAGGCTCTCGAATCGCACTATGGTGCTGATCAAACTATTAGAACCTGGAAAGGCGGGCCATATACCTCTCTATTGCCTGATGATACCCATGGATCTGGTTATGATGTATGCTGGGTGAGTTTTCTGATCAAATGCTGGCCGGCAACCATGATCAGAGTTAAATAGATTGATTTACCCGATCGCTCTTTGGGCGATGCTCAAATATCAGCAGAGTGCGTGGACGTCCAAGTCCCTTGATAAATACACTGACGTAGCCTCAACAGATACATATCATTTGCGATACATCATCTAGCTCTACAAAGCAAGACCCATCAAGTATCGCTCATCGGCCATTCGCAAAGCGGCGGATTGACGATTCAATGGACCTTGAAGTACTGGCCATCTACACGACCGCTGGTATACCACTATATTGCTCTTGCGCAAGCATACTTCTGCCTACACCTCTGATGAACGCTAATACACTTGATTAGCGGCGATTTTCATGGTACAGCTAGAGCGACTTTCGCTTGTCAAGTTCTTGGCTTACTATACGGAGGCTGTAATCCTGCAATATGGCAGCAGGTTCCTGGCTCAAAATATCTGCAAGCTCAGAATGGCGCAAATGCTCGAGCTCTAGTCCCAACAACGCGAGCTTTTCGTCTTCCTCCGGTGTTGACTATTCCCTGACTATTCCCTAGATCTATCTATACTGGTACAGATGAGATAGTTCCAGATGGCCAACTTCGCAGCAACCTGTCTGGAGCCAATGTCATTCGGCTACAAGGAAAGGTTTTTGATCGTCCTTACTGCTGTAAAGCTGATACAAGCCGCAGATGCATGCTCCTTTCTTCATATCGTTGACCATTTCCAGATTACTGTCGATTCAGCTGCTTACAGATTAGTGCTGAATGCTCTACGTCGTTCATCTCCTGCTTCTAAGACTTTCAATACTGGATACTGCTATGGATATAAGCAAGGCATGTACGCAGAGTGAGCTTCTTCGTCTCTAAATCTGGGATCGTCTTGATTCTGCATCAGCTTGCGACAGCGTTTAGCAAATATACCAATCGTCTTTCGACAAGCTTATTTGGACGCAAAGTACATACTGCTACTGCCGAAAGAAAGACACGAGCCAGTATTGAAGGTACAATCATCCAAAGTGCTGCCAACACTGCCTGATCATGGATTGCAGAGATATGTTCACGACAGAGTATGCACTACTAAATATGCTTTGAATTGAATGTGATCAATGTACATTGCCTTTGCTTATCATGACCAATTGTTACTGCGTTTTGCCCTCTTCTCTATCGGAATCAGAATCGTCCTCGTTTTGCAAATCCCATAATCTCATCGCTTCACCCCAATCTTTTACTCTTCGTCGTTGCAAAGAGAAGTAGCTCAATCTTCTTCTCAAAGCAGGTTTCTTCCTCATGGTGTAAGGTTGATGTGTCGCTAACCATTCTTGATAATCGTACGGTAGACCTTTGTCAACCGCTAATTTCACGACGGCTATCCTTAGATCTTCTCTTCGTTTTTGTAAGAGTAGAAGATCTTTACCGCGGTTGGTGAGATTCAGTCGGATGAGGGTAGAAAGTGAGATCATGCTTCTCAAATCGGCGATCAGATCTTCGTACCATCTTAATGAGAGCCAGCCAAGTAGTGGGACTGCCCATGAGGTAACAGCGAAGAAAGGGAAGAAGAGAATATTGATGACCACGTAAGTCAGGATGCAAGACAGGAGACCGTAAACGAGCTTGGTCTGTGCTATTTCGTCATACACATCCCCTGAATAAGCAAACTATCGTGCTTAGCAGGATTATCATATCGAGCTGATGAAACAGCTCACATCGCGGGCCTTTCTTTTTGAAGTTCTTCTCTTGATATTTGGTATAAAGCAAAGTAGGTAGCCAAAGAATCAACCCGGGTGAGGCCAAAGTACAAAGTACAGCAGACCACACTAATCTCAGACCGAGTCTATAGAGCAAGACAAAATTGGATAGCTGAGAATGGACGAATAAGCGATGATCTTTCAGTCCAAGTTTAGCTAGATCGTTTTGATATTCTATCCTTCCTGTGTTAGCTTGTTCTCGTCGTCAAAGCTTGAGGTCACATACGAAGTAGATCATCCATCAGCCTTTGTGTGGTTTCACTGACTTCTTCCGTAAAGAGCTTGACGAACACTTGAGTTAACCTAATAAATTGACCGAGGGGTAATTCTTCAGGACCAGCAGGAGCGTAGAGTCTTCTAGCTGTATGCGCCAATCTCAAGATTTTCCAAGTAGGTGCAGACAAACAACCATCAATCAGGGAAGATTGGATATCGGCTGTTAGATCTCGAACAGCTTTCTCATTGGCTTCTGATCCGCTTGCTGCGAGTAGACCTGGTCGAGTGTGAGGAGTAAGAAGGATAGGAGGGTTGAAAGAAGCCAAAACGTTGCTGCGAAATCGCTCGCGATGTAGATAGGTAATAGAAACAGTAACAATCGTTAGTTGGAAAGAAGGATCATCTTGATGTGCAGTGAGAACTTCGGATGCTATGCGAGCTGCGCCAGTCTTCAAAGGTGCTGGAGTAGGATGAAAGCGCGAGATGCCTTCAGGAAACAAGGTAACGCAATCGCCTGCTTCCAGAGCTGTTATGAGTTTAGCGAAAGTCTTCTTGTTTTGAATCTGAATTTCGGAACTGCTCAGATCTTTGTGATCTTTTGCTCTATGAAAGTTTAGCTAGGCGTCTTGTCCTCGTGGAACAGCACACCTCATGATTGGTATTGTTCCTGCACTTTCAATGAGCCAAGAAGATAAATTGCCTCGCCGAAAGTGAGAGTCTTTGGCAGTCAATCTAAGCATCTTTCGCTGCCTTTTCGATATTTGACTGATCAACAGTGTTGGGCTTTCGAAGAGCATTAGCCTCAGCGCGTTATTACGTAATCCAACCTACTCTGTAAGTGAATTGCTATGATTCGCCAGCAACAACGTCGGCACTCCATCTTTCGGCAAATAGGACTCATTCTCCAGGACTATTCTGTTATAGAAGATGCGCAAAACAATTCGAAACCTGTGTTGCCAATTGAGTTCCAAACGCGCACAGTGACTAGTTTGATCGCGACATACAGTAATTGAATGGCTCTATAAGTCAAAGGAGCGTCGCCTTGCCTACTCAAGATATCGCTGGCCTCCATCTGCTTTGATGTTTATGCGTGACCGCGGAAACGGCAAAGTAGCGGCGGAGAGCTCCAAGAGGGTCAGTAGCGATAATTGAGGTCCGATGCTTCGTCTGCTGCTGTGTTTGGTGTCCCGCACCCGCTTTCGAGTCACCGACCCGAGATCAAAGTCAAATTTCTGGACACGGCTTATCTCGAACCGCGTCAAGCAGTATGAAGAGCTCCATAAGGCTCCTAAGCCAGATACCAAGGCAACGAGGATATTCCACCACGCAACCTGCTGGATTCACGCATCTGCTTTCATTGGCAGATGTGACTGTTCCGCAAATTCATAGTCTGCTTGCCTCGGCAGCAGCTTACAAGGCTTTCCATAAACGAGGTCAAAGTTCTCAAGGGCTGGATAAATCTACACCTCTGCCATTATCGAACAAGACTATAGCTTTAATGTTCAGCAAACGAAGTACTCGGACAAGGGTAGCTAGTGAAAGTGCTGCTGTACTTCTGGGAGCACATCCAATGTTCCTAGGGTCTAGTGATATACAATTGGGAGTGAATGAGTCGTTATACGATACCTCGAGGATTGTAGGATCAATGGTTGATGGGATCATGGCTCGAGTAGGCGACCATTCAGAAGTAGAGGTCAGTGCCCATAGGTTCTGCTATGTGCGTTAAGCTCATTCGGATTTCTTGGGGCTGACAGACTCTGGCCAAACATTCGGGTAAACCAGTTATAAACGCTCTCTCGCATCTTTATCACCCAACTCAAATCTTAGCCGACCTACTCACTATGCTTGAAACTTACGGCTCACCTCTAAACTCTTTTTCTCTTGATTGTCTGCGGGGTCTGAATGTCGCTTGGGTGGGAGACAGCAACAACATTTTAAACGATATGATTGTTTCTTTTGGTCGATTGGGCATCAATCTGTCAATTGCTACCCCGAAAGGATATGATCTGGATCAACAAGTGATGAAAACTATGGAAGACGGGTTGAAGAGTGAAGGTGGATCAGGCAAACTCACACACATGAATGATCCGGAAGAAGCGGTCAAGAACGCTGATATAGTTATCACGGACACATGGTCGGTTCACTCGATAACTATGCAATTCATTTGCTTAGTTTAAGTGCTATTCTGACAGGATCTCAATGGGTCAAGAAGAAGAGAAGGCGAAGAGGCTGAAAGACTTCGCTGGATATCAAGTGACTATGGATCTCATGAAGCGAGGAGGAGCAAGAAAAGACTGGAAATTTATGCATTGCTTACCTAGGAAAGCTGAAGAAGTGGATGATGAAGTAAGTCCAGCCACTTGGAGCAAATCATGATATTGAGCGCGTACCAGGTCTTTTACTCTGACCGATCACTAGTCTTCCCCGAAGGAGAGAACAGGAAATGGACTACTCAAGCTGTCTTTGCTGGTGAGGAAAGGACATTCTTTGGTATGAACTAGCTGAGAATAGCTCTCTTTAACAGCATACTTTGGTAAGAAGAATTAGGAAAGCGCATCCGCAGGACATCTAGTGTAAACAGCAAAACACACACTGAGGGAATGTGTATAAATCAGCTCAATCCTGATGTTAGCAAGTATGCCTACGATCCTGACATGAAAGATCATGCAATTCGCACAATGCCATGCTGTCCACCTGTTCCTTGCTATCGAATACTCACCTTTGGGATCGCATAATGCATTTGGCCGATGCGCGTGAAAATAAAACCTCTAGCACTGCTTAGCAGCTCCGAGCATTCAGATCATGTCACCAAAACAGCAGCTACCCAAAGCAGAACACGTTGGATCCTTCTTGAGACCGAAAGAAGTTCTTCAAGCAAGAGATGCAAATCAGAAGGGAGAACTATCGGATGCAGGTTTGAGGGAAGTGGAGGACAAGCATATCAAGGAACTGGTTAAGCAGCAGATTGCCAATAACATTTATTCAATCAGTGATGGTGAATATCGTAGAGGTGAGTAATTTGGGAAGAACCTGCGTCTGGCTGAAGCTGACTGAGCTGCACAGAATACTTCCAGTAAGCCCCTAGCATTGCGAGATCACCATCCAATACTAAGCAATCGCTTTCATGGAACAGTTTCGATTTCTTGAAGCATCTTGGAGGTGTCGAAATTCGCAAGTCGGAACTACAAGGTACGCTACACAGCTTCTCTAGCAGTGAATTCTCTTGTTTCTCAACTCTATGTTTCATGACTACCAGACGCAGATGCGAAGAACAAGCCAACAACACTCACTCTCCATGTCACTGGTAAAATAAAGCATGTCAAGAACATCGAAGTCGACAACTTCCTCTTCTTGCAAGAACAGATCAAAGACACGCCAGGAGCAGTAGTGAAAATGACTATTCCTTCACCAACTATGGTTCATTTCCGCGGTGGAAGATCAGCTATCAGCATGGAAGCTTACCCAAATCTGGACGAATTCTTTGAAGATCTAGCACAAGCATACAGAGAAGAAATCGCGGCTTTGGCTAAAGCTGGTTGTACTTACCTTCAGCTAGACGATACCAACCTTTCTTACCTTTGCGATCTGAAAATGAGGCAAGAAGCTGCTGGACGAGGAGAAGATCTCAATACTTTACCAAGGCAGTATGCTCAGCTGTAAGCTTGCGCTATATTCGTCTGAAACATGCGCTGAATTAAAACCTTAGGATCAACTCTGCTTTGCGAGACGTTCCCGAAAATATGGCTATTGCTATTCATACCTGCAGAGGTACGTTTCTGTGTAGTTAGTCTTTAGATAGGTCTGACAGGACCACAGGAAACTTCAAGAGTACGCATTTCGCCGAAGGAGGCTATGAGCCTGTTGCAGAAGTGCTTTTCAATGAGCTGAACGTTGACGAAGTCAGTGCTGCTCTTGACGAAGCTTCTAACCACACTGACGTGCAATCAGTTCTTGCTCGAATTCGACGATGCACGAAGCGGCAACTTCGAGCCATTACGCTTCTTGCCGAAAGGAAAGAAAACTGTTGTACTAGGTATCGTGTCATCTAAGCTCGCCAAGCTGGAGGACAAGGATGCTATGATTGCAAGAATCAAGGAAGCAACTCAGTATGCTCCACTGGAGCAGCTCGCTGTTTCACCGCAATGTGGTTTCTCATCTAGTAAGTTCTGCAATAACGATAACGATTTTATTTAATCCTTTTGCCAGCTCACCACGGAAATAATGAGAGTGATGTTGTATTGATTTAAATGTGTATAAGACTTATTGATATATACAGATTTTGTTCGAAGATCAATGGAAAAAGATGAAGCTCGTTGCGGATATCGCCGAGTCAGTCTGGGGACGTAACTGAAAGGCTTGAGGAAACGAGCAACTGAAGAAGGTGAGGAGGGAACTGAAGGACAGACGGAACATTTTGTAAAATATGCCTCAACGCATTTGAAAGCCATTGCGGCACCCGCATCAAATACAATCATATTCAACATAATCGTGCTCGCTCGTTTGTGGATTGCAATGGCAACAGCAAATTTCAATGCATAATGACTCTACAATACAACTCTAGCGCGTTCTGATGATCTCTAATCCACACGTTCTTTGCTTGCATCCGCATCTGGAACTCGCTTGAATTGCTCTTGCTGAATACCAGGTGTAATCTTGGCACCTCCTCCCAACGGTTGTCCAACCCCTTGTACGCTCTCTCTTCGATAAGCACCATCCGATTGTAGATAAGCTGAAGTTTTGGTATCGCTGCGCAAAGCAGAAGAAGTCTTCGACGCCGATTTGCCATGATAGCTTGCTGGTCCACGACCTTTTCTAGCCGATTCGTATCCTTTGCCAGAATAATTGATAACACTTTCCAGCTGATTTAGTCTTGGCCAAGACACATAGTCGATTCCGTGCGCAGTAATGTAATAGAAGATTAGAACACTGCTGACGAGAAGTAATAGCCGAGTTGGGCTTGCTGATCCGAAGAGTGCTGCCAGAAGATTAGCTATTTTGCCTGCACAATTTCCTCAAGGAGCTTACTTGAAGCTGTCGAAGGCGCCCAAAGGCCAAAGAAGAACAAGAACAGCAGACCTAGCATGATCCAAGGCGCCTGCGCAAATATGAGCTCAGCAATTTGTGCCCTCAGTGACATGCTTACCGTTCTGGTAAGAACAGGTCGACGATCTGCCAAAAAGGAATCTGCGCCTTTCCTCGGTGCCCAAGCACCAGTAACTAGATCATAAGCGTCCTGTACAATCGTCCAATCATTTTTACATATTGATATGTTCAGTTGAGCTCGATTCGCACCTGTCTTGGCCCATCGAAGAAATTATTTCTAACATAGCGCAACAAAGAATTGTAGCCATCTTGCAAAGCCCCTTCTTTGGTTCGAACGCCCGTCCTGTGAATCGAGGAATCAGAAGATAGTCAAGATTTGACTCTTCTGACAGCGTTCACCTCGTGTAATCTGTCTTTAGTGCACCACTGCCAGAGTAGGCTTTACTAATTACATTTGCATTGTCGGCCCAAACTGTTTGCACAACGAATAAAAAAGAGTTCCGCAAGCTCGTCAGAGAAAACGAACCATTTCTAAATGTAAAGATGAAATCCGGGTAATCATCAATTTTTTGCTTCCCACTGAGAATGCCCACTTGTTTAAGTTGTTGATTGAGTACAAAATTAGCCAAAGCGGATTGAACAACGTTGGTGCGATCAAGACAATCCATGCAATTCGATCTGACAACGGAAGATTGAACTCTTTGTGGTCGAGAAGAAGAGGAAGTGGTATCGTGGTAGAAGAAACCTTGCTGATCGATCTCGTCGTCTAAGCTGTCGAGTAAAATTGAGACTCGGTCGAAGCGAAGCCCTTTACATTCGTGATGGAAGTCGAAATAGGTGTAGTGCACTCTTGGATTGGCAAGGATAGCCACAGACCGTTCGAAAGCGTCTTTGATAGGTTTTTCGTATCCTTTCTGATTGACAAGATTGACAGCGTAGACATCGCCGTATACTGAATTGAGGTGTTCGAAATGTCGGCGAAGCGACTCGGTCTGAGTCTCATCAGTTCCATACATGAGACGTTAATAGAACTCACCGTATCTGAGAGATCCATAACCTTCAGATCCGGCTTGTATCGCAAATTATTGATCTCCGCCCAATATAGCGGCACGGATCCTCTGATCTGAACATAACTACATCGTACTTGCCCTTGAACGGATCCACTAGCAGTAGGAACGCCAGCATTACTGTGTCCAGGATGATCTAGCAGAGTGATCATTTCTGTTTCGTTGAAATTTGACACATTGCCATTTTGATCAATACCGCGAGAAAAATAGCGGGTACCAGCTCGATATCTTGAACGACGAGAGATGAGACCAAAGATGAAATTGTGACCATTGATGTTGCAATTGCGGATCTCGCAAACTGTTATGCCAAGGTGAGCGGGAGAGCAGAACAATCACGAATCGCGCTCACAGCCAAACATGACAGGGAGAATGAAGTTGCTGAGCTGTTGGAAATCACACTTTATAAGCTACGAAATAGCTTATATTCTGCGAACCAACATTGTGCACGTTCCGAGTGGTCAACTCGATCAACCTCGACTGCAAGAACTTGTTCCAGAAGAAGCGATCATCTGCTCTTTCCCACAATGATCTAGCTTTCTCATTCTTCTCTTCAGCAGCTTGTGCTTGCAAGCGAGTAGTGAGGTCATAAGATCCATAAGTGAAATAGAAAGGTGCGCTGTAGAGATGTGATTTCACCAAACCGAGCAAGTACTTCTCTTCTGCTGATCGTTCGTCTAGAAGAGCAGAAGAACCGTTTGGTGAAGGATCAATAGGGTAGAGAGCGAAATCAGTAGCTTCGTGAATATCTGTTTGCAAAATGTGCGAGACTCTTCGACTTGTCTTGACAAGAATTAGGTAGTCGGCTGTAATTTGAGTTAGACATGCCAAAGTAGCCTGCTAGAGACTTACAGCTGATCAATGAGACAATACCGAACAGGCCTGCTATCGGTATAACTTTGTCGTACGAAGCATTTTGAGGCAGAGGACCAGCTGGAAAGGATGAGCTACTGGTGCTAGAACTATACTAGAGCCTACAGCTCAATGAAATCTCGTTTGCTTTGCGATTGATTGTCAATGTTTCTTGCTGTGAGCCTCCTTCGCCCACAAGGTGATAGGCGTCGCTCGAGACGTAGCTGCTTTCTGTATGAGTATAGATCGACTGCTGAGTGCTCGGACGAACAATCTGAGCTGGTTATGAAGTAATGACATGGCTGCCTCGAGCTAAGTCAATTGCAAGAGAGAGCATTACATGTTCCAGCTCACGACAGCGAATCAAGAACGGCAAGCTGAGCGCAAAATCCAATTGAACATGTCACAGGATACGCTTAGCCTACACCTTCACGATTCCTTCAATATTCTTTTGTCTACACTCTCTTTCACTTCCGCCTTTCCCTCAGTGTGTTTCCCAGATCCCGAGAAACCTCTGCCTCTTCACTAGATATAGCAGCATGGTGCATCAAACGGGTGGACTTGTTGAGTTGCTGACTGGAGCAGCACGAGCAACCCGCAAGCGCCGGAGCCTAATTCGAATTACTTGCAGATATTCGACCACATCGCGATATAGTTGAAGAGGAATAAGAACGGAAGATCACAGAGTACAGAGTAAGAGTTGAGGAGATGAAGCTTCATGAAGATAAAGGTAAAGAAGGGAGAAGTGCTGCTTTCCGTGCGAGGCGATCCAGTCATCGTTTGGCATGTCAATCTTCAAATTTATCAACGAAGATGAGATTTCTTTTTGTGTTTGAGCACAAATCCTGGGATCAAAAGACTAAGCTGATGCGAGACACAATGAAGGTCAATATTTACGAGAAGCATTTCCTTGTCTGCTTGTGTATAACGCTCGTCAGCTACCGTAATATCCATCCATCTTTTCCATTTCCATTTTCTCATGGCCACTGCCAGCCAAGCTGCATCTACGAATTTGAGGTTATCCAATTGCAATGTTTCGATTCCTGGCCTAAGGTGCGCTAAAGAGTGGTGAGCTAATATTGCCCCACTTAACCGAAGGAATCGAATTGTTTTGGGTATGGCGGCAAGAAAGTTCACTCGACTTGGTCCATTTAGATCCTCGTCCCCAAAAGATTGTGTGACTGAAAGATCTTCTAATCGGATTACAGTATTGTCGGTCAACGCGTCAATCAGCAGGTCGGGGTTGAAATTGACCCGAGTTAAATGTAGTGTAAGAAGGGTGGCAGCTACTGGGGATAGAAGGCTGATTAGTGGAAAAGGGCAGGTGCATTCCTCTATTCGTAAGTAATTCAGCGTTCTCGCGGTGGTCAAGTTGGCACGAAAAGGAAGTATTAAGTCTAGGTCTGTGTCTGTGAAAAGTAACTCTTGAAGCTTTGGCCGTTGGAGCAAGTGATACAGCTCAGTATCGCTAAGATTTCGAAGAATATCGGGATCTTCTGTTGTGGAACGGTCTTGTATTTCAAGATAATTGAGACAGGGCAATGGCATGGTCGTAATCCATTCATGACTGTCAAAGACAGAGATCGGGAAGCTTCCAAGATTTTCCAGGCAGGGAAGTGATTGCAACAGATATCTGATGGAAATGATACCAGCAGTACACTCTTCACAAGTCCATGTTTCGGTCCAAGATGGCCAGCCAGAAAAGGAAATAACCCGAATCCAATTTCTCCGTTCGGGGAACTGGGTGACGATGTCCATCATTCGGCAGACATCTGAAGGTCTTTGAAGCCATACATCTTCGTGAAGAATTCTGCCAGACACAATGCTGTGAAAATGTTTGTTGACAAAGAGACATCTGTATATATCAGGCTGTTCGGAATCTCTGTAGATACTGGTCAGCGATTCGTATTATTCGAGGCTAAAGACGAACATGAGATGACCCAGTATGTTCTCAAGGATTTCAACAGAGCAGTCTTGTAAGTTTGGCATGGTGCAGTCGATGAGTAGAAGAGAGATGCCCAAAGAATATAGTCTTGAAGACTCGCTAAGACGCCTGTCCGTCTGGAGCTGTGGCCCTCTCAGGCTTAGCCAAATTTGTGTTTATGGACCAGAGTCTTTTAGAGGAGCGCCTGTCCAACCAATACCTCTGTATGTCCAACCAATACCTCTGTGGTTGGCTGGTAGAACAACGCTGATGCTTGTATTGGTGTCGAAACCGTCTTCTCGCTCCCTTATCGCTCTTCTCCCCTACTTGTCAGATCCTACTATCGTTCCACGCTGTCACTACCTAGTATCAATGATAGAATAGCAAAACTTGAACAACACTGTTGCGGAACAACCTCATGCAATTTTCACTTTCGACCTTGTCCCAGAGCCACCAAGCATCCCACAGAGCCTTATCACCCCCTGCAGCTCTCTATATAAGAGCCTCACCTTCCTTCGCTGAAGTTCTGCTGATTACTCCAAAAAGAAAAAAACTCCCTTCGACCTAATTTCGGTATGCCTCAAAATCAGTATATTGAAGAAGCCCAGCGGGTCAGTGAGAATCCTTGTAGAAACAGATCAAGCTGTCTGACATGCATGGAATTGATAGCGGCATGGTAAACGATTGGACCACGATGAGAAAGTCCGCAAGAAGGAAGCTCGTTCAGTACACAAAGCTTCTTCAGTCGCTCAATCGCTACATGGCAAACGGGCAAAGATCTTGCATGCGTAAGTCTCTCTCATGTATCACACATGTAGTGTACTGATGGAGGGGATCTCGCAGTAAACGCTATGCTGAAAAGGTGTCTATGCGAAAGAAGATGAAAGCACACGAGGAAAGAGATGTCAAGACAAAAGATACAGCTGCTTTACCTGAAGGAGCTTTACCTGCTTATCTGTTGGATCGAGAAGGGACGAACAATGCTAAAGCACTTTCTTCCGCTTTGAAGGACAAGAGGAAAGATAAAGCTGGGAAATTCGCTGTGCCGTTACCGAAAGTTCGAGGTATTGCGGAAGATGAGGTGTTCAAGGTTATCAAGACAGGAAAGAGGAAGACTAAGGGTTGGAAGCGATTGTCAGTCGAGCCTTCACCAAGTCGACGTGTAGCTGACGCATTGTCTCAGGGTCAACAAGGCTACTTTTGTGGGAGAAGGCTTTACGAGAAAACCAGTCAAAATGGAGCGATTCATTAGACCGATGGCATTGCGATACAAGAAGGCTAATGTGACGCATCGTACGTAACAGCTTGGCTTTGTCTCTTTCTGTGCTGACCGATAAGCATTCTCGTGCAGCTGAACTCAAAGCTACTTTTCAGCTACAAATCATCGGAGTGAAAAAGAACCCTCAATCACCTATGTTCACTCAGTTGGGCGTAATGACAAGAGGTACCATCATTGAAGTGAATGTAAGCCCTTTCTCTCCCATCGGGAGCGCTACTGAAACCAATCGCCAGATCTCGGAACTCGGTTTAGTCACCACTGGCGGTAAAGTCGTTTGGGCGAAATGTGAGTCGCAGTACTGGTCTGGTAGATAATACTGACACATATCAACCGCTCATAGATGCACAAGTCACAAATAACCCTGAATTGGATGTAAGTTTATGGTTTCGCTGACATGAGGATTCTTCGCTAATCAATTACCCACAGGGCTGTATTAACGCTGTTCTTCTGGTTTGAATTGGTCATCTTTGTATTCTCGTATCACATCGCTTCAGGTTCCATTGCAATTGTACATTCAAATACCCTATGTCTTTCCACTGTGAAGGGCTACTGTGCAACTTTGCATATCTCTCGCTGACTCTTAGGTATACATCGACGACATGCAGCAAAGCAGTAGCTCGAAGTTACACTGCATAATTTCAAGGTTCCTAAGGTTCGTTTTGACAGTGACCCACTTCGCATAATCTCAAAGCGAAAGAGCAAGCATCAGTCCGAGAAGCATTGACATCCTTCTTTCCGCTCAGAAGGGCAACAAGGCAATACATTGATTGGAAATTTGGCTTTACGTGGACTGTTGAATTCTGTGATATTTGGCAAGCGGTGGCTTCTTTAGGTCTTACAGCGAACCAAATTGTTGCTGTTTCAACATTCGATCCGCAGGCTTCGAGAATTGTTGCGCTGCTAGCGAGTTGTGTCGACATTCGATCAAGTCTTCACTTTGGTTATTCCTCCCGCCTGGGCTGTTGAAAGCAAGTAGTAGCAAGTATTCGGTATAGCTGGTTCATTCCTGGCTGTGATTTGTTGCAACGCATTGGCAATCTCTAGCAAGAAGTTTGCTTCGGTTTGGCTTTCTAAGGTCTTTGGCTGGACGGCAAGCGGAGAAGATCGGTTGTAGATCGGTGATTGAGGGATCAGCAATCAATAGGAGAGGTAGCCAAAGGTGTCATCGTATTGGTCGCACGAATACTCGAAAGGTGAATTGGGCAAATTTCAGTGTATACACACAGGGCAATTCTTACATGGTTCGTAGACATGCCAGAGCAGAAACTACACTTCAACGATCTGCCTGTCGAAGTTCTCAACAGCATTTTGCTCTATGCTTTCTCTTCGCATTACGATAAGAAGAGGATTCTGGCAGTCTGCAAATATTGGAGAACCATAGCTTATGCTGAAGCTATTTACTACGATGTTGCGGTTCCTCCCGGTCCTGAAGCTGGACATCTAGTACACCATTTACAAGCAAAACCAGAAAAGGGATTGTTGGTACGACGGCTCGACTTACTGGGTTACCCTGGGGACGAAGATGATAGACCTGAGTTTGGCCTCTATCGAGGCAACGCTGAGAATCTGCTGTATTCTTTGCCAGCCTTGCAACATCTGCTGCCCTCGCCTCTTCTTACGATATCACGTTGAAACGACTGCATAACATGAGAACAATTCAATCTCTCAAGCTATACGGCGATCAAGATGATGACTACCTAAACAGGCAATCCTATCTACAATTCGTCACTACTTCTGATCTGCACAGCCTAATGTCTTCCCTCTCGATTAGAGAATTGTCTTTGCACCAGTATACTCTCATCGATCTCGACTAGTATACTCCCAAATCGATTCCGTCTCCTTTGACACGCTTGGACTTAAACACATGTGAAATGAACGTCGCAAGCTTTACTGATCTACTCAAGGCTCTCACACACCCACTTCTGGAATTCTCTATGCAGGAGTGCTACCTACCGCTGGTGACGGATTTGACTGAACCGCTGGTCAAATACGCGACACACCTTGAAAGGATAGATGTGGAAGGCTGCTTCGAACAAGATGCACCCGCCACAAGGCACGACTGGCTTTCCAACTTCCCGAATTTGGTGTCGTTGTCGTTATGGTCCGTACCGTTGTCTGAAGACTCTCTTAGCTATATCGGACCGCTGGTCAAATCAGTAAACGTAGGTTATTTCCCCCTCAAACGCATCGAATTGGCCGCCTGCATTGCTTCATGGCCAATGGATCGACAAATAAGTGTCGATTTCAGAACTTTGAGCACAGAAGTCACTCAGGCAGATCGTGATCAGGTTCTTCTCAAGGTGAATGCGACTTGTCTTCACTTGCTCGGGATAACTAAACGCATATGTGCAGCGTGTTGTCGCGAACCGTTCTGGTACTAGCATCAAATACAACGGTCTGATGCTATGAGTACTGGTACTGGTACACGCGGGCATCAGCGAACAACGCATTAGAAACAGTACAAGTCAGCCAGAGCGGGCAATGTAATTTTCGATGCACTTGTTCTGCAGAGTCATAATCAAGCTAAGGGACACCGAGCATGTAGGAAGCCTGTGGGATTTCGGAAGGTGCAAATTGTCTATGCATTTCACCACCTTCAACCAATGTCCCTAATGATCTAGACCACTTTCGCAATCTGTTTAGCCAATCTTCATGGACAATTAGTTGATAGAGACACACAGCTCGAGTATCACTCACTGCTTGAAAGCCGTTGTTGTCGGGTGTAGAGTGCTAAGGCAACATTCAGCCTCGATCCCGAATCGTAAGGCAATCCCAATAACTCACTCGAAATATAGGTAAGCAGAAGGATTCGGACAAACAGTATTCCCTGAGGAGTTGTAGCAAGGATCATTGACGTTCTTGACACCGATCGACGAAGGTCTAGCCAGCACGCCTTTCCACCATTTCTGAACGTCAAAAGTCATCACTCGCGATTTGCCTTTGCCTGATTTCTGCAACGATCTGATACCGTTAGCCAAGACTGAGTCATAAGTATCTCTAAACCCAGGTCAGTAGGAATACAAGACAGGACTGAGCATTGGAGCATTGCTTACACCAGCTTCTTAATGAATGCCAAATCGCTTCCTTTGCTTGATTGAAACTTAATGTTGGGGACAAGCTCGAGAGGCGGAAGAGGTAGAATCATCCTTTTGGGCGGGGCGCAAATAATCAGAATGGGATCGATCGCTGAGTAAGTAGCTCACAAATCGATATTGGAAACTCCTTGACCTGCTCCTGCCTGAACTTTCTTGGCTTCAGCAATTAGACGAGACGCATGAGTGACGACGTCTTTCATAGCAGCATCTCCATTCCCTGTTGAGCGATAACCGTTCCAGATTCCGGTGACTAAACGTCATGCTCAGGATACAAAGCAAAACATCAGCAGTGATTTCCCTCACCATCATTAATTCCTGCCCAAAAGCAGTGGAGAACTCTTCCTTTACCTCGAGATGCCACAATTCCGCTGCCCACGTCCGATAGATATTGTGCGACTACACGAGCGGTCAGAACAAGTTGTACTTAGCAATTTTATATTTTGGCGGACCTTGGTCATTCACAGCTGGAGTGGATGCACTAGCTATGTTGTCGTTCACCACTACCGAGCCACCATAGGCTGTAACGAAGTACAACGACCAGATTAGAATGGATTCAGCATAGAGAGTCAGCGACTGACCATAGTCAAGTAGGGGAACTCTGAGTATCGAACTGAGGTATTCGACCATGACAGGACCGTTAGTGAATCTTCCCCCTGAATAGCTTCTCAGCGACGTTTTCAGCTAATATACCCTGACTCTTTTGATAATAATGACTCACGGCCAACCGCGTTGGTAGCTCTTGTATTGCGAGGGACGGTCGTGCGCGTTATCTTGATAAGACGCTCCAAAAGCTACAAGCTGCGAAAGCAATGTAAAGAATTCAGTCTCGATTTTACGCGATTAGAGGGCATTGAGCTTACAGAGGTGTACTTGCTCGCATATGAGGAGCGGATGGTAATCTCATTGTGGTGATTCTGGCGCCGTGACACATCTCGAGCATGTACACTGACTAGAAGAGCGAGAAGTAGCGAATATATAAACATTATGAAATAAAGGAATGTGACTTGTAAAGGAGTGTGTGAATATCGAGAGCAATAGTGGTGAAGGTTTGGTTGATGGTCAAGCGAGCATGCTTATAGGGCTATGCAGCTAGTAATAGATCGGTCAAAACCAACGCGTGGATCTAAAGGCGTCAAAACATTGACGGTAAACAATGGCATCGAGTGGTGTTACAGCGATACCAGTAATATTAAGATGTGGGTATGCTAGTGCAGTGTATTGCTATGTCTCGAATTCAATCTCATCATCTCCGACAACCTGGGAATAAATTAGTACCATACGTAGACCGCATAGAGAGAGAGAAATCGCTCACAAAAGAGCTGTCTTCATAGACTGAGACTTCTGAGCTAGGTGCACGTTGCGTGGAGATGAAATTATGCGCCCTTTCGTATTTGAGCTTGTAAGCATTTGGCTTCTTGACAGATCCAGCAAAAAGATTGGCAGCAGGATGTTGCGAGAAGAGGGAGGCACGATAGAACGCCTGCATGTCCGATGCATCTGCTCGACTGTCATCGTCTACGAATTCCCGATCAGATGAATCTTCTGGTTCGATTTCACCAGAAGTTGGATGATTGTCTTCTCCTGATTCAGCTGCTTCGAAAGCACCTTGGAAGTAAGGGTTTCTTTCGGCTTTAGCTTGCATCTTGGATTTCTTCTTCATTGGTTTGACCACCAAAGGTGTTTTTGTTTGCACACAAGCTTTCTTCTTAGGTTTCGTTACTGGAATAATGTCATCTTCAACCTCTTCTTCACTGTCCCTCTTCAACCTTTTGAGCTTTCGTGGATTTTGTTTAATGATTTGTATTGAGCTTTCGTTGGCTTCCGAAGGGGTATCTGGCACTATACGTTTTCGCATGTTGACGGCAGGGGAAGAAGAAGCAGAAGCTTGAGACGCTCGAGTGACGAGTTTAACAGGTGCACTGCCGCTCCAAGCTAAAGCGAGGCTGTCTACGATATCATGACGTTGGGTTGCCGGTTTCTGATTCGGATCTGACTCCTTAAGCACACTAGTAGACTTGCGCTTGAGAAGAGGATGAGGCGGAGGTGGCATTTCATCCCTGTCTTGCTTCACTTCCTGTGTAAGGACAGTTGGGGCCATATAGTCTGCTTCGATCTGGTCAAGCTGTTTCGCCATGAAAGAATCTTGAATACTGTCGCCAAATGTGTTGAAATCATCATAAGGATCTGAGTTTGGAATGATTGACTGATCCAGGGGTTCCGCCTTTTTAGGTATTGAAGCAGACTTTGGTGGCACTAGCTGATCCAGGTCAATATCGCTACCGTAATCTGAACTCGAATTCGTTGGGATCGCAAACAGCAGTGGCTCTTCTTCTTGCTTTGCCTTCTTGTTGTCTACTTCCTCGATGTCGGAGGCAAGCTCGTCAATTTCCAATTCCTCCTCTTCAATTTTGCTAGGCTCAGCTATTGCAGGCGAAGCTGGCAGAATGTCATCATCGAATTCCTCGATTTCATCGTCAGAAGCGTCAGTGTCTAGAATTTTAGCCGGTGCAAGCGCGGTCATGACATTTTTCTTCTTTCTCTTGTCAGGCTTGAGTATTGGTGAAACAGCTGGCGAAGGAATTGCAGACTTGATACGAGCAGGCTCAATGAGATCCATCTCAAATTCGGGCCAGACCTCGTCTCCAGCGGCTTCATCGTTGTCCAAGTCGAGCTGGGCAGGCACCAAGAACAGCGCTTCATCTTCAGTCTTATCGAGGTCGATGACTTCAGGTTTTGTAATGACCTTGGGCTTCGATTTGAGGGGGGAAGGCAATTTGATCTTGGACTTGTTGGATGATAGAGTTGCTGTGCCTAAGGAAGCAGTGCGAGAAAGCGGCTGCTGAGTACTCCGAAGTGTGATCTGAACATTATCGACTTCGGTAGATGAAGTTCGACAGGATCGGTAACTGCGATGCGGGATACTGCGACCTCGATCGCCTGCAGCAATCCATACCACCTTCTTCTGATCGAATTGCGCGAAAGTATTGCCTTCCCAACCGGTATACTCATCTTCATCTTCGACAGCTAGTCCGACCTTGAGTGCTTCGGCAAGATTCGAAGTACGCTTCGATGAGCCAACTTTGTGCTTCTTCGTCTTGTACAAAGGTTGGAAAGAGATATCGGGTTTAGCTGGTAGCGAGCCAACACCACCTTCTTGAGCTCGCCGAGCCGGATCAACCCAATTATGAAGAAGATCTGCTTGCATTGATGGGGATAAGAGAGCGAGTCTTCTCCTATCTGCAAGTTTCTCTGCCTTTGTAGGAGGTTTCTTCATAGCTTCTCCGGCTGTTCGGAATCCTAGATGCCCATCATGCGGAATATTACGATTTGCATCTTTAGGCGCTTTCTTGATAGATGGTTTTCGCTTGTTGCCGAAAATGAGACCGATATTGACAGAATCTCGAACATATGGGGTGGTTTCGATCATCTTTTGCTCGCACTCAATGGTAGCTTTGTTTGGCACAAGAGCATCGCAATCAGCGTAGAGCTCAAATTCTTTGCCAGAAACGATAAAGGTTTGGATGCGGCTGTAATCGTCTCGAGCTTTGTCCCACTACAGCAGCATGTTGTCAAGCCCATGGAACTGAAGTGGAAATTGAGTCACCTACATTGAGCTCTTCTCGACCTTCAGCAGATAGAACGTAGACTTTGCCAGATCGTTCTCGGGATGTTCTACCAGTACGTTGCATCTGTAGTAGTATCGGGATAAGAAGAGACGCAAAAGCGGCATGAGCGACCTACCACTCGAATAGAAGATTTAGGGGCATCATAATTGAAGATAGCATCGACCGAACCAATATCAAGGCCTTCTTCGCCGATGGAAGTTGCGACCATGACATTGTATTTGCCATCTCTGAATTGTGCCATGATCTATCAGACACCATCATTTAGTTGTCAGCACGAGAAGCCAAAAGGTTTTCACCAGACTGACACTCTGCTGCTCTTTTTGCGAAAAACCTTTGGCGCCCTTGTTGTCCGATCCTTGACCAATAAATTTGGTCGCTTTGATTCCTTTGACGGTACTTAAAAAATCAGTGACCTCTTCAACGACTTGACGGAAATTGATAAAGACAATCGCTTTAGTTTCCAACCCCGCTTTGCTTGATTCGGTGAAATGTTCTTGAAGCAGACTCTTCAATGTATCCATCTTCGGATGTCCAGATATACCAGGCGAATTCTTCAAGTTCGCTGCTTCGCGAATCAAAGCTGTTAGTTCTGGGTCTTTCTTTTTGCCTTCATCTACCATCTTGCGTAATTCGTCGAGGAAAGTAGACAGAGAATGACAGAGTAGATATTGGATAGCTAGGGTGTATTTGTGCAACTTGCTGCCAACTGGGTAAGACCATTTGTGAGCTCGAGTTTGAGGATCTTGGTTGACGCTTTGAACAGTGAAAGGAGCAAGAGACAGTGGATCTTGGTCTTTTCTAATTCTACCATTGGCGATGGATGACATTTGACTGATCAGTGGTTTCATGAGTGCGACTACCTTGTCTCGTAGATGAGCGAAGTCGGGTGTGAGCTTGACTACGATCTTATTCAGTTGTGTTTGATACTGATATCGTTGAATGTCCATAGAGTCCGGTGTTCTGACTTCAATGTGACCAATCTGCGGTTACTGATGAGTACTTATCGACCCATAAACAGGGCAGACTCACGTGAAGGGAATCGATGACGCTTTGAACTGCGTCGACAGTGGCTCCAGGTGTAGCAGTAAGCGCCAGCACCCGAAAATGTGGATTCTTCTGCATGAGATATCGGACAATTGTGCAATAGGCTATCTCATTATGAGAAGAATCCAGTTAAGAGCGCAACAACTGACCATAATTTCCAGAAGCTTTGTGAGCCTCATCGACTACGAGACAAACGACCTTGCTCGGATCCAATCTTCCTAATTTCAAATCGTTGGCAACGGTTTGAGGCGTACAGTAGAAGACCCGTTTGGTTGCCCATGCATCCGCTCTATGCGAAGGTGAATCGTTTCCAGTCATTTCGACTACATCACAAGGCGGAATACCAGCAATGGTATGGCAAGCTTCAATCTGCTGAGCGACAAGAGGTTTTGAAGGTGCAACGAAGATGACTTTGCCTTCCGGGAAGAAGCGATAGAAGTTAAGCATGACTACTGCAGCGATAAGTGTTTTCCCCATTCCAGTAGGTAAAGAGCATAGAACATTGTCGAAAAGAGCTCTTCTGGCGATATTGAATTGATAATCACGTCTTTCTCGATTGAGAGGATAAATCCATTTTTTTGCTGCTTCTTTATCAATCTTGAGTTGCATAGGTGGTGCAGGAGCAGAAGGACTCAAATCAGGATCATTGCCAATGAATTTCTGTTGTTCAGCTTCATCGGCTTCAGCATCTTCTTCCATGTCCTCGTCCATTTCATCATCGCTATAGATTTGCTTTGCTTTGCCTTTCTTACGAGCATCTTTTGCTTGCTGAGCTTTCGTCGTTCCCCAACCTTGCGCTTTCACCCAAAGTGATCTATCCCATTTCTTGACCACTTTAACTTTCGGTACAGGATTCGCCGCATTAGCAGAAGATGTAGTATTGGAAGACTTTGAGCGCGAAGGACCAGCAACAGGAGCATTTCCGCCAAAGAGAGTCTTTTGTACCAGACCCGCTGGAGCTGTGTTTGATCTTGCAGGGAGCTTGGAGGTAGAGCCGAAAGATTGATGCGGTTTAGCTGTGCCATTAGTCAAGGCTGATTCCAGTTGAGCTACAGCAGAAAGATCTAAATCATCGTCGAAGCCAAATTCATCGTCAGACATTGCGATATCAAGGGCAGGGTAACACGACCCAGTGGTATATGCGATCAATCTGTGGTATTTGTCTGCTCGGAAAGAAAGCCTAGCTGGAAGCCGCAGACCGAATGGAGGTCTCGAGACGAAAATCAAAACAGAGTGACTTGAAGCGAGCATGGCGACTCCTCGACGCAAATTTGTGCCTGTAAAGCCTGCAGAAAGGTCGAATAGTAGCACGCCCACGTCCACAAAGAGTAGACCAGCTCCTGCTACCAGAGCTTCGTCGGAAGGTCCGCAATTGTGAAATTCGCTTTGTCGCGTAATGCTTATGTCTATGCTACAGTCAGACAAGCGATATTGGCTCTGAAAGCAAAGCAAGGCGCTACTCGAAGTGCTAGAGCAAGTCCTGCTCCCTCAGAAGCGGAAGAGTCTGAGCAATCTCAAGTCTATCAAACCTCTTCTCCTCTGGCTTCTTCTTCTAGTCAAGGCTTCGATGATGTTGATGAGGGCTTTGGACCTTCTATCTCGCAAACAGTAGCGAAAGCCAAAGCGACCGGTCGGCTCCTCTTAGCTTCTCGCTCGTTGAGACAAGTACCTTCTGAAGTATACTCATCGTTTATATGTAAGTCTCTCTGTTCTTTCGCTATGATATTATTCTCAGACTGTGCGTCAGCTCCTGTGAATCCCTTTCATCCATCGAACAGAGCACCTCCTTCTTTCTTCAAGCAAGACAAGGCGCTAGACCTTTCCATTTCTCGCTCGGATGAAGACGACTCAAACAATGTCCGCTGGTACGAGCAACTACCACTCACAGTACTGAAAATCTCAAACAACGAATTGGACTCTTTGGAAGAAGAGATCGCTGGTCTGACTGAATTAGAAAATCTGGACTTACATTGCAACTGTCTCCCTATTATTCCCCTGTCTATCTCAAATCTTCTCTCTCTTACCGTACTCAATCTTTCTTCCAATCAATTCGAAGGCGCAATACCGCTTCAACTGCTGAACCTTGAACATCTTATTAATTTGGATATGTCAAACAACAAGCTGACCTCGCTTTGGCCAAAAGAGTGGAAGATTGAACTCAAGTCTTTACTCGCGGAGAAGCCCCCAGATCCCGATGCATCATTCAATAGCAACAGTTCAGCAGGTGAAGATTTCTGGTCCTCCTTCCCTTCTAGTCCAGTGAAGCAGCGCAGTAGTGGCGTCAATTCTTTGAATACAGCTCCATTCCCGTACTTAAGAATACTCAATCTTTCTCAAAATCGACTTCCTTCTACCGCACTGGTAGAATTGCCAAGCTCCCTTACACAACTAGATCTTTCCTCTAACAACCTTACATCACCTTCTCCTTCTCTACAGCTAGAAGAACTTGAATCACTTTCACTAGCCTCGAACGAATTGACATCTTTTCCTTCTTCCTCTTTACCGAAACTCAAATCCTTAGATTTAAGCAACAACGCTCTAGACTCGCTAGATTCTCTTGAACAAAATTTCAAATCCATCAACTATTTACAAATACCTCCAGCGTTCAACAAGATGATCAAACCTTCTTCTTCAGCGAAACTCGAAACCAGGATCGGTGGAAACCCTTTAGCTCTTGAGCCAGCCAGAAGAAGAGCTATGAGAAGTGGTGTAGCTTCTTTAGGATTACCTACTCCTACAGTTGCGCAACGTAAAGTCAGCGCAGCGAAGAGTTTGGGCAGTAATGAGAGTTGGAAAACTGCTGATGGAGGTGATGATTTACCTGAAGAATTGGCAAAGCTGGAACTAAGAGGCAGCGAAGCAGACGGAGAATTTCCATATATAAATGAAGTCAGCAATGGTGTGCTAGATCTAAGCGGAAGAGGGATAGAAAATTTCCCAAGCGGATCAAATACGGAAGGAGAAGTGAAGAAGATTGATTTGGCTAAGAATGCTTTGATTGCCGCTCCTTTTCAACAAATAGCTTCATTGGGCAAGATCTTCTCCGAGCTACATGTTCTCAATCTTTCCCGCAATCGAATCACTTCTTTAGATGGTACAAATCCATTTCTCCATCTTCAATATCTCGATCTCTCAGCTAACAGACTCGCTTTACCCACTATCTTCACCGATCTCGCCAGCATAGCACCGAATTTGAAATCCCTAGATCTGACTTATAACATGCTCGATAACCTTCAAGGCATTCAAGAGCTTCTCTTGCGGGAAGGAGGTGGTTTGCTAACGCTCAAATTGTCCGGTAATCGATTTGCGGATCTTTTGCCTTTGGTCGAAGTAGCGAGAACAGCAAAAAGAGGTTCCAGCAGCAATTGGCAATGTCAAGAAATTGATTTGAGGGATAATGAAATTGCTAAATTGCAGCCTGAGTTGGGTTGGTTGCGCCTCGATAGCTTCCTGGTAGAGGGTGAGCCAAGCTTAATGACATTCAAGGCCAAGCTAATAAGTGTGAATAGGAAATTTGTTTCGAGTTCCAGCCAGAAGAGTTTGGGAGAGCGGAGGAACTGCTGGTTTACTGAAGTGGTTGCAGGAGAAGATAGAGTAATGCAGCGTGGGGAAATGTACTTCTTCTGCAATACTTCTCCATACAATTCCGATATTCTACTTTGCAGTGATAGTAAGTTTGACGCCATGACGCTCAGCTGCAGCCTAGCATGATTTTCAGCAAAGAGTCACAGTCATGAGCAATCGAAAACATACAATGAAAAGAGCTTGTTCGCTCTGCGAATATTCGCACTTATCCAGCAATACTTTGCATGATGCTGCCTTTAAGTTTGAAAGACTGGCCAGCATCCAGCCCGCATCGATAAGAGGCGTTGATTCCAACTCTAACACCTTGCACCTTTCGCCTAAATATAGTAGAGCATCTTTTGCAACCAGAGATCCACCAATCCGACATTTTTTTTAGTTCCGGTAGTGATGCTAGCCAGTTGATTGGCGTGAATCCGTGTGTCGCGGTCGTGAAACAGTCCTTAAGCCATAGTACACGCAACTGCTTGCAATTGGCTATGATAAGTTCTACGAAGTGCTCGGCTGGAATACGTGTGGTGTAGAGACACAGGTTTGTTAAAGCAGTTGTGAGTGCTTCTAGTAGGGATCGAAAACCTGTGGCACTAAGCTTCGACTGCGACAGGACAAGGCCTTTCTTTGGCGCCGAACAGGATGCCTTGACCAGACTGCTAAGTTCAGAGATATCACTGAAGCCACCAAAATGTAGATAGGCCAGGGGAAGCGTCTGTATCAGCTGACGTATTGAATTGCCAGGCCATTTTGTGAGGCCAGGTTGATCTTGATCCATATGTTCATGGAGTGTCAAGCTCCCCAAGTTCTTCATCCGACAGATATCCTCGACTACTTCGCTGCTACCATAAGTCATGTGTGGGACATCTACCAATTCGGTAAGATTACTGGTGACGGCGAGTATTTGCGCGATGGCGATGGTGACGCCAATAGCTTCTGGTCTTGCTTTCCAAGATGGCGGATCGCAATCAAGGTAGCGAACCCACTTCGCACGTCTCGGATCATCTACGAAGCGACGCAGCAGCAGAAAGGCCATCTTGGGCTTCCTCAATCGGATTTCGCAATATAACAAATCTTCCTTGCATATATCGTGAAAGCGCTTGCATACTAAGAGAAGCCTGTAGATGTCATGTTGGTCGGCGTCTATCAGATGGCCGAAGACATTGACCAAAATTTCCGTAGCCAACGAATCCATACGAGAAGTGAAGAAGAGGAAGAACGAGAAAGGGGGAAGACTGGGGTACAAAGCCTCAGCATCGCTCAAATCCAACTTTAGCTGTACTGGATTCGCTCACCTAATTAAATCTTGTCCTTGATTTCTGCAACACTGTACTGCCTTAGCTGCCTCCTAGCGTAGCCTTTGCTTCTCCTGTTCTCTTGCTTCAGCCAGAGTACGGCTTGGCAAGCAGACTTGACGGTCACTCTTCAACCCGATAAGAAATGTAAACTGACTTGTTCCGCAACAAGCAATCCATAGCAATCCCTACTTGAGGATCATACCACAACCGGTAAAGCGTGTGCCCATACCACTCAGCTGTCCTGCAACCCCACACCAAACTATCACTCTCGATCGCGATTTTTGGGGTCAACGCGGTCAAACGTGACGATGCTCTTCAGCCCTTCTGCTTCGTTCACTCCAGTTCCAGGAACAGTACCTTTGACCTTCTTCCCTGCTCTACTTCCGCCCTTGACATATTGGGCAGCAGCAAGTCTTCTATTGCCTTTCAAGGATGGGCATGTTAGACTAGCACGGATAGCCAGGACTGGGTTGGCGGCTTGTTCTGCTGTTCTTTTCGCTCGCCTACCTCTCTACTATCATGTTCCTCAGTCAGCTGGCGTAACATACATTCTCGCTTTGACGGGTATATAGTCAGTTCGTGCTATACAGAGGAGCGCGGGCTGATAATTTGAACGCCAGTGGATGCACGAGAGTCATTGATCTATTCTTTCTCTCCGATCATATTCCGCGAAGGTATAGGCGAAAGCAAGAACCAATTGAGGACGAATCCGCTATAGCTGAAGATGAGGTAGATGATGTTGGCAAGACTCCAGCTCGTATGTGATGCCTTGATTTAAGATTCAGTATAATGAGCCTGATGCTCAATCGCAGGTATAGGCAAGAGAAGAGAGTCTTTCATGTCCAAACTTTCGGGTCGAAGAGCCAGTATCAGTGATTTCGCGCAAGTAATCAAGGAGAACAACCCGATTGTACGGAAAAGAAGAGGCTCAGTCAGCATGGAAAGCGTACAGATCGAGAGCTCAGCAAGTATGCATGAATGGAAAACCAGAGCTATTTACGGGCTGGATTTGATTCTAGCTATGAGAGGTGGTGAGTGCCTTTTGCTGCGTGTTTGTCATCTTTGATCGTCCTTTCAGTCGGCTGGATGTGGACAACAGCAGATGTACGGCATAGCAAGAAGACTTGGAAACCTTCTCTTGATGATGAATTTCAGCAACTAATCGTCTCAGACTTCCCCACTGTCGTACTCTCTTTACTACTACTTCGCCTCCTCTACTCTAAAATCGATCCAGTACTCGGACTATCTTCTCTGAATTACGTACAGCGAGCTCTTCTCACTCTTGCGCAAGGTGTCTTTCTGTTTGGTACTTTCAGTCTTGGTTATACCTCTGGAGCTTTGGCCACATATCCTTTACGTCACAACGACAGAGAGTGGTCTTCTCACAATCTTTCGCTTTGGCCACAGCTCAACAGCAAACCTCTTGTCGAGGGTGCGCTTTTCTCAGATAATGATACTGAGCTAAAATTGCAACAATGTAGTCACTACTGTTCGAGGCTTCTGGTCGAGGAGTTGGCATAGAGTAAGCGATACAAGTATAACTTATGATCGTCTTACTGACTGGCTTTCAGCTTTTCAGCAGGGTGTGATGCATCGATTTTGACCGTGAGCTACACTGATCATAGAGGTTGACAGCTCTTCACCGTGTGGGGAGTTTGGCCTGGTCAATGGCTTCAGCGTCATCTTTTACCAGCGTCTTTCTTATCTCGCTATGACCCAAATCTCGATTCAGGAAAAGTATTGGGAGCCTTTATAATTAGCGGAGTTGTGCATACTTTGGCCGGAATGTCTATAAACGGCGGACGACTCTCGCAGACATATGAATACCTTTTCTTTGGCTTCTCAGGCGTAGCCGTACTTATCGAAGAACTCGTGAAGAAAGTCGTTATCGCTGCAAGGGGAACAAAAGAACCCAGAGCATACGACGCATGGATAGGACGGGTTTGGACATTGGCTGTATTGCTCAGTACAGGTCAATTCTTCACTATTGGTTGGTATCATGCTGGTTTGATAGAGGAGATGGCCCACGTGTTTTGAAGTTTCAATGTGTCACGTGCGTGGATACTATGTTTCGTAGCATGTTTCTCATTGTAACATCTGTCTGCATCAGATTACATGTCCTAGTAGTGAAGATGACGAAACATCGAGAACCGGATTTCATTACATAATCTGCATCTTGACGGATTAACGGAATTCCCCCCAAAAAAGATGGGCCGCCTTCCGAAGAATTCTACTGCCGGTTCATGTGGACAGTAAGGAGAAGCAACCGTGGCTACGCTTCTTGGTAAGTGCTCTGCTTCTTGGCTCCCCTTTCTCTACACAACGATTTGCTCGGAGCAATTATAACGATGTTTCAATTGACTGGAGGAGCTTTGCAAATCAGTACGTACGATCAAGATAGATAAGCATGTCCGAGACTGATTTTGGCCGTTCCATAGTTGCTTGTGTCGCTGGTATGTCAATAATATCTGCGGCTTGACTACATTCTTCACTGAATACATACCTCCTGACTCCAGTTTCGGCTGGGTAAGCTAGTACTGGTAATCCATATGCAATAACTCACGTGACATGTCAAGCTTCTTCTGCTTCGGTAAGCTTCATATCATGCATGTCGATCTTTTCCCTAAAACGAAATACAAGGTTATGATCAATCGGTCGCGAATCCGTAAGTATCTACATGTTCGCGTCAGAACTGAACTTAACAAGAACTCCTCGCCAGTGTGACGGCGTCAAGCGATTGGGCCAAAACGTTTCCTACGTTGGCTGCTGATAGCGTTCTTCTTGGTGCAGTACTGGGAAGTTTCGTCCTAGGTGTGCACGGACGTGAGGCGAATATATCATTGCTGATGTATAATAGGTGCCGGTGCTGGATGTCTCTTCCTGTCTTTTGTTTCAGTTGGCCTCGGACGCAAACCTATTTTGATTATCGGCTCTCTGATCACTCTACTGGGAACTGGTCTCCAAGCTGGATCAGTCAATCTCGCTATGTGGACTATCGCTCGTATCATCAACGGAATTGGTGTAGGAATTGTGACTGTAGGTTCTCCTTTTTCTTTATCAGCAGTAGTCTTGACGGCTTGAACGACCCGCAGAGCACTGCTCCTACCCTCATGGCGGAATTAGCGTCTCCTAAATGGTGAGTAGCTTGCTCCCAGACATCTAGCTTTCTGATTGATTGTTTTTGACAGGAGAGGTAAGGTCGCTGTTTTTGTATGACCTCCAAGATCTAAAATACAATAGGGAGACTGATGGCGATGGAACTGGTCTTGGGGTCCCTTGGATTGATGACAGGCTTCAGTCAGTCCAGGTTGCACTTGACCAGCTGTCCTGTGTGTGACTCTGCCTCTTGTAGTCATGAGCTACGCGTACTTGGGCAACGACTCTGCCCGCGCTTGGAGAGAACCGCTTGCTTGGCAAGCTCCGCCGTACGGTGTCTGACTGCACCAGTCATATAGCGCTAATCGGCTGTTTTAGCATCATCATCACTTTGCTCTGCTCCTTCTTCCTTCCCGAATCTCCCAGATACCTCGCAGAAAAAGGTCACACTGATAAGGCGCATGCTATTCTTGTTCGTCTCCGAGGGGAAGAGTTGGCAGCTGTAGAACTGGCCGAAATCCAAGAAGCGATCAATCTTGAACACGAGGCAGGAAACATTGGATGGTCCGCCTTGTTCAAGAAGAGCGATCAATGCTTGCGATATCGGACGTAAGCTCTTTCCACACCGACTTTCGCGATTGTATTGACGGAGTCGTCGCTGAAGATTGCTGAATTGGGCTGTAAATGTACTCCAACAACTTACTGGGATCAATATGGCCACTGTGCGGTGACCTTTGTCGTTCAAAACCAAAGCATTGCTCATACTTTTCCTCCTGTTCAGTATTATGTAAGCGTGCGCATCCAAATCCCGCTCTAAAACCTCACTTCTCTGCTAGGCCGGAACAATTATTGCTACCTTTGGGTGACTCTTTCGCTTCAGAACAGACAAGCACCGTTCTGAGATTTCTCATAGCTTCACGCCTCGAAATGGAGCCATCCTGATTGTCATGCTTGGGTATGCCAAGGACCTCTTCGACGCTGTCCTTTTTCTGATGTCTCTGCATTTCTTCTGTCTCAGCTTGGCAGGTCACATATTAAGCGACATCCTTCAACTACGTTCGCCTGGTCTCATACCTTGTACAGGGCGCAATATTTGGATGCTTTCTTCTGATTGATTTTATCGGTAAGTCTGCAAGGAAGAATAGGCCCACAATATAACAATATATGATCAGGCCGTGTCAAATTACTCATGCTTGGCTCGACTTGTCTTGCCATCGGACAAGCTTTTCTAGCTGGTAAAGCAGAATCAACAAAACTACTGCTTCCGGCTGATGTACTGCCGCGCAGGTGGTGTCTCAATTATCGACACTGAATCAGGCGCTGGACTGGCCGCGTTCGGACTTTTCCTCTTTGTCTTTTCGTTCAGTGGGGTGAGTGTTATCGTGCCTGCCTTATGGAATCTCTCACATGGCTTGCGCAGACTTGGCTACCAGGAGGTGAGTGACTTCGTGTGACGGAGACTTAGACTAAAGAAGAACGAAGGTTGGTTGTATGGACCTGTAAGCATCTTTCTTCGTCAGAAACACCTGATACAAATGGTTAGCAGGAAATTACGCCACTGTGTATCCGGGCGAAAGCTAGCGGAATCGGCTACGCGTAAGTCATTATTGTTCGTAGATTGTGCAAGCTGATCTCTTCGCGTAGATTGCAATTTCTGTTCAAGTAAGCCGACATCCAGTCTTCTCTTCCATGACTAAATTCTTTCAGCTTCTTCATTGTCGAGGTTACACCATACGCCATTGACAGTATAGACTACAAGTTTTACATTATCTTCGCCCTAGTGAATGCTTTGACTGTACCTTTGCTATATTTCTTCTTCCCGGTCAGTCAGAACTTCTAGGTCTCTGTTGTTGTCCATCTATGCTGACGGTCTGCAATAGGAAACATCGAATTTGACATTAGAAGAGGTGCCTCTCCTGTCTCGAGACTGGATCATCAGCTAACCTGTCTCCTACAGATCGACATGCTTTTCGTGGATGGCAAAGTCACTGTTCGTCGTTCGGCCAATGCACCAGTCGCCAGAGCACGATGGAATCCTCAAGAGAAAGAGATTGGCGAGAAGGAGCATTTCGAGAACGCTTAGCCGACTGCTTGCACGACTTGCATATCGCGGACGCTTTTATAATACTCGCCTGCGGAGAATGTAATCGACTGGCTTTGGCTTGTGATTGTGCTGGAGTCTTCGCCGTATACAAGAGTCATTTCTATCTACTCTTTTCTCAGCTTTCGACCATCAATCATCGACACAATGATGCTATTGCTCTGCTGTACTCTATCATAGGCTATTCTGGTCCTTTCAAGACTGCTTCGGGACAAGACCCCCGGCTTTTGTTCTTTGCTTGGCATTCTGCGGATCAAAATGAATTCCCTTTTCTTTGGCAACCCCGCAGGCCTCGATCTGCTGATTTTGCTGTCGGATATGGACTTAAAGGGCCCATTACTTTAAGGTTGAACGCATCTGCCGTTTCGTTACTCTGTTGTTTCTTGGCTCTCCTCTCTCCTCTTTCTCCAGATCTTGAAACTCAAGTATTTCAAAGATGCCTCTATCGGGTCCTGCTTTGCAGATTAGTGCGTTCTAGAGCAAGCGTTCGCGCTCAAGCTGATCCGAGCAACGATTGTAGTTGCTTGTGTTGCTGGTATGCCAAGGATCTTCGAGGATGGGTGTTGTTGGCTTATCGGTGTGATCCAGTTAGCGCTGGATTCTTATGCTTTGGATACGATCAATCTGTCGCCAACCCGTAAGCAAATCAGCCAGTTCAGATGTCAAACTACTAAAACATCGGTTCAGTGTTACCGCTTCTTCAGATTGGGCTGCAACGTTTCCAACCGTAGCTGCAGACCCGACCAAGCTCGGAGCTGTTCTGGGAGCCTTCGTTCTTGGGTCAGACCAATGCTTGGCACGAACCGCTTATACTGACATTCGTTGCAGGGCTGGGGCGGGATGCTTGTTTCTTTCGCTCTTCTCTGGAGGACTGGGACGAAAGCCAATTTTGCAAATCGGAGTGTGAGTAACTACCTATCTTGATCATGATGACGATCAATCCCGCTTCACAGACTGATCACGATTTTGGGAACTGGTCTGCAAGCTGGCTCTGTCAATCTTGGCATGTGGGTAGCTGCAAGAATCATCAACGGCTTTGGTGTAGGCATAGTCACCTGTCAGTACCAAATTCCCTGATCATTGTTTCTTTTACTGAAATCGTGACATATAGCTGTAGCACGTCAGTATCCACTTTTGCGCTTTCTGTTTTCAAGCTGAAGTTCCTTAGCAACCCTAATGGGTGAGCTCGCGGAGCCAAGATGGCGAGGAAGACTGATGGCCATGGAATTGGTGCGGTAGTTTCTCATACATTATTATAAAGCCCTGATCAACGAGCTAGGTCATTGGTTCTATTGGTCTCATGCTTGGATTTATTATGAGCTATGCTTATGCCGGAAATACTACCGCTCGTGCTTGGAGAGAACCGCTTGCTTGGCAGGCTCCGCCGATCCTCATCACCCTCGTCTGCTCCTTCTTCCTCCCAGAATCGCCTCGTTATCTAGCAGAGAAGGGTCAGCTTGACAAAGCTGAAGCTATTCTCATTCGACTCCGTGGACCTGAGGTTGCCGCTCAAGAACTGCTCGAAATCAGAGAAGCGATTGCCTTGGAACATGCTGTAAAGACTGGATGGGGCTCTATGCTCAGGAAGGACCCCCAGTGCTTGAGATATCGTGTGCGTGGGGATCTTGACTACTCTTCATGCCATGAGTGACTCAGGCCCTGCAGGCTATGTTAAATTGGGGAGTTAACATTCTGCAACAACTCACTGGTATCAACATGGCAACTTATGTATGTGTCTCTGCTCGAGTTTGCGGTGTTATACTGATGGTCGGACTGTAGTACGCTGGAAGAATTATTGGTACCTTCGGTTTCACTCCTTACAACGCAAGCATTCTCATTATCATGCTCGGTTTGGTGAGTGGGTCCCTGCAAATATATAAATTGCTGAGCCCTTCTCCTTCACAGACTGGACATCTGGGAGCACAAGTCGGGTAAGTCACTGTCTTTCGCATCCAAAGTCGCGATTTGAACGAGAGTTTCTTTTGGTCTGAAGATGCTTTATCTTGATCGATCGAATCGGTCTGTCCTGCTTGCAAACGTTGAGAAGTTCCTCATCTGAGAAAATCTGCTTAGGTCGAGTCAAACTGCTCATGCTCGGATCCACTCTCCTCGCTATCGGCCAAGCCTTCCTGGCTGGCGGTGTAGCGCACATGTAAGTCAAAGCGTGTGAAAGAGTGTCTCTTTCCTGAAGCGCGCTTCTTGAATGCTATAGCGATGGTACCACTGGGGCTGGATTAGCTGCTTTCGGTCTGTTCTTATTCATCTTCGCTTTCTCCGGTACTTGGCTCCCAGGCGGTATGTCTTCTTCCACTGGAAAGACTCAGACTAATTTGAGGGCGAAGGTTGGCTGTATGGACCTGAAATTACTCCTCTGTGTATTCGAGCAAAGGCGTCAGGGTGCGTTCACTCTGATCGCGTTATAATTTTTCGCAACTAAAGTTTCGTTTCAGTGTCGGCTACATGTGAGCTGTTTCGTAGGGTATCAACACTACCAGACCCTGACCATTGAAATAGGCTACAATTCTTGTTCAAGTGAGTTTTGAAGTCGGTCTATTCTGTCTGTCTGATTATTCTCTGTAGTTTCTTCATTGTCGAGATCACTCCAATCGCTATCGAAGCTCTGACATACAAATTCTATAGTAGGCAACTTACTACTTCTTTCTGTTCCTATATCTGAGTTTCTTACTAAACAGTCATCTTCGCTCTTGTAAACGCCTTAACCGTTCCTTTGCTATACTTCTTCTTCCCAGAGACTGCTAACCTATCACTTGAAGAGGTGCCTCTCCTTCCTCGGGCTTGAGACATCAACTAATCTGTCTTTGACAGATCGATTGTCTCTTCGTGGATGGCAAGGTCACAGTTCGACACAATGCTAACGCGCCAGTTTCTCGTGCCAATCTCGACAACGCAATCAACAAGTCAGGTCACCCATACGAAGAAGAAAAGAGTATTGGAGGAGAAGGGCACTACGTCGAGAGGCTTTGAAGGGTTACTGAAGGGTTGTATTACATTGGTTGGACTCTTGCAAAGATTATTTATTGCTCATCAAATACATGGTACACCTTCAGCAATTTCTGCTGATAAGTCTTCAATATGCATCCTTCCCGTTAGCTGTGATAGACGTTTGCCAATCTTCTCTGTTGAATGGGTTGCTTTGCTGAATAATACGCTTCCAAGTCGATCTAGACCAACTTGCATGATCGGCTCTTCTACTGTAAACGTTAACCTGAACCAGCCAGATTCATGATACTTGTAGAAAGCGCCAGGTGCGATGTAGACTCCTGATTCAAGCAGATGCAGAAAGAGAGCTGTAAGGAATACGCGGTCAAGACATTATCCGCTCGGAAAGGCAAAGAGGACAGACCAGCTTCCTTCTCCTTGTCGCTAGACAGTAAGCGTCCATCTTTGTAATCGTGCGTTGGCAGGTACTGAGCGAGATTGATGAAGACTGTTTCTTATGTCAGCTTCAAGGCTTATGTGCAAAGCAGTGGAACATACTGAAGTGACCAGCATAAGACGGACGATATTGAATATTGTTGGACCGAAGCCACTTTGCAGCAAAAGTGTATGCTTGTGACATGCGAGATCTATTCGTTGTCAAGTACCAGCTCAACGACTCTTCTGAGTTGATCAGGCTGGAAAAGAGAGCTATTGAGAAGTTCCTGTTCAGTACAGTACTTGCATGCGGAGACAGACTGACCATCCGCTGGACTACCGACTTTGATGAAAAGTGCAGGAGCAGAGAAGGAATCGAGCAGTTGCTTGTTATGTTGTGAAACGAGACATGCGATCCTTATTGAAGTATTTCAGGATCAGCGTTGTCCAACAGTATTCAGAAAACTGCTAGACTGACCTAAAGCCGTTCACAGAGAAATCCTGGTCCATGTCACGATCAGGATCTGACTTAATAGCCAGTGTTGTATCTCACCTTTGAAGCTCCATAAAGGAGGTGAACCCTAGACGGATCGCAACCAGCTTCTTTTAATACACTAAGGCATGTCTCAGTGTACTCTTGTCAAATTCAATACCAGACTCACTCTATGCTGAGTATTGAGGTGAATGGAACAGCGTTTGGACAGTCTAACTTTTGCTTAGGCCGGCTCAATTGTGGTAATCGAATCACTCACCATCGTTCTTATACGTGGACAAAGCATAGACTGATTCGTCAATCCCAATTAGCTAGTCATCAAGATTGTAAGATCAAGAAGCGGACTGACTCTCATCCACTATCAAATGCAAATTGTGCCTTTCCGCAAACCGACAATATTCAATGATCGCTTCCCTTGTATAACAGAAACCTAATGGATTATGAGGGTTGCATAAGATTATAGCTGAAGGTTTCGGATCTTTTGAAGTTAATGAAGAGAGTTTCTCTTCAAAGGCATCTAAAGTTGAAGCGCCGCCTAGATCTGAATAGGATGAAAGGTGAACGGGTATGACTGAAACACCATTTCGACATCCTAGATCTTTGTCGAAGCCTTTGGAAACATGTATATCAAAAAGACTGTTCATTTAGTGCATAGGAGGATCATTCACCACTATAATAAGGAGCAGCAAGCAATACCCCGTCACCTTCATCGCAAAGCAAAGCAATCAATTGATCCATCAAACTTCCCACACCTGCACCAGTAACCATTTGTTCTGGTAAGACTGGATGAATAGGGTTGAAATGCTGAGCAAAGAGTTTACAAAAAGCTGCAAAGAGTCGAGTTGATCCTTTGAGGGAAGTACCATAGGTCAGATCAGATTGTTCCAGTTTAAGAGTCCGTTCGAAGAGCTTTTGTAGATCCGCGTGCATTAGCGAGCTGAATGTAGCATTATCAGATTAGGTAGAAGGAAGGCCAACTCTTGAACGCACTTCTCTGCTACTCCTAGTGATACAGGTCCTTTGGGACTGATCATCCCTCAGGTTTGAGCAAACGCTATACAGAGACAGACTGACTTCGCTCGAGTATATTGAGACGCAAATACACAGCAAAGCCTTCAGAAGAAGTCAGGGTTAGACCAGAAGGCGCTGCTACAGGGCCTACATTTCCATTAAAGGTGAAGCAGAAGCCATCCGCTTCTGTCCACGAAGGCTACATGATAGCTCAGAGCTCAGTTGAATTGACAAGTTTTTTAGAAGTCTTAAGCGCACGAGAAGCGAGGAGCATTGTCTGACCCATTAGCAGTCATGTTGATTTGTTACAGTATTGTGCAAGTCTGGGAATACAAGATAAGGGTATCGTTGACTGAGTCTAAGAACAACTCATGAATTTGAGAACCCTTCTGAAGCGGCAGTCCGACACCTTTCTCCTGTTGACAGCTCTGTGGAAGTAAAATCAAGGCAAACCGTTGAGCGCAAGATGCACAAGGAAAGATGAGTAGCTCACATGACAAGACCCTTGCGATAATTATCAGCTTATCACCTTCGCTTATATAAGCGAGCCGCCCTACCTCGAATGTCAATTATCGAGCTATTTGGCAGTACTGTAACTCACCATAGTTCAAAGAATCACATCATCATGTTCTCCTTCATCTGCTTTGCCTTTTAAATCACCCTTCTTGAACAAAGTAACCACGTTCCATTTCTCATCTGCCGCTCTTTCCCAAGCTAAATTCCCTCTAGCATCCAATTCGACTTTTAAGCCCAACTCGACCCATTCCTAGTATACATTCGCATCAGATCTTCTTCTTTGTCAATCGAAAGAACCGAGACACACCAACCAAATCCCAATATTCTCACCACCTTTCCTACCCGGTTCACCTAGTTTCTCAATGAAGATCCTCCCCGTAGTATTAGCATTCAATTCCACTTCTTTCTCCCCTTTAAGTAACAACGGTAAACTTTCATATTCAGAAAACAAGATTTTGTTCCCTGCTTTAGCTCTTCTAGCAGCAATATCACTTGGAGTATTGTAAAGATCAATAGCGGATAAAGATAATTGATCGAAAGACAGTGAAGAATAGGGAGTAGAGTATTTTGGTGCGTAACCTTTTGAAGGGGAGAAGATGAATGAAAGACCTCGAGCTTTGAAATTTATATAGATTGAATCGGGGTACTGTTCATCCCATTTCATTTCAATAAGATATTCTTAAACCAATAGTAAACGACGAATGAATTGACTGACAACATTCGTATCGCTGGGGATCTCAGTTTGTGGTATACCAATAGAAGCGCAATAGGATATAAACTTGCTGCTGTTCGGTTTACAACCTAACAAAGACCTCAACAGAGAATCGCTCGACATCAAACTGGTCGAATGGTGGTAATAGACAAACCGTGATCTCTTAAAAGCCAATCATGAGTGGGAGTCAGATCTTGCCTCTCGGTATGCTCCATTCGGTCAGCGCAGAAGGAATGAGCTGATCAAGCACGAAAAGAACTGATCGATAGAGCTATTGGCTCGAAAATTTGGGTTATTATGAAGTCAGACAAAGAGTTTGTAGGGACGTTATCAGGGTTTGACGATTATGTGAATATGGTCTTGACGGAAGTGACTGAATAGTGAGCCTTTCCCTATCTACATAGAGCTAATTGTCTCATGTTGAAATGACAGCGAAAAGACACCTCAAGGGAGAGTGAAGAAACAGCTCAAAGAAACGCTACTGAATGGGAATAACATTGCTATGCTGATACCAGGAGGCACTGGGCCTGAATAGAGCAAGTTGTAAGGGTTCTACGACATGTACATTTGATTACAAGGCATGACTTGGGTATTCCAATGAGACCGAGACAAACGTGTTACAAGAGTGTTGAAACCAAAAGAGACTTCAAGCAGCCACGTGAACTGAGATGTTGCGCAACTTTGAAGCGCCTGTTGAATATGAGAGACCTTTTGAAGCTGCGAAGTTGCGATCTCGTTGCGGGTGTACGCTATGCAAATTTCTCAGCGTATTGTCTCAGCATAGAAGCAGTCACTAACGTGTTCTGGAAGAAGTCGTCGACAATAGGCATCTGGAGCAGGTTCATCTATCCACTAGATCAGCTTGTTGCTCCGATATCCGATATGAAACTCACCTTCGGCGTAATAACGATCAGAGTCTGATTAGGTATCTCCAGCCAATCCGCCTTTTCGAAGGTCAGAGGTTCCTGTAAGTGACAGCTTAGCTTGCGAGCCAACAGAAGACCATAATGACTCACACTAGCGATCAAGATGATCGACTCTCGCTTGTCATATTTCCGCATTCTGTACGTTCCGCTTCCAACAGGTTCTTCCTCGAAACTCGTTCCAGTACTTGCTGCGAATTAAGTATCTTCTCACAAGTAAAAACATGAAGGAAAGCTCACCTAAAGTATAAGGAAGCGGCTTCGTCCGTCTTACTACTGATATACCTCGTAGCGATAACCGAATGACCATCAGTGACTGCGAAATTGAGTAAAGAAGGTTCAGAACAACCAGCTTCTTTAGTCCATTTATTTAGCATTGCAATGGTTTGTAGCATAGCTTGTTTAAGAACGGTGTATGGGAAAGAAGGAGCATTGAGGTCTGGTACTAAGCCGGAAAGAAGTTGGAGGAAGAGAGCGAAAGCCCATTCGGAATCAGTTGATCCAGAAGGAAAGCCTAGTAGTGAAAAGATAAGTTGCGGAATTGAGGGATTTGGCACAAGGGTAGTATACTGTAAAGATCATCCGATAAAGCATTCTGTAATTTCCTCTTGATCTTATGCTGAAAGTCAGCAATTCCACCATTGTGCATCCAGAGCAAAGCATTGTAGTTGAAAGGATGACAATTCTCCTCTGATAAGGAACCGGTAGTCGATGCTCGAACATGAGCGAACACTAATGGTGATTTGACCTTCTCTGCTATTCGATGCAAGTTCCTGTTTGACCAAGCTGGCTGTAAATTACACGCATAAGCGGAAGAAGACTCTTGCTGAGGCATAATAATGTCGACATACTGTAGATGAAGTGAAGATACATGGATTCGGTGAAGAGGACTCGGAGTCTCGATCATACCAACCAATTCCGAAGCCGTCTGCATTGATTGGTCCTCCCTGCATCTAATATATAAGTATATGGCTATAACAGCCCTGGGATGCTGTACATCCAGCCGCAAACGACAGTCACTAGCTTGAGCAATGATACTATGATCTATATTCGAAACATTAGCAACGCAAGAGCACAAGGCAATGCTCACTCACTTGGTCGAGTTGTGAGGTCAGCCAGTGAGACTGGAGCTACACTCTTGACTACCAGCAGTCTGCACATTGCGAACCGGCCAAACTTCGCTGTTTATGACAATCCAGCAGCTTGCTTCTGACAGTGAAGTAGATCCCCCATGGCTATCCTGCAAGACCTCCCAGCAGAAATTCTTGCGTTGATTGTGCCCTTGGTTGATGATGTCCCTACTCTCTGGGCATGCACTTGCCTGAAAATCTTTCACGAACAAGCTCAAAAGGCGCTTTACTCGAATATCTACTTTGACTGCTTGCCGCATGCAGATCGCTTTGTACTCGCTCTATCATACAATCCAGATAATGCCAGCAAGATCAAGGCAATCAAAGTCGAGAATCATATGGAACCATCTGATCTGTCCGAAGAGGATGCGAAGTTCTTACGCGATATAACGCTTAGAATGGAAAGCTTACAGGATGAACAAGAGACGGATGCTTTAATGCGTGATCCGGAATATTCGCGTATACAAAAAAAGCTGCAGGACATCGAGAGAACCGAAGCTGATTTGGCAAACTTTGTCGTCATACATATCCTAAAGCAATGCTCGAATTTAGTAGAGGTAGGTATCTGGCGGTCATTAGTCGCCTTGGCTTACTAATTTCTTTTAGCTTGATCTACCATTAGGACCAGATCGTCCTATGGTTCGCTGGCTGCCTGACACGCGTGCAAAATTAATACACCTGGAGGTCTTGTCGGCAAATCTTCACTGCGAAGACGTACTTCTGATGTTCTATTCGCGAGTAGGTTGCTTCCCTTGATAACAGGAAATCGTCGTACTGAGTCATTTCTACAGTACTACGTGCTGCACAATCTTCAAACAGTCAATCTCTGCTTTGACTTCGATAGCATCAGCTGTAAGTGCCCATTCCCTGCCAATGATCAGCATTTGTCTGATTTGGTAACAGCACCACATGATGCCGGAACAGGCTTAGGCAAATGGCTCACGGCACATGCCGGCATTCGATCTTTGTCAATTGAAGATTCCGGTCTGCAACTCACTTCTTGGAATGATTTACTCAGAAACACTCATTTACCACATTTGAAAGCATTTCGAGCTATTCAAACTCAAGGCGAAACTACGGAACTTGACTCTGAAACCGACAGAACAAATGCAAGTGCTTTCAGTGACTTCTTCACCAAACATCCTGCATTGACTACCGTCAAATTACAAATTCCTTGCAATCCCATCCAATCATTCAACTCGGCCGATACTTTACCCATTATGACTTCCTTCAGCGGTCATCTTACAGATATCATTACTCTTCTAGAAAGGCCGGGAAACAAATTGGTTGAAATCGATGTGGATAATTGGCCGAATGATTTTACGAATCAGAAGGAATTGAATAGAGCTGGAGCAGTGAAATTAGAATCGCTGGCTTGTGACGTGGATTTCATCAATGTGAGTTGCTATGACAAAATACATATGAGGGATCTGAGTATTTGCTGTATAGGATGATAGAGTAGATCCGTCAAGGATATTCGATGCTTCAGCAGCAAGGGTTTGCATCGATTTCGTTAATGATCTAGATACTGCAGAAGATTTAGTTCACAACAAATTGAATCCAGTGGGTTCATGAGGCTGAATCCATACCGGACTAACACTAACTTGATTCTGTTTGACAGTTCTTGACACGAATACCCGCAGTACTCAAGCACTGCAAAGAATTAATGATTCGGATGGATAATGCTCCTTCAAATCTCAAAGATGTGCTCTGCCTCAGTTTATCAAAAAATGTGCCGGATGTGAAGAAATTGGTTTTATGGATCAATGATGAGGTGGAAGCATACGTGTGAGCTCTTTGCATGCGCGTTCACTCTACTGGTTGAAGTAGTCTGATGTTCCTCTGCTGCTTCAGAAAAAAGGAGTCTGGGAAATGGGAAGAGGCAGATCCGGACGAAAAGATTTATGGAAGACCCGAATGGATGGAAGCGATGTAGTCAGTGTATGTTTGAAGATTGGAAAAGCCGAGTTCAGTGGAGAATTGTACCCATTGTATATCGAAAAGGAATAATGTGCGAAGGACACTGAAGTGTTATTGCCGCAGGAAAGATCAAGCTATCGTGATGAGTCAATTCATATATTGCTGGTCTGTAACACGCCAATAGCACGGTTGTACACGAGCTGAGCTTCGAGTGCTCCTTTATATTTATGACGCGGTTTGCCTTGAACAGTCAAAGGCAAGATGGTGAAGCTTTCCAAGAACGGACAGAAGTATGGTGCAGACAATCCAGCTCTGGAGAACATCAAGCGCATCTTCAGCGAGTATGTACAGGAACCTCATGCTTTGTCCAGGAAACTGATTTATTGGCAGCCTATATTCCGATTTGAACACAGATGGCGTGCTTAATTGTGGTGTAGCGTGAGTTATCTCAGAGCTGACACTTAGCTAGACTCATCAGGTTGCAGCGAGAGCACATTGATGTATCAAGAGCTTCTGGATTACTTCAACGCCAATCTCAATCTACAGCCGATAGGTGAGCATGAGCATGCAGTTGACTTCTTCGGATAAAAACTCACCAATAGAATATAGACCTCACCTATGGAGATGAGCTGGGAGGCTCAAGTAGGCTGCTTAAAACTCTAGGCAATTTCTTCGACAAGTATTTCAAGCCTATTACACCAGTACTGCCAGAGCATATCGTCACGGGAACCGGTCTCAGTACAGTAATAGATCATGTGTCCGACAGGATATGTGATCCAGGAGATGCGTACGTGTTCTGTTGACCGATAATGATTTAATACTCACGTATATACAGGGTTCTGATTGCTGCTCCGTACTATAATGGCTTCGATAACGACTTATCTCTGCGCAACGGTATCGTAGCTGTAGCTGTTGAGATGGATAATGTCGATCCAGCTGGAACGGATGCTGTCAAAGCATACGAGGACAAAATCAAAGAGCTGCGAAAGAAGCCAGACGGGCCGCAGCCTAAGTGTATCATACTTTCTTCACCCCAGAATCCTTTAGGTCAGCATGAAGCTTACTGCTTGCAAAAACTAGCTGACAAAGTGGTCAGGTTTCGTCTATCCTCGCGAAAGTCTTTTGGCGTATTGTAAATTGGCAGAAGAATATGACTTACACCTTCTCTCGGACGAAATATATGCTCTTTCCGTCTTTCCTAGCAAAGGTGAGTTATGATCTTTGAGTTCGAGACATAATCTGAATGTCAAGCTCAGATGTACCAAATCCTCTGCCCTTCACTTCTATACTATCTATCGATGTCAAGAAAGAAACGGGATGCGATCCAGCACGAGTTCATTGTCTTTATGGCATGTCCAAAGATTTTGGAGCGAATGGTCTGAGAATTGGCGTCTTCGTTTCGCAACACAATCCAGAGCTAATCAGAGCTGTTCTATCTACTACCATTCTGATGAAAGTTTCAGC
This sequence comes from Kondoa subrosea, assembly GCA_039545335.1. Taxonomy (NCBI): domain Eukaryota; kingdom Fungi; phylum Basidiomycota; class Agaricostilbomycetes; order Agaricostilbales; family Kondoaceae; genus Kondoa; species Kondoa subrosea. The sequence goes on along the minus strand of BCIN01000003.1, from coordinate 1,245,202 downwards.
TGCTGCGGTATTTGTTCTGGCTTACCGTCATTTCCGCATCACTAAGTCGTGACATAGGACGCTCTTTGGTCTTCTCTGTTGAACGATGAAAGGATGCTTACATATTATGTGGAAGAGAACAAGCACCGTCTTTCGCAATCATACGATCTCTTTACTACCTATTTCAAGAAATACAATATACAGTATCAACCTGCCACAGCTGGTCTCTTTATCTGGGTGGATCTAAGACCCTTTCTACCGAAACATGATGCGGAAGGGAAAGAGCTAGAGGGCTTCGCTGCAGAGAAGGAACTGTTCAACCGAATGTTGAATGAGGCGAAATTATTCGTCGCCCCTGGTCAGCAGTGTGAGTAACTCTCCATTGTGTCTAATACATACTTACGTGCATTATAGATCATTGTCAAATACCAGGTTTTTTCAGATTCACCTTCGCGTTAAGGCAAGATTGTGAGTTGATCAATTTGCGGTGATGTGCATTATTGAAGTGGAAGCAGATGCTCGACTTGCGCTCAAGAGGCTGAAGCCTATAGTCGAAGTCTTACAGCATGCGAAAGAAGAAGAGTCCCCGGAAGCCTGAAGTGTCTTGAGTTCGTGGCTAGGCTGTACCGATTTGTGAGGTGTCAAGTTTGTGATGGGAAGTAGTGTAAGATAATGTGAGCATGCGATCATTAGCTCTCACTGCAAACACCGCTAGTTTCGCCCGACACTATGCAGGCTGCCTGGCCAATTAAATTGCCCGGCCCCTCGTCGTGTCGCAACGACTCGACTACTAATACCAGGCTTGTCTATACCCGAGGTTTAATCTGGAGCATGCCTTTTCATCTTATAGCCTAGTGCAACGCATTATTCTCCTGCATGGCTCCCATAATCGAATTCAACTTGAATAAAGAAATTGCCCAGAAATACAGCCTGTCCGCATCCGGACCAGCTGCGTATCGTCATACTCAGTTTCAAATACACTTCCGAGCCGTGTCAGCAATCCTCAAAGCTTTGACTCTAGCAATGGGTTTGGCTTCCACGGTCTATTCTTTTGTCTGTAACGCAAAGAAGCTGTAACACTGCATCCAATGTATGAATTAGTTCTCTTGATACACTGCCAATCTGTGATATGAAAGCATTTCCAAGCCTAAAATTCTGAAGACGGCTCTACTCTTGTCTAGTCTCATTCGCATACCGCTGACTCAACTCCGCTTTCCTGGACATTTGCTTCGAGGTAGTTGCACTGTCATAGACTTACTTGTCAAGGCACGCGCAACGTCAAAAAATCACATCTGGCTTTTCCCAGAACGCGACCATTTGGCGTTTTCTTTGCTATCTCTGGACCTTCAAATACAATTCGCGCAGAAGTTTGTAGTACAATATTACACAATCTTCCAAGAACATTCTCAACATGCCATGGGCATTTTAAAGATTGGTTTTTGACAGCATGCTGTACATGACTTATCACTTGTCTACAGCCCTTGCTGTGCTCTGGATCTGTCTATACTACGTAATGTACAGTATATAGCGCGATATCAGTACATGGGCTGGCATAAGTCTTATTCAAGGTACGGACGGAATTAAAAATCATTTGAACCACAACCGCAAGCCACCCAAATCCTCATAAAACCGGCTGATTTTCTCCTTCTCTTCTTTTTCCTCATTCGCTCATCTCTATTCCTTCCATTCGATACCCCTCATCTAAATTCCCTTCATTTCATACCAAAGTCATTCGATACCTTCATGTGTTACCCTAGCTTTCCTTGACCTCGCCTTGGCCGCTTGCTTTCTGGTAACCCTCTGGCGAGGTTTCAAGTGTCTGCATCATACCCAATAGATAAAGAGAAGACTTCGAGAGACTGGTTGAGACCGGTCTTTAAAAGTTCTTCTCTTCCTGGAATCCTTGTGTTGGCCGTTTGCTTTCTGGTAACCTGGCACAAGTGAACAACAGGTTTTTAATACCCAATAGTTCTCTCAAGCTTTGACTTGCTTCGGCAAGCTCTGGCCTACTTTAGCTTTTTTTTGCAGCGGAACATAGCATTGTAGAGCAGCTTAGAAACAGAGTAGCATCTTCAGAGGTATCATTCAAGCCTTTTCAGTCTTATTGAGTCTTCCGTCATTACTCGGTTGAGATGTTCGCAACAAGAGATAATTGTAATTGCTTTGCGTTCAATTGACAATTGCATTACAAGTCGGATCTTAACATGATTCTATAACAACCCTCGCAACTATATTCTGTTATCAGCAGTAGCCATACGATACAAAAGCAAACACTTACAGTGGTTCATCATCTCGAACAAAGAATTGAGAATCTTCGAAAGGCTTCTCGCATCTCTACAAATTCGGCTGTTATCACCATGATCCAACGCTACTGCAACAAGAGTACTCACACTGCAAATGAAACATTCTTCGTGCCAGATTTTTCCCATCGCCCTCAATACGTCTTCAACAATCGGAGTCTTGCAACTGAAACATTTCGGTTTATTCATCTTCATGTTGCAAGTTTCGCAGTAAGGATAACCTTCATGAACGACAAACGGTTTCGCTTGCGTTTCCCCTTCTTTTGAACCAGTACCTAAACTCTTGGGATCGATGAATGGATCACCACAGTGGGAACAAAAGAAATGAAGTTCGTGATACGTTCGATCACCTAATGTTGGATCCGAAAGCGTAATATAGGTTTCGTCAACTATAGGAGTTTTGCAATGATAGCATCTGATTGAATATTTCTATCCACACATTCTTTAACATCAGTTTCACGATCTTCTACTCAAAAGATTAATTGACTAACCTCATGATAATCGAAATGACAATATGGTCTTCCATCGTATTCATAAAATGCAACATGTTCCAACGAAGTCGAGCATTCAACGCATTGAAAACAATCAGGGTGCCATCTTCTCTTCATTGCGCCAACTACTTTACCAGCTATAGGTAGTTCACAACCACCACAAAGCATTTCATGAGCTAATGAAGTAGTAGTAGTTGTTCCACTAATTTGCGTGGAAGGTTGTGAAGAGGTGGAAGGTTGAGAAGCAGCAATGATTTTAGGGAAATAATCAGATGTGGACGAAATAGATTCAGCTTTTGGTGTTGGAGGAGCAACAGAGAAAGAGATGGATGGACCGGCTTCTGAGGAAGACGAGTCGGCATCTGTCGAGAACGAGAAAGTAGGTACTGCAGGGGAAGAACTTTGAGCTTTGGAAGGAGAAGAATCTTCATCGACCGAGAACGAAAACGATGGGACTGGTTGAGTAGCTGGAACCTTGGCTGGTTCTTCCTCTTGCGATATTGTGAAAGTCGGCACTTCTGCTGATGGACTTATTGTAGCTTCTTCAGCAATAGTCGATGATGTTGCATTCGTCCTGTTGGAAGAATTCGAAGCTTGATATGAAGCAGGTTTCGAAGCGCTTTCGTCCAGTCTAACTCCAGCCAGCTCTTCAACCACAGTATCAACGCTTGAGCTTGCAGAGACGCCTTTATCCCAACTTGCCCAGCCTTTTCTCCTAACTGATCCTTGCTGCGTTTCACTTCGATTGGGTAGAACAGGTGCAGACGAAACAGGAGAAGAAGGTAAAGTAGTAGCAGAAGAAGAAGACGCATTCGATTGTTCTCTTGATAATGAAGCTACAGCAGCACCATAAGAAGCTGGTGGTCTTGTATTGGTATCGACGATCGGAGGTGCATCGCTACGTTGAGGTAAAACAGGTAAAGATGTTCTATGTTTCGGAGGAGGCATAGGTAGTGGACGACCTCCTTGTATTGGTGGGCCTGAAGCTGTTCTTTGAGGTAGAGGCTGAGCTGACACAGGGGAATAATTCTGGTACTGCGGTTGGAACTGCTGATGAGCTATCTGTTGAGGCATAGGAGCATTATACGCCTGTTGAGGTGGACCAGAATAGTAAGGATAAGGAGCTGAACTTGTAGAAGCATAGGGTTGAGGGTATTGCTGCTGATACCTTGAATCTTGATACTGCGGCAGAGGAGGGCCAGATTGCTGGTAGAAGTGTTGCTGTTGCTCATAGTAGGGCTGCTGCTGACGTTGCTGAGGATAGAATGCTTGCTGCTCGCCTGGGAAGGGCAGCGGAGTAGGCTGATTATACATAGCAACTGGCTTGAGAGAGCAAGCACAGGTTGTACCAGCTAGTCGCTATGGTGGACACAGGTGCGGCACACTCTTTCAAGAACTAGCAAGTGCACAGTCGCGAGGTATAAGACTTGTATATTTTTCGAACTTGCTCGTTGTTCCAACTCAACGATGTTGCGTTCAAGAATCTACGTTGATACCGAGAATCCAGCCACTGGTATCAAGGGAGGACCATATAAAGCTACGCCTGGAGCGAAGCTGAGCAAATCGCAAGGAGCTGGGACGAGTAGGCTGGTTCAAACTGTCAAAGATGCTCAACGCGTTGTAATGGCTCAAGAGAAGCAAGGTTGGTCCTCTCGGTACTCTTACTGATTGCTCCATTGACGCTGAACAGGCAAATCATTGACTGTCGCACCTGGGAATCGTCTGTTACTCAGAGATAAGACCAACACCACAGTCAAACGGTCTCCTTCTGCTTCACGTCAAGTGACCAAAGATGCACCCAAGACACCTACAGCACTCAAGAAAGCTCAATTGATTCAAACGCCTTTACCTGCTTTGAAGCTCAATGCCGAATTACTCAAAACGCCTAGTCCTAATCCTTGGGCGAGGAAGAAGTTGTTGAGTCCTACGCCTCAGAAAGTCGAAGCTGTGGTAGAGGAGTCGGAGGAAGCAGAGGACATCGATTGGAGTCAAAGGGAAGTCGAATGTGCTGCGACTAATACCGCTATAGGTAACTTCCGTCTTTGCTGCTCAATGCAGTCCTAATCAAGTTGCAGATGAACCATACCATCCACCGGAAGATATGCCCGACTATACCAAAGACACTTCAGTTTTCGATTTGCTCAATGCGATACCTTGGTTTGCTGCAGGTGTGGATGAAGCTATCGATCAACAAGATGATGATAAACACTATGGGTTCAATCTCGTTCCATGGGAGGAGATACAGATTGTCAAAGGTGCGGTGATATCAGCAATTCATCCCTCTGGTGATGAGTATGATTCCGATCGCACAGATTCACCTCCCACCGAGGTCAAGCCTGCGAAACGTCAAGCTCAGACTGGTCTCGCTCGTCCAAGCGTCACTGGATCACGTCCTTCCTCAGTCAAACCTTCTTTCCCTTCTTCTTCTTCCTTGAACAAGCCTGTGCTCAAGAATGGTAGTCGAGTCAATACTCTGTCGTCAAGTAATTCGGGTCCAACGAGAACTTCTTCTCTGTCCGGTACTAGAACTTCAATTTTGTCTGGCAAACCGCAATCGAAACTCAATACCACTTCCCGGACAAGTTCTCTCCAGCGAGATCGTCCGCAACCTAGAACTTCATCTATTCAGTCCAATCTGTCTGGTACAGCGAGAAGCAGACCAGTAGCTTCCACTTTGAATGCAGCGAAACAAACAGGCGCAGCAATAAGTGGGAAGAAGATGGTGAAATCTGCTGAAGTGTTGGAATGGGAGAAAGAGATTGATTTCGTTGCTGGGGATCTCAAGATGGAGGATGAAGGTTTTCGTTTTGAGTTGTGAAGAAGTGCAATAAAGAGAGGTCGCGCATAGAGACCAGCAAGAGAACGGGTCGGAATGTATTACTCCTTAGATGTACTGCTACTATTTCAATGTACTTTTGTTCAGTTCTGTTTCTTCTGGGTTTCATCACATACAAATAAGGCATCGAGAAGACAAGGTAAAGGCGCCAGAAACGAAGGAATATAGTATGGGAAGATTTGCATTGGTTTGCAAACAGTACAAGGTGCAAGCGAATACTCAGTATCGATACTCAGTATCAGCCAACCCTTGACCTAGCCATTCCCTTATCTTCTTTAATTTTGTACCGACAACATAAAACCCAAATGCCAAAAAATAACAATTAATACCATCAATGGAAAAGTAAGGATGAGAAGGTAGAGGAGGAAATATGACGATTTCTTCTGCTGTTCCCTTTTGCGCGCCTTCTTCTCTTGCTTGTATACGATGATTGAAGGCGTAGAAAGGGTTTCGCGGAAGTAGAGGGAAGTTTGCGTATATTACACAGAAGGCGAAAGCGAGAAACTCCAGGTTATAGCAGACCCTGTGAGAAAGGCAGAACGTAATCAGTACAAGTCTCATCATATCGTTGTCAACCCAAACTCACGCAATCCCTCAAGTTGACCTGTATTATGATGTCGTTGACTGCTGAAAGGACGAATTTGATTTGCTTCGTATCCGTCGCGCACTGTGAGCGGTGAACAAACTAATCAGAACTAAACTGAGATAGGCACGCTCATCGACGCACGGTGAAATGAGTGTAGATCTGTTTGGCATTACTTTGGTTCAAGCCAACAAATCGATGACTGAAGTAGTCGCAAGCTTGCTGGAAGTCCGATCCACCTTGATAATCAGGGAAGAAGTTTGAAATGGGTGATCGTTCCAATTTTTCTCGGAAAAGATCGATCTTGTTCAGGAAGAGAATGATGGATGTTCGAACAAACCAACGAGAGTTGCAGATTGAATCGAAGAGGGCTAGTGCTTCTTGCATACGGTTCTGTGCGATTCGCCAAAGAAGTCAGCATCATAAGGAGCTTAGATTTCCGTCTCGCGCACGATAGATTCATCTTCGTAAAGCTGTCAGATCGGAGATATAACCATCAGCTAGATCTGAAAGTCAAGTCTGCGTACTGACCATCTGATCATATTCTGAAATAGCAACCAAGAAGACAATTGCAGTAACATTCTCGAAACCTTTCATAAAGAATAAGCATGTGCTTTCGAGAGAATCGCCGATGCGATAAATGTGAAGAAGAAAGGCGTCACTCACAATGAATCCTGATTATCCAGAAAGGCGAATTAGTTGATGAGCAAGAGGTCTGTGTTCTAAGTCCAGAGAGTGCACATACCATTTCTTTCGCTCTGATCGCTGTCCTCCTACGTCCTGTGCGAGGAAGAGGCGCATTGAGCATCAAGCATAGGCCAATGAGGCGGATTTCGGCTTACAAACATCCTATACCTCAATTCGCCGATTTCGAAAGTAGATTCAGTAATGCCAGTAGTTTTGACTCTTGATCGAAGTACATCTTGATCTGAAGGAATGTAATTTGCTGAACCAATTCTAGCAATTGAATCAAAGTAGCTGCACAAAATCCGAAAAAGATTAGTCATGCAAACCAATTTTTGAAACAAGAGAGAATGACACATACTATTGCGCCGAATCGTTCAGTTGGAATTCCCTGCTTCGCTCGAAACATTTCCTGACTCCTGCATCCCTCCATAATCCTTGAACGGCATCAGTAACATGAGGATCCAAAGAATCTCCTTCAATCTGATGAGGTAAACCCATGACTGTGTTTGCTCGTTCTTGATTCTGAGATGGATTAGCTAGAGTGATGCCCATCATCTCCATTGCGTCGAGAATGACATGCATAGATTGAACAGTATTGCTGTAAATGATTTCTTTGTAGCTTTCTCTTTCATCTTCAGAATAAGAGCCCTGCATGCCGATGATTGTCACTTTAGTATAAAGAAGCAAGCAAGGTGGAGTGAAGCACGGACCTGGTGAATAAGCTTCATTTGCTTAAGGATTGTACTCTTTCCAGATTCTCCTGCTCCCAATAACAGCATCTTGATCTCGTTTCTGAGCAATACTGACTTGAGTACACAGCTACCATTGCTTGAGAGGCTCCAAGCTCACCTTAGCGCCATCTTGTCCTTTTTCAACTGGGATTCAATAACATCGTTCCTCTGATTGGCTTCGCTGTCTCCAGCAGGCTTAGATCCACCGCAGCCCATCTTGAAGTATCAATTGAGGTGTATAGAGCGAAGCGAAAGCGAGGAGGAGGTGTGTGATCAAGAAAATAAGAAAACAAATAGGCCTTCGCTTGGTGCGCGTGTAGAAATTCGGTTGGCCAAACAAAGAGCGTGCAGGCTTCAATTGAGCTGTATGGTAGTCAGCAACCAAGAGATCGAGGTGTGTTGGTTTCGTGTGTGGTCGCTTCTAAGCTTCTAATTCGATTCACCGAGTTGTCAAGAATCCGTGCGTTGATGCCAGCCGGAGACAATCTTTTGTTCGGGATCTTTGCGGCGTCAGCGTAGTATCTGCTGCTACTACTCTGAGAATCGACGAGTCAGAGCAGAAGAACGAAAGCCTAAAAGCAAAAGAGTCTTTGGCACCATTTTCTTTAGTCAGGAACCGGAATGCTTAAATTCGATAGTCTCTCGCTCTTAATGATATGTTACATGCTATGCCTATTCCTGTCTTGTTGCGCGTGTCTATCAGCTACACCGACTGCTGCATGAAAACCGAGCTTTAGCCGGAGAAAGGAAGAAAGACTGGAGAAAGAGCAAGCGAGGATCAACGACACGAGTTCGGCTGAAGCCAGAAAGCCATCTGTACGTGACACATGAGCACATACGAGGTCTCACAGTAAGTACGAAGACCTCATGCACGACATTGTCTGCTTTTGGACATATATGTGCAAGCAAAAAGTAGACAAAAGATATTGATACCTCTATGCCAAGCCAATGAAATGAACAGCACGACTGAGAGGACGTGCACTAGATAAAACAAAATACCGAAAGCGTCAGGCGCTCAAGCACAAAGATACAGGAGAGGTGTTCTGCAGTGTTCATCTGAGCGTGGGAGAACAATTAACAATAGCGTGAGAACAGAATACAGTACTGTGTCTAATAGTTGTGAGTAGCAGCAGATCAAATCGTATACAGGCGCTTGTGTCCGACATGAACATGCTAGTAGAGCACTTGCCATATGCACGATAGTCTTGCGCGCACGAGAAGCTGCAGCAAGTCAGACCACATGGGACAGATCGAGTATAGAAAGCATCAGTCCACAGAAGGGAGAAAGCAATATCGCTCATGCAGACATAAATGAATCTAAGAAGACCTGGGAAACGAAAGGAAAATGTAGAGAGAAAACCTGGTCCTGAATTGCTAACAGATTGAGCAGACGAAGAGAAAACAGTTCGCTGGTACAGCACAGAGCCAAAGCATACACATATGATGGTTCTGCTCCAAGAAACGCGAAATTGCTTGTCTTCTCATAACGCTCTCTTTGCCGCCTATCGAGCTCTATAAGATGTATGAAGCTACTTGCACAGCACCGGTAGTCAGTTCAGTGCATGTCCGTCGCGTTTCTTCAAGTGTTGACTATTTTTTTTGTGTTCGAGCAGAACATAGCGGTCATCAAGTATTGGGGCAAGCGAGAACCTCTAGAACTCATCTTACCTACCAATTCTTCTTTATCTGTCACCCTATCTCAAGATCACTTGCGTTCCAAGACGACTATTCGAGCGGATGCGGCGTTTGACAAGGACAGGCTATGGCTCAATGGAGAAGAGGAAGAGGTGAAAGGACAAGGGAGGATGGCAAACTGTTTGAGAGAAATGCGAGCGCTGAGGAAAGCATTGGAAGATCAGAAAGGAAGCAAAGAGGACAAGGTAGCTATTTCCCTCTCCCGCACGGCGGGCTTAATGCTCATTCAAATACAGCCATTATCCTCACTACGGCTACATATAGTCTCTGAAAACAACTTTCCAACTGCAGCTGGTCTAGCTTCTTCAGCATCAGGTTTCGCTGCTCTGGTAGCAACTTTAGCATCCCTCTTTGAACTCCCTTCTTCCGCTTCTGAACTATCTCGTATAGCGAGACAAGGTTCAGGATCAGCTTGTCGCTCCCTCTTTTCCGGTTTTGTAGCATGGCAAATGGGTGAAAAAGCAGACGGATCAGATTCGCTCGCTGTCCAAGTCGCGCCTAAAGAACATTGGCCTGAAATTCAAGCATTGATTTGCGTTGTATCAGATTTGAAAAAAGGAACGCCTTCAACAGCTGGTATGCAAAGAACTGTCGCTACTTCACCTTTATTACAACATCGAATCAAAAACGTCGTTCCTGCCCGAATGGAGAGAATCACTCAAGCCATCAAAGAAAAAGATTTCAACACGTTTGCTGAAATCACAATGCAAGATTCTAATCAATTTCATGCTTGCTGTCTCGATACCGATCCACCTATTTTCTACATGAACGATGTTTCCAAATCCATCATTTCCCTCATCACTGAACTCAATCGTTCTTCTACTTCAAACGGTCAAGGATTGTTAGCCGCTTATACTTATGACGCTGGACCAAACGCAGTCATTTACGCCGAAGCGAAAAACATGAAACGAATCGTTAGTCTCGTCAACACGTATTTCCCACAAGCGAGTTTCTTGGATCGCTTTGGTTTGTATGGATCAAAAGGAGAAACAGTCAAAATTAGCCAACAGGAAGAGTTAGCAAAGGGGTTCAATGAGAAAGTTATCCCGGTTTGGGCTGAAGGAAGCGTCAAGGAATTCATACATACGGAAGTTGGCGATGGACCGAGGACATTGAGTCGGGAGGAAGGGTTGATAGACGAGAAGGGAATGCCAAAGAGTATGAAGTAGACTAATGATTGAGCACACTACTATTATCATACATATCGATCAAATATATTCATTGCCTAAATACTCCCAAGCTCGAAGCCCTTGCATTTTTTGCCTAGATATTTCTAAGCTCTGCAGTCGGGCTGAAAGGAAACTTTGAATCTGTTTGCAGCAAGTTTGATTGAAACGCACAATATTGTCACTGTAGAAAACAGAACAATGAGTTCTTGACACGGGTGGAAGATACTGGCATACCACTGTCCTTGAAATTTGACACATTTGATTTCTTCTTCAGCTTGATGTTCAGGTCGATGGAGGTACTCGAGAAACTGAGAAAGCCCGTTGTTTTGCAGCTCCAGTCCAACTGAGACCGATCTGTGTCGCTCACTCGGCCATTCCACAACCAAAGCCTGACCTTCCGCAGAAAAGCCAGACTACTGGATTTGAAGCTTGTTTGCTCAAGGATAGTAATCGCAAAGTGACTTGTTGCTTCTCTCGAAAGAAGAAGAACAAAGCATAAAGCGTCATCCAAGAGCTCCCAAGTATGGGCTTTCCGAGCAGGTACACATGGGCGAGAGATGCCAAGCTGAAAGAGCGAACACCGATGCGATACTGAAGCTGCAGCGAGATCGAAGCTGACTTGTCGACCCTGTTGCAGCTGATGAAGGATGATGATGAGAAGAGAAAGAGGACAGCCTAAAAAGCGGATTAAGACTAGCTCAGACGGTCGAAACTGAGATTGGCTTGTCGTTCATTGGTCAAAGGGATGATTGGATTGGGTCCATGTTGCCGCAGCTCTGACGTGACGATCATGGGACGCAAGAAGTCCTGAGGGTATTGCGGCTTGTGATGTAAGAAATTCAGATTAGACAGAAACCGTACGAATGCCAGAAAGACGCGACAAATACTGTGTTTTGCGCAAGCCATCTCGTTAAGGTATGCCAGCCTTGCGATGAAGTCATACACGAAGATACAACCCCAGGGCGATTGCATTAGACAGGTGAGAGTTGCGATCTGGGAATTGGACTGCTTTGTATATCTTGATGACCCAACCCAGAGCTGATATTTCCTGAACTTTTCCTGACATAACAAAGAGAAGGCTGCAGAAGCATGACAAGAGACCGGGGACGATTGTGCTGAGCCATGCCATAGAATAGGCAGCGATACGATACGGGATGAGGAGATGAGCGGTTTGAGCCAGAGACTGGTCAGCACTCAGCTGACTGCATTGAGCACATGCAAATAATCATGGCACGCTCACTTGATTCGCTAACCATAACCTCAAGCAGTATGTATGTAGACCGGGATACAGCTGGATTCAGACCTCTTCAATCACAAGCCAAGCGCGGTAGAGCAAGAGAGGATAAGCAGTAGAGAAGAGCATATTGCTTCAGCATTGCTGTACTAAGGGAGATGCAGGCAATCTGTTCGAGCCCAAGCACCTCAGGCTGCAAAATGCGAAGAGCCCGAGGAAACGCTCCATAAAAGGACCAGCAGGGAGCCCAGGTTTTGCTTCTGTGCTGCACCAGTCCAAGCACGAAGTCATTGTGTTGGAACAAGCTACATCTGATATGTTGCACCTCTTCCACCAATTTGTCAAAGTTTTGGCGATTTTCTGTGTCCCATGCAAGACTAGGCTGAGCAGCAGTCACTCGAGGGTCTACATATCGTGTCCAATCATTCTGCGCAAGTTGGACGCGACGAAGGTGCAAGACATTGTAAGGCCGCAGACAAGCAGGACGCTTGCGATAGTATGCTTTACTTCCTTTCCTGCCGCAGGACGCTCGCTGATTGAACCAGCAGCCTGAACAAACGACCTTTAAGATCTTCACCGGCTTGAAGGCAACCTGAAGGCTACGACAATAGTCAGCTGCCGGCCGTGATCCTTCCTCTTCTCGTCTCTTCTCTTCTGTCTCTTCTCAAACTCGTATGGCCTCAATCAATTCGCTATCTTATGAAATTCTCGAAATCATCTACCGCAATCTGCAGCACTACGAGTCGAAAGATATATATCGAGGCCTTCTTGTATGCAAAGCCTTTCATGCGGTCTGTCGCGGGGAGCTGCTCTACAGCGCGGTAGAGCTCAGCTATCCTCTAGCAGCTATGTATTTCTTGCGAAAATGCATTGAACAGCCGAAGCGCGCAGAATGGGTCAAATATTTGAGCTTGCTTCCGCAAAATTGGGTTGCAACCCGGCATCAATCTACATTGCAAGCAGGAGCAACAGCTGTCGCGCTTCTGATTCCGATGTTGAAGAATCTAGAGCAAACGCGTTATCTAGGTCAGCCTCGACATGGAAGCGAAGATTTATTCGAATTCATCGCTAAACATACACGTATAACGGAGCTGGGTGTCTGCAACGAGTCTGTATTGGGCTCCGGTGCCAAGCAATACAGTAAAGCGTTCCAAAACTGGTCGGCTAGTCAATTGCAGGAATTGTGTGGTAGGCAACAGCTGCGGAGCTTAAACTTCGACAATTTCTACGGAACGGCAAGCTCTTGTCTGTCAGAATTGAGACCCGGGTCTTTCTCGCCTTCTATTGTCAAATTTCGGATTTGGGACTCCGACTACTGATGAGTGATATTGAGAGTCTATTGGCTGCATTTTCTTCAAATCTATTATACCTCAAGCTTGTCAACGTTGAGTTGAGTAGTCATGATGTTTTTGTGCACGCCATCATTCGGCATCAGCCAAAATTGCAAACTCTGTGGATCCAGGACTCTTTTGACAGTACATCTCTGGAAGAAAACGATTGGTTGGCCAAATTAGACTCTCTACACACTTTGCGACTGATTGGCGGCTTCTTTCCCGATGAAACGCTAGTGCATGTGAACGAGGCAATTCGCAAAGTGAGCTTGAGCAAGTGTATGGACGTTGGCTGGATCGTAGCTAGTATCGTGGCACTAAAAAGACGTCAAGTGCAGCTTGAGCTGTTGGAAGAGGAATGGTCAGAGTTGGATCGAAAGCTGATTCTGGTAAGCAATCTTACCTGGCTCACTCATTGTTCTTCATAATGGTCACTAGAGCGCTGTGGAAGGAACAAGCATATCCGTCAGCTTCCCCGACATTTTGCCGACGCTGGCAAGTCAAGACTTATGAATCACCTGATGGGAACAATGATGCTGTTTCATCACATGAGGCATCTGAAGATACTTCAGAGTCCGAGGAGTCTGAGAGCTCTGAAAGCTGAAAGCGAAGGACAAGGGAAGAGTGATGCGTGGGAGAAAGAGCACAGGTCATCAAGCAGTGTTGACTATAATATGCAACGCGCCGCAATAGTACAGTCTACAGATCCTGTTCCGCCTTTATAGGATCAAAGCGCTACTGTGGTGACATGAATTAGTCTTCTTTCGCATGACCAACCAACCCACTTTGGGAGCTACTTCGAGCGATCCAGCGCCTACAGGAAGCGGCTTACCTAGTGCTCAGCCAGTCGGAAACGAGTCTTTCTCTGGAGATCCCCCAGCAGCAGCTGGATCAAGCAATCCCACAAGCAATTCAGAAAGTTCGAAAACTCGAATACGTACATACAGTGATCTGTTCAGCCCTGAAGAAGCAGAGCGTCAGAAACGATGGCACGAGGAGCGAATAGAAAGCAGGCTTCTGGGAGAATACGAGAGGAATGCGAGACGACTGTCGGAAGTTGTTAGTTTGGTCATATTACAAGCGATGGATCCAGATTCATACATTTGCTCTAGGTCACCGAGAAGAAAGACACTAAGCTCAGATTGAATGCTATCCGCTTTGAAGGCGCAACGAATACACGAGCTGGCTTTCTAGCTAACATCTGCAGTCCTTACCTTGATCCTCCGCGTAACTCAGAAGATGAGACCATCACTTTGCAGCAACTGTTACGGAGAACGCGGAAGCTGTCGGACAAGCTTTCCAGATTTGAAATCTTTTCAGACATTCAAGTTCAGCTGGAAGATAGTACTGGCATGTTGGCTCAAGATGGCGATGTAGATCTTGTATTCAACGTCAAGGAAGCGTCAAGGCTGTTTGGCAAAGTATCAACGGAAATTGGTAACGGAGAACTAGGCAGTGCAGTCAGTTTCGTTTGTTGAATGCCTCTACACTTCTGAAATCGTCTTCAGGGAGGTGTAGCTCGCATTCGAAACGCTTTCGGCGGAGGAGAGCTCATTGAGGGCAATGCTTCTTTCGGTACTACAACGAAATCAAACTACCAGCTCAAACTCGATGTACCTGTTCTGGCGGATCCTTCAACCCGAGCAGAAGTCATTGGTTTCGCTACAGATCGAGACCTGACACTTTCCGCGAGCTGTAGGGAATCTTTGCAAGGAGCTCAAGCGAGATTGAAGACACTGTCTCGCTTTGGTTATCACGAATTCGCTTATGAGGCTGTTGCACGGCATCTGCACGGCTTTGAACCTTTCGCATCTCTTTCGTAGGTCGAAACATTCAGCATATGTCATCATCTCATCTTGGACTTAGCATGCGACAATCCGCTGGGCATACTCTCAAATCCGCTTTATCGCATTCCTTTATCTCAGATACTCGAGACGATCCATTCGCAGCAACACGAGGTCGATACTTGCGGCTCTTACAAGAATACGCTGGTCTAGGTGGAGACGCAGATCATGTCAAGTTTGAAATGGAAAGTCAGCTTAGCAGGGCGCTGCATCCAGGTTATGTGAGCTCTTCGATCGGGTTCTATGAGACTAGTAGCTGATGCATTATGGCAGTCGATGTCCTTTGGCTTCAGATCTGGAATACTGTTCCCTTTGCTCGGCAAGGAATCACTCTTTTCAGATCGCTTTCAGCTAGGCGGGCCAGCTAGTGTTCGATCATTCAAGCAAAATCATCTAGGGCCGAAAGATAATGGTAAGTAATTGGTACCGATGTGTGATCACAAGCCTTATTAATAAGAACAGGCGATTATCTGGGCGGAGATTTACAATACGCTGCTGGACTCAGCTTACTCACTCCTTTCCCTTACAAACCTCACTGGCCGGTGAATGGGCATTTCTTCCTCAATGGCGGTAATCTGATGTCCTGGAATCCTAGTGAGCTGCCTACGAATATTTCCATTGACAAAGCTGAAATATCCGTGCCAGACAAAAGCAAAACAGACACCCTTACACAACTAATAGCGGAACCTTCCATCTCAGCAGGCGTAGGCTTGATCTACAGACAAGCTGGAGTACGGTTCGAATGTAATTTAGGTGTACCCTTAGTACAGCATAAAAGCGATGGAGCGAGAACTGGCATCCAAGTAGGAATAGGATTACAGTTCTTGTGAACAATTAATGCAAAGAGCTTGTCGAAAGCTAAACACCCTTCAAATCTCATTCCCCTCCGAAGATCTATGATACATTGTCAGTCAGGTCAGATTGCAGCAGGAGCGATAATTACCGTCAGTAGACTATCCGCTACAGCTGAAGAACATCGCAAATCAATAGGATCTAGCCCAAGTTGGTAGAAGCTTACCACTCGGTGTCAATATGCCCACATCAGAAATGATAGCTCGTATCAGATCAGGTGTAGAGTAATCCAACAAAGGATTGTTTTCTATCTGTTCCACTGTCATTTCCAAGGAAGGCGGTATAGCTGAGTTTCGCATTAAGCGAGGTTGTACAGATGGTATTGACTCAGGCGCGGTAGATGAGGATTCAGTAAAGATCAGAGGCGGAGAAGAGGTAGGTAGATCGTATTGCGAAAGAGGGAACAGTCGAAGGAACTTGAAGCTGCGTTTGGAGTGAGCCGAGTGATAGTGCGACAAAAGGAGGAATAAGTGAGATACCTTTCTGCTAGGAAGTAAACTGGACAGTCTTTTGCTTTTGCTGCTAAGGCTATTCCATAAGATCCTATTGCATTTATACAGCCACCAGATTCCTAGCGATCTGATCAGCTGATGGGACGATGCCACAAGTAGATGGAAGCTTACTGCTACACCTTCCGCGCCCATCAGCTGTATCGAGTTGAAGCTGGTTAAGCGTTGTTACGCATTCACAGCACATCACGTACCACCATATCGCATTTGCCCATAATGTAAGCCACTGCAGAATCCAAAATCACATTACATGGAATCCCAGCTTTGGCTAAAACAGCTTGAGTCTTGATCCCAGAACCATGCGGCCTCGCTTCCGTTACATAGACGTTGAATCTCTTCCTTGAGACTGTCGCTGCGTGTATCAGGGTTTGGGAAACGAGTCGAGAATAAGAATGAGTGAGAATGGTTTGGCCATCTTGAATGAACTGTGCCACTATCAAATTTCAGAACTGCACAAAAGCAGAGTTGAAATATGCAGTACGCACCATGGATGCTTCATTTATGATCTTCTTTGCACAGAACTTGCTACCTTTTACGAATGCTCGAGCTTCTTGAGCTAGTTCTCGTTTGTAAGCATCGAAAGATTGATTCAGTGATGGTCTTTGAAGTGTAACGAATCGCATGAGAAGATTAGCGCCGGCGCCTACAGGCTGTCAATAGAGTATCAGCCAACGGAGTATGACTCACTCACTGAGTGAAATTGGATTGAAGGATTGCGCTTTGAGTTGATCTGTTAGTTTTTGCAGCTGATCCAGTAACTCTGTCATCTGTAGCCTCAGCAAATACTTTAGCTGGGTTACAGCAAGAAAGCATCCGGAACCCACAGTATTCGCTTTCGAGCTTTCGATCAACTGAGCAGCGGTTTCGATAGCCGCTATTGGCATAGGCTGGAGAGAAGATAAGGAAGATGAAAATAAGAACAGAAAGGAACGCAAGGCAAGAGAAATGCCTTGTTCGAGTCTTGCAGCAGCAATTGCTCATAGAATGCAGCAGCTAGGGGATCACTTCAGTTTCGCGCTGCCAGATGCTCTACAGGCATACCATCGAAAGGCTTATCTGTCTGAGCCATTGCTAGGCTTATGTGACGCGGTTCTTCGGCAACCACTTGTTCTCGCAAAAAATTGAAATGTGCTTGAGCAGGACGACGACTGGACTTTGGATTATACACCTGTGTTCTGCTTGGACTGATACCTTTGAATGTCATTGCATGCTATCGCTTTACGCTCCTTGTACAAGAGTGTAGCAGCAAGATCATCCAATCCTCACCAAGATGCTCGATTCCTCTTTGCTCCTGCTTTGACATCCTGGTCTGCAAGAGCTGCTCGGTATCAAAGTACACAGACTTCTACTACAGCTGCATCTCAACCGCCCCCTCCTCCGCTTCCATCAATTGTCAAGCAACCTCAAAGTAAGCAAGAATCGATAGAAATAGCAAAGCAAGGCGAAGCGAAACCTGTAGTCGCTACTAAACACCTTAGCAATGAGAAGAGTGCCGAAAGATCTGGTTTAACTCGGCCGGTCTCTGATCCCAAAGGTTCTCGCTGGACTCGGATCAAAGCTACAGTCAAGAAAGAAGCATTACATTATTGGCATGGAACTCGATTGTTGGGTAAAGAAATTAGGATCAGTACGAGATTGTTGGTCAGGTTGATGAGAGGAAATCGATTGACCAGAAGAGAACAACGTCAATTGAAGCGCACGACCAATGATTTACTTCGTCTTATACCTTTCTCCGTCTTCGTACTCATTCCTTTCATGGAATTGCTACTACCTGTCGCTCTCAAGCTCTTCCCAAATATGCTACCTTCAACATTCACCGATAAATATAAAGAGGTGCGTCAGATTGTTTCTTCACATCGATGTGATCTAGAAGCTACGTTTGCGTACAGGACGAAAAGAAGAGGAAACTCTTGAAGGTCCGAATAGAAATGGCAAAGTTCTTGCAAGAAACACTACGTGAAACAGGTGTCAAATCGCCAAACAAGATTGTCAATTCAGCAGAATTCAAAGAGTTCTTCCGAAAGGTCGGTGATGGCTATGGTGAATCAGTATATCCTGATGAACCAACTCCGACCCGACAGGTCCGGTCAACTGGTGAACAACCTTCAACAGATGATATAGTCAAGACTGCTCGATTGTTTGAGGATGACTTGACTTTGGACAATTTATCTCGACCGCAACTTGTATCCTTATGTCGGTAAGCCAATCTTGATCCTTCGCTGATGTACAAGGCCCATACTTTGTAAAAGCTACCTCAATATCAATGCTTATGGAACGGATCAATTCTTGCGTCACACTATTCGAGCTCGTATGACTAAGATCAGAGATGATGATAAGGTGCGGTTGCGATATCCGTCAGTATGTAATTGCTTAGCGATATTTTGCGGACGCACAGGTGATTGAAGAAGAAGGTATCGAATCACTTCAAGATGCCGAACTAGCAGCAGCTTGTCAATCTCGAGCCATCAGATCAACAGGTGTACCTATTGAGAAACAACGCGAGAACTTGGCCCAATGGATCGATCTACATCTTCATCGAGAACTGAGTGGCACTCTTTTGATCCTTTCTAGAGCTTTCTCCTTCAATGAAGCTAATACTACGGATGGATACCTTATCTCGTTGAAAAATACTTTGAGCAGTTTACCTGATGCTTTGGTGCGTTGATCATAATTCTCTTCTTCAGCGTGAAGACTGATAGAGAATTATGCAAATTGCACAGCTCAACGAAACGGAGATGGAAGTCTCTGGTGATCAGAATGATTTCAAGAAGAAGTTGGAGGTCTTAGAAGAACAAGAAGATCTTATTGAAGATGAGGCAGAGCAAGAAGAGGTGCGAAGAAATGCGGATTACTTCAGATTCATCTGATGGGGAGCCGTGTTACTTGTACAGAGGGAAGCCAATGATCGGGCTGCTAGAAAAGAAGAAGCCGAAGCGGAAGAAAGATCGAAACAGGAAGAAGCTGAGAAACTCAAAACTGAAGAAGAGAAAGAGAAGGCTCAAGATATGCTTCCTGAATCAGAGGTGAGATGAGGTCTTGTGATGCCAAATTTTGGCTCATTCTGTTCTCGTGTTCATAGGTCAAAGCTGCTATCGAACACGCCGAGGAAGCAGATGATGTTCGGATGACAAGTGAACAGATTGATGAGCTCGGTGCTGCTCTTTCAATCCTATCAGCCAAATCTAGTGTACTCCAAGAACGTGAAGAGCTTAAGAAACTGATGGAAGAAAATCAAAAGACTCAAGATGACGCCGAAGAGAAGGACTCGACAGTTTCTGGATTAGCCAAGAGGATCAAGTCGATGATTCAAAAGGTCGACAAACAGCTTGAAGAATGTCGGTCATGCATGATTGGTGAAAGGAACGAGCTAATATTGT
Organism: Kondoa subrosea; assembly: GCA_039545335.1. Classification (NCBI taxonomy): domain Eukaryota; kingdom Fungi; phylum Basidiomycota; class Agaricostilbomycetes; order Agaricostilbales; family Kondoaceae; genus Kondoa; species Kondoa subrosea. Next base: position 1,225,584 of record BCIN01000003.1, on the reverse strand, counting down.
TGAATAGATGACGCGGAAGTTGGTAACAAGATGAATACAATCGCCGTAGGAGAAGATGGTAAACTCGTCCTCGCTGATCTGAAGAAGGCCCTTCGCGAAATCAGACATGCACCTTCAGAAGATCAGATTGATGTTTTGGTTGACAAGCTCGATATCGATCACGATGGTTTCGTCACTTTGCAGGAGATCTTATCACTTGCAGAGAATGAGGGACTAGGTGCGTTCTATCTACTAACTAGAATACAAGCTGATTATCGCGTAACAGGTGTATTGCTTGATGATCAATCGGCAGAAATAGTAGCTCAAGCGCAAAAGCTCAAACTCAAGAGAGAGGATGTTATAGAAGACAAGTAGAACAGCTCAACTCATCATGTTGCATAGAAATTACAGTATTTTCATTCGTTCCCTGTGGCTCTTGGAGTCTTGTGCGCATTGTTCGCAACATTGTTCTTGCTTCGAACCATTCACTTGTTTCACTTCTGCTGCTCTCTGCTTGCTCTTACTGCCTAGCTCGGGCTAGACGGCAGATCATCCACCTATATCTTGCGTTAGCTCGCGCTTGCATAAATAAACACACAAACTTTATCTAGCCAAAGAAAGATGTCGAAGGCGTTTGGACTGGTCATCTTTCGCGTCAATGATGCTATCAATACGGCGCAGATCAATGAAGCGCAAGAGGAGCTGGCTTCACGCGGATTTGAGGTTCTTGCACGAAAGTCTATACATGGATTTGGCCAAATCGAAGAGCTGGGAAGCGGATTGAACGAAGTTCTGTTGTATCAAGGCTGTGACACTTCTGGTGAGCTGGAAGGCAGTATCACTGGGTGAGTATCTTTCAGGCAGTTTGTGCGGACTCCGCTCATGCGCATAAAGCGATAATGCTACATACATCAGTGAAGCTGGCAAAGTAGCAGAAGCGATGACGAAGCTCTTCCCAGATTATTTGGTCAGCTCAGATATACCAGATGATCAGCCAGAAGTCAAAATAGAAGCAGAAGGGCGTGTCTTCACCTTCAATGAACCAACTTCTCCTCTCACAGAAGCCTCGATTACCAGCAGTATATCACCACCTGTGACCGAAAACTCTGCTTCCACTTTCAAAGCTCGACCAATGCCCAAAGCCTCTACAGTAGGACCACGGTTGACCAAATCCGCAATGCTAAGAATGGGCCTGACACCTCCTACATCTTCCTCAGCGCATAAAAGATCCTCTACCTCTGGCACATCAAGCCCAGAACCTATATCTGCTGCCCCCCTGACAGCTCGACCAGTACCCAAATCCCTTGCTGTACCAACTATACCGGTTCGTACAAACAGAGCAGCCCAAATTCGAGCATCTGGAGAGAAGTACGAAGGCGCTGAACCGGGCAGCAAACCATCCGTAGGCAGAAGACAAACTACCGGAACATCTGAAAGATCCGCTTCTGATTTGTTCGCTGATACACCTGGACATCGACGAAGGAGCTTGCAACCAGTCGTTGCTGCTATCAAAGCGCCAGATATTGTAGTCAGGCAGAATAGAGCAGCGGCTTTGAGAGCGGGAGGAGAGGTGCAAGCAAAAGATGGAGCAAGAAGGCAAAGCACTGGAACAGCAGAAAGAGGAGCTAATCCAGCTTTTGAGAATGTACCTGGTTTCAGAAGAAAGAGTCTTCAGGTCGCCATTGAAAGCATCAAACAACCCTCTGCTCCGGTTCGGCTGAGCAAAGCGGCTGCGTTAAGAATGGGAATCGTTTTGGATGAACCTGTTCGGGCTAAGAAAGGATCAATGGACTCGATTGAAGAAAATGATGAGAATGTTAAGAGTGAGTATCGCACTTGTCGCTGTTGCTGTGATGCTGATACAATTGTGCGGCAGTCGCCAAGCCCAGAGCATCTCTCATTCGCTCAACACGTCCACCTACCATCGCTCCTCGACTGAATAAAGCTAGTACTCTGCGAGGTGCTGGTGATCGGCCTCGATCTTCATTGGCTTTAGCTGAATCTGCGCATTCACCTCAACCTCCAAGTCCTACAACAATTCGCCGTCCAGCTAGCGCCTCGAGCAAGCCGCTTCGCAAGAACCTCTCTGGTAACATGAAAGCTCGACTTCGCCCTTCAGATGTTCCCAGCATCGATATCAGTCACGACACTTTCTGAAAGCTCCTTTTCAACATATACAAGCATGAACATATATTCTCTCTATATCTCTTTACGTTGGCTAGCGTTGTACGATACATATTTTTCCGGTGCACCTGTTGTATGTATCAACATGGAATGGATGTTGTTTGTTTGCTTCGCGTCTGACAGGCATCTGCCGTCTCTGTTCTATGTTCTTTGCAGGCTTTGGCTCTGTCTTGCTTTGAGCCTCTGCTCTCGGTGCTATACTTTGCCTGCCGCTAGTCTGCCGCTTCCCGTTCGTGGAGATAAGCTCTTACCCCGCACACCGCCTCCAAATCAGATGCCTGAGAATAGCTTGCAACCAGCTCTTATCGAGCGACAACCATCACTACTGGTGGAATGGAAGCAAATGTTCAATCAGTCAATTCCAAGTCAACCAGTGTAGAACAGGTCTTTACTGTCATTGTTTCAGGAATTGCATTCTGACATTATTTGACAGCCGCCTGCTGAGAAGGGCTTTGGTGCATCACTTCGTAAGTCTCCTGTCATATAGAATAGCTCTGGACTCATTCTTTCGGATTATAGGTAAAGGGTTAGCCCATTGCTCGCATACGAAACATTGGTACTAAGTAATTCTGGCGGCTGACTGCACAGCGTGGGCAAGGTACAACGCATGGGACTGGAGGCAAATGAAACCAGCTGACTGATCTGCTGCAGGGATTTGATATAATTCTTTCCCCTTGGGCTGTACCTTTGGCAAATGAGCGGAATACGCAGCTTGCAATGTCAGGTCAACAGCCGTCTATGAGGGATTTGTAAGCTTCCGCTAACTGCTCTGTTATGACTGTATCTGATTGCTTCATAGATCTCAAACTAGGAAATAAAGCCGTACTTCAGTCTTAATCATTCAAACTTCGTGCTGTATATATGTATCAGTATTGTAAGTTCAGGCTTGTTACGTACCATAGCAAGTACTTACATAGTGTGTGGCAGCTCTAATCTAATCTGCTTTTATTATCGCTGCTTGCCAACTTTGAGAAAGTCATGGAAGCGCTTGGAACCGCTTAAATTGGCCTGTCCATGAAGTCCATCCCTCGCCATCAAATGCCTAATACTCTGTGGTTTGCCTCTGCTCTGTTCGCCCCGTCCGGCTCGCTACTGCTCGTTACTAAGTACCGCATATACTGCCTGGTTCTAGTGCCGTAGTTTTCTGTAGTCCAAGGAACGTAGTTTGAAATGCACTTTTTCTATTCACTTCTATGTTCGACCCGAGGCACAAATAGCCACACAAAAGCCATACTCAGTAGCAGAGCAATGATTACAGGTTGCAATGCCGCTGGCCCAAAGCGCTGAGCAAGAGCTCCTGTGAGAAACGGGAATGCTGCAGAACCAGCTTGACCTCTAGGCAGACATTATTGCACTATTGAGAATAGGTTTACGCGCCTAATTCGTTCACTTACGCAGCCGCTACCAATCCGATTGCACCTGTTCTCCGACATTAGTCATAATTAATTCTGCAGACCCAGAGAAGCACGGACCCGAATGTAGATGACGAGGCAAGACTTTTGTTAAAACAGATACACCCATCGAGAAGAAGGTCGAAAGGAAGAAGCCAATCAAACAAATCGCCACAGCTATCACTTTTCCGTCAGATGATTCCGTTAAGTAAAGGTTCTGGCATACCATTCCCAATCAAAGATTTCCAAAACCAGACGGAAAATTCCAAAAGTAAAGCAAGACCAATACAAGTATAGAGGCAGACAGTGTCGCCTACTCTGGCTTGTATTCTTGGTAATATCAGACGACCAAGCGTGATGCCAGTCCAGAAGCCAGTACTATTCCTGCATGTGAGATTGCACTTTCCATCAAGACGACTGAAGTCATACGAGACATAGCCAACATCGGCATTTCCTCCACGTTCTATAAGCAGAAAGCTAACAGCCCATCCTCCAATCGATACCTCAGCGCTGTTTGAATTGGATCAGTTCCTTGCTAAACGTATCGATAGAATGGACAGATTGAAGCTTACCCAACGTAACAACAAAGAAAAGCAGCTACAAGCCAGATGGTCTTGTTAGTAAACATGACTCTGTTCTTAGTAGCTGTGGACAGGGGAGCATCTTCTCGATTTTCCGCTGCTGCATTTGCCGATTGCATTTCAATTGGTTCTTCTGGAAGGATAGATTTCTTCTTCGTCAATGAAGCATATTCTGGATCTCTTCCGAAAGTCAAATAGAGGCAGACGAAATTCAAGAAGGCCAGGCCAAGCGAGACGCCAAAGAAGTAAGAGAACTTGATTCCGCGTGAAGTCATTGCAGTAGCGGCAAACGGAGAAAGCATCGCTCCAATACTATATGGCGCGTAAGTCAGAGATAATGGACGAGCGAGTGTCTGACCCATAGCATGCTTGGGAATAGTTTAGCTTGTAATGACTACCAGGAAGAGAGGCTACGAAGGAGACTGTTGCGGCCATTTGCAGAGCTATACCAAAGCCAATGAGAAGTGCGTAAGTAATGGGAAACAGGGCAAATGGAGGGGGCGCTAGAATAACAGCGTATCCAAGTGTTTGACCAAAAGCGCCGAGCTAACGAGGAAGATTGGCGATATCCCGACGGTTTGCGAACCACTGACAGAAACGACTTTGCCCATACCGAGTCTATCAGTCAAATAGACGTTTGAAATGCCAGCTATAACGAAACCACAGAAAGCACCGATAAAGAGAGTAGAAACTGGGTCAAAGTGGGCTAGGATCATTCGTCTCTCGATTAATATATACCTTGGACAAAGTTGATGTCATAGAAGCGTTCCATGTAGGGAATTAAGGCTGGTTTGAAGCTTGTCAAAATCATGTTGGGCTCGAGAAAACTGAAGCCGCACCTCCTGCACATGCATCTGAAGATAGCAGACCAGGCGCTGAGCAAAAGAATGAGCGCGCAGCCATGTAACTTAGACTAACCGTTCCATCCGCCTGTTTAACAAAAAGGTAAAATGCCTTGATTGCGACGATTGAGACAGAAGCTCACCTATAGCAGCCTGAAGACAAGCAGCAGCGAACTGCAGATTCACTCGCTTTGTACCGATCGCCCAGATTCGCTGCAATCTCGAATTGTTTTCTTCCTGTACTTTGATACGCCTGGACGACAAGAGAGCATTGGGAGTCGACAGATCGCCAGCAATCTCTTCTTTTGTTGTGGACATTTTGTACAGTCCCAGGAAGACTACCCAGGAAATAAGAGCCGTACTTCAGTCTCAATCAGTCGATTATCATGCTGTATATGTGTAATAGTATTGTAAGTTCAAGCTTCTTGCGTATCGCAGGTAGTACCTACGGGGGTGTGACGCAGCTGTATTATGTTGTCACGGTCGTTGCTTAAATGGCCTTGCCTACTTTCAATTTATCAAAAAGCTATGGACCGCGCCGAGTCAGGTTGAATCTCCTCTCTTTCGCTTCCAGATGGCTGCTGATCCATTGTATGCTTCTGCTTGGTCTTTCCATTTGTTTGATACTGTTCCGAACTAGATGAAGGTGACAATTCGAAAGAAGCACATGTACTGTACTATTACAAATGTACTGTACTATTGAAATATAAGTACAGGTTTGATTACTTTGCCCTGATGTAAATCATCGAATGCTCTCTGAAAGTCCTCGAAGGGGTAAAAAGTCAGGATCTCATTGAAGGGAAATTGACCTGCTCAATGTAAGGAAAGGCCTGAAAATAGACAGATCATCAACTTACCGCTCTTCCATAATTGTATCAACTTAGGTAAGAATACTTTGGGACTGGAGTCGCCCTAAAGACAGAAAGATGAGAGCGATACAAGGCCTCGAAAAGGACGCGAACCTGATGAGTTCCTCTATATGTCAGACCCTTGACTAATTGCAACCCGACAGCCAGTTCCACTGATTGTCCAGGACTAACACCGCCGATTGTGACCAGCATTCCTCGACTTGCCAGTGCCTTTTGAGCACTTGAAAGAACCTCGACTCTGCCAACTGCATCAAGAGCAAAGTCAACACCTCGTCCGCTGGTGACTGTTGATGATTTCAGCCTTCCAGTGTGCAGGAATTTTGATAACAAAACAGCTTACTCTCTTTAATCCGCTGAACCGGATCCTCTCTCGAGCTATCGATTGTGGCAGTAGCCCCGTATTTGATCGCAGCTTCTAGTTTCGAAGCTTGTCGATCGATGGCTATCAGGTGTAGAGGTGAAGAGAGCTCTGCGGCCACTGCTTGGATATTAGCTCTGGCCCTTTTGTGTTGAAGGGCATCATACTAATTGCAGCGAGACCTAGTACATGGTCAGGTGAATGTCGTAAACTCGGTCATACAACCTACCGACACCTCCGCATCCGAAAACAGTTATAGAAGCGCCAACTTTTGGTTGACAGACGTTTCTGATGAAGCGGTATTCAGCGCCGTAGTAAACGATTTTCGACTATCAGAACAAACAACACAGCTCCAGCGCCTAGGCCTATATTCAGATATGCAATACCATGTCAGGCAACAAATTCGCTGACCTGTTTGAAAAGCGCAACCCAAACAAGCGATCTGCTTCAATTCGTCTTGATTCACATCCACTCTGACAGCTGAACTAGCATTGACTATCGCCAGACGAGAGAAAGAGCCTATATAGTGCTCAGAACGAGATGCAACATGTAAAGGATGGCTTACTTTGACCAAAGAAATTTGCGTTGATGTGATCCCCCTTTGAATCTGTCACTGTAGATGCGCTATCTCTTCTTCTGCCAGCGAAGTTTGCAGCTTCAATTTGATCGCAGTAGGAAGGGAAACCAGACAGACAAGAAGCGCAAGCGGTGCAAGAAGAGAAAGATAGAATAACAGAATCGCCGATCTTGAGCCCAGAAACTCCTTTGCCTACTTCCTTGACGACACCACTATTCATATTTTTAGATCGATAAAGACAGATTGACAGGTAAGGTTTGCTCACCCTCCTTCGTGACCAGCTATCATAGGAGGAAGAGGAGAGAATTGGCCTGCTTTGGCCTTGATATCCGTATGACAGATTCCTACAGCGCACATCTCCACTAGTAGCTCGTCATCTTGTAAGTCACTCAAGCGGATCTCCTCAATTTCAGCAGAGGCCGATTCGCGGAAAACAAGAGCTTGAGTTTGATACGGCATTCAGGGGAGCAGAAGTAGGAGGAGAAGGAGAGAAGAAGGGCCACAAATACAGCAAGTGGCAGACTGATTGCAAGAGCTTGCGAAATACAATCCTAGCAAATACACCGTTTGATGATACGTATAGCCGCGGTACTTGCACTTTGCAAGAATCACTTAAGATTCGATCTGATAGCGCCGTAACGGGCTCGACTCTCTCTGCTGTTTCTTGTGAGTGACAGTGCGGGACAAGCATTGTGATGTGACGATACTCAGATATCGATCGATGCAAATGTTGAAATGCAGTTGCCATAGGTTATTGATTGCACACTATGACACTAATGAAACATGACCAACAGCGGAAATCAGCTCAATAATTGTATTACAGCAAAACCTGAGATACAGGCATCTTCAGCGCGTGTTGTCGAGCCCAATGTGCGCGAACTGACCTAGATTGACCATCATGCCCGTCAAAATACCCATCTAGGTATGTCTTCAGCTTGTAGGTTCGGCTCTCATCGGGTTCTACTTACCTGAAACCGCTTCGAGAACAGAGATGTCCGGAAGAAGAAGAGCGGCATAATAGGGAAAATGAAGCCGAGGATCAGTCCCTTGAGCAGCGTGGTATATTCTCCACTTGTATCACCATTCAGATTAGACATATCGCTGTTTCCCATGCCTTCAATCCATTGATCTTCCAAAGCTCTTTGATGCTCATTCTCGTCATCGATCACAACAGGACCATGTTCTACGTTACTTGAATCCATTCGAACGTGGAATTGTCGACGCATATTGTTCACATCATCTTGACTGAAACCAGATTCGAGTAATCGATCGAAACCTTGTCTAGGTTGTGATACAGTTTCTTCCGTCGTACTTTCTCCACCATTCACTTTCTCCTCTTCTTCTTCTTCTGCCAAAGCTTGACCAACATTACAAATCAACCAAACAGCAGTTTCCTTCGTTCGACCTGCTATCCTTGCTTTCTCCTCTTCCAGTCCTATATCTTGCATATTGCCATCCCCAGCTACTCCTTGTTGTCTAACCAATAACGCTTCAAGCCAAGGTAAGAGTAAGATCCCATCCGTTACTACTCGACCAAGATAGATGAGTTTCAAGCTCCTCTCGCTCAACTGATCAGGTCTCAAGTCCCTGATCTGTGCTTTGATTTGTCTGGATGATAATGTAGGATCAATAAGAGGGAAAGCAAGAATATCAGGAATGTTTGAGGTGAATCTGATATTCAGGTAAAGCATTTCTGTTGATGATGAAGCTCGCTGTTTGCCTTTGGCTTTACTTGATAGAGGTGGTGGATAACTCATCCCTAAGATGCTACTTAGTTGAAAGGCGAGTGGTGGCCTGAGTGACAAAGGATCCAGAATTAAATGGCACAGCTCTTGAACCTGAACGATACCCTTGCAAATTTTGTAAACATATCTCTGGCTCCTTGGTTCTAGCCATTAGGACCTAGTGAAGCGCGAAGACCCGAGCTGCGACTCGACTCTGACATGGTCGAGGCGTACGACTACATAAACGATGAGGATGCTGGAGGATATGTGATGCCTTGTGAGCCATTCTTAAGCATTCTCTCGTTTCTAGCAACTCATGCATTTTCCCGATAGGGGGAATGCATCAAGGCAAAGAGCTCGCTCATAACGACATCTCATACGAATGGAAATTCTTCCTTATATAGCATGTTGAATGGGCTCAAGGTCATTGGTCAGATGTCTATCGCTATCGAAATTGGGCCAATAGACAATATCAAGCTGCCGCAAAGAAGTACCTCGATGGGTTACTGGAAGACTGCGAACATGCTCGAATAGAATATGGCAAGAAGCATCGAAACAAGTCTCTTGCTCAAATCAGAGATAAGAATTGGGCCGAATGGATGCTCAAGAGACCATGGCTGGCTGAGCGGAAACCATTTCTCAAGCTTCTGCTGGAAAAATACTTTGGAGATAGTTATAGGCATGAAGATGTGATGAGGCACCATGGTCAAAGGCTGAAATCAGATAATGAAGGAGAAGATAGTGGACAAGAATCAGAATACGAAGAAGAAGGCGATGAACCTAGTTCAGCTGATGAAGAAGATGAGGAAGGTAACCTGCGAGGATTCCTTGCGTCAAACTCTGAAGAAGAAGCACAAATCTACGCATCCAATACTGACGAAGATCATAGTGAAGACTCATCCAAAGCTATCTCAACCAACCAGTCGACAGAAGCCGAAGAATCAAGTTCAGATCATTCGGAAGCAGAACAGGTCGAATTGCCAAAGCTAACTTTACGCTCCGGTCGGTCTATCTCACGCTCAGCTTCTCCGCGCAAGCGATCTCCCTCTCCGTCTTCCAGCTCTTCGGATGCTTCTGTGGAAGTTCTGCCTCAAATTTCAGATCGCAAATCACCTACCAAGAAAGCTATTCCTCAAAGTTCCTCTTCTTCCTCTTCCTCCAGCGAAGAATCTGGGTCGGAACAAGTCGAAGAAAATAAGACACCTAAACTCAGACGGACGCTGTTTCCGATTTCCCCTCGGAAAACTCCAGGCAGCACAAAACGGGTTATTCGCGATTCAGCTTCCGAAGATGAAGAAGACAAATCCTCTACTTCGTCTCCTATCTCTTTGCGAAAGTCCTCTTATATCTCTGGTTCAAATGAAGATACCTCAAAAGCTAAACCTCGATCGTCCAAGCACCCAAAGAAATCTTCTGGTCGGTTATCAAGCGAAGATCTTCCGAATGATCTATCTCTAGCAGCTAGTCTTGCTCGATCACCCTCTGGAAAGAAGAGTTCAGGAAGCGGTTCGAGCAGTTCTGCTTTCTATATTGAAGCACCACCTTCACCGCCCAAGACGCCCAAACGGAGATCTGAATCAGTTAAATTGACTTCGCCTGCTCGGATAGTCAGACCTGCTACTTCTGATCGAGAAGATGATGACGAAGAAGAAGTTGTAAAGACGCCTAAATCGCCAAAGAAGAAACGAAGGATCGCTCCTACCGATGAGTCGGATTAATTGCTTAATGATGTGTTATGAAGTGTGAATTGTGAGTCAAGATATGTTTGGATCTGCGGAAGGTGTATAAGATGTTGGGGATTGTATAAATGGGCAGAAGAGTGTCAATTGTATCGCTTGTGAGTTGCTTTCTGGTTGCGATATTCCTCTTCCACTTCTTCTTCGTTCTCAAAATTTGCTTTCCACTGCTTTGAATCTCTCTATGCATTCTACTGTCTTTTTATATCTTTGCAGAATCAAGCAGACTCCCTTCGGCTCGGGACAGTGGTTCTTCTCTACCCTTCCTGATGCGTCATCCACAGAGGCAAAGTCTTTAAGCTGTCTGCTATATCAATCTGGAACGGCTATAGAGAGGCGAATCTCCTTTTAGATCTTAAAGGGAAACGTTATTGTCAAGCTACCTTGTGGAGAGGTAGTGGTCGTTGTATATTCATTACTCGTTTCTTTTGTACTTGCATCAATATTCCACTCTGTTCTTTCGAGATCGTATTTCCCTGTAAAACATCGAGATCATTGAAAATGACTGTCTGAATATGACTATAATACCAGATCTGACCTTGATCTCCTTACACTGGGTTACCTGGAAGCAGTCTAAGGGACGTAGCTGCGGGAAAAGGTTACTACAATGCTATCATCTACAGTGCCAGACCTTGCCGAAGCAAGTCAAAGCTTGGGAGACTATTGTGTATCAAAAACCTCTTCACTTGTGCCAGGTTACCAGAGAGCAAACGGCCAACACAAGGATTCCAGGAAGAGAAGAACTTTGAAAGACCAGTCTCAACCAGTCTCTCAAAGTCTTCTCTTTATCTATTGGGTATAATGCAGACACTTGAAGCCTCGCCAGAGGGATACCAGAAAGCAAGCGGCCAAGGCGAGATCAAGGAAAGCTAGGTAACAAATAAGGTATCGAATGACTTTGGTATGAAATGTAGGGAATTTAGATGAGAGGTATCGAATGAAGGGAATAAGATGAGTGAATGAGGAAAAGAAGAGAAGGAGAAAAATCAAGACGGTTTTATGAGGATTTGGGGGCTTGCAGTTGTAACTGTAATCGAATTGTACTTTGGCCCACACCTTGAACAACACTTATGCCACCCGTATCCTGATCACCGCACGGCGGAATGCACGCTTCGCAGATGCGAAAGATCCAGGGCACATCAATGGCGATCGACAAGTCATAAAGTCATGTACAGCTTGCTATCCAAAACCAATCTTTGTACTGTTTGTACTGACTGTTCATGGCTTGTTGGGATCACAATGAAATACTTTTGCCGTCAAAAAAGATGTTCGCCTGTATACAGAGTGTTTGAAGCTTTAGGGACAGCAAATGAATGCCATATGGTCGCGTTTCGAGTAAGCAGCATGTGATTTTCCGTTTGCGCTTGCATTGACAAGCATTCTGAATAGTTATACAGTCGATGCGCAACCAGTGTCCAAGTAAGCAGATGTACATCAGCAGTGTGAAAGTGCATGGCTAGACACAAGCTCGGTCGGATCGAGAATCGTAGGCTGTGAAATCCGGCCATATAGCAGAATAGCATCATAGAAAGAGATCAGATCCATACGTTGCCTTGGGTGTTGTAGCTTCTTTGCGCTTCGTGCAGATAGTGATACTGCCAGGGTCAAAGCCTCACAAGCGATGTTTGAGCTTATACTGGCAACCGGACACTTGTCAGCGCCATTAAATTCATGTTTCACGCTCTGCAGCCGGTTGCAATACCAGTAGATCAATGTAAGAAACCTTCCTATCTTAAGTCGAATTCGAAGTCCATAGTCGAGGTCAAACAACAGCAAAACGCGCTCGTTTGCCCATACGACCGATAAGATAGAACCCACGACGAGCCTGGGTTATATGGAAGCCTGGTATCTGACTCGAGTCATTGCACCGAGAAAAGATAGAAAATCTGGCTTGTCTGGATGCAACGAGGCCTAGCTTGCTTCTATCGACCTTTACTCATTGGCAAATCTCTACATCGCATGGCATCCACTGTAGCAATCAAGAAAGACGCTCACCCTTTCGAGCGAGCTGCTCTCGAAGGGTTATTGACTAAACGCTTTTTCATCACTCCTTCGTTTGAAATCTACGGTGGTTGTGCTGGGTTCTATGATTTCGGACCTCCTGGAGCTTCTTTGCAAGCGAACATCTTGAATGAATGGCGAAGGCATTTCATTATAGAAGAGGATATGCTGGAAATTGATACAACCGTCATTACGCTCTCGGATGTTTTGAAGACCTCAGGTCATGTTGACAAGTTCACGGATTGGATGTGCAAAGATTTGAAGACTGGTGAAATCTTCAGAGCGGATCATTTGGTAGAAGCAGTTCTCGAAGCTAGACTCAAGGGCGACCAGGAAGCTCGAGGCATGAAAGCAGTAGAAGAAACACCAGTAGACGCAGAAAAGGCAGCAAAAAGTAAAAAGAAGAAGGTCAAGACTGCTGCTGTCAAGCTAGAGGATTCAGTTGTTGAAGAATACGAAAGTATTCTAGCTCAAATCGATAACTACACTGGAGCAGAACTTGGCGAACTCATGCAAAAAGCCAACATCAAATCGCCAGAAACTGGCAATGATCTCTCAACACCAGTCGAATTTAATCTTATGTTTGAGGCGCAAATCGGTCCTACAGGTCAGATTAAAGGGTCAGTGGCCCGAGAAGCCTTCAGCTTGCAGCTGATAGAGTTTTTTGTTCCATTGACAGCTATCTTCGGCCCGAAACAGCTCAAGGTCATTTCACCAACTTCGGTCGTCTCTTAGAATTCAACAACGGTCGAGTACCTTTCGCAAGTGCGCAGATTGGTAAATCATTCAGAAATGAAATCAGTCCGCGGCAGGGTCTATTGCGAGTACGGTCAGTGAAGGAGTTCTTGTTTCAGCTTCCGCTGATAAGAAGTATTCGCCGTTGACAGAGAATTTGTCATGGCCGAGATTGAGCACTATGTCGACCCCAGCAAGAAGGATCATCCTCGATTTGATGAAGTTGCTGATCTCAAGCTGTCCCTTCTACCTAAAGATGTACAATCAGCAGGCAAGATTGACATTTCCGAGATGACCATTGGCGAGGCCGTATCATCTGTCAGTTGCTGATCATTGTGCTGTGTCAGCTCTATTGATCAAGTGACATGACAGGGAATGGTCGATAATCAAACTCTAGGCTACTTTATGGCTCGTATCTTCCTTTTCCTGATCAAGATCGGTATAGATCCAAAACGTCTACGTTTCAGGCAACACATGGCGAACGAGATGGCGCATTACGCTTCCGATTGTTGGGACGCTGAAATCCAATCTTCTTACGGTTGGATCGAATGTGTCGGATGCGCTGATCGATCAGCATACGATTTGACTGTGCATGCTGTCCGAACTGGAAGACAATTGGTCGTGAGAGAACAGCTGGATGAACCTAGGATAGAGGAAAGATGGGTTGCAGAAATTGAGAAGAAGAAGTTTGGTCCAATGTTCAAAGGAGATGCTAAAACAATAGAGAATGTCATTCTTGCTTTGGATCAAGAGAGGTTGCAATGCGTAGCTACCGAACTACAACAGAAAGGGTGCGTTCTGTTAACTCAAGACTATCGCTTATGCTGACAGAATGCATAGCACAACAAGTATTCGGGTGACAGCAGGCAAAGATGTTGATGTACCAGCAGAAGTGCTGAAAGTGTCGCAGAAGACCATCAGAGAAACAAGTAGGTAGTCTCCCTTCATCAAGCATCGTGCATCTAAGGCTTGTGATCAGCTCGCGAATTTACACCAAATGTGATTGAACCTTCATTCGGTATCGGACGAATTCTCTATTCTCTACTAGAACATTCATTCTGGGCAAGAGAAGAAGATGCAGCTCGAGGTGTAGGTGACAAGTGCTCGATATCAGTATCCGTCTGATTCTAGAGTTTCGTCTCTACAGGTCCTTTCGCTGCCGCCTTTGGTAGCGCCAGTCAAAGTTCTCATTGTACCGATCAGTGCAACAGAATCTTTACGACCGACAGTAAGAGAAGTCTGTGAGTCCAGAATTGCTTCAGCACTGTGTTATGCTGATCAAATTTGTGGCTACACAGCATCGAAATTGAGGAAAGCTGGTATTTCATCGAGAGTCGACGATTCTGGGGCTAGTATCGGCAAACGGTATGCAAGGAACGATGAGCTTGGTACACCCTTTGGTGTGACTATCGATTTCGCATGTACGTCCAACGTCGCGTTAGCATATGCATAGCTAATGGAGCTATTGATACGTATAGCTATAAAAAATGGCACAATTACTCTGCGAGACAGAGATACGACTACACAGCGCATTGGCAAGATCGACGAAGTCGTTTCTACTCTTGCAGCTCTATCGACAGGTTCGATGACTTGGGAAGCAGCGTGCGAAAAGCTACCTGAATACAGCGGAGAACAAGATGCATAGAAACGAGTAGCAGTAGTGACAAGATAAATGCGTAGTATAGATACATATTGAAAGCCATCTCAGAAGCAACATAATGAAGATTTATCTTACAAGCACAAGATTACATTATGCTGATGCCAATATTCTTTATGACACCTTGTGCCCCAATGCCACTACAAAATACAGATTTCCACAAGCTATTCGACATGAACCCACAAAAGATATATTTGTATCCCGGGTTATTATTGCTCGAAAGTCGCATCGTCGTTTCGAGGCTTTGGAGCATTCTTGATTTTCGGTTGCTTAGTTTTAGAAGGTGGTTTTTCGGAATTTGGGACTTTGGTCTTCTTAGCGTAGCGCTGTGAAATAAGGACTTTATCAGCAGGCGAATCTGTGGCAAAGTGTCAACACTCACCAAGCCACAAGCATTGCAAAGCGATTTAGGTCCATCAGGTCCTTTGCGCCATTCTAACAGCAAGGTCGTTAGCATGCCCTCTTCGGCATTTCAGAATGTAAGACTGACCAGGTGAATCGAGTGTCCCGCAATCTCTGCATACGTATTGACCAGGTTCACCTCTCCTACTAGCTTTCCTCGTCTTCTTAGCAGCAGCTTCATCTGCTTTCTTGGCCGCATCCATGGCTGAAGCTTGTCTTTTGTGTTGCCCTTTCTGTGGCTGAGGATCAGTGTTGTAAGACATGTTGAGCTGTGGAGGTGGGTAAGAAGAAGAACCAGCAGAGTAAGAAGTTGAAGCGTAAGGGTAAGCGAAAGATTGTGGAAAATGAAAATTCTGAGGTGAAGTTGCTTGATGGTAAGTATTTTGGTTCTGATAGCCTTGAGCTGAAGAAAAGCATTCATCAGGATTGTGGCAATCGTAAGCCGGGAAGTAATGACTTACAAGTAGCTGAAAGAGCCGAATTAGCTGGAGTTGGTAAGTTCAGACCTTCTCTTCCTCCCTCTGCATCAATTTCCTCATACTCCCTTTTGAGAGAAGTTCGCAGTCTCTGATTCTCCATCTTGAACTCTAAGTATTCGTCCAAGAGAGCTACATGTTTGCCTGGGTATGGTCTCGCGCTAGCCAAGAAGCATTTGCAATCGTTCGCGTTCGGTTGATTTCGTTGAAAACCATCTGGACCTCCAATGGAATGAGGAGTAGAATTGCTGACGAGATTAGCTAAAGCTTGAGGATCAACAGCAAAAGTATTGATTGTTGCATTGTTCATCGTCTTGGATGTGACACGAGTAAAAGAAGGTACGGGACCAGTTCGATGTTCTTCCCCATATCTTGGTCTACCTCTTAGTTCAAAGATAAAGTATCGACCCCCTTGATTCTGTTTAAATCTAATGTAGACAACCATTTCATCTCCTGTGATGATTGAATCGTTGAAGCCTTGAACCAATGTCTTGATATCATCAGCGTGAATGAATTCGGTAATCGGGTGACCGATTAGTTCGTGAGGTTCGTATCCAGTCAAAGAGGTGATTGAGTCGCTCGAGAACAAGAAGTGACCTGTAGGCGATAGGACATGCAAGAATTCAGAGTATTCGTCCATCAGTAAACTTGTCCAATTCTTCTTTTTGGTGAAATCGCCATAAGAATTACCGGGTGCAGGACTGAGAGATGCAGAAGTGTCTTGCGCAAAGTTGTAATCTTGCGCCTTGGCATTGTAGACAGATTGCGGGTAAGGTAGCAAAGAGGCAGCCGAGGGATTGTGATGGATTATAGGCGATTGAGCAGACCCAGACGATTCGGGAGGTGAAGGATAGAAGGTATGGCTGTCATTACCACCGTTCCCGCTTAATGGATGACCTGATCCAGAGTTGATAGTCGAATAATCGCTAAAGTTGAAATTCTGGCCAAGGAAGTTTGTTGGAGGCAGTATACTGGTGCTGCTGCTTGAGTTGCTATTGGATTGATCGTAGCCAGTGTTGGGCCACTGAGCGCCTGAGTAACCAGGCTGACTGTATCGAAATATGAATAATGGCTTTCACCTCAATGGACTTGCAAACGCACGAGAACAGGTTGTCGTAAGGCTGAGCCATTGTCGTTGTCTTGTAGCAGTCAGAAGGGTATTTTCCCTTCGGCCCCGTGGTTAGATCAGGTCACTGTTAACCAGAGTCAAATTTCTGTATCCTCAGCCTGCCGCCTGCTCGCGGCAAAGTGTGGAGTAATGATTTGTCAAGGCAAGGCTATGCTCCCAAGATCTCTCATATAATGAAGTCCCGAATAGACCGAGCTCAATATCGTACGAGAAGTCAGTACAGAAGCTTAGTCAGGTAACGAAAACGCCCTCTGTAGAAGATCCTCCCCGCTGCGTGACTTTGTCTTCCTGAGTATTGGAACTAGTCTAGACGCAAATGAGGGTCGATTAGTGTCGATGATCAAGCAGTACGATGATAGTACGAGGGTTCTGCAAATGAGCGATGAATGTGAGGATTGAGAGTGAGACTCGAAACATCCACAGTTAAAACGACAAGTCGGGTTGGAAAAAGTGCCACCGTTTCAGCGCTCAAAGTATTGAACGACGATAGTCGTAAAAGTTTGCTCAATCAAGAGAGAACCTTTCTGTATAAGCCACAGGCATTGTGATTATTTGATCGCGCTTATTTGGCCAGTAACCCAGCAGAAGGATGTACCAGAGTAGGCCGAAGAAGGTCTGCGTCTGTCTATCAGGAGCTTTAAGCCGAGGATGTATCGGAGATGATGAGAAGTCAGACGATTTCGAGAATACTTTTTTTAAACGCAGCCTCACAATTTACGATGCCAGCTCGTACAATAGACGAGCAGTGAGCTGTGTATAGGATACAGAAAGAGGAGGTAAATTGACGCAAAGGGCGCGTCGATGATGAAGCCAGACAGCTCCAGATGTCTTTTAGCAGCGAGAGGAACAGCCGCAAATACAAGGTTGATACACGAATCAATTCTCAGAAAGTGGAAAAGAGAGTATTCACAAGAAATTGGGGTACATACTATATACCAGTTTTGGGTCGTGAGAGCAATTGCACACACGGTGAGTCAAATTTCTAGCTCTCGTATTCCAGCATGGCCGAGAACAACAACAGGATGAAATCAGACACTCTCAAATACGAGTCGTCCTCGGGAGCAACTTTAGTGATCATCGAAAATCATGCCAAAGCTTGGTCAAGACCATTTCGCTCTCGCTTTACTGCAAGACCGGCATGGATCTCAACACTGGCAGAGTCTGCTCTGGATCTGCTGGTCGCCTGCCTGCTTTCGATGGCTTTGATTTCTCGCCTTGCGTTAGATTTCGAGTTTTCGATGAGATTATACCCTTGCTTATCTGTGGGCTGGCCTTGCTGTATCTTGGCATATCAGCCTATTTCAGTAATCAGTCCATCAAACTGGAAGATGAAGACGAAACCTTGCCAGATGATCCCGTTCGAGCTGCAGAATTAGAAGTCATTCGATCAGTAGCTGCTCAAGAGGCTCAAGATTCAGCTCTGGCACTTGGCTTCATTGACTCTAGTGACATTGCAAAACAGAATGGCTCTGGTCCAGGCATACTGTCGATAGAATCTTACCTTCAATCGCAGCATTCAACAGATAGTCGGTATAATGCCATACAAGTTGTCGTTACAATCGCTTCCCTGGGACTCTTTGTTGCACGTTCAATAGTGCTCCATCAATGGGAAGGAATTCTTACAATTGTAGCTTGGGTCCGTCAGTTTCGCTCCTTGAGTTGATGATCACTTATCGCCCGTCAGACCTGTATATTACTGCTATGCTGTTACAAGATGCTTCGGCCTGAATCAAAGCTCTCTTTCACTATCGACAACGTTATTACTACCTACTATCTGTTCGCCTGGACAAGCGCCATCATCAGCCTTCGATCTTTCATCTATACCTCTAGCTCCAAATACCCTGCAACTGCAATACAAATCACAATCACTTCATGTCTCACAGTCAACATTCTATATCTGCTCCTTCGTCCAAGATCTAGTTGTGGAGCAATTCCTCTTGATTCCGCACCATCAGAATATAAGCCCGCCTCACTTCTTTCGCTAGCAACATACGACTTTCTCACTCCTATGATTTATCGAGCCTCAAAAACAACAGGAGCGATTGAAGCGCCCGAAGTGCTGCCCGATGGGAAACCAGCAACAGCATTATACAATTTCAGAACTATGAGCGGATGGACGCAAGGTCGATCGTTCAGAACAAGAATAATCTGGTTCTTTAGAGCTGAATTGATGAAACAACAAGCTTGGGCATGGGTTGAATCGCTAACTCGAATTGGACCTGCTATTTTCTTAAGACTCATCTTGGATTCGTTGAGCAAGAAACACCGAGATCCTACTGCTAGAGATTTGGCAATCGTTTATGCTGTTCTGATGTTTGCTTCGCAAATGGTTTCTTCTGTTGCTATGGGTCAAACTCTAATAATTGGAAGAAGGATATCTGTCAAATTGAAGGGAATTCTAAGTGGTGAAATTTATGCAAAGACTTTGAGAAGAGCAGATCGAGCTGTAGGTAAAGAAGGTGATGATGTGACAAAGAGTAGTGGAGCAGGAAGAGTGACCAACATGATGTCTGTCGACGTATATCGAACATCCGAAATCGCTGGCTATCTGTATATGCTCTGGCCTGCCACTTTCGTTCAGATTACTTTGGCCGTTGTCTTGCTGTTCAGGCTTCTAGGGATTTCTGCTCTAGCTGGATTAGTCGTACTGCTCATCCAAGTACCTATTCAAAGTGGACGTAAGTGGTCAATCTCTCTTAGGGGGCTCTTTGTTGATCGGACTTCTCAGTGAGCAAAATCTATCTGCAATATTCCACACGCTTGCTTGCTGCAGCAGACAAGCGTCTTCATTTGGTGCAAGAGATCATTCAAGCAGTCAGAGTCGTAAAATTCTTCGCTTGGCAGAAAAGGTGCGCCGACAATCTGCTGTATCAGTCGATACTGATATAGAGATTTGTTCGGTGCACAGTTTCTCAAACCGATTGCATCAAGCTCGTCAGGAAGAGCTTAGTCTGTTACTGAAAAGGACATGGGCTACAGCGATACAGAACGTCTTTATGATAGGGTCCGTTTGTCCTGTATGTCATTTTGCAATAACAAACTCAATTCATCACACAGTGGATCTGTGCTCATCAGCGCCGCTACTTTCTGGGTGCATACCATCCTACTTGAGCGTCCGTTGAATGCAGCCACTGCTTTCACTGCCTTAGCACTCTTCAATATCATTCGAACACCAGCAGAGTGAGTTGAAACATTGCGCTTGGAATATCTGCTTATCCACTCCTGTTCTCGTTAGCAACTTTTGTACGGCTTCATGTCAATCCTCTTGTGTATCGGACTGATCTGACTGCAGCGATCGTAATCGTCTATGTGCTCAATGCCAACGTCTCCCTCAACCGAATAGCAGAATTCCTGGCAGAACCAGACTCTGAGAAATGGTCAAACCTCAATGACTCGCACAAGACTGAGGAATCGCCGCATATTGGCTGTATGAACGCGATTTTCGACTGGGAAGAGCCGAATCCCTCGACTGATGTACTAGTTAACCTCTCGAATCCTAAGTTTCATCTAGCAGCAAAGAG
The DNA here is from genome assembly GCA_039545335.1 of Kondoa subrosea. NCBI lineage: Eukaryota > Fungi > Basidiomycota > Agaricostilbomycetes > Agaricostilbales > Kondoaceae > Kondoa > Kondoa subrosea. The sequence goes on along the minus strand of BCIN01000003.1, from coordinate 1,205,422 downwards.
CCTTACCTTCCCGATCGGCAAAACTTCCTTGATCATCGGTCCAGTCGGTTCAGGCAAGACTATGCTGCTCCTCAGTCTGCTAGGCGAAACTCATGTTGCAGCGGGATCTGTTCATTCTCCTTCACCGATCTTTAGGCGCAAGAATACGAAAAGTGATCAACCTGCAGAAGATTCTCTCGCATACTGCTCGCAGAACGCTTGGCTTCTGAGTGACACAGTGCGCGAAAATATTACATTTGGATCAACTTGGTATGGTTGTTAGATCATTCATCTGCGCAACAATCTCATCGTGGCGTAGGGATGGTCAAAGATATCAAGACGTATTACAAGCATGTGCTTTAGTACCCGATCTTGCTCAATTTCCCGAAGGCGATCAAACCGAAGTCGGCGTGAGTAGTCATATATACTGCGTGTATCTATCTCATACCACGTACAGGAACGCGGGACTGTTTTGAGTGGTGGACAGAAAGCTCGACTGTCATTGGCTCGAGCTTTATATAGTCCAGCGAAACATCTGCTGCTTGATGATATAATAGGTCAGCGACAGATGTCATTGTTTGCCTCAGCTCTGATACTCCGGTATAGCTGCTGTTGATGCCCAGACTGCTCGACACCTCGTAGCCGCTCTATCTGGTCCTCTGATGCAGGATCGTACATGCATTTTGGTCTCGCACGCCGTTTCTCTGCTTGTGCCCATCTGCTCGTATATTGTCGCCCTGGATGCTGGAGAAGTGTTGTATGCGGGGTCACCTGCAGATGTGCCACAGCACCTGACAGCCTTGTCTGATGAAGTTGACGAAGCTCCGCCGCAATCAGAAGCACACAAAGAGGGCATTTCTGTTGCGAGCGACAAGGAAGAGATCAAAGAAAGGGCGCCGATACATGCAATTGTCGAAAAGCGCGAGGAAGAAGCGCAAACAGGTGATTCTACTTTCCCAATTGGCCGAAGCATACGCTGACTGATTTCAAGGCGCTGTTGATTGGCGAGTATACAAAGTCTATGCAACAGCGGTCGGCGGAATCACAACCTGGCTAGTGATTGTCGCAGTCTAGTAAGAAAACTCCTCCTCTTTCTCAGTGTCAATACTAAAGTTTTGTGAAGTGCTGCTTCCCAAGGAACAGAGGTCGGCATGAATTTCTGGTTGCAATTGTGGGCGCAATCTTACGACGAGTCCGCGGGTACCTCACTCGCATCGCATGCGCCTGATCGAGAAGAAACAATCTACTACCTTCAGGTGTACTGCGGTCTCGCTGCAATAACCCTTACTCTTTATGCTGCGAGAACCGCAATATTCATGGCTCGCACAGTTGTAGCGGCGAGAAGACTGTACGAACGGCTTTTTGACTCGGTGCTGGGCGCTCGAGTTCGCTTTTTCGATATAACTCCAGTGGGACGAAGTAAGCCGAAAGCCCACTTACAATAACTTACTCAACTGTCATGTAGTCCTCAATAGACTTTCACGCGATTCAAATACTATAGATCAAGAACTTGGCGGAAAGATGCAATTTTTGTGAGTTTGCGGCCGTGTCATTAGAGGCTTTGCTGATTTTGGTGTTCCAGCTTTCTTGAAGTAGCATGGACGGTTGGCATCATCGCTGCTATCGTTTTCGTTATGCCCTCATTTCGTAGATCCTCTTCCTTCCTGTACTGTACTGCCCTGACATAAGCTGATTCTAGTTATATTCGGCACCATAATGGGTGCCTTCTACGCTTATACCACACATTTATACCTCAGTGGCTCTAGAGAGCTGAAAAGGGCAGAATCAGTAGGACTTTCGCCGATGTATGGAGCCTTTGGCGAAACACTGAACGGTGTGAGCTGTTTCTACTTCAATTTGATGGCCTATCTCATCCCATTCGTAAGGTCACAACAATACGTGCATATAGCGATGGATCTCGCTTCATGCAAAAGATGTTCCGTCTGCAGAATGACAATCTCCGACCTTTCTATTCTCTTTGGCTGACGAATCGATGGCTTAGCTTTCGCAGCGAATTAGGTGGAGCAGGTACGTCCAGAAGCTCAAGATTGCTCTTGTACTGAAATACTGCCCAGCTGTCACTCTCGTCGTTGCTTTAGCTGTTATCTTGAGTCGAACAATAACAGCTGCTTTAGCTGGCTTTGTTCTCAGCTATGCAATGATCTTTCAATGTAACGAATTCCTACATTTCTTCCAGTTCGCTCCTGACCAAATCTTGATAGCACGTCTACTCTGGGTCGCGCGTCTCGCAGCTGAATTACAGATTGATGGCAACTGTATCGAAAGAATCAACGAATACCTGAATCTACCTCAAGAATCGACCATAGGCATCGAACCACCTGCAAGCTGGCCGAGCAAAAATGGCAGTATCAAAGTATCTAATCTTACGGCTCGCTATGCTCCTCATCTACCACCGGTGTTGAAGGATGTTAGCTTTACAATTCAGCCGAGAGAGAAGGTTAGTGGATCTATATTACCATCGAAAGCTAGCTGACCATACCTTGAAGGTTGCTGTTGTAGGCCGGTGCGTTGCTTTTCAGACAGATACAATGATTTACGCTTACTGTATTACCTCTGTATAGCACTGGATCAGGCAAATCCACCTTAGCGTAAGTTATTGTCCGCCCAAACTTCTCATTTTGCTTACATCGACTCTAGTCTTACCTTCTTTCGCTTTCTTGATGCCGAAACTGGGACTATTGAGATTGATGGACTCGATATCGCTTCTGTAGCGTTACAAGATCTGCGAAGTCGTTTGACTATGTCAGTTTTACCTCTCATTCCCAAAACACCTGATCTGACTTTGCTGTCGACTTAGAATCCCTCAAGATGCTACTCTCTTTTCAGGAACAATTAGATTCAATTTAGATCCATTCGAGAAACACCAAGAGTGCGTTTTTCATTCTCCTACTTCTCCTAGCCTGAATTAGCTACTTAAAAAACAAACGCAAACAGTCATGAACTTTGGGACGCTCTGAAACGATGTCAAATGATCTCCAATACTCCAGGTCATACACCTCGACCTTCACGACCTGGTAGTACCTTAAAACTTACTGCCCTTACAGCTTCATCTGAAGAAGAAGATGAAGAAACGGGAGAAGGAGTGACGGAAGAAAGAGTAGCGATCAGATCGTTGGATGATGTAGTCACGGAAGGAGGGAAGAATTTCTCTGTTGGACAAAGGCAGTTGTTGGCTCTAGCCAGAGGTACGACTCTTCTTCTCTTTCTCCAGATATCAAACGCTGAACGTGGCAATCTCAACAGGGCTACTGAAGCTGTCTACGAGCAATATCTTGATACTGGATGAATCTACCGCTTCACTAGGTCCGTTCGCTCTCGTCTTTGCATTTTTGAATGCTTAAAGCAGAGGCATGTTCGGACAGACGCGAAAACGGACGAGAGGATTCAGCAAACTATCCGAAGCGAGATGGAAGATGCTACACTGATATGTATAGCTCATCGGTACGATCAATCTTCCTTCGCAGCGAAGAGTAAGCTTATTCAATGAATAGCTTAACTACAATCATCGATTACGACAAGATTCTCGTCTTGGGAGACGGTCGTGTCTTAGAGTGAGCTTTCTCTTAGCAGGCAGTCAGTGCGACACAGCTGATGCAGTAGAGGATAGATACGATACCCCGTCGACTTTGCTCGATAACGCAGATTCACATTTCGCTGCTTTGTGTAGACAAGCTGGCAAGAATGAATTTGAAGAACTCAAGAGATTAGCAGCTAAAAAGGGACTATAATGCATTGCACATTGCCACTGGCACCTACGTTGTTTTGATTTACGCGTTGTTTATGCGACTCTTCTTCTTGCACTCTAACTTCTCTCAACGCAAGTAGCCGCACAATGGAAGCAGATCCAGCAGAAGCCATCTTCAACACTGAAGACTATGATCTCTACTCCGCCTTGAATTTACCAGAGAAAGCAACTTCAGATGAAATTAAGAAAGCTTACCGCAGACTCGCACTCTTGCATCATCCTGATAAATTGTCTGCCAAGGCTACTGCAGAAGAGCAAGAGCAAGGCAAGACTAAATTCCTACAGATTGGTTATGCTTATTCAGTGTTGTCGGATGAGAAACGAAAGGAACGCTACGATTCTACCGGCAGGACTGATGAGAATGGTGGGTTGAATGATGGGAAGAAGACAAGAGAAGAATGGGATGATTATTTCAGAGAACTCTGGCAAGGCGAAGTCAACGCTACATCCATTAAAGATTTCTTTGCTGCCTATCAGGGTAATGCTCAACTATCTCTAATTACGTGATGAAAAGACACTGACTAGGAAAGTAGACTCTGAAGAAGAGAAATCAGACTTATATAAAGCGTACAAAGATTCAAAAGGATCCATTACTTTCATTTTGGAGAACGTCATGTCCCTGAATGCACTCACAGCAGAAGATCGATTCACCTCTTTGATCAATTCCGCAATCGCTTCGGGAGAGTTGAAAGCTACTTCTAATTGGACTAAGATGCTTAAAGATACTAAAGGCAAGACAAAGAGGAAGGAGGCAGCAAGTAAAGAAGCAGGAGAAGCTGAAGCTTTAGCTAAAGAGCTAGGAGTGCATGATAAGCTATACGGAAGTGGAACTTCGAAGAAGGGCAAAGGGAAAAGTAAGGAGGAAGATGGAGAAGAGGCATTGAAAGCTTTGATTCAGCAAAGAGGAGCAGCAAGAATGGCTAATACGTTGGCGAACTTAGAAGCCAAATATGCTTCAAATGAAAACAATAGCAAGAAGAGGAAAACATCTGCTTCATCCGAAGAGCATGCATCGGAAGAAGAAGTCAAAGAGGGCAAGAAAAACAAGAAAGCTAAGAGGCAATCAATGCCTATGCCGACAGATGAAGAGTTTGATCGGATTCAAGCTGGATTGGGAGGGAAGAAGAAAGCAAGGAAATCTACTTGAATAGTCTTCTAAGCATGAGTCATTCGTTTTGCGTTCTGTTTGTAAATAGTTTTTCCAACTTGTGCATTTCATGATCAATGTACTGCTGATTTCTATGCCTCTACCCTTCTCTAATTATCGATTGCAGTTGACGACTTATAGCAATGTACCCAACCTGTAAAAAGACAAGACATATTGAATTAGATCTCTGTTCTGAGACTCAACAAGCTCACTTCTTCGTTTTATGTGACAATAAGAAACAGTATAAAACACAAAGGCAGGTTGAAGTATCATTGTTGCGGATCTTGGAAAGTAGGTCCTCGGTAAATGGCGTAAATCATAACGCCAATCACGCCAAAAGAGAGCATAGGTATCAGAGCTGCTGCTGCTCGTGCACCAAGCGTCTGTAAGAAGGTATGACCTTTCTCTTTTGATGACAAATGTCGTTTTCGGGCATGAGGTATAGAAGGAATCGGGGAAGAAGGAGTAGCGGAAGTATTTGAAGTTGGAACCAACCCTATTTGTTCTATAGATGATTCGTGAGCGTCATTCAACATAGAAAATGAGAAAAAGGCTTACTCAAACTTCGGATGTAGTAGATGTCTGTGAGTAACGCGATCAACATACACTCGAATGGTGAATGGTGACGAGTGACTCACCTAGGTTCTTCTCTGCTTCTTCTTCTTTACCAAGAGGAACACCATCGAGACCTGTACGTTGGGTTGTTGATATCAACAATACGAAGACTGCTTTAGATCAACTCAACGTACGCATAGTCAAAGTAGTATCCGAAGCGTTCTGCTGCAAATCGAAAACAAGAGATCCGTAATGTCCTGTTCGAAACAGTACATGTTCAGCTTCAGACGAAGCAAGTTACGCCCATTACCGAACCTTCTGGCCATGTCGGAGCACGCCAAGTCATGGTCAGTGATTTCGGCGCATCGACAGCAGTGACTTTGCCAGTGATGTTGCCGCCGAATAGAGAGACTTCAGACCCAACCTCAGGTGCAATCTGTATCGTGAGTCAGTAAATTTGGTTTCAACTTCAGCGGATGCTACTGACTTTGGCCTGTGAGAAGACACTGAATCATGAGCAAACGAGTTTGCTACAATAGGAGCACCTCTCACCTGATTGCGAGTCCACATCTGAACTTTTGAGGGATCGGTCAAGGTTTCAAACAAGCCTTGAGCGGAGATCATGAAAGAAGCTTCCACTCGCACAGTAGTAGTGTTTGTAGTAGCTGGTTTTGCTGGCGCAGAGGATCTGCTGGCGGTAGAAGTAGAGGAAAGAGCTTGAGTAGCGGAAGAAGAAGGTGGAAGAGGAGAAGTGCGACCAGAAGAAGTCGCTGAGTCGTCAGATTTCAGTAAATCTTTGCCATGAATGTTGATCATTTCCTGAAAGAATCTTCAGACAAACATCAAAAGGGACATATGGATGTTCACCTTGGGGAATTGAGAAAAGACTGGTCTGCAAAGATCGGCTAAAGCTGTTCGTGCTGCTTCTTTTGCTTTGTCTGCCTCAGATCCAGATCCATCAACAGTCGTTTCAAAGACGTATTGATCCTTCGAATCTTCAACATCATGCGACACTTCCACAGCGATCAATGTGCCTTTAACAGATCCGTCGAGAGTTTCCCAATTGCTTGTCACGCGAAGATCATAGATTGTAATGACTTTGCTCTTGCGCATCTATTGGTCACATTTAGCGCCTGCTCCTTACATACAGCACATTCATCTGACTTACTCCAATCTCGCAGTCACCTTCTGTAGGTGCTACGGATACAATCTTGACATGATCAGTAGCCAATTTGGTCAGCTCTGTGTTAAAGAAGCTGTCTGCCCAAGGCTTAGTAGACTAGAGAAGCTGAATTAGCAAGTGCGAGAAACGCATCATTCGCTCGAGAGCTCACTTTGGTCTTCCCTGTAAAGCAAGACCTTCCATTTAGTAAGTTTACTGCAAGAGGGTTTCTGTGCTTACAGTGCCAGTTTGCGCTCATTTTCGCTGTTTCGAAGAGACATGCTTGCGCGAAATTTCGAGAAGTCTTGCTCTGCACCGTGACTTGTGATCTGTCTTGTTCTTTTATGCTCTCTACAGCGTAGTCTGGCGCAATCTTGTAAAGCAGCCAATCTATGCTTCTGGGAGTGCGTGAACTTCCTTTGCGAATGGGCAATATTCGGCTCGCAGCCTTTTCTTACTCTCTTCTGCCTGCTTTCGAGTCTCACATATCTGGGACGATAGTGACAATCCTTGTCCGTCTGATGAATTGCACACAAGAGCATTCGGTCAGAGATCACTTCTGATCCAAGCTCTCCGTTCCTTCCATCCATACAGAAGCTTGGGCACATATATGTTGTCATCATTGCGTGGGCATGTCTACGTCACCTGTATACATATTGCTGTCACGTTGGAAATCGAGCTATGTTTTGTTGTTCGAGCATTCCATGAGAAACTCCTTAGCTGTTTGTCTCATCAACGACTGTTCGCTTGCTGCTACTTTGACTGCCACTCCTGCAAGACATCTAACAACAATCCTACGCCCTCGACCAGATGAACAGCTTTCCGAATGAACTACTGCTCGATGTTTTCAATCAGTACGCAAATGATGCCGAATCAAGAGGTGCAGCCTTGCTTGATCTGGCTTCATGCTCTAGTATGTCATGACATATACTTCTACACTGTCGCTGACTCTCTACATAGAAACGTTCTACAATATGAGTCTGCCCCTCTTGTACTCTCATATTAAGGCAGACCAACTTCAGCATTACTCTCTCGTTAGAGCACTGATCAAATACCCAGAACGATCGATCATGGTCCGAGATGTAGAATGGACCGTTGAAGTTGAGCTGGTGAAGCCGAGATTGGGTGACGAAGAAGACCAAGACCTTTCCGACTCTGACGAAGAGACCTCTACATATCCAGGAGAAGGCTTCTTTTACTCTGAAGAAGAATTCAACAAAAGTATCAAACAAACTTTAGGCGTCTTGGCTAAATGTCAACATATTAAATCCCTTGTCCTCTCTGCAAAATTATCCCATTCCGAGTTTTTATTCGAGCGGAATGACTTATTTGATCAAAGCAACCTGGTCAAATTTCAGAGTATACCTGGCTTCTCTGCAGCACTTCTAGAAGATTTACCATTCAAGCATTCTTTAGAATCCTTTTCTCTGGATCTTTCACAAGGTTGGGCTTTAATGGATAATCCTTGGCCGGTACTCTCTTGGTTCATGCATGGGAAAAATCTTTAAAATATCTTTTTCCTGTCTGGCATGGATTTCACGCAAATACAGAATTTGGACCAAGATATTCAATCCAATGTGAAGACTTTGACCATTCGCGATTCTGAGGGTGAAGGAAAGTCGGACGAATACATAAGGCACCTCTTTGCTCGTTTGGAGAAGCTTGCAGCCATAGACTTCGACTTTGGTGATAATGGTGACTCCCTGGCCTATCTTTTCAATACTATTTTCAACTTTGAAATAATGTCAAACATTACAAGTCTCAGCCTCCATTCTGTTCGTCTGGTGTATGTCAACTCCTCAAGTCTGGTTTCTAGTTTCCCTTCTCTTCAACACTTCTCTTTTGCTTTCAACTCCAAGCTGGACGTTGAACATCGTGGTATGGACGAATTGTTCGAACTCACTATCGACCATCTCTTCCCTGCAAACGAACCTTTTCCGACTCTTCAGACACTAAAGATTGCTTCAAGAAACACATACAGCACTCTCTTCGAGGAATCAAACTGCGCCGATTTACTACAACGATTCACTGATACCAGATTATATCCATCCCTTGTATCTCTTACTTTTGGTTGCATGATTCAAGCCATGCCTACTTGTTTCTTCAACAAATTCCCAGACACTTTTCATCAGGAAGATGTCGATGCTATCCTCATTGCGGATATCCAGTCTCTTGCTCCACAAGAGCCATCCAGGCTAAACATTCGGTATGAATACGAAGGGTCAGCTCTCAAAGACTTGGGTGCAAAGAAAAGCGTCAAGCCACAAGCTGTTGATATCAAGTCATTGAGCATGGTGGGAGGAAGCGAGGAAATTTTTGTCAAAAGAAGAGAAGAGGTCTTATTGGCGAGACAAGAGCTGATTCGTAAAGTGGAAGAAGGCGATATTATCGAAGGAGAAGGCGATTGTCCGTTCGTTGGATGCTATTGCAAGGGAAACAGAAGCTCGTACTTTCCTCCACGTCAAGCTTTTGTTCGCCGTCGCGTAATATCTTCTTCAAGCCCTCCAACAAGCCCTAAACAAGCCGAAGCAACTCAAGTGGCTACTAATGATCAAGGATCTGATCCAAGACAGCAAGAACTTATCGCTCTGCAAGCGCTTACTGCTCAAGCTACGGCTTTGGTTCAGATCCTGCAGCAACAAGTCGCAGCTACTCCATCTATCCGGAGACCGCGAAGACCTCAATCTCGTTGTCGTGCTTCCCGTGGGTCCCGTGGGAATACAGCTCGGCCTCGCCAACAATAGAGACGGCAGCGATCAGGTGACAATCGATCTTCATCTCGTCGTTCAGCATCGATGAGACGCTCGGCAGTCGCTACCCATTGAGTATCCCACCTTCTGGATTTGATGTTTCATTTGATGGACGAAGTATATTACTTGTAGACTCCTTTATCTCGCGTATTATCATTGTATTATTTTCTGCACCAGCAAGCTTCGTCATACTGTCTATTCCTCTCCTTCCTGGTGCCATGGACTTTGTTGTATATACAATTCAAGTATCGTTATATCAATTGCACTTCGCCTTCTCTCAATTGTTCTCTTATACTCCTATACCTAAGCATGTGTATCGATCCTTTTTCCAGCGTCAACAGCCTCCCACTATGCGAATCAAATGAGTTTCAATGTTCTGGCAATCCACAACTTGAGGCTTACTCTGGTAATCTGACTGGACCGCATGTCCTTCGTGCCAAGGCATATACTGCCTGATCGAGTTCTGGTTCCGGTACTACTCGAACTGATCAGATGAGTAGGCGTACAAGTCATGTAGACGCACTCATTCCTGGTTCATCAAAAGCTTGCAATTTCGTTGGGAGCAGACTGAGTACTTGAGTTTGAGTAAGGTTCGAAACCAGTGCATCATATCTAGGAGAACATGAGCTTGTTGAGATCGAAATGCGAACAGATGTACCGCTCTAGATACTGAGATTCTTCCTCCGATAGCCTTTGTCTGTATTTATCGTTCTCTACTAGAAGAAGATGATGTTTCTCTATCTAAATATCATTGATTCAGTGAATAAATAATATAGAAGGAGAAGTATTCACCTTGTGTATCCTACACCTAATCAAAGATGTAGCTAACCATCTTATCCTTTCATTATCTTGCTGAACCAGTAACAGCCTCAGATGTTCAATCTCGTCCCAATTAGCTATATCCGTTCGTAATTCATTGACCGCTTCTTGCTGTATCATTTCGCTCAATTTCAGCATTTCTACCACCCGACGAGTAATTTACTGACCTGTCTAAGTAATGTCTGCAGACAGAGGTCCAATTCACCATTCGGATCACTCTGTAGCAGTTCAGGACAACTCCTCTCATCCATCCATCGTCGCGACAACCTCTTTACTATATTCTCTTGCCCTTCTTCCCCTTCTATATCCAAATCCAGTTCCTCGAACGCGTCTTTAGTTTGATCCCGTGCATAAGATTTATCATAACCGCTGTCTACATCAGAAGGTCTTGGTTGTTGGCCATTGTTTGGTTTTCGAGCTGCTGGATGAGTTGGAGCTTGAGTGAAGAAAGATTCGCGTTGCTCTGGATCAGATTCATTGTCTGAGTTGTCGTCGAAGAAGTTGTTGCTCATCCTGAGTCTCAGCACGCGGTTGAACAGCAACAAGCCTAGAAATGAAATTGCAAGGTTGGAGAGCAATGATATTCCCGTGTTATAGTGATATCCCTCTAGAGCATACCTGCTGGCCAGATTGCTGCGTGTAAGCAAGCGTGATACGGCCATGCGACTGGCAAGCTGAACTTCATTTTTCCAGACTTGGCTCAAGCGCTCAAATCTCTATCTGCTTCTATCAAAGTATCTTCAGCTGCCACTGCCGTACTAACAGAAGCCGAATCGTTGACCTTTTGGGCGTTCTAATCCCATTCAAGCGGACCAAGCATCTTGTATCTCTTCGACGATGCTACAGCTCGTACCGGAATTGCTATATCAGATAGTGGAAGATTATGCAGGAGGTGATGAAGTGTCGAGCGCAGATCTAGTCGACTTAAGCCTTTGCTGCAGTAAGCATCTCGAGTCGTACAATAGATTTCTCAGATCTCACTAATGTTTACTAGAAACACTGCAATCTGTAACACTGCCCTTCCTCTACCGCAAAATCTCAGCTGATCAATTTCACCACTCCTCTTTCATATCCTCTATCACAAATAATGCTAGAATCAGGGCCTTGGTACGCGAAGTTGAATGGACTGTAATTTGTCGGGTGGTGTCGGTGGAGCAGGTGATGAGAGCGAATGACGTGGTCTACGAAGAGGGCTTCTACTCCTGCACGTTCGAAGACGACGTCAAAAGTAGCTTGGATATCTTGGACCAGCTACCAAATCTTATACACCTTAAAGTGTCAAACCGCCTGGTCGTCACTGAGACTGTCTGGTGTCTTTCCGCGGACAAAGAATGGATTGGAGTGGAAGTATTTCCAGAATTTCCGGTACACCTTGCAGAGCATATGAGCTTTCAAAACCAATTACAATCGATCGCTTTCGAGCTTAGCGAAGAGTGGGTCTGCTCACCAAATATATACGACCATCTCTCCTGGCTATTGCAAGGCCCAGCGTTGCGTTATCTGTCATTTCTGGATGGTACGGACTTTAGGTTCACAGACAATTTGCAACTTAAGCAACCCAGCCGAATTACACATCTGAGTATGAGGAACCCGGAGAGCGCACCTCCATCCGATGAATATATTCGCCATCTGTTGAAACAACTCTGCAATATGCAACACCTACAATTGGACTTAGCCGAAAATCCAGAATCTCTGGCTTACTGTATTAGCACTATCTTTGTCGGTCACCCCTACTCAAGCATAACACATCTTAGTCTCTCTTCTGTGTGGCTGTCACCTCAGCCGCAGGTAAATCTACATACTGTCTTTCCAGCTCTTGAACACTATTCACTTCAAGTAGTACATTCACCGTCCCTTGCCACTCTGAAACTGCATCAGCTTCTGAAAAATACGCTTGGTCTACTCATCCCTTCGCGTTTGCAGCACAACCATCTACAGTCCATCAAGATCTCGGCTAAGGACATGTATTATAACGATTTGTTTCCCGACAATCTTTCCTGTGCCAGTCTCTTACAGATCTCTACAGACTCAAACTCGTTCCCAACTATGAAAGCCATAACGTTTGGCTGCGCAGTTCAACAATTCCCTTATTCCTGTCGTTCAAAGGGAAGCAGCGGCAAGCGCCATCAGGAAGATGTTGATGCGATCTTGATGAATGATTTGAGAAGTCTAGCTCTTCAAGCAGCTGATGGTATCCGTCTTCGTTATGAATTCTATGCTCCAATCGAAGCACAAGATCAAGCGTTCGCGATGGATATCAAATCTCTTGAAGCTGTTGGCGGATGTGAGGATATCGTAGTCTATCGGAATGCCGCAGTCTTGGCTGCCAGAGCGGAAGAGAAGAGAAAAGCGGAAAATTCAGAGTATGATGAAGAAGAAAGATTACGATTTCTGGACGGGAACTATCAGCAACAGAGGAGGAAATACGATTGCGATTCTCCGGGTTGTTACTGTACAATGGTATTCAGGTAAATGTTGTGATACCTTAGGCAACTAATGCAAAAGAGAATGTCAGGATATGAGGATGAAGACTGTTCGGACTCGGTATAACGAACCTATGGTGAATTGCTCCTTGCCTTTAGAAGCGATTGCAGCGCTATGCCGGAATAAGGATTGTATACTTCGCAAAGATACAGCTAAGAGAGCAACGACTATATTCCCGAGCTTCCGCGATATCCTGCTAGATTCATACCAGACTGAAGCTACCTGCTTGCTATCGCATTTGTCCCCTCTAATCTTTCATCTGCTTATCCGAGTGAACGCAACGAAATGACTACAAGTTCTTCTGTTCAAATGAATGTTACTGTAGACGACTTTGATTCCCTGATTCAATACTACCCTTCGCAATCCTACTGGTCATCCAACGAGTAGCTGCTTCTCTTCATGACCGTGTTTGTCTGTCTAAGTACTCTAAATAGTCCTTCCAACACTGCTACTTTCGATGAATATGCAGCCTATCACGACAATACTTACCATTCTTCCACGTCGCCCGCAGCATATTTAACATTCAATTTCCCTGGACGGGCAATATACCTTTATGGATCTTCCAACGGTTCTTTCATCATTGATTTGGATGGAAACACCACTTCTATCTCACTAAATACTCTCAGCAATACTTCTTCTCTCATTTACACGTCCATGAATCTGTCAGCTGGCAACCATGCGTTGAAGTTGAGCAATGGAAATCAGAGTCAATTGTTGGTGGATTATATCAATATGGAAGTAGAATTCGCACCTGAAGGGTGAGGCTTCTCATTACCAACTAACGAAATGTCTGATCACAGAGGAATAGGGCGACAATCACAAATACCACTATTGAGGAGACGGATTCGCGATTAATATATACTGGGACTTGGGGCAATAATAGTATGGTCTGCATCAAATCAGATTAATGGAGTAGTTGACTCGTTGACAGCGGATTCAAGGTTCTCTGGCGGTGGAACAGCTTTCACCAATGGAGATCAAGCTTCTGTCGCTTTAATGTTCAATGGTGATTTTTTATCAGCTTGTATGATGACGGTGTTCATCAGTAAATAGGCACCGCTGTTGCTGTATACGGCGACAAAGTGAATTTTCATCCTACCGGGCAGAAGTCAAGCTGACTTATGCATCAGAATAACGATCATGGCAACTTCACTGTCTCCCTTGATGGAGTCAACACAACTCTTGATGCAGTAGCAGGATGTGGTGGATCTTTTGGAAAGACTTGCGAAAAGACTTTACCTGGTATTCAGTATTTCGCTGCCTATCTCAATGCAAGCGAACATGAAATCAAAGTCATCAATTTGGCTGGAGTAAATCAGAGTTTCTTTGGTCAGTCTATTTATGTACAATAAGGCATGACTGATGAGAGGCTATAGATCTGGATCGATTTGTGGTCTGGGAACCGAGTCAATATCTTTCTACACCAACGAATGCAACTACTGCGGGTGGAGTTGCAGCTACTTCTGATGCACAGCGGAATGGGTTGATACTGTTATGGCCTATACTCCTGATGTGGTTGTTGTGCTTTAGGAGAAGGTAGACAAGGGGAAAACAATACTTTGCACGATTAAAGGAAGGATGCATGGACTATATACAATGGACAAAGAGAGTGTTTGAAGCCTATCGCCGGCTTTGCTTCGTATAAGACACATCGATCTCCTTGCCTGTGTAGGGATCGACAGTAATTCGCTTTGTGATGGTATATTCGGTTACCACAGGGCAAGGCCCACGGGCAGAACGCGGGTTTGATGCAGATGGAAAAGGACGTCGACTCGACCTCTCAGAAGAGTAGCCATAATCTTTCAGATGAGCCATGGCAGCAGGCGACTCGAAGTTTGGGCTGATTACACGCGATATGTTAGATGATCTGCCAGCGGTTGATGTCGATCTTGACGCCTTGACAGGAGGTGACCTATAGCTAGATGTACGAGGATAATCATCAGGGGATCTTGCTGGCTTGTAATACGCTTCGCTTGATCTTGATTGGGCGTGCGATTGCTTAGGCTGTGTCTGGACCGTGCGCTTTCTTTCACGAGCCATTTGTTGCAATTCCTTCGCGTAAAGGTTTGAATATTCCTGAACGGACTGATCATACTCCCTTGACGCTGTCTCGTGAGACTGGTACCTGCTGATGAAGTCTTCCATTTGCTTCACTAAAGAGGCGGTTTCCGAGCTAATCCTGTCGCGTTCGATGTCAGACTGATATTGATTATCAGCATGAACCGAAGGAGGCCTAGATTTGAAGACTGACAGTTGCGCTATCGTACATCAGAACCAGAGAGCGGTATGCGCCTAGATTTTCAACGTATTGGTCGTGTAACTTAGCATAATTGGAGTCTTTAGCTGCGATATTGGTGAAGAAAGGAATTCGCCGAGGAGACATGTTAGCGTGATTTGAAGGATAAGAGAGAGAGGGAGAGAAGAATCCCTCGGAAGATAGTTAGTAGATGGAACAGCCTTGCAAGGCAGTGTTACGATTCTTGCCGTACTCGGATTGTCGTAGGTAGTACGTCTACCTCTGTGATGCAGTGATTCATGCTTGTAAAGCCTCGAAGACAGCCAAAGATTGGCCTTTTGCGACGGGAACATACATTCGAACTTCGAAGTGTACGTAGTACAAAGGAAGAGGTTCCATGGTAGATATCGTTATACAACGTCTGTAGAAGCATACAAACAAGGCAGCAGACTGCAGAATAGAGCCACTGTGAGCGAAAAGGATTGAGAAGTTTGGTGGACGATGTCAACCTCGAACGACGAAAGAGACTCGAAAGCAGTGTTAAGACCCTCGAGTACGAGCGCATGCCAGCTCATCGCTCCTACAAGGCATCCTCATCATCACGCTGGTCCAAGACGAGCAGTTCGAGCGATAAGACTGTCAAGACAGTTCAGGATGACTTGAAATGCATTCGAGGCGCTGTGGCTTCCAGATCAGAGCCTGCTGCAGCTAGACATCGCTCTCCTCCCCGAATAAGCAAGCCAGTCGCCGCCTTACCAGAAGCAGACCCGTTTCTGGTCAGACCTAGAGCTTCAGCTCGCCATGAGCCTTCGTATCCCTCTGTATCTTATGGCATGCCATATGTATCTGCTCCTGTAGTTCCTGTATATCGTAAGCATCTCTTTGAGTCACGAATCGCTCATAATGCCTTGCTTCGCGCAGCTCAACATGTATCACCTCAATATCTAGCTCCTCAGCAACCTTATGTCCATGTTCAAGAACCAGATAACCCATTTCAAGTACATCAAAGACCTCAATACATGTATTCACCAGTCATGAGAACACCTCGCAAAGATCTGGATTTCCAAGAAGAACATCTTTTCACTCCTACTCGTCCTCGAATGGAGTTGGATTCGCCTGTATCGGATCTAGGTGGCAGTTATGACCTTTTCC
Source organism: Kondoa subrosea (assembly GCA_039545335.1). Lineage (NCBI taxonomy): Eukaryota > Fungi > Basidiomycota > Agaricostilbomycetes > Agaricostilbales > Kondoaceae > Kondoa > Kondoa subrosea. Next base: position 1,189,372 of record BCIN01000003.1, on the reverse strand, counting down.
GCTTTTCTCCAGCTCGACCTAGAACAGCTCAGAGCATTTCACCACCTCGTCTTTACGCATCTCCGCGTCGTCAACAGGACCAACCAATTCAATATCAGCAATATGAACCTGAGGAGCGTCCAAACACCTCAACGAGCAGCATCAGCTACTTTCAAGAACCCTATACTGAACCACTGCAGATATATGCTCAAAGACACAACGTCTTACCTGATCCTCCTGGAAGTGGGAATGGACCAAGACCTATCAGCTATTTGAGTGAGATGATGCATCATCATCATCAACAACAACGGGAAGAGGAAACGAGAAGTGTATCTACAGCTTCGAGAGATTATGCATCTCAAGGGGAGAATGAGTTTCACTTTGCTCCGAACAGAATGATCATGGGTGGAAGGAGAGCATAGTTGAAGTATGTACCTGAGTACTGCAATGGATGTATCGTTTTTCCTTTTGCGATAGAAACGTGATGTGTAATGAAAGACACTTAGATAAGCAGAATCAATTCCCGCTTTCTAAGTTTTTATGCAAGCTTGTCCACGTTCAATACCCTCCTTCAATAGCACAGCATGACTGAACAAGTACTTGGCGTTGTTGTAATCTCTAGGTCCGCTCCTGTCCGCTCTTGTCTCTTGCTTGATCTGATTCTCCACATGAATTATTTCCAGACATGGTAAGCAAGAATTCACGCTTTGGAAGTTGCAAAAGCTGAGAGAAACCTTTGCTAGGCGATCGAAGAGGTTTCTACCAAGATCCAATAACGTATACAGCATCAGATACAGGTTCGTCTTCTCCCTTTCGCTTTTTTTTTTTTACATGCTGAGGAAATCAATGTGCAGTACTCACTCAGCTAGGCGAAGTACAAGAGTATCAACTCGGACAAGAACTACGTTCCATCTATCTGGATCCTGCGTCACCTAGTTACATTTCCGGTATCTCGAGTGATCTAGTTGTGAATAATCAGTTGCAATTCAGCGCGGATGCAGGCGTATGTTTCGTTCCTATCATATGCTCATGTATCAGCTTATATATGATTGAAACTTACAGGGTGAAGGAAGCGTTATCTTTGATTCGTGCAATGCTTTGGCGCAAGGATTGTATCCGCCTACAACTAGTTCCAACATCACCCTAGCCAACAGCACAGTGGTCACGTCAGTCTAATCATCTTCCTCCAGTTTGCTGTCTGATTGGGTTTGCAGATCGCCTCTGGGAGGGTATCAATACCTAGCTATTGAATCTGTTGAACCGGAAGAGGATATTTCGCTGGAAGGCTTTACAGAATGTCCAGCTCTGACAAAAGCGAACCAAGAGGTATCTCGCCATCCTCTTACGTTAATAAGCTCGATCTAATATCGTTTTCGACAGTTTCTTACATCAGAAGCTTTCAACCAAACAGCCGCAGACAATGCAGACTTCCTTGCCAGCCTTGTACCCTTGCTTGATGGACGCAGTAATAAGCTCATCAACATGTATAATATCTTCGGTGAGCTCTTTTGCTTTTGTCTAATTTTGGCTAAATTTTCCTTGCTCAGACTACATGAATGTCAACAACATACATAACGCATCAGTGAGTAAAGTTCTCTACCGCTCAGATTCTTCTTTGATATCGCTTCGCAGTTCGCAGCGAATGTGACGGAACAACAAATGCAACAAGCTCGATCTTTGGCTAATTACAGAGAACATGGAATCTTTGCAGGAGCAGACCTGAGCGATATCGAGAACAGTGAGTTTGAGACAGGCATCCTTCTCACTCCGTATAGCTGATGTACAGTCTTGCCCAGTTCCCGCTCAAACCATACTACCAGACATTCTCAATGCGCTGACATCTTTTACAAATTCCACAAATACATTGAAGTATCGACAATTAGTCATCTCATACAAACCATTCATCAGTCTCTTCAACATGCTTTCCGTTTCTAATACTTATCCAGAATTACAAGGCATAGGTTCGCTCATTCTGGTACCTACTCAGAGCTGCTGCTGACTTATTGATATAGTCGACTACGCTTCAAGCGCAGTATTCGAGCTGAGACAGGCGTCTGGAAGTTCACCGGTCGTGCAGCTTCAATTCAAGAATGGCTCAGCTCCATTCGCGACTTACAATATGTTGGGCAATTCGGGATCTACCTCTTTTGAGCAATTCAACTCGACCCTTGCGCCTCGTGCGATCAATACTCTTTCGGAATGGTGTAAGAAATGCAATCAAGATGAAGCTCGGGGTTGTAACTTGTCAGTTCCTGGTCCAGCGTGCATCTATGCAACAGCTAAACGATTTCTTCTCCAGGATCGCAGCTGCCAATACTACATACGGAACAAATACAGAAGCTCCAGGTCAAGATACTTCTCCGTTACAAGCTGGATTCATTGGAGCATGCGTGACGCTTGTTCTACTGCTAGCTGGACTAGTCTATCTATGGTTCAAGGGATTTTTAGCTGTTGGCAGAAGCAATCGAAAAGGAAGATACCCTGCTTATATCGGAAGAAATGATGAGCATGCTTTACACTCCGTTCCGCATAAAGGTGTACGTTTGCCAAATTTGCAGCTTTCGATGTTTGTGCTGACATGCGGTGCTACAGTACACTGAATTCTAGGAGATAGATAAAGGGCGTGGAGAGATAATAATGTGAAGTGTACGATTTTGGTTTCCGTTCAATTAGATCAACTATATGTTACAACTCAAATGTCCGAACTAAGCCCCCAACGCCAAAATAAAGCTCAATACTAAGAAAATCGAAGAATAAGTCAACCCGTTTGCCGAACTTTTGTCACTTTGGACAGCAGCAATCGCAGCTGCTGATGGGGACGCCGTCGGAATCGTAGTAAGTGAAGAAGTAGGTGTATAGCCTGCTGGATCAGGTGACGAATATAGCTAGGGACGCAAGTGAGTCAAGTCTCAAATCAGGTGAAGAACACGCACTGTTTGTGTCCAGACTACTGGACCGGTTGCAGCTGATACAGAAGCGGTCTGCAGTGCAGTAGTAATGAGTACCGGATTCGTCAGAGGTAGTGCTGTAGTCGCTCCAGGATATTGTACTAGAGGTTCAGCCCTGTGCAGAAGAATATTCCGAATGAGTTAATGCGCATGTTCGGAGTTTTCGTTGACGCACCATACGTATCTACCAAACGTATCTACATCTGACTTGAATGCTGTAGCCAAAGTACTGATGTTTGTGATTCTGAAATCGCGCAGATCGAAACTGCTGAAGGACTCTTCGTTCTGTGCGAAATCGCATTCAGTGATGCCTCAGAATTTTAAAGAGGGCTGTCATACCTTCTCCTGTTCATACATGACGATCATCTTCAAATTAGGGTAAAGATCGTGGAATGTTGCATTGGTCAAGCAATCCTGCCACCAAGCCTGTTGAATCGCAAGCTGACTATCTCCTCCCGAAATGTCGACGTGGTATGCAGCTGCTCCTTCTGAGATGACACAGGGTCTGTTGACGCAATAGTTGGAATAGAAAGGAGTGTATGTTACAGGTACTGTGATGAATCTCAGATCAGTAAGTTGATACCCAACAGTGCGGGAAATCACCCACGATATGGATCAATACCCTCAAACATTTTCTCGCAGAACCCACCCGGCTGAGCCTCATTCTTATTTGCCCTGTTCGGTCCTTTGTAATAGAGTGAGATTCCGGCAGCATCAACGTAGTCATCTCCAGGGAAGTAAGGAGCGCTACATAAAATACTAAGCACGAGGGTGGACCTAGCACGTAGAAGAACACCTACTAAGCATCATCTCCTGCATCCAATTGACCGTTTCCATTGGTGTCAAGTAAAAGTCGATCAGCAGCAGAAACATTGGCAAGTGTTTCGCTGTAAGGGAAACCAAAGCTGAAACTGAATTTAAGCAAGATCAATTGTTGTCACTTCTTCAGTATACAGAGGGTACCAACTTTGGACTCCAGATGATTGTTGTACTGGGCGCCATCTGTTTGATGATTGAGTACATTCTCTTCCAAGTAGCAACATATGCGGTCGGTTGTAAAGAGTAGTTGAACCAGCTGCCTTGCATTTCCGGAGCCCAACGTAGCCAGATCGTCCTTCCTAATGCTTCGTATCCTGCTAACTGTGTACCAAGCGCTACTAGATCGCCATCCGTTACTGCTTCAAGACCATCATCTGGGTAGATAGTCACTGCGCAAGCGAGAAACAGCAGATCAGTAACAGACAATCGTGCTGACATTTGTTACACTGACTGAAGTAACCCCTGTAAACAGCAAAAGCAACTCAATCTACCATCTAGAGCTGATCTCAATTGCACTCACGCATTTGTATTTGTGAAATCAATCAGGTAATGAAACGCTGGCTGAATTCGAATCTTAGGAAATGTTCCAGGAGCAAATACAGACACTTACCCAGCCGACACCTGCAACGTAATCATACGGTGCTAAAGGTATTCTCTGGCCCAGACTGAACGCTGGGAAACTGAGGTTCATCCGTGCATTCAGAGCAGCCCTATAACATTCGCATTATAAATGATGAGCTGGCAGCGAGTGATGTTTGCAATTTTGACATACGGAGTATCGGAATATCCTGGAGACAGAGCTCAATATAAGCCGATATTGCGAAGACAGAACATGACTGTACCTTGTTGGCCATTGGTCCAAGCTCCAAGATACAGACCATTACCAGAAGGAAAAGGAGCGATATTGGCTGCTACTAGACTTGCGCCAGTAGCTGCCAGAATAAGAGAAGAAAACATGTTCAGAAGTGTTGAGCGTGGAAGCCAAGCACGGGAGAAAGGAAAGTGAGGTTTTATCTGGTAAGACCAATAGTAGGTATACCAGTAACAAGGTAATAGACAGCCCGCAGAGGGGTAATTGCAGGGTAATTGCGCACAAGGTGAGATTGGGAGAAAGAAACAATTTATGCAAAACATCGAAAAACGCGGAGTCAGCCTCGGGAGCCTCGACGTTGACCTCATGAGGTAAGCGACGCAAATTAGCCTGAATCTAACGCAGAAATGGGACACTTGTCTTCTGCTGCCACATCGATAGTCGCCAGTGGGGCCTGATGCAGGTTGCAGCATATTGCTGTCTCGAATGCATTCGCATTGGGTCTTACGCACAATAGCAATTCCTTCCCTTTGTATTATTCGTCTTTCTCTCCGTTTTGTTATTCTTCTCTTGCCTTTGTTTCATCTTCTGCTCTGATTTGCTTTCTTCTTCTCAACGGCCAACTCTATAAAAGAGTATAGATGTCTTCCAGAACTGCGTCTCCAAGCGGCATGCAGGATTACATTCCTCCTCGTACCACTCGGCATGCTCAGGCAAAATTGGATCACGCTGCCGGTCTCAGGACGCCATGGGTATACGCCGGATGTGAGCGATGTGACCAGAACCATTCAGCCTTGCTAAAAGCGCGGTTTCTAGCGAATGATAAAGATAGAGAAGCTTATCTGGAGGGTCGCTTGGCGTTAGCCAACGAGCATGCCATCTCTAGAGCCAAAGCCGATGCGTCTCGAGTGAACAATATTGATGCTTCAACTCGCGGTTACAATACCCTTCTGCAAAAGCAATTTATCGAGGCTCGGCAGACCTATACTGGGCTGCATCCTGGTTAGTGAATGCCCTTTGGGAATAGGCACAAGCTGATATCAATCTATACAGATTCATCGCATTCCAGGATTATATTAGAAACCTATCACAACCAGCATTGGATCACATTAGGCAAAGAGCTCCATCCTATGTCGAGAGCTAATCAGGACCATGAGCGCCCGCGTAAGCGCTTTCTTAAGCACTCCTTCAGTACTCCCATTTTACGCCGATTTTCAGCCCAAGAAATGGTAGACAAAAGTCCAAATGTCTTTCCTCCTGCCAACGGTGCACTTAATGGTACTCAACAGAAGGCGTATATGGTAGCATTGAATGATTTACAAGTCCGCGCTGATCAAATTGCTGCCAACGAAAAGAGGAACTGATTAGAATGCCATGTAAGTTAGCAGTAATAGTTATACTTTTTCGTACATCATCTACTTCAAATAGATGAGCAAAGTGGATGGGACTTCGCTACTGATGAGACAATCACGTGACCATGAGGGTGGCTAGATGAGCTCATTGCGTTGACTTTCTCCTAAACACCCATCCAACCGAAACTAGCATGGCTCCAGCTCAAATCGAGAACACTCAAGCTACTCAGCAACATGCCTGGAAGAGAGACAGCGTAGCGCAGGATGCGGCTGCGACAAGAGAAAGCTTGGAAAAGAGTGAAACATCTGAAGCTATGCGCTTGCGAGGTGAGCGCTAGCTCTACTGCCGTCTTTTGATGCGCAAATGCTGACTATGGTCGAAATTTCGTTTCAGGTGGATGCGTTCCCTGCCCTGACGGCTCTATCTGCTGGGTACACTATTTCTGGAATTATGTTGATTTGGACTGACCTAGCACTGGTCTTGTCTGTTCAGATCATGTAAGTCTTCCTGTCTAGCTATGACTGACCGCTAATTTGTATCATTCAGTCCCATTCCATGCTGCATCTCATAAGCTCGGATTGAAACGGCAGGAACGCGCAGATACCTTGTACAAAGCTCTATAGTTGGTACAGAAGATACAAGTATATAATGCATGGATAAATATGATGTAAACCTTTTCTCTTTCTTGACATATCACTCCTGTACATCGAAGAAGCGAGGCGTTCTACTTCGGACTCTCAATTGAGGCTGTGGTGAAAAGCGGGGCTCTTCTGACCAGTCTTCTGAATAAGCATCCGAATCACTAGTCTCTTCATCTTCTTCTTTAGCCTCCTGTTCTTGATACATTTCACTCGTTCCAACTTCGCTAATTTGAGAGTGTTGAGGCTGTTGACTCCTTTGCAGTAACTCTTCTTCGATCGCTTGACTTTCTTCATCGGTCTCTCTACTCTCTTGCACTCCATCTCCCTCCTCTGCATCTGATATAACATGTATCAGATCAGTTTCCATCCAGGGGTACCAAGTCCGATCTCTCTCTTGTCCGATTCTCGTATGTCTCCAATTCTCACTTGATGCTTCCACACTCCAACCATTCTTGTTCCCGCAATCTTTCAAATCCCCCAAACTTTCTTCACTCCAACCCAAACCATTCAAATCATCCAGAATCAGCTTTCTTTCACCCGTCAATTCCGTTGATGAAGCGATCATGTATCTTTCCAAGTGCCTCGGAGTAAGAACTCGACTATGCATCAAACCCAATTCTTTCAAATTTGGTAAATTGATCAAATTGTTCAAAACAGCTGCAGTATAAATCGGTCCACTCAAATACAATTTCTCCAATTTTGCAAAAGGTAAGAAATTGGTTGAGCCAATCAGATCCACTATTTGATGTAAGCGATGTGTAGGGAAAGGAATGATGAGTTTTAGGATTTTTAAAGAGTGTTGCAGTTTAAAGAAGCCATCTTCTATAATTCGTCGGTTTGGTGGTTCATTAGTTTGAATCACTAATTCTTCCAGGTTGGCACAACAAAGATGAATGGCTTGATGAAAGATTCTTGAGCCAAGGTGTTGGGCGGAAAGCGTCAACGACCTGATTGTTTGTAATTGTGAAGAAGGAGGTGGACAGAGTGCGTATGTAGGTATAGGTTGCAATGCTGAGATTCGTTCTTTTTTGAACGAATAGTGACCTCGTTTCAGAGATTGCAAAGATGTGCATAGAGGTAATAAGAATCCAATGAGTTTCGCTGCATCCAGGCCCGTCGATTGAGCTTTAGCAGTGCCGCAAACTTCTAGTGATATGAGGTTCGAAAAGACTTGCTTTAGGAGGTAAGAGTAATGTATCGAAGAAGCTGAAGTGATGAAGGATTTCGAAACCGGTTTGCCTACTTGTCTTAGACTGAGGGATTGCAAAGAGGTACAGCAAGCGAGGATGTTCATCAAGTGGGAAGTGTAGCCTGCATGATAATGTTCGCCAAAAGAGATCTGTAAGCTGATTATTGAAGTTCCCCATCTTCTTGGTGCATTGACTATCGCCAATAAACGATGACTTTTGCTTGCCGCTATTCGTACATGTTGCAGCGAGAGAGATCTGCTGAGCTCGAACCATTTGCGAGACACCAAAGAGAATGGAACGAGAGCTCGACAAGCATCGGAAGGTAAAGTCGTTTCCAGCAGAGAATTACGCAGGAACGTGAGGGTTAGAATGAGCAGTTCGGGAGGAAGATCGAAATGGAAAGGAACAGGCTCTGGCGAGCTGGACCTGCAGGAGAAGTGTTGCTCCGAAGAGCATTCTTCATCTAACACCTATGATCAGCCCAGCCGACCTAGCCAGCTGGAGAGCGACTGACCTAGTATGGCCACTGCTGCTGGATCCAAGCTGTCCATGTCCAAGCAGGAAGGGATCCACCTCGCAGTGGCAGTCGCCCTTCAAATGAAAGAAACGAGTCAAGGTGCCTCTTTTTTATAGCAGCCATCTCAGGTCCGGTCGCCCTTAACTGTGACTCCATACCCTCTCAGGATCTCTCTGTTTACTTTGTTCAACGAAGGCACTAGATCGCAAGCTTACCGCGATCCTGAGCGAAAGTTGTCTTCCGCCAGAAGTTTATCTCAAGCATTTGATACTCATTTGATGCTACCGCTGAGTATTCGTAATAGTTAATAATGTTACAATTCATATTACTCTGTCTCTCCGCTCTTCTGCTGTCTCCCTTTCTTCCTTATTTACTGGAATTGTCTCCGAGAAGAATGCTGTCTTTCATTCGAGACAAGTTGCGCCTTTTTGTTGTGGCTCTCTGCATGCAACCCTCTTCTCGCTCGACTACCCTTCTGCAAAGCACAGCTGTGTCCGTAATTACTTGTCTTCGCTATTGCGCCATTTCCGTGCATTTGACTTAGATTGCTGACATAGCAAGCAAACTCACCATGAAGAATCAGAATCATGCATGCGCAACGCTTGTCTTCATCGTATTCCAAGAGAAGTAGACTGCGCGGCATTGTCAAGCTGAATTCGCATATGGGTATGAGCAAGGCGGGAAGAAGATTAGCCTTTAACAGTGTAATGATGCTGGTATGACATTGATATATCCAGTACTGTGAGAGTGAGACCACTACTACTGCGGTCCTATCCATATTGATTGATCTGTGGCGCCCATGCCGAGACTCTTCGCCGCCTTGACTTCTCGCGGCTAAATCACCTTGCTTTCGAACGGTCAAAACAAATAGAGAGGGCAGCTGGCTGCCTTTCAAATACTCCGGCCTTAGGATCTGCTTTCCCACGCATATCACACTCAAGCACAACACGCGAGGCACCCTTTTTTTGGTCACAAGTCCAAGAAGTGTTTCTCGGTTTCGTTCTCGATCGAGAGACAAGCAATCTATTCCCACTCGGTATTCACTTTTTTCGTACAACACGAGCAACAAGCACTTCTCCATATACCCCTGCAAAACACGCAGCAAGCAATATGCTCGTCAAGTTACTTTGTTTGCTGGCGTCTATATCAAGTTTGGCGATGGCACAACAAGTTACTGCGCAGACCTTTGATGATACGGATCCAATCATCGTCTACAGTGGGACATGGATACATCAAAACGATATAGCTGGCCCTTACAACAGCACGCAATCTTTCTCAAATGTCGCGGATGCTAGTTATAGCTTCACTTTTGCTGGTCAGCTACTTCCGTAACATTGGCCGTCAAGCTCACTTCGAGAGAACAGGTACTGGATTCTCGATATGTGCAGGAAAGAAAACGGATAGAGGGCCTTTCAATGTTACAATGTGCGTAAACCACGATTAACATGAAGTCTTGTGCTGATAATTTTTGTGCAGAGAGTGTGTCTTTTTTGCTTCAGGCTTAGAAATCTAGCTGAATACAGGGTGCAGCAATGTACTTGCTGGAACAGGCAGCCAAACCTCGTTTTCCACCAATCCTGCACCGTCATGTGAAACAGTCTTCGCCGTCGACAACCTCTCTGCAGCTGGTCACACAGTACAAGTCCTTAATACTGGAACTGGATCAACACCATATCTGACTGTAGACGCCATTACACTTCAAGTTTTGAGTAGGTTGTATTGTGCTACTTTCTAGTTCGTGCTTAATTTCTTGCCTAGCTCAAGGTGTTGCTACCTCCAGCTCTTCTGCAAGTAGTTCTTCAAGTCGAGCATCATCCTCAAGCCGATCTTCTTCCTCGTCTGCTTCTTCCGCCTCTAAATCTCGATCGTCTTCCTCAGCAGCAGCTTCAAAGGCAGCTGACAGCGGTGCGACAAGCAATACTGGAGGAGGAACATCAACAGGAGCAATAGCAGGGGGAGTTGTGGCAGGAATAGTTGGTTTGGCACTGTTAGGCGCTTTGTTCTGGTTTTGCTGTCGAAGAAAGAGGCGACAAGGTGCTTCACGAGAGGAAGATCCGGTTTCCAATCCATTCGTCTCGGAACATGATATAGACGAGAATGGTTCCTTCAAGCCAAACATGTCTCAAAACAGTGCAGCGCCAATCTTTGTCGATCGCAACTCGTCGCCTTCCGCTCCAACAAGTGGAACTTTCGCTGGCCAACCTAGTCTTCCTCCTGCTCTGCCTTTTGTGGGCGGTAATCAAGGTCGACGTTCTTCTGTCGATAATAGATACTCGAATCAGTACACGACAGCAGTTCCACCGCCCTCTCGAAGAACGAGTTACGCTTCAGCCTTCAGTCATCCTCCTACTCCTGCTGCAGTTGTTCCACAAATCCCAATGTCCATTTCTTCATGTGGTCGAGCTTCTTCACCTTTCGCAATGCCTCAGTTCCCGACTGATGTAGAAGAACATCCTCAAACTGGAGAAGAAGAAGATCCTTATGGTGGAATGATGGCTGGAGAATCTGATGAAGAAGGAGATAAATTCGCTTCAGCAGATGGACATATTCGAAGGAATTCGGAAATTGATTTGGTTGTTACGAAAGCTATGAAAGGTTCAATGAAGAGGAAACCGGTACCTGAAGCATGAAAGATCTTCTTGGCTTGGGAAAAGCATGAAAGGACTTTTGGAAGAGAGAGAAGTTGGACAGAGTGTGTGTGCAAAGTGTTTATCAAGAAGATGTGTTTTTGTTTCCCTTGTAGCTGTAAGAGGTGTTATGCATGCAGTTATAACACACCCAGGTCTCCCATTTTGCAAGCTCCCACTTTCTATTCCGTTCTTTTTGGTTCTTTCACTTGCGCCGACACATTGACTGGTCAAAAGCTCCATTCTAATCTTCTTCTCCGTGTGATGAATCAAATGCCAGCAGAGCCTACACACTTTGAGCAAGAACGAGCTAAATTACGCGTTCAAACAAGCGAAGTGAATCTTTCCCCTTTTCGCTTTAGTCAATCTGTAGCTGAATATATGTTTCCGGGCGTAAAGCAATTGGGAAAACTCATGAATACTATGGCTACGTTATCGCGCACTATGGAGCAAAACATAGCTGTTGGCGCGCAATTCCAATCCGTCAATTCGCTCTGGAGACAAATGGCTAGCTCGTTGCAAGGGGAACAGGTGAGTGCTTCGGTTTGCTTGTGATATTTGTATTGAGAACTATAATAGATGGATGCGCCTAGAGTGCCGACTACAGCTGACGATGACACTGAGCTGCCGCCTGGCGTTGCTCCTGGTTCTGGTCAGCCTTGGAAGTAATCTGATAGAGTCAGAAACGTCAGAGATTGGTGAGTCACACCTACTCCTGTTTATCTTTTGAGATCTCGAAGATTGACGTCGATTGCGTGAACAGTCATCATGGAGATATGCCACAAAGCATAGGCTTGGGATCAATCACTACTTAGTGCTGGACTGCTGGACTCTTAGGCAATCCTCTCCCTTCCCTTTCCCTTGAACATCGATGCTTACTTGCACCGCAGATTGCTGTTTGCAGTGATGTTCGATGCAGCCAGCTTAGTTTGAGACCTCAGGCTTAAACTTCATATGATCGCGCTCAAGGGAGTAGTCACAGAATCCTTCGCAGCAAGGGGAATCCTTGTTTGTGAATCTGTAAAATAGTAATGATGTACAATGCAACCGGATTATGCTATTGTGCTATTATGCTTTACCTCTTGTAATTCGCCCGTACATATCGATAGCCATGAGTAATGGAATAGCGCAGAAAGGAACATCTGTTCCACACGTTAATCAAAATGTGAATCCGATGAGGAGCATACAGAAGAACTTACAAGACGAAGCTAGCATAACTTTTTGTTCTTGCGACAAGCCGATTGATTCAGGTGAGTAGACTAATTGAGCACAACATGCCATTGTAGTTGTGGTCGTTACGCAGGCGAAAGCCAAAAGGAGAGGGTATTTCTTTCGATCATCTGTCAAGTATTTAATCGCTCTAGCGACTTATTGCTGCGATCGAGTGGATCACTGACCATTCTGCAGTGCTTTGATACCAATGATGAAACCTATCACAGAATCAGTTTAACCCTCCTCAAGACTAAAGATGCGCTCACAAGGTAATTGAAAGAGGTATTCAATGAAGAGGAAACAAGAGAACCAAGCATATTCTCCTTGCAAAGCATTCTTGACTAAGAAATCGCCTGAGCTTCTCAGGTAATCTGTCCATCATACCTTTACTTAAGCAAAAAACTTGCTTAAGAAAGAAGTGACGGACATTCTTTGACCCATGCTAAAATCGGTGGGACTATAGCAGTAGGATAGATCGTTTGACCATCTATTAGAATTGTGGCGAACAGATGTACCCAGAAGAATGATAAGTAGAGTAGATCAAGCTTCCTGTCAATAAGCGGTCTGAATTTGGAAGCTGGTGTTTCGGGCGAGGAGAAGGTGACTGTTGATATTGGAGGGACTAGACCTTGAGAAGATTGGCGAGAGGCAAAAGCTGTTACTTCAGGTAGATTTGGAGAAGTGGGATTTGAAAAGCTGGCAAATCAATCAGCTCAAAACTCGCTAGTAGAAGATGAAACTCACTCTGATTGACCATATTCTGACTGGCCTGCTTCGCTTGGAGTTGGCTGATGACTGCTAGCTTGTGCTGGATATTGCGTCACGCTACTCAAAGGTCTTTCGATATGCTCTAGTTTAGGTATATGTCCGACTGATCTGAGTAAATGCTCAGCTACGTTGAGACCGACTGAGGAATGACTCACTTTTCAGCTAGTAAGCGAAAGAGACCTAGTTCATCTAATTGAATGATATTTGGCAGCTTGTCCAGTTGCCTGAGCTTCGTCTTGCCAGCTTTCTCGCCTGAGAGGATTGTCAGCTGGGCATAGAACCAAGACTGAGTACGCATGCCTATAACGACATAGTCTGTAGTAGTCTTTGGGGATTGGTGAATCTGCCTACTCAGTATGAATATACAATGTCTTTGACGGGGGAAGCAAAGTTGACTCACCCTCCGTAATTTTCGACCAGTAGAATAGCAGTCTCGCGATTCAAGGACTTCAAAGTGCCTTTCGTTATAAACAAGGCCTGAGAAACAGGAAAATGGAACCATAGCAATAGGACAAACCAGTGAATAATACTGTGCAGTTTGCAAGAGGAAGAGCAGACATAGCGAACCGAAACAACAATGTACTCGTGGAAGCAGAAGAAGGAGGAAAGAAATCAAAGACAAAAGCGCGCGACACAAATGAATGCAGTCTTGAAGTCTGGCACAGTCACAGTAGGTATACAATTCAACTACGCTGACGCGGACACTTACAGTGGCTTGCTCAATGCCTGCCCAGCCGATATTTAGCTGACTATTTGGTTAAGAAGAAGCAGGAACTCATTTTGGGCTGAAGAGGTTGCTTTCGACCACCGTGCACATTGAAGTTAACGACTCTAGCTTGGTCAATGTCTGTCACAGCTACCACATAAGTCATACCATACACTCTCTATATACCAATAGTCTTCACAATGAGCAGCTCCAGCCGCGAAACCGATGAATACACAACTTCTCAAGACTCGCCGGCCTCTTCACACACTACAGCGTACTCTGCTGCGCCTAAATCACTAGAGGACACCCATTCATACCAGTCCAGCTCGGTCAAAACGCAAACAAGTGCGAAGTCCATCAAGAAAATGATAAGTCGAGCTTTTCGTTCTGGCAGCTCTTCCAAAGGCAACAGTCCTGCTACATCGCCTACAATAGTCTCCGACGTCTTCATTGTTGACAATGCAGCGACAACTGCCTTTGGTTCAATCCAAAAGAATGGCTCATCAACCCCCTTGAGCGCACATTCTGCCAACTCAGACAGTCCTCTAGGCTCGCCGCTAGGCATATCTGGCGTTGGGTCAGGCCATGAATCATACTTCTCAGGTTTGGGCCATAGTCACGGTAAACGGCAACATTCTGACAGAGACTTGCCTCCGCTTCCACCCAAAAGCAATAGGCGCCCTCAACATGAACGCTCAAACAACAAAGTCTCAACAGTCTCTCACCTCTCTGCTTCTACCTCTTCCGCGAGAAGTATATCCTCAGCAAGAGAACGCAATCATACTTCACATGCTGTTCCTCTGTCCAATCTGTCTAATACTCCACTTTCTGGAGGCTCATTTGCTGCTCGATTGCTGCGAAGAGTCTCATCAGCGCCGAATACCAAGGCTCTTCTCAGCAAGCAGCAACATATTCCAAGCGATATCATTCCATTTCCAGCTTCTTCCTCGACCAATAACGGCTATCTTTCCCCCAACTCAGCGCAAGGTAGCTTTTCTTCACATCCAGATTATCATTCTTGCGAAGCTTCCACCTCCACAACCAATTCATCTCAGCATTCGCCAATAGCCAATCGAGTTCGAACCAAATCTTCTGGTATAGATCAAATATCTTCACCTTCTCGCTCAGCAACATCACCTACTATATCGAAACTCGCAGCCGATTCAGCTAACGGATCTGATCTACTATCACCTAATTCAGCTTTCGGTCCAGGTGGTTCTCATCCTGATTCACCTCGAGCTGGTTTTCGACGAACTTATTCTTCAAACAGTATCAAAACAAGACAAGTTGAAGTTGGACCTTCCTCTTTCAGTAAAATCAAACTGCTTGGAAAAGGAGATGTAGGTAAAGTGTATTTGGTTCGAGAAAAGAAGACGGAAAGATTGTATGCTATGAAAGTGTTGAACAAAAGGGAAATGATCAAGAGAAACAAGATTAAACGTGCTTTGGCAGAACAAGAAATTTTGGCTACTTCAAATCATCCTTTTATTGTTACTCTTTATCATTCTTTTCAATCGGAAGAATACCTTTACTTATGTATGGAGTATTGTATGGGTGGTGAATTCTTTAGAGCACTTCAAACTAGACCGGGAAAGTGTTTGGCTGAAGAGGATGCGAGGTTTTATGCGGCTGAAGTCATTTCTGCTTTGGAGTATTTGCACTTGATGGGTTTCATCTATAGAGATCTTAAACCCGAAAGTATGTCTCTCCTTTGTCCCTCTGTCAAGCTGGGCTTAACACGGGATTCACAGATATTCTGCTTCACGAATCTGGTCATATTCAGCTTTCGGATTTCGATCTTTCCAAACAATCAGATTCCGCTCAACCTGCTATGATTCGACATTTCACTTCTACGGGCATGCCCATGATCGATACCAAATCTTGCGTTGCGGATTTCAGGACCAATGTGAGTGATTTGGGTTTATCTTGCGGAATGTTGCGCTAAGTCCATTTGATCCATTCACAGTCATTTGTTGGTACTGAAGAATACATCTCACCGGAAGTCATCAAAGGATGCGGTCATTCATCCGGTGTCGACTGGTGGACTATGGGTATCCTGATCTACGAAATGCTCTACGGTACAACACCTTTCAAAGGAGCAAATCGACATGCTACTTTTGCCAATGTACTGAAACAAGATCCTGGTTTCCCTGATTATCCTGCGGTGTCTACGATGGGCAAGAGTTGCGTGAGGAAGTTGTTAATTAAGAATGAAAACAAACGCTTGGGTTGTCAAAGTGGAGCAAGTGAAGTCAAGTGCCATAAGTCAGTGGATGATTGAGTTTAGCTAGGCTCTAGCTAACTCTGTTCTTGCTGGTAGATGGTTCGCTCCTATCGTTTGGGGTTTGCTCAGACATACTCGACCTCCTATTGTTCCTGCTGCATCAGTAGGTTCTCATTCAGCTGCTCAAAAGAAGTCGCTGACACCATCTACAGAACGGCGTTGATACCGTCAACTTCCGGTCAATAAGAGATAGCAAGAGTATCGATTGGGTATGTTTTAAAAGCCTCTTTCAGTAGTAATTTGACATGTTCGCTAATGTCTATCTTTTGACTACCGTAGGACACACAGATTCGAGCAGTAGCGGGATCGCCCAAAGCTCGAACTCCAGGTGGACAGCACGATTTCGACGAAGGCGAAAATCCTTTCCAAGATTTCAGCTCCGTCACGAGAACGATGGATGGAGAATAATACAAAAACAACATACGGTCTGGTACCTGTTCTGTCAGCTTGCGCACGGTGTATATTTAGGGTCAACGTCTTGGGCATCTTTCTTATTCTTCTCGCTTTTGATTCTCTCTAACACGGTCCACGACAAGTCTCTTTGATTTGTAGTATTATTATATCTTCCATAGCACGCTCGTTTTCTTATCTATCAATGTACTTTCATGTCGCATTCAGCTTTTGACTTTGCTTAGTAAACCCTCGTCATCAATTTTTTGCAAAACGCGAACTCCACTCTGGAATTGCCTTCTGTTGAAGACGATACCAGCTGTACCTTTGAATACCGCAGAACTATTAGCATAAGACATGTCTTTCACTGACTCGAGAGCTCTGGGAGAATTTCCAAGAGGAGAGAATAAGAAGCGATGCATTGTAACAGGTGGATCTGGTAAATTAGGTCGCAGTACTGTAGAGTACCTTGCGAATGAAGGATGGGAAGTCAGTGAGTAGCATTTGTACATCAAAGACTTGCTCATACTGAGTATCGTGGAAGTCAACTTCGACACTCGTCGACCTGTTACTGCTAGCGAGGATGGGAAATCAGGAATTGGTGGTGCCTATAGGCTCGTGGAGGTTGATCTGACAGACATGGGACAAGTCCTAGAAGCGTGAGCATCTACTGTTCAGCGACTTCTACCAGCTAGCTCAAAGATGAGCAGAATGATGGAGACTGATATGGCATACAAAGGCATCGATGCAGTAGTCCATCTCGCTGCTATTCCTTGTATGTTCTTCTGCTCTTCATATGAAGGCTTACATATAATTGCTCGCAGCTCCTGGTCAGACTTCTTCCAGCAAACAATTTGGTACCAACATTATGGCGACCTATAATATCCTTGAAGCAGCACGTAAAATTGGCATTACAAAGTGAGTCTCGTAGATTACGTGTCGATAAGCTAATCAAATCGTATCGTAGTGTGGTACTGGCAAGCTCAGAAACCCTGAATGGCATTCCTTTCGACCCTGAATATTTACCTATAGATGAGAGTGGGTGGTGTCAAAGTGAACGGTGACATTAGCTGAATCTGTGCGGCAGACATTGAAAGAAGACCTGAAAGTGCTTATTCTCTTTCGAAGCTTTTGGGTGAAAACATGGCGGAGCAATACTGCAGATGGAATGCGAAACTGAAGATCATTTCTCTACGCTTCTCAAATGTAATGTTGACATCCGAATACAAGACTTTCGAAGCATGGCAAAAGGATCCTCAGCTAAGACGCTTTAATCACTTTGGCTACATTGACGCTCGTGATGGAGGTCAAGCCGTCTCGCTTGCTCTGAAATCAGACAAGATCGGTCATCATGCCTACCTTATCGCAAACAACGAGACTGTGATGCGAATGCCAAACGAAGAGTTGGTCAAAAAAGTTTGGCCAAATGTCAAATATACGCCGACCAAAGGTCCAAACGACACTTTGCTGTCGAACGAAAAGGCAAAGAAGGAACTAGGCTTCTCGCCAAAGTATAATTGGGAAGCAGAAGCAAAGTTATATTCTTAAATTCCGTAATAGCATGCATGCTCTGATGTACAAATGACCTTTCATAATGCATGACGATCTCTTTCTTTACTGTTACTGATTAGCGATAATTCTTGCTTTTTGGATGGAAGCCGGACGGAAGGCGCTGAATGGGATTGCTTCAGGCAAGCTTTGTGATCCATCGCCGCTCGAGGAAGAAGTTTCCCCTGAATGTGATCCTCCTTGTCGCTCCTGCATAGACTGCCTTTGGATTCCTCTTGCCGCACCTTGATATGACGGTGGAACTGTTCCTACATCGTAGGCATCCGTTTCAGCTATACCGTTCGGAAAATTCGCAGAAGTGGGTGAGTGATAGCCGTAGACTTGTCTCCACGCAGCAGGGTTTATTACGCCGCCATTGGAAGAAGAAGAGTCTGAGGTCATTGACATGCGTTGATCTTGATATGGAGTCAAAGAACTGACAAGGTGGAACATGAGTTTACAAGTTTTTGCGGACTGACTCTCAACTTACTTTCTCGGAGAGGTGTACGGACTGACAAGCGGTACGGCTGAGTAAGAAGAATAGCCTGTTCTGGTTCCATCGTTGAAATATCCAGCCTCAGGTTCTTCGATAGAAGACGATCGTGATAGAGTTGTCCGAGGCTGCTTTTGATGTTTCTTCCTTCGCCAAAAGAACCACGCCAATAGAAGCAAAATGACAGCGACCGCGCCGCCTGCTGCACTACCAGCAATGATCGCGACATTGGCTAGGTACTACTAGATGAGTTTCGAGCCGACCTCATCATTTGGAATCAGTCTCACATTTGCTCGGTGCAGCTTCATATAATCGAAGCCACTCTAGAGATAGGTACGGCACTTGGAGATCCGATGCCATGCGAGGATCTCTGGCTGATTGTTGCTGGACTCGAATCTGTACAGAAATTAGGGCAGCACGACAAGACATACTGAAGGCGTACCGTGTGCGAGCCAGAATCAAGATCTGGGCTGACAAAGATTGTTTGGGCAGTGGCAGATGTACCAGTAGCTACGGGTCAATTAGCGATATTTGGCAACAAAGGGCACAATCTTACGTGTCCAAGCATCTCCCTGGAAGCGAGTTCCATCTATGATCACATCGAAATATCCTCTGTCGAACTTTGTGTGACACCATATCTCGAACTTGCTGCCTGAATCAAGTATGAGACTTGTTCTGATGCAGCCAAACACCGACCTCGAAATTCCAAACTATATGCAGCATCTAGAGCATTGTAGTTCGAGAAACTAAGAGTGCTCCCGTCTGGCGAGCTTATCTGGTGGTCTGGAGTAAGGTTCAGCCCAAATTAAAGTGGGATAGCAAAGAACCTACCCCACGAGCCTGTATATATAATCGTATTGTAGTCGCGGTCATCCACATCCCGTGCAGTAATAGCTAGAGAAGAAGATACGAGCAGGAGCAGAGCCAAAATGGGTAAAAACATGGTTGGCTGCATATGAAAGCAAAAGAGAAATGCACGCCAGTAGTCTGCTGTTCTCAAAGACGAGAAGGTTTTGGAAGATTGCGCGCCAATTTGCACCGCAATGCACCGCATGACACAGCTTGTATTGCCATTGTATGGTGAGATATACACAGCCCAGCTAAGCGATAGGGGTTAGCTTTTTGCACTCCCAAAAAAACCGCTTTGACTAACCTACAACCCTAGATTACAGCGTAATCGTGTTGATGGGATGTCAAATACGTCTGAATACGGCCTAAGCTACTTTGCCGTATAAGCATCACATCTGAGCGTTAGGTGAAGAGACGGAGTGCTTTACAGATATATGCAAGCTCATTCTCTTTCTTCTGTCGACTGTCGAGGAGAACTGTTGCAGTGCATAGGAATAGACCTAGTCAGAGAAGAACTCAATCAACAAGCAAGCTGCACGTACCTAGTCAGACCCAACACAATGTTTTGAGACCTATTCCTCATCCTATTCGTCCTTATCCTCCTATTGTGCTCCTTTCTCGAGAACAATACTTGCGTGCGCATGATTGTCCTGTATCATCTACCCTACAATGAGCCGATACGCGAAACAGACTCGGTCTCGAAGTTACCTCCAACATTTGCTTATCGTTATTGTTCAAGTTCCAAGCCATTAGATGGAAGTCTACCGGATACTTGAAGGAACGCGCAGCAATCGCAAAACCTAATTCCGCAGCAGTGGCTGAGTCCCTCTCCAAGGTCACTTTGTCTATTGCATCGCGTAGAAATCCAAGCGAAGTTGCTGCGATCGAATTCTTCGATACTCGAAGGATCTGCAGGAAGGGTAGATGACTGAAATAGTCGCATCGATTCGGTCTGAGCTGTTCGTCGAAGCTGCCGTACAATTTTAGCGAAACCAAGGTATGTTGGTGCTCAACAATAGCTTCGAACATTGCGTCCACCCTCAAATTCTTGCAATGATGAATAATAAGATGTTCCAGAGGGTGCTGTAAAGATAGCAGCAGCTGCTCGAAGCTGTTACCGACGAAGGTACATTGCGACAATTGTAGAAATCTTATAGGTGCTGAAATCGAGGCAATGTTCCAGAGACTTGGTAGTGCGAGCTCGTACTCCCATAGATACAGTTCTCTCAGCCCATTCATTCTGCAGATTCTATGAATTGACTGCAGAGAGATGTTTTGCAGACCTTCAATGGCTTTGCGATGCGTCGCCGAGAAGGACCGAAGATGACGCAGTCGTAACACACAAGAAAGTACTTCATCATGAGCTGGAGAAAGGATAGGCGAGTTTTGTAAAATAGCGAGATTTGGCATTAACAGCAGCAGAGGTTCGAGAGCCGCGAGATGATAGGTTAATTGAGTTTCAATCATCAGTTTGTAAGAGGGTGTATCGAACAAGAGCCTTCGGACTTGCAAACCAGCAATAGGGGTGCGAAGAAGAGCTCGTAGTAGCGAAGGCAGTTGCGAGGTTCTCGAAATCCAGATTGTGTCATATAGTACTGAAGCTGTCAGAACATTATAGAAGGCTCGAGATACAGTGAGAAGGCAGAAGAGATCGCAATCGTTAACGAGGTGAAGAAGTATGTTTTCCAGGACTTCAGGACTGAGATCTATAATACCGACTGTAGTATGTTCTGCTTAGCCTAGGTATAATGCAGCCATGCAATGTGACCGACCCATTCTGATGTGTTTTATTTGTCCTTATAACCAATGCCCTTGCAGCCTCGGTCTCAGCCAATCGGTCTCTCAATTCCTGCACGTCACGTCCTGCGACCAATCCCTGTTCAACAATGCACTTTCCAAGTGCAGTTGCTGCTCTGCTTGATAGTTCCTTGAATATGGTTCTGCAGTCCTGATCTCTTCTTTACTCGTTCGAAGCAGGGCTGCTGCACCTTGTTGTTGCAGGGTCGGTATGTCGTTGTAGCTGAAGAAGGGAGATCGAGCTTCCGCAGGGCGGAAATCATGACTGTCATTCTGCGTATGTATTTCACCGAAGCTCTCATACATGCTATCTGATTGCTGCAACAGCACTCTTCTTCAGGCACCTAGCCGTAGCACCACAATTTTTGCAAGCTCTTTCCTTCGCTTCGAGCACCTTGGCTGGATCACAGCCTTCTGATTCTAGCTCTTCTGCATCAGGGTGATGATCGCCGCGATATGCTTGTCCACTAGACGACGTGTTAGATTCTTTATCTTGTCGAACGAGAAGAACCTACTTTCCCATTTGATACCATCTAGGCATTCGAAGGCTGGCATGCCATATGAGTCACCGAGACGCTGCAGAGACTCTAGTGACCAATCTATGTAATCTTTCAGCAATGAAAATCAGCAGTATACATGATAACTCACAAGGCGTTCCAAAATTGCTTCCAAGGCATAAGCAGGAGCTTGATCGCATGCATAAGACACAGGAGAAAGCAGTGACAGTTGACAATCACCTCTGGAATGATGACAAGCGCAGCTGTACTGGCTAAGACCCGATGCAGAAAAAAACAAGGTGGAGAGCCTCACTCGTCGCAAGCTAAGCTGTACGCGTTTTTCACGCGTTAGTGCATGTGTATGAACGTGCAATTGCTTACTATCCGCAATCAGGGCATTCATCACTGCCAAAAGACGCGAAAAATCATAAATTGAGACCTTGAGCATCAATTCGATATTTGGAGCTCACACTTCAGATCCGTCCTCCTCTAGCTGATCAACAGACGTGTTACATCCGGTGCATACTGCAGGATTAGGTTTCTTGTTGCTAGACATTGCGTTGGCCGTGATGAAACAAGGGGAGTCGACTTGTATTAATATTGATACATGCACAAAGCAGCTGCTCTCGCTGATTTACTGTCGCTCATGCAGGCAGCCTGCCGTTCCGAACATCGCTGCGAACCGCAGCAAGGTTGCGAGCAATCCTGCTTAAATAGCCCAGTACAGTACCGCTCAACTCTTGCATGGCTACACTTCTTCCGCCGTTCGCTTGCCGCTCGTCTAATGCTCGCTCTCATTCAACCTCTTGCCAACTTTGTCAAAACCAACTTGAACCATTTCGAAATCCACACATTGTTCATGCATAACCACCGCACATCTTTGCCCACTATGTTGATCCAACGATGCCTATTCTATCCTTCCAAGAAGATGAATGATATCCTTCGGTAGGCTGATTGCTTCTTGAAGTGAGCAAATGCAGGAAGAAATGTGATTCTTGATGGTCTACAGGCGGCCCGCATAGCGTGAGAGGAATGGACTTGCGATAAGAAAAAGACTGATGATCATTGAACGAGATGGAGAGAAAGGAAGCCGGATGCATATAGTGACCGAAAGAGAACTTTGTATGCTTAGTACGAGAGCGAAACGGTATCGTTATTTGCTTTGATCATCTGACAGAAGAATTAGCTAAACAATCATAGAATGCAGAAGTACATACATCAAGCATTGCACGCTCCCTCGAAGTGAGAGTCCAAGCATCGAGTACAAAGCGGATAGGGCGCTTGATCGCCGCGACAGCAACTACAATGTTCGCCGGACCAATCGCCGCGATTGCAATGTCACTTGCACCGCTGACACTGGAAGATACAATAGACTATCGTCGTCAAGGGAATCTTTACAGAAGGTGGCCAGCCTGAGATCTGTCAAGCTTGCCAGGTAGTCATAGTTTGTCGGTTTGGAAGCTGGAGGGAAAGTGTCAAACAGGCCCACATGCCGCACTTTGACCTTGGCAGCGAGGATGGCCTCTGTGAGATCATCAATCGAGAAGCCAGCGCAGTTTTGGAGTGTAATGTGGTTGAGCGAATGCTGGTATTCTGTGAGTATAGACATCAGATCTGCTTTGGCGATCTTACAGCGCCATAGTCCTAAATGGAAGAGAGCTGCCGAGGTAGAGTTTCTGCCTTGGGAAGATCAGTCGTCTCCTCGACCACTGCTGAAGAGTCCTATTACCTGGACCAAGCGTTGATTGTGTAGCCGTCCAGATCGAGCTTGGTCAAAGCGGGGAAATAGCTGCAAAGATCACGCGTTTCTGAGATGGAAAGAGAGCGGAGTGTATTCAGGCTAGAGTGTCTATATACACACGAAGAGAAGTGCCGAAGTTTATTCAGCTGTCGAAGGGTAGCTGTGACCTCGGGAAAATCGGCTCGAAGAATTGGAAAGTCGGTCAAGCGGATCAGATTCTTTGTTAAGCTCAGAATGAAGAGTGTAGATGCCAGACTATGTACCACATCTGAAGTGCTCGCGTTCTCAAATTCTGCACAATGAAATCCAGTAGGCGTATATGTTTGGCTTTCATAGGATCTTGCACGAGTCGTAAGGCAAGAGGTCGAATTTGCCTATGATGCCGGAACGAAATTTGGTCGAACAGAGCGCTGCCATAGACAGCCGAATACCATGCTTTGCAGACCACCAGGGAAGAAAAGAGAGCAATTCGATCTTCGAGGTCGTTGCTGTCTAATTGCAAAAATACTTGCTCCAATACTTCTGGACTCAGGGAGGTGATATGACACTCCATCTAAATAGATGTGTACTCGAGCAGCTGTGATTGGCTAGTCTTGCGTATCTTGCAGCCTAACTTTCTTTCGTCCGTCGAATTCGAGTTTTGAATCTCGTTCGAGCCCAATCCCCCTTCTCTCTTTTCGTCTTGAAGGTCGCTGTCCGATTCGCTGGCTAGAGCTATTCTAGCAGTCCTGGGCAAATCAAATGTCGAACCAAACTTCAAAGTGATGGTTACAGCGCAACAATGGATATTTGCAATTTCAGGCTGCTCAACTCCATCGGTATCTTACTTCTTACCAAAGAACGACTTCATAGTCTGCTGTTCCCCTGGTTTACCCTTTTTCGGCTTACTCATTGAAGATGAACTAGACTTCTTCGTCTCGTCCTTCTTCTCCTTCTTGACAGTTTTGGAAGAACCTTCCTTGTTGCTGCTACTCGATTTTTTGGGTTTCTCTGTGACCTTCTCTCCTTCAGATTCAGAATACGATTCTTCTTCATCGCGAGTTTCTTCCAAGCTCATCAGTAATGGAAGGCCTCACACGTAGGAAATGCTCACTCTTGTATCCACGTTCGTCGACGTATGTACGTTTTACGATCCTAGTCTTGCGAGTCTTTCCAGCGGGGGAAGGTTTCGCAGAGGAAGACTCTGCTTTAGTTGATTTAGCTTTAGCCTTCTTCTCCTTTTCAGCAGGCTTCTTCTCCTGTTCATCCTCATTCAAATCATCTGTCGATCTCATTCAGCTCGACCATGGGACCGACAGAATAATTGAGCACACCTTCATCCCAATCCATAGCTTGAGCAGCTTCCATATCAGCTTTCTCTTGTTCAGCTCTCATCTTTGCATCCTCATCCATTTCCTCATCCTCTTCATCGCTATCCGCAATTCTTTTCTTGCTTTTTGTAGCAGTAGTACTCGAGCTTGCTTTACCCTTTCCTTTAACATCTTTACTCTCTTTCACCTTCACTGCTGCTTTGGGCTTGGAGGAAGATGCTGTGGTGTCGACACTAACGTCCGAAGCTTTCCTTTTGAGGGATTTGGTATCGGAAGTAGCGGAAACGGATAATTTACTGCTACTGCCAGCTTTACTTTTCGCAGGTGAGACCTATCTCGCTGATCAGATTGTGACGAGAGCAGGAGAGACGGACTGACTTTATCCATAATAACGCGATCTTTGCATTGTACCAAACCGAAAGATTCACCATTGTTGGATTTCTTCCAGCTTTTGATCATATTAGCATCAGTTTGAACTTCCGCATTTGTAGCCACAAGAATCGCTGGATCCTTCACAAACTATCAGCCTCAGAGTATCAAGACAGAAGTTTGTGAAAGTCACTACTAATCGTCCAGGTTGCAAGGAATAGATAGCAACGGAAGAAATGCTTTGGAACCGTTTCTTTGCTTCTTCAAACTCTTCCTGTTGTACTAACTGCATTGTCGTGGTTGAAACCTGTTCGGCTATTGACACTTGAGGCTGACTAGTTGGAGGCTCATCATCCAAATCCATTCCATTCTCTCCCTCTTTCGCTGCGCCATTGGTATGCAAGACTGGTAAGACTCCAGAAATAAGATAAGTCGCGTGAATCGCTGGAGATGGGTTAGCAGAATGGAAAGCGAATAGATGTCTGTCATTAGAGGATATATTGTCAGCGTAATAGCTAGCAAACAGCAAGATCCAGACTGACTTCTTTGCTTCATTCACATGGACACCAAGCAGTCGTGATAGAGTACGATAGGTCACCTGAACAACAGCAATTTCAGCTTGAACACTTCTGGATCCGGGGCTGCAGGACAAACGATGCCTTTATCGCTCATTACGCGTGTGCGCAAGATAGTCTCTGCATCTTCGCTGCTCATTCTGATGCAGTCAATCGAGGTTTATCAGAAAACGAGATGGATGAACCAAGTCAACAAAAATGTAATGAATTTACAGGCATGCTCTATACACAAGTGCTTGTAGTAGATATTGAGCTCTGCGAGCCATACAAATGCGGCCGCGCGCGATTCTGGCTTATTGCAACAAAGTAGCTGGCAACTCTTCGACGCGAAGATCTGTCTCTATTGGCTGTGCATCCCAAATCAGTCTCGTGAGGTGGCGATCAGCCAAAAAGCTGACCTCTATAGATCCTGACGACTGTTCAATTAGGTTTTCGCGGAAAATATCGCGAATCACTGCATGAAGATTTAGCTTGAATGAGTTGGATCAGAAGCAAAAGCAACTCACTGGCCCAAGCTTCTATTCTAGCTTTCTCATTATGACCTCGCTGCTCTATATTGCTGGTCGGAATACCATCGAAAGCTGCCAAATATCTCGTTAACACCAATTGGACAAACATCATACAAGACACTCACCATGTCCAACATTTTCAAATCGTCTGTTCCTCACTTTCACCCCGTTCCTATCTAATTTCCCAGCAAATACATCCGCCTCATGGGAAAGGTAATCACGCTCCGCAGTAAGTATAGCAGTAGGAGGAAACTGTTTGAGCTGATCATTTGATGCATGACTAGGCGAAATAAGTGGATTGTCGAACTTGTACGGTGGTGGAACATAAGAATGTAGGAAGAAACGAGACATCCAATGTGGCAGAGCATGAGCGGCACTGTTTGAAGATGTTTGAACACCAAAGTCTTTAATGTTGGGGGAGACTCACTCTATTCTTGCTACTTTTTCTGCGAATGGTACTGCTAAATCAACTGCTGGGTAAAGAAGACCGAGAGCGGCTATTCGAGCATTAGGCAGAGGTCTTTGTATCGAAAGCAAAGTGACTGCTGCAGCTAAATTGCTGCCGGCCGATCCTCCTATAATTCAAGTGAGTAACTGGCAGAAGCAACAAATAGAACTGTACATACCCGAAATGGCAATGAGATGCGGATTGACACGAATTGTGCTTTGTTGACATTTGTCGTGAGTCGCGAGCAGGTGATTAAGACCATCATTAGCGACCCATTCTAGCACCGAGTATATTTGCTCCAAAGCTATTACAAAATAATCAGTCGGTTATAGCTTTTCGAAGCGAGAGAAGTCCCCTACCATGTGGGAATGGATAGTGAGGAGCCTTTTCCGAGCAGCATCAGCATGTCTCAAGAATATCGGATACTGCGCACCTTGTGATAATCTGGCGAAATAACTACCGTCCCAAGTTCATCAGCTAAGTAGCGACATATTGCAGCTTCAGTCTCAGGTCGGCAGATGGTCCTAGAATACAGTTCCAGCTCCATCATACGATGAGATGTATATGACTGACCATCCGCTGTGCGTAAGATTAAATGAGTGTACAACGATTATCACACCAAAGATTGGCCTACCCTCCTGGAATATGCATACAAGCACCAAGCTGCTCGCCTTTTTCTTTTTGTTTGGTTGGCAGCTACTCTCAAATCAGTCTTGGTAAGCAGAGTTGCAAATGCGCTCGCTGACGTATACTAGGACTTCACGATACCGACATCAGTGAACCTTTAGTCACAACACTTCGCGGAAGTCATACCTCGGCATGATCCAGTATCTCCAGTGTCTACGCGATAGGAGAAGCGTCCGACCTATTTCATAGCAGATCAGAATTTTGGATGTCCGAGCCAATGTTGTCATGAAACCAACTCTGAGCGGTCCAGCGAGATAAAGAGGAAGAGAAGCGCTGTCTACTAGGCCACGAAATAGAAATGCGAAACAGGAGCAGGACCACCTATTCCAGCAAGATCTCTGGTTCCGTCTGCATCTTCAAGTCAGGCATTTCCCTTGCGCAACAGAAGAAAGCGGCAAACAGATTCAAGGGCAATCGCTCGTGCCGAAGGACATGCAGCGAATGTCGAATGTTCTCCATGGAGCTGGTACTTACTGGACAAGCCCTCTCGAATGAATTGTGATCAAGTCATCTCAAATTTGGTCCGGTTTCACCCCTTTCAAGCAAATTGCCAGCTCTCGCCCTAATCATCCGGTATTTGGACAGCATATATGTGCTTGTTCGATATTCAACGAAGGTTGATTCTGTGTTTGAAAGGCTTATGAAGCTGCAGTTAACGTTCGGAACGAGTGCATTCCTATGCGAGAGGCCCCTCATCAAGTGCTTCTATCTCAACATCTGCTCTGTCTCGCATCTCCTTCAACTTCCTGCGAGCGGCTGTAATGCGACTAGCTTCAATTGACATCTCTTGCACCATTGCAGAGTCTTCCTTCTCGAGGTTGCGAATCTGTTAACAGTTGTCAACTATAATTGCCTTGATATGCTTTTGGAAGACGTACTCGAGAATGAATCAAGAGCAATTCAGCTTCAGCATCATCAATCTCTTGGTCCAGCTTCTTATGGTCCGCATTAGGAGCATTGGCCAATTCAATCAATCTAGCCACTGTTTTTCTGCCTTCTGCTTCAGCGCGAGCGAGTTGAGTGAGTTCCGTTGATAACGATTTCTCAGCTGTGTTCTCTTTGGCCATGATGTGCTTCTCGATAGCGATTTCACCTTCGGTTTCATTGATCTTGTCTAGAGCGTGATCGTAAGGTAAAGGAAGAGAAGAAAATTTCGGTTCGATAGCTTGACATAAGATGTAAGTTAGGCTCGATTGGAGTGGAAACAGATACTGACTGGTCATGTTTAGATAGATGATTGATGGTTCAAGGCAAAGAAGCTTGTTGTCATCAATATAGCAAGTCCTGAGAAGAATTCTTCCACGAGAACATGGCTACCGGAATTCGCGTTCTTGATTTCCCTTTTTGTGTTTTCGTCATCTCAAGCTAGCTGGGAAGATGATAATCATCTGAAGAATAAGAATGGATATAGTGCAGACAGAATCGAGACGAGGCCGTTGTCAAAACGCTTGGTCAAATGTGATTGCAAAACTATTTCAATATTCGAGAACCGTATCAGTCAATGCTACGACGTCTAAGTCTGGATCCTCTCTGTCTTTCTTCAAGATCACACGTTCCTGATACATGTTCAGCTTCAAGCTATTGCCTTCATTGGGCGTGAAAGTGAAACGAACCTGATGGATTGCTTCCATGAGCTGTTCTTCCTTCATCTCAAGCTCTTCCTCCTTCTTCGCATCCTCCTCAAATTTTGCAGTACTAGCTCTCTCGGCTTGAGCAACCTCTTCCAATTCCTTCTCATTGTTCTTGCCGTCAACTATTTCCTCAGCGACAAGATACTTGATGGTCTCGCGGAGAGCTATCTTCTCGTCCGCCAGTGTCGTCATTTCTTCCGAAATCCGATCTATGGCCGCTTCATTGGCTTTACGAGCCTCTTCGTCTGCGAAGAGGATGTCTTCGTCGTGAGCTAATTTGGAAAGCAGGGTATGCGATGCTGTAGCTGTTAATCTCTGATGAGTTGACAGCGGCGCATGAGGAAAAACCAACATACTCATGCTCGATAAGTGAATCTCAGTGAGGAAGAGGGGAAAGAGCTGGGCTTCGGAGAGCATCGACTCAGTAATGAAAGGGAAGGATTTGTCAATTTTGTTTGTTGCATGTCTGAAGCTCTCTCAAATGCAATACATACTGTGTGTCGAGAGTTTTGTAGAGCCATTCGATTGCAAAAGCAGGCATAAAGATATTACATAAGCACACGTTTAGCTTGAAATTGCGAGATCTCAGCCAAACAATCAACGGTCAATGCCTGACAATGCTACCAGACTGCATTCAGTATAAATTCAGTAATCAAAACCGATATCTGGCCATAGTTCACCATATTTCCCAATCTGAACCTCGATTGAAAATGTCGTTGGAAAACCTGTTCAAGGGAAGGAAGCTTCGAGCTCAAGTATCGGCGACCGTCATGCAGGGAATAGAAGTGCAAGAATCAATGAATCCTACCACATGCTAGGCGATCCAGCTGCACAGGGTTTTCAAGCCCACGCTGTTGTTTGTCCTGCCTTGAAGAATGCCTTCTTCTACTTGTCTGCTCGTGTGCTTAATTGCCAGATTCTTTCTCCTGACGTTTGTACCGTACTTTCTCGTCTGTGCGTTGCTATTCCGAACAGGGGTCGTTAAGCGATTCTCCGTAGTCCGAGCCTTGAGTATTTGAGGCTACGGCTAATATGCAGATACCTTATAGGGGCAAGTTGCTAAGTTTCACTGTTAGCTTGGCCTGAGCTTGGACGAATTGCGTCTGTGCTGCTTCTTTTACATGTTTCCGCTAGGAGATGGACATCGTTTGAAGGTTCTCAGACCCACATTGGGGTTGTATAAGTTTCTTAATTGCTCTCTTTTTCTTCATCTCACAAACTTACTTTCCTTTCTTTTCTCATTTATCTCACTCACTAACTCAAAATGCTGGTCATTTCTTTATTACTACTCCCGTTCTTGGCTTCCTATACTGTCGCCACTGGCGATATCCCAGCTTGCGAGAAGGCAACTGTCGTTGTGAGTCAATTCCAAGCGTATTGTCGAGATCGATACTCACATATTTCTTACAGTATGGTCAAGATCAATCTCTCGGGCAATTCAAGCAATCGTGGCGTCTTGCCTGTCGTGCCTCATGCGAAGCTAAAGGAGACTGGTACTCCAATGAATTCGCCCCTTCTTCCACTCCCAGTGAGTCTTCGTATCGAAAGAATCGCAACTCTTTCTGACTTGAACTTGCAGACCAAGTAGTTGTGGACTGTACCTGCTGTCAAAAGAATCCTGCTACCGGTCGATGCTGTAAGTTTCATGTATGTATGCGGAACAAACAACACTGAACGCTCTGGGCAGACACTCCTGACCAGCCTCTCTCCGAAACCGACATCTATGGGAAAGAGGTGCAAACTACTCACGATGTTGTTGGCCAAGTCACTCCTGCTGTCAAGGAAATTGATCGTCAAACTTGCTCTGGTGGATCTAGTCCCCCTGCTGCTACTCAACCTGCTGGTTCTGGTTCTGGCTCGGGCTCAGGTTCAGGTTCAGGTTCTGGCTCTGGTTCTGGCTCTGGCTCTGGTTCTGGCTCAGGCTCTGGCTCAGGCTCAGGCTCGGGCTCAGGAGGCATTGGAATCGGTAAGTCATCGTCTCGAGTCGATGTGTCATGCAAAAATGAAAGAATCTCTCATGCAACAGGTCTTCCTGGCTTCAATATCGGAGGATCAGGCTCGGGATCAGGCTCGGGATCAGGATCAGCGGGCGGAAGTAAGTCTGCACAACAATTGATCGTTTTATTTCGCTCATCTGAAGTTTTTCCTCTCGATAGGCTTCAATTTGCCTGGCTTTGGCTTGGGACTAGGCGGAAAAGGGGAAGCAGGAGGAGGTGAGCTGTCTTGTGTTGCGCTTGTCATCTACCAGCAATATTGATCATTTTCTTTTGCTTCTTTTTTTGTGCAGGAATCCAAATCCCTGGTCTCAATATCGGAGCAATCATTGATGGAAATGGTGGCTTGGACTTATCAGGCTTAGGAGGTATGTCTTCTTCATTGCTGTCTTATTTTTTTCTAGACATCTGCTCACAACTTTCGCTCAGGCCTCGATATCTCAGGCCTTTTGGGCACGTCTGGCAAATTAGATATCAATGGACTTTTGGGCATGTGTGCTAAGGCTGGTGTGTCATCCTTTCCGGCAAATTTCGGGCTTTTTTGCTTAATGCTCTTGAGAAAAGGAATCGATTTGAAGGGTCTACTTGGCGCCAATGGGCAACTAAACATTGATGTTCTCTTAGATCTCGCCGCAAAGGCTGGAATCGATTTGAAAGCTTTGATTGGCGCAAACGGGAAACTAGACGTTTCTGCGTTGCTTGATCTTTGCGCCAAGATGGGCATCGATCTCAATGCTCTGATTGGAGCCAATGGTAAATTGGACCTTGGAGCTCTTGCTAATCTGGGAGGAAAGCTGGGTACATTGATTTTCCTCAACTTTTTACATTTTCTTTCGCTTACCCATTGGCGCACGCAGGATTGGATCTTTCTGGTCTCATGAACATTGGCGGGGAAGGAGGTAAGTCTTCCTTTCTGCGCTTCCATTCAACTTGACAAGACTCGACTCTTCTTTCTCGTGGCATTTAGGACTTGGATTGAACCTCCCCAAGCTCAATCTGGGTGGAGATGCTAGCGCAGGCGCAAGTGGACAGGCAGGAGGTGGTATGTTACATGCCTCGACAGCATTTCCGTTACATTCGACTGAACTGATGTCACTTTCTCTTACAGGACTTCTTGGTGGTCTCGATTTAGGTGCACTTATGAACGGAAATTTCGACTTCAAGGGCTTGCTTGGTGGTGATGGCAAAGTAAACATTCAGGCGTTGATGGATCTCGCTGCGAAAGCTGGTACATGATTTTCACTTGCTAATTGCAATCATTTCCGACTTCTTCATCCATCTGAACAGGTTTGGATCTGAAAGGACTACTCAGTGGGGACGGGAAGCTAAATATCAACGGCTTACTTGACACCAAAATGGATGGCCTTCTGAGTTCTGGAGGAATGCTCAATTTGAACACTTTACTTGAACTTGGATCGAAGGCTGGTGTGCACAGATGCTCAAATACATTGTCCTCTTCGCTAATAACATGTTTAGGGCTTCAATTGAATGGCTTGATGAATGGAGAGGGCAAGTTGAATGTTGACTCCATTCTTGATATGGCTGCCGGTATGGGTAAGCTTCTGCTGCTTATACTTCATGATCCATTCTTTACTGACTGCTAATGCTCAACAGGCGTAGACCTGAAAGGGCTGTTAGGAGCAGATGGTCTCTTAAATGTCAACTCACTTTTAGACATGAACATCAATTTGGATGGCTTAGTTGGTGCTGACGGGCTCCTGGATGTAAACGCGCTTCTAGATATGGCTGCTTCATTCGGTTCGTTTCTTTTCTCGCTATTTTGCTCTTTTGCTGAAATTCAACTTCAATAGGTATTGATCTGAACGGCGTTCTGGGTGCAGATGGGCTTCTTGACTTGAATGGCCTTGTTACTGCTGCAAGCAAGCTCGATCTCAAAGGTCTCATGGACATCGGAGTCAAAAGTGGTACGTAATTTTTCTTTACAATGGACCATTTTCTGAATTATGTTTAGGCGCAAACATTATTAATATGCTTACTGGAATACTGGGAGGTTCTCTAGGTGGCTCTCTTAATATTGGAGGAGGAGGAAGCAGCAACAGTGGAGCAGGTAGTGACTCAGGCAGCGATTCAGGCAGCGAAGCTCCTCCAGGTATGTTTCTTTCTCCTTGAGATGAGCATGCTTGCTTAGAATCACGTATCAATCATCACAGGTCTCAGCTTCCTCTTCCCTGGCTTGAATTTGCATGCAAAAGGTGCCGCGAAAGGCAACTTGCGAAGTGCGAATGGCTTCCATTCTACAACCAACCGATTCCACAAGGTTTCCAGGAGCAAGAAGGGTCAGTCTTCATCTCTCTTCTGCATACTCCATTACTGATGCGTCTTTCTTGCAATAGTCAAAGCTTGAGAACTGATTGGGCTTTTCTTATAGTGTTCTGTTTTCTGTCTCTGCGAGCGGGAGTAACTGCGGACATTCAGACTTTCATAGAGTCTCCAATGCAAACACAGTCATTTAGATAGTATACACTTTGACTCTAAAGTTCTTCACATCTTTCTTTGCCCCGCGATGCGAATCTCTGCATGTGTCCAGTAGCTCCAAACTATTACTGAGATCTACAACGACACAAATGTGTCTGATCCAGTAATCGTCATCCTCATTGGCTCAATTCAACTCAATTCGTTATTCGTACAATTGCGATTCACTTACTCGTCACGTCAATTCTCTGCAACTCTTTCTGCTATGTCTGATCGATACTCTGCCTCGCGCAATTCGCCCCTTTGTGTACCCGCTCCCCGAGTGAAAGAATCGCACAGAGCAGTTCTGTCAGATCCAAGCTCAAATCCTCTCTTGCCTTTTGGAGGTTGCGGAGATATGTACAGGAGCTCAGAGCAGTCCTGTGTGCGATGTCTGGAATCGAGCTTGGACAAGAGCTTTGACTAGAGCTTTGACTAAAGCGTCAGTGCGGCTTCTATTGGCCAGAATCGATGGACTAAAGAGGTGGCTCTCGGACGCTGGTCAGAATTGTATAAAGCAGTCAGCTTTTTCTTTTTCGTCTCGCTCTTCTTCTTCATCATCAATACTCTCATTTTTCACACTCATTCAAACACACATTCTTTTACCAATATGCTCTCTGCCTTCCTTCTTTTACCTTTCCTGGCTTCTTATACTCTTGCGACTGGAGCAATCCCAGCTTGCGAAAAGGCTACTATCGTTGTAAGTCAATGTCGTCGGTCATCAGTATGTGTAGCATGGCTGACACAGCTTCAACAGTACAACAAGAGCCAAACTTTGGATCAATTCAAGCAAAGCTGGCGACTCGCATGCCGCGCTTCCTGCGAAGCTTCTGGTGACTGGTATTCGAACGAATTTGCGCCTTCTTCAGTCGCTAGTGAGTGATCATATCAACGCAAGCAGTGCTTGCTGATATCTACTGCAGATCAAGTCCAAGTTGACTGCACTTGCTGTCAAAAAAATCCGGCTACTGGACGATGCTGTAAGTGCGATCGCCTGCTTTTGGAACACTCAATGATACTCATTCCTCATAGACACGCCTGATCAGCCTCTTTCAGCGACAGATATCTACGGCAAAGAATTCTACACAACTCATGAAATCGTTTCCAAGATCTCTCCAGCAGTGAGCGAAATCAACAGGAAGGCATGCTCCTCTTCACCTGCTCCACCTACCAAGACTCCTTGCGCTGGTGATAATAAGCCACATGGGCCAGGACAAGGTCACTTGCCAAGCGGTGGAATCGGCATTGGTAAGTCATTGAAATCAAAATACGGGAACCAATTATGTATTAACACGAGTTTTCATCTGTTCAGGTATCGGCTTACCGATATTGGGACATGGGCCTCAAAACACTGGACCTCATTCAGGTAAGTCTGCTACTAGCGAATCTAAATTGTGATAATTCTCATGTGCGATTCGATTCGATTTGATCAGGTGCTGGTCTTGGCTTAGGATTAGGCTTAGGAGTAGGATTAGGCGGAAAGGATCAAGGCAATGGCCATCTCGGTACCTTTTTTGTGTCTAAATCTGAATTCTTTTGCTTAACATGTATTTCTTGCCTGCAAACAGGTTTGGGTCTTCCTCCGTTGGGCGTTGGGTTAGGCACAGATCTATCAGGCGGCGGTATGTCACACCAATTGATGGCTAATTTTTCTCACTTACCTAATTTGCTGTTTCTTCATCTACTATAGTTGGACTGGATCTCAGTACAATCATCGGCATAGGTGGAGTTTTAGACCTGAACGCTTTCATTGATCTTTGCATCAAAGCCGGTAGGTTGCCCGTCTTGCACCGCTACTCTTATCTTGATATGGTACTGACTTCATTGATCTTCAGGTATCGACTTCAAGACTCTGCTTAATGTCAGTGGCCAACTGGATCTTGATGTTTTCATTGGCCTTTGTATCAAAGCAGGTAGATCTTCTCCGGTCCTTGTTTCCGATGTAATTTGTTTAATCATGCTTTCTCAGGCCTTGTCGACCTGAAGGCTTTCGTTGGACTTAATGGCAAATTCGACTTGGATGCTTTCATTGGATTCTGTGTCTCGGCTGGTGTGTGCTGTCTATATATATATATACATTTGCGCTTTTCTCATTTTTGCTTTTTAGGTGTTGATGTTCAAGCATTCCTCAAAGCTGGAGCCATTTTAGATGTTGATGCCTTCGTCAAGCTGTGCATCAGAGCTGGTACGACGTTTTGATGTTGATTATCTTCTTACCTGATTATATTGCTTTATAAGGTATCAATTTCCATGGTCTCTTGGGAGTCAACGCTTCTTTGGATCTCAATGCATTCCTCAACCTTTGCGTAAGAGCTGGTACGTTTCTCGCAGCCATGATGTCCAATCTCTTTGCTGAGAGTGATTGTAGGCATAAAGCTTCAAGGCCTGCTCGATGTCAGAGGTAAATTGGATGGCAGTGTTCTTATCGGTCTTTGCGCCAAGAAAGGTGGGTCAACCCTTTGCTTCTCCTTGAATGCATGACGCTAATCCTATTTGCTTACTTTCTGGTCAGGTCTCAAAGTACAGCTGCCCAAAGTCAGCCTAGGTGGACTTGCTGTCGCTTGTGGAGGTGCGTAATCAATCTTCATACGTTGGCCTACCTTATGAAGTGATCTGTTCAGCTGTCAAAGTCCCTTCTAGAAGCCTCAATGCTCATGTTGGACTCAACCTCTCTGAACATCGAGGTCATCACCTATTGTCTCACCCTGGCAAGCATGGTCTCGGTCTCGATCTGGGTCTTGCTTTGAGCAACGATCGATTTCACAAACTTCCCAAAGGAAAGAAAGGTCAGGCTCCTCTTCCCAATACACTCTTTCCTTCACTAATCTGGATTATAGACTGTGACTGCTGATGATACGGCTAGAGCATACTCTGCTGTCATGGACATTCTATGTGTTTAATATCTTGGGCTTCTCATTCTGGGATCAATCGACAATACTAGTAACACGTAATACGGGCAATCTGAATGTAAATAGAAATACTTAGACAATGGAAAGACACTCCTTTGCAAGCGAACAGCGAGCGATAACTATCGGAGCCGTCGGTGCTTGGAGATGTCTTGGGTTACCCGACCGGCACCGCTTGTTGATAGCTGATAACGATTTCTTCCTCTCTTTCACTTAGACTTCTCTGTCTGCTGCGGCTTATCTGTGTACTACCGACGATGACCAGCCGAGATTATGCTCGCCTATCCGGACCAGAAGTTATTGCTCTTGTTCGAAACGGTCATGCGACAGTCGAAGAAATAGCACAATCCTGCTTGGATCGCTATACTGCAAGAGATGAGAGTGTCAAGGCATGGGCATTCTTGGATCCTGAACATGTTCTACGAGAAGCTAGAAGAATTGATGCACTGCCCGACAAAGGTCCTTTAGCAGGCTTAATGGTGGGAGTAAAAGACGTAATCAATACATATGGTGTGTGCTCTTAGCTGTCTCTTGTTGATCTAATGAGCTGCTGATGTTTCGTTGGTCGTAGATCTTCCCACGCAACACAATTCACCCATTTACAAAGATCATCAGGCCAACTTGGACGCAGACTGTGTCAAAGTACTGAGAAGTGCTGGAGCTTTGATCTTTGGCAAAACTACTACAACTGAATTTGCAGCAACGGTCAACGGAACCAAGACAAGCAATGCACATGACGCTGAGAGAACGCCTGGAGGTTCATCTTCCGGTTCAGTGAGGCTCTCAGCCAAAAGGCTTGCATTCGTACTTATGTGTTCAACAGGGCGCTGCTGTGGGCGATTGTCAATGCCATGTTGCGCTGGGTTTGTTTTGGGTCTTTGTGACACTACGACCCGCAAAGCTCATACTTCATCGTGTAGGCACGCAAACCGGTGGATCAGTCATTCGTCCGGGGTCTTTCAATGGCAAGTCAATCTTCTGCTGCCTTTCTTTGTCATTTCTAATCTGATCTCAGGCGTTTGGGCGTTCAAGCCGACATGGGGTAGCGTTTCTCGCGAAGGTCTCAAGATCTATTCTGTCAGCTTGGATACGCTTGGCTTTTATGCTCGCTCTATAGAGGATCTCGAACTTTTAGCCGATCTATTCAAAATCACTGATGATCAACCTGCACCCTCTTCTTTCACTCTAAAAGGCGCTCGTATCGCTATCTGTCGAACTCATGTGTGGCCCAAAGCGCAATCTGGTACTAAATCAGTGCTGGCTCAAGCAGTACAACTTCTCGATCAAGCTGGCGCATTTGTGGAAGATGTCGATACACCTGTAGGTTTCGAACATTTGAGCTCATATGCTCGCAACATGATGCACGGAGAAGGAAGAGCTGCTTTCTGTAAGTCAAGAGTCTTCTTCGCCGTACCGATCTCACCGTTGTCTGATTCTCTCCTTTGCATAGTGGGAGATTACTATTTCGCTCGCGATAAACTTGACTCCTCTTTAATTGGTCATGTTGAGAACGTGCACAAGATCAGTCGGGCAGATCAGTTAGAAGCTTATGATGCTATCGCGCGCATGAGACCGGTTTGGGATAAATTTGCGTCTGGTGTGCTTCTTTTCTAATTCAGTCTGTCTGCTGAACTTACTTCTGTTACACCAGGATATGATCTCATCTTAACGCCAAGTACTGTCGGAGAAGCGCCCAAAGGTCTTGCAAGAACTGGAGATGCTGTAAGTCCTGACATATATGATGATGAAGAAAAAGCTAATACAGTCTTATAGTCTTTCAATAGCTGCTGGACAGCTCTCCATGTTCCAGTCATTAATGTGTAGGCCATGATTTAAGGATTACTTTGTGCCAGGCTGATTAGGTTACAAGTCCTGGTCTGAAAGCAGAGAATGGTCTACCGATTGGGCTGTCACTAGTATCCGCTCGTTACCACGATCGAAAACTTCTGTCTATGGCAAAAGTTGTTGGCGATCTATTCAGTTCCGCTTCTTCGGATGTACCTACGCTCTGGAGTCCAACCCAATTTGGTGCTTTGTCCCTGAAACATCGCATCGTGCTTGCACCTATGACGAGAAACCGCGTATGCCAATTTTGCGCTTCTGCACTGTAATTGCTAATATCCTTTACAGGCTAATCCATCTTTGTTACACCCAAAGACCTGGGTTCCGAATTATCTCATGATAGAATACTATACCGCGCGAGCAACTCCTGGCGGTCTTCTTATATCGGAAGCTGTACCAGTCACCGTTCTGGCCGCAAGCACGCCAGGCGTTCGTCAGTCAGAGTCGCTCTTCGTATACTGTTCTGGCTCATACTTTGCCCTAGCTGGAATATTTACCGAAGAGCAGATAGCAGGATGGAAGCGAGTTGTAGATGCCGTACATGCGAAAGGTGGAGTGTTTGTCTGTCAATGTAAGTCGATCTACTGCTCGCTATTTCACTTTAACACATTCCGCTTCCAGTATGGCACAGGGGTAGAAACAATTCGACAGCAACTCTTGGAAGTCAACCGGTTTCGGCTTCAGCTGTACCGCAAGCTGGAACAGACCGCAAGACTGGTCTACCTTTTGAAACACCAAGAGAAATGACTATAGAAGATATCGAGACGGTCGTCAAAGACTTCGGAATAGCGGCTGCCAATGCTAGACGAGCCGGTTAGTCATTTGCCATATACAGGTATTTCATTGAACATTTCGATCTGTAACAGGCTTTGACGGCGTGGAGCTGCACGCTGGAAACGGGTATCTACCTGATCAATTGTGAGTCGAGCCTTTGATTTGCGTAGAGTGACTTCATGCTTCTTCACACAGCTTGCACTCGAATATCAACTTGAGGGAGGACAATTATGGCGGCGATCTCTTTAGACGATGTCGATTCACGTTAGACGTCGTACAAGCTATGTGCAAAGCTGTTGGAAACGACCGAGTTGGTATGCGGATAGCTCCCTTCGGTCTGTTCAATGATGTGAGCCAAGTTGCTCTTCTTTACTTCATCGCATTGACGATAGGGCAGACTCGAGGCGTGGAAAGACCACAGCAATGGACTCACTTGTGTCGAGAGCTTGGTACTATGCGCATAGCGTATATGTTAGTGACTTTGCTCGCGGTCGTCATCTATACTCAATTTTCGGCTAGACATGCGATTGAGCCTCGCTTTGACGAATTTAAGGACGAACAAGAGAAGCTAGAAGGTCTTGACGAAACAGCATCTTTGTCGCCTTATCGCTTCGCAGCTTCACCAGTTCCATTAATCGCGGCGGGAGGCTACAACTGGGACAACACTCTGTCAACGATTACTTCAAGAGAGGCCGAAGCGGTCGCTTTCGGTCGCTATTACACATCCAATCCTGATCTAGTAGAAAAGTTCAAGTCAAAGCAGCCTTGGTTCCGATATCGTGAGTGTACTCTGTAGTCGATGAAATTGACAAGCACTGAATTAGATGAGTGTGCTCAGATCGCCCAACATTTTATGGTCGTGCGTTGCTTTGGCTAATCACCTTTCAGATGCCGACTGACAATTGGTATTAGCTTTTGAGGATAACGCTTTTGGCTACACCGTTCCGGCAACGGACGAGATAGCTACGCCGGAGGACTTCGGTGCTTCGCAGCTTTGACGCCCTGGGTGGACTCGGAGCTAGTCAATGTTTGCAATGGATCATATCCGTATAGGCAAGAAATGTACATTCAGTGCAGCATTTACGGAACACAGGCAGTTTTCCCCTTGCATCACTTTTGCATCCTAAAATCCTGGTAAGGCAAAGGGTACGCTGATAGGTAATGTATCATCGTTTGGCGGAAGAGAGAAAGCTGGGACTTGATGAGTATCATCGATCATTCTATTGAATGCCGGATCGCAGCCTAGAGATTGCAAGAATGCGCCAATTTCTGTTCCTGCGGGCATGTTGGAAGCTAGATCTGCCAGGTTGGCACTCCATGGATCATGATTTGAAGGTGCTGGAGCTGGACTGAGACATAATTCCGCCAGGGCTTCAAAAGTGTCGTGAAAGGTTTGAGCGACTTGAGAGTATTCTTGCACGTAGCTAAACAGAATATCTGCAAGACTGTGAGATCTTGTGAGGAATGAGTGTATCATACGTACTGCTGGTAGCTCGAATAGCTTTGTGGATGTCTTGAGCCGGTAAAGCTGAAGGAAAGATTTTCACACAATGTAACAATGTGATGCCAGATAGGAATGTACTATGCTTTCGTATCAGCATTAGATGTTTACAAGCTATGAGTACTTGCCTATGCAACGCAGAGATCGTAGGGGAGAAAGGACGAGCTTGATGTATCCTTCTTTGTGCTTGAAGCGTGGCTGATGCAGATTGTGCGCAAAGAGAAAGCCAGTAAGGTCGATCTTTGACCACAGTTGTCAATGGTCGAAGGAGATGCTGCTTAGTTTCTGTAACATCGCCGAACAGATCAAACTTGCGGATACGGAAGATATGCTAGAGCCTACGCTCTCCTTTCATCAAAAACCCTAAACAAGTCTCAGTTCAATACTTGGCCCAAGGAGAACAGCTCACAGTCACGAGTACAGCAAGGTAGCAATTTAGCCTGTAAATAAACAAGAAAGATTAGCGGTCATACAATGAATCACATATAGGGACATACCTGCTCTGTTGACGCCTCAAGTGGGATACCTGCCGCCCAAAAATCGATATCATTCAACAAAGAGACTGCTTGAGCTAAATTCTGTTCGTCCGTATCGACACGATAGAAAGCTTCAATCACTTTAGAGTCGATGCGCTTTCTAAACCATCATTTAGTATATATCATTCATCCGTTTCTTGAGACCCACAACTTGATGTGATGTAGAGCGGAAGTCATGCTGGTAGCGCTTCGCGAAGTTTCGGTTGGCCAATCTATCTGCACGCAATTCTTTGGGCGAGTGAGCAGGGTTGGTTAGCTGAATAAGAGACGTGTTTACCACGTTCATCGGTAATGAGGCATCAATGGCGCTGTCGCTACGCAAGTAGTAAGTATAGCTCGAAAAGGAAGGAAACTGATCACCTACCTAATGCCAAACGGTCGACCTAATGTAAGTGCTACCTGGCGATGCAAACATGCTTGAGCATCTTCTTCACACATCTTACCAGACATACCATTCGGTCGATCTGGGAAAAGAACGATATGAGCTATTTTACATAGATCTTACTCTCAAACTCACCACATAAGCCGACCAGAAGCACCTTTTGCGCATCTCAGAAGCATAGAAGCCAATCTACCGGATGCGTCTTGAGCAGATCCCAAGGTCATTGTAAAGCCAGACCTACAGCACGTTCGCGTTCAGGTGATAGCTTGCGATGCAGACCCATAGCTATGGCAAGTCGCATCGCAGAACCAGAAAGAAACCAAGCGCTAGGCCCCGCTGGTCGTTGCAGAGCATACATGGAAAGAAGTAGCAAAGCTAAACCAACGTTAAAAAAATTTAAAAGAAAGAGAATAAATACACCAACCTTGTAAGCCAACCAGATTATGCATTCCAGCTGATTATCAAGAGCTTGAGAATGCATCAATCAGGCATGCGAGATCTTTTGCTTACCTACAGCATCAAGATGTTTCAGCGCTTCTGCGAAATAACTTGAAGAACTAGCTAGACCCGGCAAAGGAGAACGTCTAGACAAGCTTGTTCCGAGTGCGAAGAAAAGCCATAGGAATAGGGCAGCTATAGACGGAGGATTACACGATCAAAAGAAGTTGACGGAGATGAAGAGGTCTTGGATACCTGCTTTTGTCCCCGGACTAGCTCCTGGCTGGCTAGCAGCTCTCATGATGCTGATACGCTCATTGAACCACCTATGCATGCGAAGCCAGTCGACGAAAGGATAGCGAGGCTGAATGTGTTTGTAGCTATACAAAGCTTTTTCATGAGCATCATTCAGGGATTTGTGAATTGCCAGCGTACCAAATATCGAATATTGAACTTGCGACTTCAGCAGAGACATCTTCCAAGAAAGAACTCGAAAGCGCAGCGGGCTGTCCATCTGTGTCGAAGCTCCAACTTGCGCTGTCTAGCTTGCTGTCTGCCAACAACCCAGATACGACCAATTCAGTCCAGGAGAAGCCAGATGAGGCACCCTATCGGTAAATTGATATAAGACACTTTGCCGGAGAGTGAACACTCACAAGGAAAGAAGCATCTGCTGATGCGTTTAGACTGAGGAAAGCCACGCTCCGAGCAGCGTTGCTCAATCGTTTGTCATCGAGATGAGCTCCACCGCTCGACATCACACTTTGATCAATACCGGAAGCAGAAACAGTATCAGAGGGATCGTCTTCTGGCAAGTCTGGTAATTCATAAGCTCTTCTCTCATTGCTTTGCTGTTGAGGCGAGTTGTTGGAGGTACCAATTCCTAGGTCAAATGCATTCGGCGGAGGAAGCCAGGAGGAATGAAGATTGACATTGACAGGATTGACAGGTTGCTGAGGAGGCTGAGAAGCAGAAGAAGACTGCGGTGCTACAGAAGGTGTCCGTTTTTTCCTAGGTTGCTTCGGAAGCGTTAAACATTCGACATTTGCCAATTCACAGCTTCTACATGCATTATCAGGACTTGAGCGACTGTCAATTAGTCCCTATTCAGCTTTAGGCTTTGAAAAAGATAAGCATTCGGCTCACTCGCATCTTGCTTTTCTCTGATGACACCTTGTACACGCTGCACCACCTCTAGGAGCTGCTACTCTTGCTTTCTTCTGCGGCCGCAGCTGTATCTCATCAGATCTTGCATCCATTACAAAGAACCGTTGGCTCGCCGAACCGTTTGGCAGTCGGCTTCAAGGAAGGAAGTTTCGGCTCTTCACAAGATAACGATATGAAATCTGCTTGTCTCTATGTTTTCCTAAGCTCTGCCATCTTCTATTTTGTCCTGGGCCTGTTCTCTCTGCAGCACAAATCTTTTGTGCTTGATTCCGCTAAACTTCGCCGTAGCACTTGTTTCGCGAAAGCATGCAGAATACCATAGCTGATGCAACAATTCCTTCGCCTAAACTCAAAAGAGTGATCAGCTTAGAAGATCAGACGGCAATCTTCAGCAATAAAAAAAGAGTAGTCGTATTTCTAGGTCTCGCTTTCGCACTCTTTCTCAGGTAAGTTAGTTTCTGGTTTAGTATTGGATCACTCCTTGATGCGATTGTATCAGTTTCCTCGATGCAACCTCTGTCGCATTAGCCCAGCCTCAGATAGCAGAGGATCTACAAGCGGGTCGTAGTATAGTAAGCTACTTTCAAAATGTTTCGTGCTTCAGCTGATGCGATGCATAGTCATGGATTGGCACAGCTTACCTCATCGCAAACACCAGCTGTCAACTGGTCTATGCTCGCTTCTCGGATATCTGGGGCAGGAAAACCCTGTTGCTTGTTGCTTTGGGGATCTTTGCAATCGGAGACCTGGCTTGCGCATTTGCTCAAACGCCAATACAGCTCTTCACTTTCAGAGCTATTGCTGGAATAGGAGGAGGAGGTATCAATAATCTCGTGAGCGCATACTACTTTCCGGTATTCGATCTGACGAGAAGCTATCTGCAGGCCATGGTGATTATGTCCGATATAACAACGCTCCAGGAGAGAGGCAAATGGCAAGGCTTTATCGGAGT
Organism: Kondoa subrosea; assembly: GCA_039545335.1. NCBI lineage: Eukaryota > Fungi > Basidiomycota > Agaricostilbomycetes > Agaricostilbales > Kondoaceae > Kondoa > Kondoa subrosea. Next base: position 1,145,709 of record BCIN01000003.1, on the reverse strand, counting down.
TTCAGTAGCGCTAGGCAATACCGCAGGTAATGATCAGCAATATGCATTATGGCAACGACTGACAGAAACTGTGTTCTATAGGTCCTTTCTTAGGTGCTCTTATAACGCAATACTATACTTGGCGAGCTGTTTTCTGGATCCCAGTTCCTTGTACAGCTGTAGGTCAAAAACTTCGCTTGTGCCGGCTTCGTCTTATTTGTCGCTCATATAGATATGTACTCTCGTGATATGGCGAACTCTACCTCTCAAGCCAGTTGGTGGAAACATGAAGAGTAAATTACTGAAAGTCGACTATGGCGGAACCATCCTTTCTCTGGCTGCAAATGTCCTCATTCTTTTCGCGATCTCTTCTGGAGGTGCTGAATATGCTTGGTCGTCGCCCATTATTTTGTCGACCCTTCTCATTGGAATCGCTTTGGCTGTGGCTTTCATTCTTGTAGAATGGAAATTCGCAGCGTTACCAGTTCTACCATGTGAGTTGTTCTCATTCATTGTTTGACATTCCAGCTGACTTCTACCACAGTACGATTATTTACAGTATGTGCTGAATCGGCAATGAGACTGAGCTGACCTTCATCCGACTGTAGTATCACACTCCTGGCTTACTTCTTGCAACGTTCTTCTTACAAGGAGCTGTTTATTACGCAAACATCTACTGGCTACCGATCTACTTCATTTCGCTTCGACGGCTCGATCCAGTGACAGCGGCGGCAATAATGCTGGCTCTCCTCATTCCTCAATCTATCATCTCTGCTCTTATGGGCATCGTCAGTGAGTATAGACACAATGTAAGCCGAGTTTGCGCTGATTATTTGATACAGCTTCCCGAACGGGTCGAGTGAAATCAATTATCTTGCTCGGCTGCACACTCTGGACTCTTGGTTCTGGCCTGGAAATCATGTTCAAACGGACGACTCCTCTAGGCCCTATTATTGTCATCCTCTTGCTGCAGGGTCTTGGATTTGGTTGTGTTTCGCAATCTGGTCTAGTAGCCGCCCAAGCTACTGCTCCATCTCAGGACCGGGCAGTCATTACAGGTAGGCTGAACTCCTTTATCTGCTCACACTACTGACGATCTCTCGATAAGGTGGTCGGAACTTCTTGCGAACATTCGGTGGCTCTTTTGGACTCGCTATTGGCAACGCGATTCTCAACACAGTAGTCAGTGGCAAGCTTCCAAGAGATCTGCCAGCTGGACTTCGAGAACAAATCATGCAAGAAGCTTCTTTAGACCTGCCAGCTGGTCTTCCAGATTATCAAGTCCGAGGCGTTTTCGATGCATATCAAACCGCTCTTCGCTATATATTCATCTTCTTCCTCCCTCTTATGGCCGCCAGCTTTGTTCTATCGTTATTCATCGAGAATGTGGACTTAAAGAAACCAAGATCGATAGTTGCGACACCGAAAGCTGAAAGTCCGGCGGAAAGTAGTAGTGAAGTAGATGAGAAGGATACGGCAGTAGTCAGCTCGCTGCCTGTAGGAGATATTGAAACTGCAGAAGTACAGCGGAATGTACCGAGGTGAAAATACATTGCATGAGTCGTATTGTAAAGTTGGACACCTAGTTTTGACCATGAACGATGTGTTCTCATCGATGAGATTTGAATATTGCTTTGGACTTTTCTTGTCTTCCGCGATACTTCCATCTTCCTACTGCTGAATCAAGGCAGAATGCTTCGATCCGTCGGAACTTGATAATTCGACAAGCCGTTTGAAGTCGGCACTCTTTCTGCGTCCGCTTGCACACCTTTGTGCTCTTATGACTGCTCAGCGACTGGAAGGGAAGATCTGCTTGATCACGGGCGCTTCTGGCCGTTCGTTTCCTGCTTCCCTTGTTCTCTCTGATAACGAATGACTTCCGATTCAAGGTATCGGCGAGAGTCTCGTGTCTACCTTTCTCAAACATGGCGCTATTGTGGTCGCTGCGGACATCAAGCTTCCAGATCAATCGGATAGTGCAGTGAATAACCTTCATTGGGTTGAACTAGATCAAAGCTCTCCAGAAAGCATCATGCAGCTAGAACAGTTCTTAACTACCAGATTCGACCATCTCGACTGCCTTATCAACAACGCAGCTTTGGGCGGTTACTTGCGTCCGTTTCATGAAAAGAGTCTTGCGGAGTTTGACGATATAATGGCAGTGAAGTGAGTACACTGCGCAATTGTACACTTACATGAAGTCTGAACTTCACATACAGCATTCGAGGACCCTTCCTTCTTATGCAGATGGCCATTCGAATCTTCCTGAAAGCAGGGACTAGAGGCTCAATTATCAACATGACCTCTACAGCGGCACACAAGGGATCTCCCGGCGCAAGTCTCTATTCGTCTTCCAAATTCTGTCTTCTAGGCTTGACCAAAAACGTGGCATCGGAATACGCATGTCACGGTATAAAATGTAACTCTATATCGCCGGTATGTGTCTCCTGTCCCTTGTCGCATATATGTTATCTTATCTCTATACCAGGGAGTAATGGACGTACCGAATATTCAAGGTTTCACACAAGAGGTACAGTAAACGTGCGAGGATTTCACCTACCCTGCTGAATATGGCGCAGAAAATTGATTCAATGCATGCCGGAATACCTATGGCAAGGGGAGGACGCCCGGAAGAAGTTGCTATGGTTGCTGTTTTCTTCGCATCAGATGAGTCTAGCTACACGAGCGGAGCCGATATTCTTGGTGAGTACCTAATCCGACCATTAACTGTAATGATGCTAAGACTTGGGTGAAGTTGATGGTGCAAAATTAGCCTGAGTAAAACAATATATATTCTGTGCAACTTCTGTTATCATGCGGCTACACGACTGCTTTGGCTTGGTACGGGTACTCTTTAGCCCAATGTCTGGCAATCTCTTCGCGCGTAGCTACCCAAACACCTTCCTTGCATGACTGCAAAGTCGCTTTTCAGCCTAGACAGATCAAAGACACCTTCGAGACCTTACGATATATTCCACAAACTTCTTGAGTGCTGGGAAGCGACCTGGTCTGGCAATATAGCGGGCATGTACAGCAACTGTGAGCTGCAGAAAGTTTCAGCACAGCATGCAAAGACAAGCGGTCGGGGCAACTTACGAAGCCAGGTTGTCCTTCAGTCCCTTCTTCATACAATGTGTCGAAAGCGTTTTGAATATGTTCTCCAAATGCCCAAGCGCTGCCGAAACCTGAAAAACGGATAAGCTCGCGACAGCAACGAGTCATATGAAACTTACCTGGCGCGATGTAAAACTTTGGAAAATAGAAGTCAGTAAAGGAATGCATAGAGGCCGGAAAGTTGAGGGCATACCTTGAAATCGTCTAGAGACCATCACTGAGTAAGGAGAGCTCGATATAGCGACTTCAGAGACATACTGCAATCATATGAATCTAGGCAACCGGTGTAAGTGTCTATAGTACGAAACAGTAAGGAAAGGTTTCTCACATGGTACAATCATGAGTCCTTTATCTTCTTCTCCCGGTTCTAGCCATGGATCTGGGATGTAGTACGGTAATTCATCTCTTTTGCTATGTTGTCAGAGCCTGCATCAGAACAAGTAGGACATCTTACGCGTAATCTGTAGATAGATTGAGAGGCTTAGCGACTATTTGCCAGAATTTAAAGCCAGACTTACTGTCTGAGTTGTATAAAAGTTCGAGACCAAGATCTTTGTAGACCTGTACATGTAAAGTCAGCCAGAGGCATTGTGCGACTAGCTATAGCAACGTCCCTTTTGCTGTAGGGCTCGTGATCTAGGAGATGGTCGGCCTACATACCTGCTCGAAATGTCAAGGAGTTTCCTCAAGGCTACAGTGTACGCGAGCTCACCAGCCTACAGGAGCTTTACCGGTCTTTGACGTCTTCTGGAAGCTTGCGACTGCTTGACGAATCAGGTCCTCTTCTTGCTCTGCTGGCATGTCTCTGTAGTTTATCCAACGCATTGCCTATGAAAAGTCAAACTTAAGTATAATCAAGCAGAGTGCACGTTGACAAGCTCTCGAAGCTGACATGAGAAGCGATTTCGTGACCTGCATCATCACAAGCTTCCGAGACCTGCATGTTCTTTTCGAGCGCTTGAGCAACAGCGTATATAGTGACCTTCATGCTGTGCTTTTCGAATAGACGAAGAAGGCGCCACATCTGCAGAAAAATATCAGACAAAACAGATAGTCAGGAAAGTAAAGCTTACTCCAACTCGGCTGCCGAACTCGAACTGACTTTCCATAGGTATGTCTCGTTCTCCTACAAAGGGCTGTTTCGGGCCAGTCTCTGCAAGTCCCTCTCAGTATATGTAGAACAATATGGAGGGTCAATTCTACCTTCTGCAGCCGGCGATAAATCCCAGTCAGTACGCATATCGAACTTAAACATCGTTTGAACTCACGAAGATTGTACTCGGCATGTGGGTCTCCGGATTCGATACTGTGTTCACCTCCTTCCTCGAAGCTGCAGAAAGAGAGCGAATAGCATCAGAATGAAGTTCTGCACATGGTAAATGGCAGTCTCCCTCAGGAAGAGAAAGAAGGCATGTTTTCAGGCAGAAGATAAGCACAGATTACTGTGAAATGAGCAGAAGAGGAAAAATAGAAGAAGAAGCATAGCAGGAAGACTCACTTGATGACTTTATTTGAGGCAACAAATTAGCTTGTTGTTTGCGCACAGCGATGGAACCTACCAAAATTCACAGCTATCTTAGCTCCATTTGGCCAACGAGGATCAGGCCTGTTCTTGCCATAGCCTACCAAGTCCTGTGAAAGCGATTGTTCAAGCAAAACAATGGAAACAATTGAATACAAATTTTGACTCACTCTTGGTGCATGCGTAGTCAATCTTGGATCGCTGGTTGCCATATCTACGTGCTTTTACTGTCGTGTACTGCTGAAGAAAGACGCTTATCAGCAAGTCTGGGGTATACGGGTTTCGGGAGGCAGTCTGTTCAGCCTACGGTTCTTTCTACTCAGCTGCTATTCAACGCGTCTAGGACTACATCGTAATTCACGTATTGGACAGGCATTTCAGAGAATCTTCGCTCCCCAAACTGCAACAGCTCTTGTGTTGTCGGTCGTCTGATACTTTGAGAATCTATATGTTTCGGCGGGAAGCAGCAGATTGGCTTTGGATTTCATTGTGCGATATCTCGGCTCACCGCAGCAGACACTTTAGAGGATCCGATCGATGCTGGAAACTATTATTGAAGATCTCCTTCGACTACTGTACAATCTTGTAGTACTGCTTTCCCTTTCTCATGCCTAGCGCAGATCTGGCCAGTCATCGGCGACGGCGTAAGACTCAAAGAGCTGGCCTTATCGCTCCGATAATGCATGGACCGAGTGAGACATACCCCAGACGCATCCTTCCCGGTTTGAGCCTGCGGTAAAATCCTTATCTCTATCTATTGTATATGCTTTCGGTTGCTGCTCTCTTCCCATTCCCTACTTCCTCACCAGATCTGTATCTTCTCTACCACTCCATTTTTCCCTCGCAATGTTTGGCAAGATCAGCGATGGACTTTCCAAGTTCAAGACTGGGTTCACCAGCAAAGAGAACTTCGTATCAATGCTTGAAGGTAAGCATCTGCAATTTTTTCCTGATTGGGCATACGCTGAAAACATATTCATTCAGTTCCCGGCGACAAAGGTCACATCCGTTCCGTCTACAGCAATCATGGTAGATTTGCGCCTTCCAAATGACTGCTGTCGCTCAAATATGTCTTTAATCAGATCTCGATCCAACGCCTGACGAGCACCGTACTTGGAACACTTTTAACTACTGTTCTCTTTGGTTTGGTTCCATTTTCGTTCGTTGCCATCTGCGAGTGGTATGCATTAGCTGACGAACGCCTATCTTCAGAATGCGAATGGGTAAGTCGATGCCGCTTACGGAAGCATCCATTGCTCAATTACATCCCAGATGGTCTTCCGGTTCAGCGATTATTGCTATTGGCATACCTTTTTCGCACGCTATGGGTATTACAGTAATTGGGTCCGCTCTCAGTGGAGCAGCTATGGGTACGTATTGAGACAGATATAAGTTTCGATCTAGTGCTTACTAAGGAGTTGGCCAGTGCTGGGAGCATATCCAGGTGCAACCTACGGATTGGGATATCCAGCAGTAGCTAGATCAATGTTTGGTCTACGTGGAGCGTTCTGTGAGTATTTCATCTTCCCTGGAATACTCTCACTGAAGTTACGATCAGTTTTTGTCGGAATTCGCGCAGTCTGTGCAATCGTGTAAGCATTACATTATCGTTTGCTTCTTATTCTCATTCTCAATATGCCATAGTTGGCAAGGTGTACTTGCATACTATGCTGGCTGTTTGTTTGCTGTGAGTTTTGACGATATCGATGAAGACATTCTCTAAAATCTTCCTTCTAGGTTGCTTTGCGATGCGTTTTCGGCTCTTCTTTCGAAAACCTGGCACCCTTTCCGCTTTCAGCTGGCATCACCTCTCAGAACTTTGTTGGCTTCATCGTCCTTTACTTTGCAATTCTACCCTTGTATTTCGTACACCCTCGACACTTGAGACTCGTGTTCAGCATCGTAAGTGCAACATGACTCGCTATACAAATGCTCAAGGTCATTCTTCACAGAAAGCTTTCCTACTCACACCAGTCTCGATCGCTTTCGCTGTTTGGGCTATTACTCGTGCTGGTGGTTTTAAATCGTTTCCACCTAATACTCTCTCCTCCGAAGACCTTGCTTGGGGTTGGCTTAAGGGCATAAATGTCTGTATGGGAGGTATGTTGCAAGAACATGAGACCTAAGACATTACTGATCCATATTATATAGGAGTGTCAACTTTGATCGTCAATCAGCCTGATCTTACTCGCTATGCCAAAACAACACATGCAGGAGGATGGCCACAGGGTGTTTCTCTTTTCGGTATGTCTTTGATTTAAACAGCAAGCAATGTCTAACCATTTTTCCTAGTCACGAAAGTCTTGGTCTATTTCTTCTCTATGTCTACGGCTGCTGCTCTTCAAGTAGCATATGGTGGCAAGGCACAGTGGTCTCTCTGGGATCAGCTACATACTGTTCTCAACAACAACTGGAATGCTGGCGCTCGTACAGCTGTCTTCTTCATCGCCATTACCTACAGTGGTGCTACTATTCTGACAAGTCTTGCAAACAATTCGTTTGTTTTCTTATCTCTTCTATGTATAACGCTGATGTGCACTTCAGCGTTCCATTTGGTGCCGACATAACTGGTCTATTCCCGCGATGGATCAACATTGTCCGCGGTCAGATCATCATGTATGTCGCTCTCATCGGCTTTATACTTCGTTTAGATAGTCATCTAGCTTCGTTTTGGGTCTTGCTATTGTTCCATGGAAAGTAAGCTTTCGAGCACATGCAAAGAAATTTCGATCAATGCTAATCAAGCCGTCCATTAGTTTTTGTCAAGCGCTAGTCAATTTATCGTTTTCCTTGGAAGCTATACAGTCCTTATGGGATCCATCAGTGGTGTTGTACGTCCTACATCTACGCTTATCTGTCCGTTTGTTGACTGTCTTCTTTTTCTTCTTCGTAGATGTATGCTGACTACTATGTACTTCGTCGTCAAAACCTACATACACCGTCGCTATATACTCGTGAGTTCCAATAATTGCAGTTCGGTACGAGTGAAGAAACTGATTGCTGTGCGATCCTACAGCTGGAGAAGGAGGACTTTATTGGTACAAGAAAGGTTTCAATTGGAAAGCTATTGTGTCATGGTGTTGTGCTGTTGGCATAGTCTTCCCAGGTCTGGCGGGTAATGTATGTCTAGCGGTCTTCAATTTGTGCTTTTGACTTATCATGTGGTATTTGCAGTACAACAAGAGCGCCATTGGTCTGCCTTTCATCCGCATGTACAGCACGGGATGGATCCTCTCTACAGTTATCTCCTTCGCTGTCCATTTAACGCTTAGTCTCATGTGCGTCTCATCCGCTCGAGGTGATACAATTGCTAATTTTCCTTCACAACAGATGGAAAGACCCAGTCTACCCTGCTGAATATGCAGACAAGCCAGTAACCAACCGCTACCTAGGCCGGGACGGACGTCGGGGGATGTTCGATGACGAAATTTGGGACGCACCTGCTGGAAAGAATCTGAAAAAGACTACTTCTGCGTCGCCCGGTTCTGAAGATGGGTATGAGAAGAAAGATGATGTTGAGGTTGATGTCCGAGGTATGTCCTAAATGCTTTCCACCAATTGATCGTAAACTGATTTATGTTTAACAGCTGTCACTGGAAGTCTCAGCCGCACTTAGATTGATTTTGGGGATGTATTGGTATAGAGTGATATCCGGGTCGTTATAGAGTTTCACGAAGGGTTGGATCAAGCTTGATCAGTGGTAACGATGTCTACAGAGTGCGAAAGATGAATTGTCAATGAATGACTATAGCCTTGCAATTCCTATCTTGCCTTCCAATGTTGCAGTCACCAATTCCGCCGGCTTTTGTTCCGCAATCAGTAAACTTCTTCAAGTTCGCTTATTCTCTAATCACCGTGCGTCGATTTTTTAGCGGTCTCCCTTGGGCCATAATTCGGCCTCGAGTGCTATCTCAGTCATTTCTGGTTCTATAGCCTTGAAGTGGAACGTGTCGTTCGACCAAAGTTGACCAAAGTGTCGCTTAGATCTGTTCCTCTATGCAACCGTGAAGCCACTGCTTGCTATGGCGCTTGATGGCACATCAGATAGGCTCTGAAACAGGACAGCACTTTCACATTGCCGAATATCTTCGTGATCAATTTTCAATGCTTCTAAGTTCTATCGTGTTTTTGGATCCTTGATACTCCTCAACATGGCGCAGCACTAGTCTTCATCTGCGCGCCTGTGATTCTCCGATTCCTCGAAGCATCAATATATGGCGACGCCTCGCCTCTTTCCTCTTATCTGATAAATGTCACAATTTCATCAGATAAAAACTCGATCCATCCATCTATTGATAACTAATGCGGGCCCTTTCGGAAACTTCCGGTCATATGACCTGGGCACAGCTCAGCTGTTCTCTCACTGTTCTTTCTTTCGATCACTCACTGCCTCGAAATGACTTCTGCTTCACACTCAGGGGTTCGAATGCTGCCTCTAAGGCAATCATCGACGCAGAGCAAACCAGTGTGGCAACTCAATCGATCTCCTTCGATTCATACACTCGAAGCTGCTTCCACTTTGCCAGATTTATGCGAAGTTGAACAACAGCCTGATGGTATTTGCTGTCGCACACTAAAAGGCGATGATCAGCGTAAACTCCTTAGTCCTGACTTTGTCCGGTAAATAACCTGAGCACGTTCTTAGCAGTCCTCTGATACGTGTTGCATCTAGAGATGTGATCATTGGGATCTCCGATGGGCTGACTGTCCCATTTGGTCTTACTGCTGGTTTGACTGTTCTTGGTAGCTCGCGATTCGTGATGAGTAAGGACTTCATCCATTGATAATTCTATCCAATTTGAAGCTTGAATCAGTCGGTGGAGTTGCTGAATTGCTTTCTGGTGCATTGAGCATGGGTGGTAAGTTTTCCCGCACTGCTTAATCTACCTCCTTTCAGACTTTCTGTCTAGTTGGGGGATTCCTGAGCGTAGGTTTGATCGATTCCGTCTAGCTACAATCATCTTACATCAGAAATAGGCTCAAGCGGAACGCGATCATTATCGATATTTGAGATCTGCTACACGGGCAAGAGTGAAACGATCATGTTCGGGAGAGATGGAAAGGGAAGTGACCGAAGTTATGGGCTCAGTCGTTGGCGATGAGAGACTCTGTCGACAACTTGCAAACGCACTTATGCGAGTCGAACCTGACATCAATACCAGCGAACAAGAACAAGATGGATTGTTGCATACTTTACGTCGCAGATTTGGTCGCCAGCCTTCTACGATCACTACAAGCAGCAATGATGAGAAAGTGGATGCTGGTATTTCTCACTTCCTACTCAAGTTTGGGGAGGGTTTAGAAGAAATCAGCAACAAACGTCTTTGGGCTAGCGCAATCGTAAGTCCACATTTCGTGAGCGTATACACATCCAGATTCACTATTGACATGTACAATAGACTATTGGCTTAAGTTATGCAATTGGTGGACTTGTTCCGCTCTTCCCTTATTTCTTCATTCACAACGTCTACAAAGCACTATATGTCTCTATTGCGGTTACAGCAGTAGCCCTCATCGTGTTTGGAATTCTAAAGACTTACCATAGTCAGTCTTCTATTTGCGCAATAGAATAATTTGATCACTAAAGACAATCAATAGCTGGTCGACCTGTGGGTTTCAAGGGTTATCTTGCAGGAGCAACGACCACGTGCTTTATCGGGGGTGCCGCTGCTGGGGCTGCTTATGGAATTGCTGCAGCATTGGAAGGAAGTAATCATGGCAAGTGATTTGGAAGGGTTGATTACGACAGGAAGGAATTACGAATGAGATCAAAAACCACAAAAGCTACCTTGGGTCAGATTCAGATGGACAATGTATTGTATTGATGCAAATTCACTTCTGCAACTACTTCGTGCTGCAGATAAAGTGCACGTAATGGCGCTGAAAGAAAGCAGTAAAAGAGTAATCAAGAATGAGGGATCGGACAAAGTGATAAGATATATTCATTTCGATAGATGGACGTGAAGAAATGAAGCAGTGAGATAGAGAGCAATACAGTATATCTTTTATTTAACAGAGGCTGCCAAAAGTGATCAACACTTGCCTTTGAAAGTCAAGACGAAGACCGGCTGACCAATATCTACAGCTTGCTGGCGCTATCCGGTACAACAGCAGTGCACTCAATCTCGACATCTGTGCCCATCGGCAGTGCTTTCACCCCGATACAGCTGCGGGAAGGCATTGGCTTGGGCATTCTTGCTGCATAAGCCTTATTCATCTCGTCATAAAGAGAGTAATCGCTCAGCTTGAATCCCCCATCAGCTCAAGCGTAATGGAAAGGCGCACTACTCACAAAGACAGTCACTTTCAAAGCATGTTCCAAACTTGAGCCTGCTGCCTTGAGGATGGCATCAATATTATCCAAAGCTTTCGTCTTACTGTTTCATAAGCTCAGATGCGCACAGCACTTAGTAGGAACTCACTGTTCTATCGCCTACTGTTCCTTTCGTTTGACTTCCATCTGCTTGCTGCCCAATATTTCCAGATGTATAGATGATCCCACCAGCTCTGGTAGCTTGAGAGAAGAGTGGATTCGAGCAGGCTTGATCTGTTGAGATGATTTGTTTGGAGTTAGACATGCTTGTTCTTTGACAACCGACATCTGGCCAAAATTACATAATGGCTCAAGGACTCAGTGAAGGCGATAAAGCGTTGCTGCAGGCGAAAGTGACAGTCAGTGATAGCTCTGGGCTTGAATCAGGAACGCGCTGAAGTGTAGACTTGCTGATAGAAAAGCTGGGAAGATGCTCAAGTTGAAAGAACGAAAGGTGAGGATGTGTCGAGCTCAGCTATGTGCAGCTGGGTGAAGATGGCTTTCTTACAGGCAACGATCACTGTAAGCTGTCTGCTTGAAATTCCGCAGCGTTGCTGAGAATGCATGACACAGTCAAAGCTGGAGACATGACCGCAGGTAGGCCTTGCTTGCTTCAGATCATTTGTATCTGTAAAGAATGGAATGCACCCTACAGCACTCAGGTCATATTACACTGTCAGTTATACGGTCTTCAAGCGCACTGCATACTTACAGATCCAGCAGGTACTACTTTCGCTTAAAGGTTAGCACTCATTCTCTTCTCTGTACTGGTTTTTATTTCTCTCCAGGTCTCGATCAGTCCATCTTGAGGTAGGTTGAATGTGCTGCGGTCATTCAATTTCTAAATGCACACCGTAGCGCTTTTCCACAATCTCCCAAATCTTTGGATGCTGGTTTAGATGACAAGAAAGCGGAAGACGATTCTATGACTGCGAAAGTGTGAGTCTATCTGTCTTTCCGACTCAAAAGAATATTGACTTAAGTTGAGACAGAAAGACGACAATTGGTTTAGGTAAGTCAAAAGCTGTAATCGACAACAACTTCATCTGATTATGACACAGTATACACCAATATGGCGGCTTGCCATATCAAGAAAGAGAATTGTCAGTTCATAGAATCTGAACATCAGCATGTGCTGATCTTCAGGACTGTTGCCATGACAGGGAAACGAGCTCTCGACTGTGCAAAAGAGGTCAGCTGGTAGATACAGTCATAGTCATATGCTTATGCAAGCAGATGTAACTCACAGGCTCTCAAAATCGACGAGAATAACAAGAAAGCAGTCTTCCGTGAAGCTCAAGCTCGGATTGGGCAAGTCTGACGAACATTGACATGTTTGAAATGATCAATGCTTAATTTGCGATAGGCTCGGCGAGATCCAAGCTGGCAGGAAGATCTTACAGGAGATGAACAAGAAGCAACCAGGCAAGTGATTTTCCTACCAGTCTTCAAAATATGGAGTTAAATCATCTCACAGATGCTGCCATCACTACATTACTCAAACAACTCGATCTGGACGAGAAGAATCGGTCGAAGAAATCAGCTAACCAGTTCAAAGGGTGCGTTTGGCTGTCGGACAATTCTCATCTGGAGATCACTCAACATCCTTCTGCGCACAGCTTTTTGAGCTCTAACAAACCTGCTGCTTCTCCTGCTAAAGCTTCGTCGAATGGTACTGCTTCGTCCGCTGCTGGACCCTCTCAATCTGCTGCCATTGTCGAATTGGATGAAAATGGTAATCCGATCGCTTGATGTGCGTCCATCAGGCTCTTACATCAGCTAGTTGCTGATCTGGAGCTTCGGTTGGGTACAGTTGCGATCTTCAGCCAGCAATTGCATTTTTTGTCATATATCATCTGTGCCCGATGTGCGCACAGGACGTCGGAGAAGTGATCGGTAGAAAAGGGATACACATGCATTAAGAGTTCAGTACAGCGTTTCTCGCGTGTGACATATAGCATCGCCTCAAGTCCAAACTTCCGCGACTGTCTTGAGCTAAAACCGTTATAGAGCTTCTAACTTCGGCCTGATGCTTTCAAGGGATGGAGATGAACGACCTGCATTCCGAACCAAGACTTCTACTTCCAGTATAGTGCAACAAGAGAGAACAGGTTTATCGAGGCACGCATCATTACCACTCAACTCTCGCTTCTCGGCCAGGTTCAGGCAAACATCTCAAGCTTCTGCACCTCATTCACCTGATACTAGCACTCAACCATCTCCGACAACTGGTTTCTCACCCTTTTCCATGCAAAACGAACACACTGATGCGGCAGTGCAAGAGGTGTGCTGTGCTTATGCTTTGTTGGCTATCATGCTTGAGCTCAGACCTTATCTTTGCATTTCTTGTAGGCTTCATCACATCGCCGGACTACGAGCACCAGCAGCGTTTCACCCACTTCTGCAATGTCACAATCTTTTCTAAACGCTGCTGAAGCTTCGGAAGGTACTTCATCAACAGATAGCACCAACAGCATGCTTAGAAGACACCAAAGTCTCAATCTCCGCAATACCAGAACTAGAAATATGACTACTGGCACTTTACCTACTCTCGCTCATTCTCGAAACCCGTCTTCAGAATTATCGATAGTCACTACTGAATATTTGAACGATTCATCTCCTCAGAGAAGAAGATCTCGTTCTACTGCGGCAGATGTTGTCATTTCTCAAGCTTCTTCTGAAAATGAGCTGTCGAACGGAGCAGGAGAAGGGAAAGGGGATGAGTCACCTTCGCTTAGAAGTCCTTTGGATGGGATAGGAAGAAGTCCTTGGAGTCCTACTCCTGATGATGATGCTATTCTGGGTGGATCGCACAACAGAAGATCGCTGACAACTGCTGTGGGTCAAGATGGGTTAGGCATTAGTCCCGGTTCTCGATCTGGTAACGCTTCCCCGTCATTGGATGAAGTTAACAACGATCTAGGCAACATGTCATTAAGGCCTGCAACACTTTCTGTCCCTTCTTTGCAATCACCAGTCAAAAGAGCAGTTCCTTCTCTTGCACCGTTGATCACCTCTTTCGATGGTAAACCCAAGTCGTCTGAACCATCTCCAGTGTCTGCTCAACCTGCTGGAAATCAGAACAGCAATATCAGATATCAAGGTCCTTTTTCTGCTGCTGCTTATGTTCGACCCATTGGTCATTCTTTCACCTCTAAGCATGAAACTACATCGGATGCTTTTGCTAGTCCGATAGCTAAAGAAGAGATTTTCAATAGTAAAGGCTATACTGCAGCACCTGGAATGGGTAGCAATACTTGGTTGAAACAGAAAGCTACCATAGCTGGATATGTGCCACCTTCCGTCGCAGATCAAATTCAAGAAGATGAAGATGAAAGAAGCCAGTACTCTTTCTCCCCTCCCCCTGTCAATACACAACCATCGCATGCACCTGCTTTCGCGAATCATTTCGCTCCACCTGCTTTCTTTACCAGACCTGACCCTGTCAATACTTGGGCTTTACCACCTCAAAATAGTTATAATCAAGCTTTACCTCCTCCTCATCTAGTGCAACAACAGCAACAAAGATGGCCAACACCTCAATCAAGCTATGCTTCAGCTTCGCAACAACCAATAATGAATCGAGCTTTCCCATCTCTTCCTCCTCATACTATCCCCAATAATTTCACTGCTCCACCAAATTTACCTGTTCCAGCACCTCAGCAATCAAATGTACAGCAGATCATGTCGCAGAATGGCTATAACCCAATATCCTTTGATTGTGAACCTAGAAAGGTCAGCTGGCGATGCGAGACCCTCAGCGTGTGCTGATAGGCTCGGAGTGTCTTCTGACAGGCTCGATTCTGTGTTATTAAGTCTTATACTGAAGAAGATGTGCATAAAAGTATCAAGTTTGGTATCTGGTGTATGTTTTGGCTTTATCTACGCTTCTTCAAAGCTTACATTCTTGCATCAATCATACAGCCAGCACAAAATTAGGCAATAACCGATTGGACCGAGTATTCAAAGAAGGCTCAAACGATTCATCGCCTGTCTACTTGTTCTTTTCAGTCAATGGCTCCGGTCATTTTTGCGGGATCGCAGAAATGCTTAGTCCAGTGGATGAAACTGTGGATTCGGATGTTTGGGAAGATTCGAAATGGAAAGGAACTTTCAAGGTTCATTAGAGCAGATCCGAGCGATGAGTCTTTTTTACTGATGAATTTTTGAGCAGGTTCGATGGCATTTTGTTAAAGATGTTCCGAACACCGCTTTACGGCATCTGAGATTGCAGTATGTTCAGTTTACGTGATTTTCAGACAGTGATTAATGAGCCTGTAGCAATACGGCTGAACGCAAACCGGTCACTTCTTCTCGAGATACGCAAGAAGTCCCATTTGATGTTGGTACTGAAATGCTTAAGATTTTTTATGGCTTTCCGTCCAAAACAAGTAAGTCCCAGTATATTTTCACAGAATCTGGATCTGATCCGATCCTATCTACCTCAGCCCTTCTGCAAGACTTCACTTATTATGACAGCAGAGAAGCTCAGAAACGACAGCAACAACAGCAGCAGCAGCTTCAAGACAATTTATCTGTACAAGCTTCAACCTACAATGCATCTCCATATCAAAGTCAGAGCCAGTATATGCCGCAATCACAACGAACCATTTACGCATAAGCATATTCATTGTTCTTGTATCGCATGAGAAGCATTTGGGAAGATGACACGGACTTTGCCCTGTACTTCATACTCACATCATAGACTCGGGAGGAAATTGTTATTGCTAATGAAATGCTCTGCAACTTTACATCATATACATTTTGGTATAACATGCTTTGTTCGAAATGCTTTGGGTATTAAGTGATGCCTCGACTTCTTCTTCGGGTTACTTATCCGGCAATCCAATTCCCATTCCGCCCATGCCTGCACCTCCTATTTGTCTTCCATTGCCTCCTAATTGAACATGTCCATTTCTTGTTTCAGGTAATTCCCGCGTCAGCGAATGCTCAAGCTGAACAGCCGTGCCTTTCCCTATGTTTTCTGCCGATGCGTCGGATTCCAGGTAAGCAGTCGCTATATCGGAAGGAAATTCGTATGGTTGCGGCGATGTTGGTTTCAAGGCGAAAGGATGTCTGTTGATCATGTCAACAAGATTGAGGACACTGAAGTCTGACTTACGCTTCAGTATTGAATACATACTCATCCAGCGATATCACATCGCTATCGGAGAATAATAGCCAGTAGTATTTGAAGCTTTAGACAACTAAGATTAATTAAGAACAGCTCAAAGGACATTACAGCGTACGTTTCAGCAAATACAAAGCTCTCGCAAGAGTCTCGCAAGACTAGTGGCTTCTTATTGACGTGCGCTACTGCAGCAAAACCGCCTTCTACTGCTGTTGTGTCGATCAAAGCGTGGAACATGCTCCAGCCTTTGTCCTATACTATGAATTTCAGCAAGACAGAAACGTCCATGAGAAGAGAGACAGACCTGCCACTTTCTGTCACCTGTCAACCTCCACATATAGAAGACCGATTCGATGGTTTCTGGTCTCCCCTTATACGAACCATCCATACGTCGTACGCCAACTGGAGTGCCTCTAGGTACAGCATATGGTCCTTCTGTAGATGAAGACTACCGCTTAAGCTCACGAGCGAGCTAAACAAGTGCCGACCTACTTGTGTCATAATGTTTTTGATACCGCGATGCTTCATTGTTCCCGTAGAAAGTCAATGTTTCCGGTGCAATACCAGATTGAGTCATGTTGTAAGCCCAGACACAAGTATCAGTAAACTATCCAAAATTCAGTTCGATGGGAGACGGCTATGAGAACTTGATTTACCCGTTGACCAATCTCCATATCCGCTGGTCTATCGAGTAGTTTCGATCCAAGTCCAAGCATACCACCAGCGAAGCATGTCTTAGCACCTGATCAGTGTTATTCGACCATTTCGCACTGGAAGGCTTACCAAGTGTTCCAGCTCAGCAGTGAATGTATGCCAACCAGCAGTTCCGATAGTAAGCAATTTCTGATCCGGCACTACTTCTACTTCCGCAACCAGATATTCAATAGCAGTATCGATTGCTTCTGCATACATCTTGGAATACTGATCCACTCCTCCGCCTAAAAGTTGATATTCTTTGATTAGGTATTCGTAGTAACTGTCCGCTGTGAGCCGCAAGGTGAATCACACATCAGTATGAACTGGAGCGCTCTACTACCCGCTCACATTGGCCGCCAAAGGAGTAGCTTCCGCGGAGTGAAGTCATTGTGTCTTGTAGATGTATCGGTACAAGCCCTTTGTGGTCGATAGACTTCCTCAGATCATGATCTATCCAGTCCGTAATGCGTTGAACCTGTTCGTTTCCCATCAAAATTGAGCCTGGATTAAGCAGCATGCAAAGAGGAAGACGAACCAAATCAAAGTATTTTCTTTCGCCAGTAGTCTGGGCCAGACGAGTGTATTCCATTGACATGCTACCGATCTCTGCCAAGATGACTCGACCAGCTTTTTCTCCTTTCAGATCACTGTGCGATTTCCGGATCTAAGGACAACTAAATAATTGATCACGGACACCACACGCACGTGCCAAGTCTATATTTCGCCATTGGTAGACCCTTATACGTGTTGAAAGCTCCCATCAACCAATCTGCCAATTCTTTCGCTCGAGTGACCATCAATTCATCCCCGTTCTGATCGTAAGCAGCTAAGAAACCACCCAGGTAGCGTATACAAGTTTCGAAAGTTGATAATCCTAGTTGACCAGTTCGAAGTTGAGCTGGAGTACCTAGTTGAACGGTGAAGTCCAAAGCATGAACATGTGTCCGCGCAAGAGCGTATTCTCGATCCCAACCCAATAGCAGAAGAAGATCACTAGAGCCTTATTATGGAGAGAGCTCAATAGCCAAAAGCGGGTAACGTACAGACTGTCAACTATTGTTGCACCCCATCCGCCAAATGGATCATGAAACGATTTCGTTAGCGGTCGAACTTCATCATGACCCCAAGCATGTTTCTTGTATCCTTCCCATCCATGTCTTATAGCTCTTTCAACCCATTTCTTCCTTCTATGTCTTTCTTCTACTTCTTCTTGCGTTTCATCTGCTTCAACTTGAATTTTCCGCAAGATCTTTCGCGAACCCATTCCAGCCTTCGATGTTTGTCTACCTTCAGGTATATGTAGATCTTCAAAGGAAGTCATGTTCTCCTTTGAGATAGGTCTTTCATTGAATTGCTCCAAATTCTTTTGTATAGCTTTCCTATCAGCCCATTGTGGTAAAGGAGGATCTTTAATTTCTCTATCTTCTTTCAAATAATCTTGAACAATCCATGGTTTATGACTCCAAGGATCTCCTTCGCTTGATGGGATAGACAAGTAGGAATATTTAGGTAATGATTCAGGAAAGATGTGAATAGGTATATCATCTGGTAAACCATCGTCCAATGCAGGGAAAGAGTCTGTTCCTCCATCTGAGTCTAGCGGTTCTGCGTGAATAGGTTTGCCTTCTTTTATAGGACCGAATTTCAAATCAGGTCTCCAAGCAATTCCATCATCGCGAAAGGATTGTAAAGGCAAAGCAGCAGCAGAATCGCGTTGAATTGAGTGATAGAGTACCAAGAGAACAGTGCATGACCCTAGACCATAGAGGAGCAAACGAGTACGTGATCTTGAGTTTACACTGGATTTGAGCGAAGCTGTGCTCGGTAAGGGTAACAAGGAGCGATAGGTAGTCATTCTTTCGAGGTATACGACGCGCGCTCTGAATTGAGCTGGTATCAAGACAGTCACGGTGAAAGACCAAGCGCTATTTAGTCTGATTGACACAGTCAGATCCTCTTGGCATATTGTCATTGTCTATACATAGTAATATAGTACACTGCAGACTGCACTGCATCTCGTTGCAATCACTCGGCCAAATCAAGCATCCCTTCGACCCTTTCTCGAGCTGAATCAATGACGCTATTGCGGATCCTTCTTTTAGCTCGTTTCGAGTATTCAAACAGGATACGACGCACCTCTGAGGAATGACGTGCACCAGCTGAGCAGCTTCCCAAATGGAATCATCAGATAAAGTTTTGCTGAACTCGTGACTTCTCGTTCCAACCTCCCGCTTTTGAGCTAGGTTCTTCAGAATTGCATTTAACACTTCTTGAGCGTTCTCAATGATTGGTTGACTCTCCTCTTCCCTTTTACCTAGATCTAAAGTTTCATTTGATAAACTGGGCAAGAATTGATTGACCAGAACTGCCAGTTCTTCCTCCAAAGTGAACCCAGTAGTCGTGGCTTGATCGATAGGCCATAAAGTCCATCTACTAAGTAACCTCTTTAATCTCGCTTCCAATTCTTCATCTTCCAAATTGACTCTTTCATCAGAAGCAGCCATTTGTAGTGCGAAATAAAGATGAGGTGCTAAATCATTCGATTGATCGTAGATTATAGAATGAAGGATGTTTATATGATCCGCTAAGAGGTTGGCTTGAGAGAGATTGAACTTTCTTGCTTTAGCTGGAAGATCTTCAGTATCGCTTTTAGCCTTTTCAGCTTCTTCTTCTTCTGCGGGAGGAGTTTCTTGCGTTGGATCGGGTTCATTCACACTTGTAGAAGAAGAAGAAGAGGATGGGAGGACAACAGGATTCTTGCGAGTAGATCGTTTTGCTTTAGAGGTAGAAGCAACAACAGGCGGAGCGATTGTTGGAGGTCTACCAACTGTTGCTGCTCTTGCTTTCCCTCTGCCTCTATTCCTTCCTCGATACATTTTTCCTCTCAGAGTCCTTTCAAGTTGCACAACTCTTTTTCGTTCCCAAGAAGGTTATTTTGCCTTGCGACTTTCAAACCAGGTAGGTAGGAAGAGAGAGTTGTGTGACCCGGAAGACAACTTCATCATAGAAGAAAAAAGAGTAATGGGAAACAATCTCAGGAATAGCCACAACTTATACTGGGTATAAAGAGGGCACATACAAGAGAGAGACTTCCGCAAATTACAAGAGATCAGAACGAAGATAGGTTCCCTTCCTTCACCCTAGCTAATCTGTCTCCCCTCTTTGGATCTTTGAATACACCAAAAGGCTCTAGTCAATGTTATCCTTTCTGCCGATGAGTTTGGGTTGAAATCTTAGTGAAGTGACAAAATCCGGAGGAATTGTCAAACTATCAGCTTTGGCTTGTTTGCTTCATTGCCTCCTTGTTTTTGCGCGTAACTCAGATCCAGAGAGAGAAGAGCAAGAACAGAGAAGCCAGAAAGTAGGGATAAAGGAATCACACTCGTCGACTCGGGTCAACAATATTCGACGACATGATTTGATAGCGGTGCAGCAATAACAGTAGTCCGATCTCGCAATGGAGGGCCGCCTACAGAATCAACCCATGGCTAGATCTTTACCAACTGGATCATTCCATCAGCTGAGACAAGAACAGCCAAATGGTCATGCTCCTTCGAGATTAGGATTCTCTTCAAGTTTAGCTAGCAATCATGGTCTCGCTTACTTGGATCTCGGGTTTCGTAAGATCAATCAATCTCCCTTGCAACAGCAACAAACTTCTTCGAGATTGGGTACACCATCTTCTGGTTTATCTTCTGGTGGTAATGACTCTTTGGATGATAAGAACAACAATACTATGATGGATAAAATGACTGTCGCGTTGGATGAACCTATTGGTAGTCTTTCCATGTCACCGCGAAACAGAGATGTTTGTCTCGGAGCGTGAGTTTCAAGTCTGTTCTTTGGTAAGTTTCGACTGATAATTTGTGCTTCATCAGACGCAAAGGATTGTTTGTACTAGATCTTCAGAACTGTCATGATCCGCCTATGTTTCTACGTAAGTTGAGCTCCAAATTGCATCCTCTAATCACAACTTATATTATATTTCAGCTCATTTGTCAGCTTGGGAAGTAGCAGATGTAAGTCTACATCCTACATTATGAATCATGCTTATCTTTTCTTTTACGACAAGGTACAATGGTCTCCTCATCCTTCTCGAGCATCTTGGATAGCTTCTGCAGCCGGTCATCAATGTCTCATCTGGAATCTAGATATGGTATACACAGCAGGCATGCCTAATCAAAGCAGTTCAGGTCCAATTCAGTATACCCTCAATGCTCATTCAAGGAGTGTAACGGATATCAATTTCGCGTTCGTAACCATTTCTCATAATTCATTTAGCTGGATTAGTGAGTAATGAGACCCGAACAGTGTATTCGATCCGGACATTATTGCTACTTCTTCCTTGGATGGATGGGTAAGGACTTGGGATTTACGAATAGGCGCAAGAAGGCAAGCAAGCGGATACTGTGGTTGGCATAGTCAGTTCCTTCTTAGTCTGTTGTATGGCTCATACTGACAAGACCAACAGTTGCAGCTACTCAAGTGAAATGGAATAGACAAGACCCAAACGTACTCGCTTCAGCTCACGGCCACGTTGTTCATATTTGGGACAAGAGAAAAGGTTCTGTTCCCCTTTTGAAGATTCCCGCTCATAACCAGCGATGCTAGTAAGTTAAAGTAAGTAATTTTGCTGGTTTCAGCTAATGATCTGTGCAGTGGATTAGATTGGGATCGAAGAGCAGCTGATAAATTCGTCACATGTTCGCTCGATAGTATGTCTTTTCCTCCTTCTGTGGTGTGATCTTTTTGACATTTGTAAACCAGAGACCATCAAATTTTGGTCAACCAAAACTCCAGATCAGCCTGTTCAAACCATCAACACCAAAGCACCCATGTGGAGAGCTAGACATTTACCTTTCGGTCAAGGCGTCCTAGCTCTACCTCAACGGAGCGATACTGCTTTATCCATTTATACTAGAGAAGGAGAAGTAGTTGAGACATTCGTTGGTCATACAGGTATGTTCAAAAACACATTTCTTTCGGTGTGTTCTGATCAGGAGTGTTGGTGATCATACAGACACACCTAAAGAATTCGTGTGGCGTACTAAAGGCGGAGCTGATCCTACTTGCGACGATCGAGAATTTCAATTGATCTCTTGGGGCAAAGATAGAGTGTTGCGAACTTGGCCTATTTCGCCTGAGATGAAGACTAAAGTCGGACATGTTCAAGGTTCACCCATCGATGTGAGAATGACTCGAAGAGGACAACATAGCTCAAGCGCAACTTATCGAAGTTCTAATTCACCTCTTTCCCTTGTTTCTCCTCCTGCTTCTTCAATAGGATCAGAAGGAAAATCTTTCCCTCAATTGGGGTCGGCTATGACTACACAACCTGCAGCTAAACGGTTGAGCTCAATTCGCTCACATCGGAATAAGAGAGAAAGCAGAGCAAGCCAAGGTCAATTAGGCGTTTCACCTTTATCGGGCAATGAAGTCTTTAGTGCATCAGCATCAACAGCTACTTCAGGTGAAGAAGATGGTACCAATTCCGCAAGTTTTGCAGTTGGCAGTAACGTGAAACCAGCCTACATGACTCGCTACGGAGTATCTCGAGGAAGAAGACGATTGGCCATTCAGGATACTATGGCTTGGATGGAAGGTGTTACAAGAGAAGAGACAAGTCAGCCTGAACCGAGTCAAGGTCCGAATGATCTTTCGCAGTTCAGATTGGGCGAAGAGTTTGCAAGCTGTAGCAAAGAGTTTTCCAGTCGAATCAGCTTTGAGAAAGTGAGCGATCTCCACTTCTCATTAGGAATTGGCTCAATGATGACTTGTTGTCAAGATCTTGACTAGGCAGAGATTGTGTTCCATTTCTCTCTTTGGACCTTGGGCTGCAGGTACTTTCAATTCTTCTCAGAAGTAGTACATATTGACGGAATACAGATGGAGGAACCGGCTTCATTCGAATCAACTTCACTTTCCCAGCTCGTTATCCCCAAAGCGCTACTCCGGTTATTGATCTAGAACGTAACGGGAATCTCTCGCTCAAACAAAGAGCCTCACTTCTTCGTGGCCTCCGACATACAGCCAACGCTTGCTTACAACGCAAGGAGCCGTCTCTTGGATCATGCCTAGAATTTCTACTCGGTGATCGACCATTACAGACAGTCCGCATGAACGCCGACGAATCTTCCTCAGATGAAGAAAACGGCCATGCTGATAATTCTCCATTGAGAGCGTACAATGTTCCTCTGCCTCGTCGATGCGGAGCAGTATTCGGACCTCAAGATCAGCTTGTTTGCTTCTTCCCTTTCACCAAACAAGCTGCACCACTTCAATCGCTTCCGATGAGCTTGGTTCAATCTGTTGAAGGACTCCGCGATTCTAGATCTCCCACAAGACAATCTAGCAAGACACGCTCGTCTTCTGCTGGCAGGCGCAAGAATAGGCATCTTTTCGAAACTTTCGGTGCTTTGCCATTGAATGCTAAGGAACTAAGTTCTACCGAGGATGAAAGCGATGAAGTCTTACGTCAACCCTTTAAGCGAGCGAGAGTGGTAAGTCAGCTTGCCCAATAGTATTCGTCTTTCTAAGAGACCCTCAGGATCCGGCTGCTACACCTCGTGATCACTCTCACGGTCGATCTACAGCTTACGCTGGCCCGATGGAAGCGAGCACTGTCATCCACATCAAAGCTTTGGGTAGAATATCTCCTTTGCGATCAAATGTTGTACAGTCCGACATGTTGCGCGGTAGCTCCTTGGACATCCTGTTCAAACACAATCATAATGAAACTGTACCGCTCGCCGTCAGGAGCACCTTCAAGATTTGGACCGAGTTGCTTGAGGGCACTGATAAGAGCTCAGCTGGTCCGCGGTTCTTGCCGACTTCTTTGGCAATGCTCATCTTTGTGCAAGAGAGGTCTGTATGATCATAGTATGAACAGGCATGCCATCTGATTTTCCGTACAGCATCAATACACTAGCTGTTGAGAGAGATTTACAAAACCTCGGGATCCTTGCATGCGCACTGGAACTCATTCGAAGAGGTCAATGTTCTGACTAATATACACTTCGCTTCTGCTGATGACCAGAGCAGCATTTGATAAAACGCATCGTGTTTCCAAAAAGCCTCGCCTTACACTTGAAACAGATGGTAGATCTGCTCAAGGACAATCGACAAGCGTTGCGTCACCAAGTAGTTCGCCTAGACTCGAATACTCTCAAGCCTGGAACAGCTTATCTGCCCTACTTGGTGAGAGCTCGTCGAAGAGTGTCCGCGACGCATTTTCGCCTGGTGCGACACCACAAGCCAGATCGCGCCGACCTTCTGTCACGTCTACTATCGGTCCAATGTATAGCGAACTGGAGGATAAGCGTTCCTCTCTCGCAAGACGATCTATTCTACCGAATATCCCAACCCGGCGTACTTCTCGCACTCCCTCTAATGTAACCTTCGATACAGCATCTGGGCAAGGAACCCTGCTTAAGAATGACGAAAGTCTTACTACTCCTCCTCGCAGGCGTACCTTTCGGCTCAAAAGCGAAAAGACCGAATTGTATGTTAGTTTACAGCTTTTCGTCTTATGTTCATTGTGTTTCCTTAGGCAACCACCTTGGTTCGATCAAGATTTTGAAGCTCAGCTGGAGTGCTTCAGACTCAGCTATGCAGAATTGCTCTATCGATGGGGTCACTACCAGCTGAGGACAGAAGTCCTCTCGCTAACTCGTATGGCGCAAGAGCCAGAGTATGGATTTGAGTATGATGGATTGCTCGATAGACCGTCACTTGGTAAGGAAAACATACAGCTGGAGGCCAATACTAACATGCATCTTTAGAGCTTTGCTTTACTTGCGCACAGTGTGGATCAGAGCTGAAACACCGTCAAGCTGATTGGTGCTCTTCGTGTCAAGAGGAGAAACCAATCGTATCAAGCTGTTGCCTCTGTCATCGACCAGCCAGAGGTGAGGTTCTCTTAATACATAAGCCAGACAATGATTGAAAACATTTTTAGGCTTGATTCAGAGCTGCCTACTTTGTGGCCATACTGGACACTCGGTAAGTAGTACATAGTCCTCACTGCCAGACTGACTCATTGTCATTTAGCGGTGCTATCAAGCATTTTTTGAAAGCGAAACAAGTTGCCCGTCTGGTAAGATTTCGTTCCCTGTATTTTGATGTGCTCATTCATTGGACTGGACAGGATGCGGCTGTCAATGCAGAGCTGGTCTGGCTGGTCTTTTCACACCACGATCGCTATACCACTAAGTCTTGGACCTTTGTCTTTCCAACAATTTCCAAATGCGTCGATTCTTCTTCTTATTCATTCCAGCTTCTGCTCGAGCATTGTATTCTGTATGGTCCCTGATACCTCCGACCGACACTGCTCTACGAACATGCACCGCTTTGCACAGTCATCGACGCGTGCCAAGTGCGATCGAGGAAAAAAATGTCTGACCTCATTTCGTACCTTGTGCCACGCACAAATTGCCTTTAATATTCCTTCTTCTTTTTGCTTCAACACACACTCCGTATACACAAAATGAAGATCACTGCATTCTCCCTTCTCGCTTTGACCGCAGTCAATGCCTCGCCCGTCAAGCGTCAAGCTTCATCAGTTGTCGAAAGCATAGCTGCAAGTGCCACAAGTGCCATCGCCAGTGTCACCAGTGCAAGCGCAAGCGGATCGGCTTCTGCACCTTCAGCCTCTGCCAGCCAAGATTATGGATCTGGTCTGCTCGCTGCTCTCCGTGAACGTCAAGCGACCACTTTGGCAACCCTTCTAGAGCCTTTGGCTGGTCAGCTGGTAAGCGAGCCGCAATTTACTTCAATGCTTTACTTTGCTCACATGTTGTACAGGTTCCTGTTCTCGAAAAGGGCGAATGGACCAGTAAGTTTGGATAGGGAAAGATGAACGATCACTAAGCTAGCTACAGTCTTCGCTCCTGGAAATGAGTATTTGGCCAACGTCGAGTACGTCTTTTATGAACTTCTCGTCTGGAGATTGGCTAAACCGTTCTTTAGTACCTCTAACATGACCGCTTTGGCTGAAATTCTTCAATACCACGTCGTAGCCGTAGGTCTTGATAATGCAATCTTGGCTGTACACTTCCTGACAATGTTGAATCTACAGGGCAGCTACCCAACTTCGCAATTGCAGACCAATGTCAGCAATATCGCGCCTACTCTTGTTGCTGCAAACATGCTCGGCGCTAACTACACTCAGTACGTCAGAATATTAGCTATACCGCAATGTCTAGCTAACAATGAGATAGATTGCCTTTGGCTTTCGTCAAGGATGTCTTCGGCACCACTACCATCATTGGACAAAATGACACTCGTGTATTGGCCAACTCTACCTACCAGAACGTTCTCATCAAGCTCGTGAGTGTCTGGTGTTGTTCGCGGATGCTTCGAGCTAATCATTACTGAAAAGATCGATGGCGTTCTCATGCCACCTTCCACATTGCCAAGTGTCATTTCCAAGAACAACGGATCAGCTCTTGTTGATACCCTCGTATGTCCTCGTTGTCACAGATCTCTGAAATTAGTCATCTAACCATCGTCTTCAGACTTCTTCATTGCCAGAAATCGCCAACACTTTGTCAACTGCTATGGGAGTTACCGTATTTGCACCTGACAGCAAGTTCTACTTTCATTTCTCCAGAGGTCTTGCTTAGACGAAAACCAGATGCAGCTATCGTAGCTGCTGGACCAACATTGGCTTCTCTCGTTCGAACTGATATGTCTGCCGTCTCCAATGCCGTGCTTGGTCACGTCGTCAACTCAGGTATGTCCAAATTTCGTTCAGCACATCAGACGAGCTCACATCTCATTTCTAGTCGTCTTCTCGACCAACATCGTAAATTACCCATGTCTCGAATGTCATCGAACCAATGGCTGATCAATGACGCTTCACAGACTGATGGAATGACCGTTCAATCTCTCGGTGGAACTGAGCTCAGATTCACCAACAACGGTATGTCTTTTGCTCTGATTAGTGTCACTTTGAGCTAATCTGTTATTCCAGCTACCGGTGTATTCGTTACTGGAAACGGCGTTACTGCTCAAATCACTCAACCTGATTTGATTGTGCGTCTCCTAGCTCTCTTCCTATCATCTATGCGCTGAGTGTTTTTCTTAATGTAGGCATCAAACGGTGTTGCACACACAATCAACGCTCTTCTCTTCACTCCTCCAGCCTCAGCTGCCAGCTCTTCGGGATCAATGTCCGGTGTATCTGCTGCTACCTCTTCAGCTGCAGGAATCGTTGGATCTGCTTCATCAGCTCTCGCAAGCGCTGTTCCAACCGCTTCAGCTTAAATACATGCAAGACTCTCAAAAGTGTGATATAGAGTATGAACGGACTGATTCGTATGAAGAATGGACAATCTCTTCCTGTATATAGTAGATTTGAAATCTCGTAATCATATTCGAGACTCTATCTATGCCCGGTTATGTGTGATCATTCGCCCTGTTGTCATTGTGCAATGCGTCGCATGGACGGCGGTATAGCATTTCGCTGGACACTCTGTCTCGCGAGACGCATCATCGATTTTTTTCCTTGCAACTGTTCTCCCAAACCATCAAGCCAATAAATGTCTGGACATCCATATACCTGCGTTTCATGCGCTTTAGCATTCTCAACAGCTGATCTGCAGCGTTCTCACTTTGGCACTGATTTGCATCGCTACAACGCAAAACGTCGAGTTGCCTCTTTACCGCCCGTTACACCAGATACTTTCAATGCTAAAGTACTGGAGAAACGTGTGAATGAAGAAGGGACAAGTAATAATCAGCAACAGGAAGATTTGAAATGTGAAGCTTGCAATAAATCTTTTCATTCGATGGGTGCCAAGTTGGATCATGATAAATCCAAGAAACATAAAGAACAGCAAGTCAAGTCCCTCGTCAAAGCCTTCACTCCTTCTTCAACGCAAGATAAACCTGTTGTACCCTCACAAGAAGCGCCTGCTGCACAGAGTAATGGCGAACAAGAACAAGAAGAAATCTCTAGCGATGCAGAAGCGGATTTAGTAGATCAAGCAGTTCAAAGAAGACTCTCTTCAGCATTAACTATCCCAGAATTAACTTGTCTTTTCTGTCCTCGTTCTTTCTCAGCCTTTGAAACGAAAATGTCTCATATGCATAAATCTCATGGTTTCTTTGTACCTGATCGAGAATATTTGGTAGATGAAAAAGGTTTAGTAGAATATTTGAGTAAAGTGATTGCTACTTGGAATGTTTGCATCGTTTGTGGTTTAGGGTTTGGTGGAAGAGTTGAATTGAGCAAAAAAGAGGATAAAGAAGTTGAAGCCAAACGTGCTAGAAGAGGTTTGGAAGCTGTTAGGAAACATATGTGCGACAAGGTTGGTTCTCTTCTTGTCATACCTTCTGGGGGATAGAAGCTGATCCGTTGGTTGATGACAGATGCATTGCAAATTACCTTGGGACACAGAAAATGACCGACTAGAATTCTCAGACTTTTACGACTTCACAAAATCATACGATGATGATGATACACCATCAGGTAAAGGAAAAGGCAAAGCGCAAGAATGGGAAGATGTAGAAGCGGACGAAGATGGGATGGAAGTAGACGGGGAAGAAGAAGTCGTTTCCGAATTCTCGGATGAAGAAGATGATCTACCTAAATCGAGTGGTGTGCGGTATGGTGATACGGATTATGAATTGGTTTTACCTTCTGGGAAACGAATTGGACATCGGGCATTACGAACGATCTACAAGCAGAATCTGATGTACGTCTTCTCTTTCCTCTTCAGCTCCATGTAGCTGATTATCGAATTGAATTGAATATCAGACCTGCTTTCGAGCGAGAAGATAACGAAAAGAAGAACCTCGTAGCAAGAATGGCAGACTATAACCAGAAACCTTCTAATTCTTCTTCGCAAGCCTTGATCCAGACCAAGTACGGCGAAATGCAAGTCGCTAATGCTGGTGAAGCTAGAAAAGCGAGGGAAAATCAGTCTCTCAAGGAAATGCGGGAACAGCAAAGGACTTTTACAAAGATTGGTCAGTGTTGTCTGTTGCTCTCGTCAACAGATCATTACTGATATGATGAGATTAGCTATCAAGCGGACTGGTGGCAATGCGCAAAAGCACTACAGAGACATGTTGTTGCAGGTGAGTGCCTTTCCACTGCTACTTGACTAGGGCTGATTAATATATATACAGTGATTGCTGCTATTCGTTTCTTTGGCTGCCGTCAGCCTCGGTTCTCAAGATATATTTACCCATCATAGCTATAGAGTTTCCTTGCATTCGTTATCTATAGTCACCAATGAACAGGCACAAACTTTGGTTTAGTGACACAAAACACTCTCTCGTACCGATTCTTGGATGCAGCAGTTGCAATAAATATACATTCCATGCGAAAGAACTCAATGATTAAGGTATACAAAGCTATCTAAAACCGATAGAACAGAACAAAGGCACAGATACATCAAAACCCCAAATCAGAAGCACTGTAGTAGCATCATGTCAGTGAGAATACCAGACAATGCAGTGAGACAGCTCACTCCATATTTACTCTTCTTCGCTCGAACCTGTTCCAACCTCTGTTCCAGTTCTATTCTAGCGGCGTCCCTCTGCGACCGTTCAGCAGCCAGTCGACTGTCGGAGTCCCTTCTAGCTGCAGACAGTGACGCTCGAAGAGCTTCAAGCTCTTTCTGAGCATCTTGCGTTTGTTGTTTCAAGCTTGAGTTTTCTCGCTCGTGTGCATCTCTTTCTCGCACAAGATCGTTCATTTGCATTCTAGCTTTCCGCAGGATACGTTCGGTGTCGTTCAGTGCTGTTTCCAGAGACTGCGTAAAGATTGTTAGTTCGCATTTATTGAGTAGAGTGTTCATAAATCACCTCAACAAGCTGAACATTAGCTTTAAGATCTCCTTCGCAGCGACCTAGCTGTTTCGTAAGCTTGGCGATCTGTTTTGATAATCAATCAGTATATGCGTGATCTCTGCAGGCTGACAGCTCACTTGCGCATCCTGTTCATCCATTCTGCGCTGCGTCTTAGTATCAAAGTTGGCAGGTTCGGTTGTCGAGATGCTGTTTATTGATGAACGGGCATCCGCAGTTGATGAGTTGGGTGTGATTGATCCAGCACTACTGGAAATAGAGTCTCGGGCATCCGGTGTTCTTGTACGGCCGTTGGATAGATGAGGAAGTCCAGCAAGAGCAGGAGGTGGTGGAGGCGGACTACGCAATGAGATTAAAATTGCTCAAATCACCAAAAGATGTACTCACTTCGAGGGCGGCGGGCCGGCTGGAATGGGCCCTTTGACAGAAGAGCTTGATCGTAGGCGAGTCACTGCGAACTGACTTCGTCTGTTCTGCAGCTCGAGCTGGTCGAGCTCGCCAGATGAAGCTTCAGACGAGGACCGAGTCATATCAGGCGTCTCTTCTCCAGCACTTCTCGGAGAGCTTGCAAAGTTCATGGACGAGCGATGTTCCTCCAGCGAGGAGATGGTATTCTTCTGACGAGTGCTTTCGGCTTCCAAGACTTTGCGAGCTTCACTCATCCTCGTCAATTCCGCTTGAGAGCTAGCCAGAGCTTTTCGTAACGATTCAGCTTCAACTTGCAGATGTTCTCGCTGTACCGCCTTCTCCTCGTGTTCTGGGAGCTTAGCAGCAAGATTATCTCGTTCCGATGCCAGAGTGGTGATGGATGCGTCCAAGCCGTTAGTTTTAGTATGGGAGGACTGCAAGGACTCCGGCGCTCGACTATGTTGTTGCCTCTGCTGCTCGAGCGAGATACTATGAGATTGCTGAAGTTCATTAAGTTTGAAAGTATGCTCTTGCGCAAGAGAAGCGAGCGCGTGGTCATGCTGTTCTGTCTGCTCAGACAGACGAGCCTGCAGGTCATCTTTGTGTCTCTATAGAACATACATCAGGTCAGTTCAGTTCCAAGCTCAGTAAGATCAGTAGAAAGTAACGGACTTGGGCAATCTCGGCAATCGCTTCTTGCAAAATCGCTTCATTCTCTTTCAAAGCATTTTCTAAAGAAGTCACCTTCTTCTGCCATTCCGTTTCCGATGTCTGTGTAGCAGTTGCATTGTCTTCCAGGGCCTCTAGTTCTGATTCTAGTTGGTTCACTCGAGACTGTAACGACGAGTGACCGCCTTCGCTTATTGTTCCAGCTTTACTGATCTGTTCATTATAATCTCGGCGCAAGGAGTCGAGTTCAGAAGAGAGGAGATGGCGCTCTGCCAATAGGGTAGACTCCTTTTCGGAAAGCGTTTGTGAGTGGAGAATTAATGCTTTGTCGAGCTCCTGCTGATGAGCTTGCTTAACAATATTCAATTCATCAGTATGAGTGTCGCGAAGTATCTTCAGCTCTTCGTCGTGCTTTTGAGCGGCCTCGGACGCAGCCATATTGTGCAGTTCTTGTAATCGAGCGATTTCCGATTTATATCTGTTAGCTGAAGTTTGCGCGCAGCTTCTTTCAAGATTGAGCACTTGCTCCATTTGTCGAGCAAAGGCTTCTTCCTTCAAATTAAGATGAGAATCATGTTGTGCGTTGAGATCTGCAATGACTTTGCTAGCCGAAGCCGTCTCGGATTTATCTTGTGTCATCAGGTCCAGCCGCGCTTGAAGGTTCCTGAGGTCTGCCGCTTGCGCATTGACGTTTGAAGCATGAGCTGCCTCTATCTCAGCCAGTTGCAAGGCTTGCTCATTCATGTTCTGAACTAATTCCTCGGTCTGTTTAGATTCCATAGCACGGATCGCATCTTCGTGTTCGCGCATCTTCTGCACGAACAATACTTCACGCTCTTCAATCATACGGCACAGAACAAGAGCATGATCTTGCTGGATTGTTTGGAGTTCTCGGTCAAAATCCGATCGCTGATTCTGAATTGCTTGAGCATGATCTAGAGCTAGGCGCTCTGTGGTTGCAGCGAGAGCAACTTTGCTCCTAGAATCGAGAGAAGCCAATTCTGCTTCTTTGGTGGCAAGCTCTTTCTCTAATGTTTGAAGACGATCAGCGGTTTCGTTGGCAGAGGATAGACTGGTGTCCAGCTGGAGTTTCAATTGTTCGATTTCTTGAGACATATTAAATACTTGATCTGTGGAGAATTTCCGCAGAGCGTCATGCTCTCTCGTCAAAGCACTCAGAGCCTCACTAGAGCGCTCGATATGTTCGCGGTGCGTAGCTTCTTTTTGGGCCATAGATCGCATCAGATCATCCAGCCGTGCAGCGCTATCAACATGAAGCTGATCTTCTCCGTCGGCGATCTGATTTCTAAGAGTATTGAAGGCATCAAGAGTCCTAACAATCAGAATATCAGACAACAGACAAATAAATTTATCACCGGCGACTTGCCCTGGAGTCAATGATCGCATGCCAGGCATTGTATCACCCTCAGGCGAAGAGGGACGACTGGTGCGAATGGGTGCCAGCACCGTCGTATGCTCGAGCGGAACAACATCTCCTAACTTCAGAGTACGAAGTTCTTCTTCCAGTTCTGCAATTTCAGACTCGCGATTTGTCAAAACTTAGGCAATCCCAATTCAGTGAAGCTCGGAATACAGATTTAGTGCTAACCTGATTGGAGTTGAGCAACTTCTTGTGTGAGACTTTCATAGCTCCGCTCTTTGTGGAACATATTCGCTCCAGAAGATAGCGACTCTCTCGAAGGATTGGGTGATACAGGTCGAGATGGGCTTGGGGAGAGCTGTGAGCCAAGGAGCGAGCCCTGCGCTGCCTGTAGCTCCTGCGACCTATGAAGCAATAGAAGTCAGAATGGAAAATTGCATATTAAAGAGCATCATTCACAATGATATAGATCGCGAATGCGATAAAGATTGTGCAGGTAGCACAGCTCCCCCACGAAAAGAATTTGAACGGTTCGGAGAGCCGATGGGTAAGCTTCTACGATTCCGAGAAGGCGAAAGAGGGATAGTGGTAGAAGAAAGCGCCCTGAGATCTTCACGAGACGCCGAAGGACGCGCTCGCGCCGGCGACAAGTGCTCGATGGAAGTTCTAGGCGTTAAAATGATATCGCGTTCTTCTTCTTTTGCAAGCTTGCTGTCTTGCAACTCTTGAGACAGCTCTTCTAGCTCAAGGATTGAATCCCGATATTTCGCTTTGACTGATTCAAGTTCCTGGACAGTGGCTTGATATCGACCCTCTAGCAAGCGCAACTTTTCGGCTGGATCGTCAGCTGCCGCTGTATCTTGGGCGCTTCTATGTGTCGGAGACGGCGGTGTGGAGCTCTTTAGACTTTCAGCGGTCAGGTAAATTGAGCGGGACCGTTCGGTAGTTCTAGCTGTCGCGATCTCTTCCTCAAGCTGATCTATTTTGATTTGCAGAAGAGCTTTCTCTTGCTTTTCTTGCTCGATCAGCTGTTGGCGACGTTCATTATCGCGTACGACTTCCTCTTTTTCAAGGTTCAAAGCGTCCATGTCGCGCTCGAGCTGCAGCAATCTCTTCTCTCGGTGATCCATCTCATGAAGAAGAGTGCGGTGCTCAACAGTAGTATCAAGTAGACTAAGTCGGTTCTCGAGTTCTTTGTAAGCTTCTTCCCTTCGATGAATGTCCCTTTCCATGGAGTCGATCTGGCCTTTGAGACCGGCAACAGTATCGTCATTGTTTGCCAATCGTGTTTCCAGATCCTTGATGTATTTGTCGCCATTGGCTTCAGATTCTTTCAGCCTTGCGATCTCCTTCTTGAGTTCGGCAATAGTGTTCAAATGCGTATCGCCTCCATCATCACTAGCTGTGATTCGGTCTTCCAAAGACCGAACATAAGTTTCAGCGACATGTTCTCTTTGCGCAAGTTTCTCTACTCTGTTCTTGAGCTCTTCGATAGTTTGCTGATTGACTTCACTTTCGATCCTGGCAGCGTTAATAAGATCTTCTTGTGATTTGAGCGCATCTTCGGTATGAGCCAAAGCAGCTCGAGTGAGCGAAAGTTGACTTTCGACTGCCGATAGCGATTTCTCGTATTCTTCTACTACAGGCTCGACAGCCATTGCGAAATCTTCAGGAGACAAAGACGCTCTCGGTATTCGTCCGCCAGGAGTAGGAGTGGAGTTTCGAGGAGGTAGCTTTTGCTTAGCCATTTCTGCTGTTAGTTTGGCATACTTTTGCGAAAGTTCAGCAAAGCGATCTTGTAATTCAAGTACTTGAGCATTCGAGGAAATGGTTGCCGGAAGACCAAAGCCATTGGAACGTTCTTCAGTAATCGTTTCCATACTTCCTGAGCGAATGGAAGCGAGCTCTGATCGAAGTTTGATGACTAATGCTTGTAAGTGATCCAGATCCTTTAAGACAATTTCCGATCAACCCTAGTCACAGAGTTGTCAACCGAAATTATTTACCTGCCAGCCAACTTCGATTTCATTGATACTTGCAGAATTCTTGATATTTCGAGCTCGATTTGCGTATTTGAGAGTATTGATAGTTTCATTCACATTGAATTCTGTTGGGCTGACGCAAGCAATCATAAGCGTATGAGCATTGCCTCCGAGCGAGTCTTGCAGCAGGCGAGTAAGCTTAGAGTCTCGATAAGGGATATGAGTGGTTTGTCTTGCTCTAGCTGGATCTCCCAAAGCTGAAATAACATTGCCTAAAGCATGTAGACCTGAGTTGATGCTGATGCCTTCTTTGACTCGTTCGCCCATAGCGGAAGTGCGTTTGAGCTGTGAACCAGGTGACAACAAACTGAGCTTGAAACGCATATCGCTGGTCAAACCACTCACCCTTTCCGAGCCAGCAAGATCGACAAAGTGCC
Organism: Kondoa subrosea; assembly: GCA_039545335.1. Taxonomy (NCBI): domain Eukaryota; kingdom Fungi; phylum Basidiomycota; class Agaricostilbomycetes; order Agaricostilbales; family Kondoaceae; genus Kondoa; species Kondoa subrosea. Next base: position 1,111,258 of record BCIN01000003.1, on the reverse strand, counting down.
ATTTGCTGGTGACCGTTACCCATCCACCATCTTCTTTCGTCTCTTTGGTACTAGCTATCTCTTCCAGAGCATTCGGACCAGGACTGATTCGACCGTTTCCCATCGCGCTGGCAGGACGCAATCCGAATCTGCTGGCAGGTCTGTCACTTGAACTAGGAGTAGATGGTCTTGTTCCAGGACTTGGCGAAGAAACTCGAGGTAGACCAGAAATGGAAGTTCGGGGAGTTGCTAGTCGACTACTAGGCATAGCAGGCGAAGCCGGTGGCTGAGAGCCGGTATATTTCTTTTGAGTGAGAGTGAGAGAAAAGATAGCGTGCGAGCGAGAAGATTGAGCGTTCATATCTGTTGCATTGGTTTGACGGACTGAAGAACCTTGTTCGAGATTGTTCATGACATTCATTGCGCTGTTGACTTTGACTTCACGTAGTCCAGACCAGACAATAAGACCTTTATCTTCGCGGATAGTAACTTGAGGTCGATCTTCTACATCAGTAGCGAGCAAGTCAATGAGTTCTTCATTATATAACTCGATATAGCTGTTCTTGATTTGATACGAAAAGCTTCCCTTGCTCTCTTTCGCAAGTTTCGCCAATCTATCAAAGACCATTCCAACGGCACGAGGAATAATGCCTAATCTATCGTTCTCATCTTCCAGCTCTTCAGCATCAACATGATCTGTCCCCATAGTATATGATTTGCCAGAGCTTGTTTGACCGTAAGCTAGGATAGTGACATTGTAGCCTTCCACAAAACGATGCACCATTCCTTCTGCCATGCTGAATAATTCCGCTTGACCAGATTCGGGGCCAAATACTCGATCAAAGCTGAAGTATTGCTTGTTCCCGCCTGCTTTAGTAGGTGATGTAACAGAAGACTCTCTTGGGCCAGCTGAAGAGGATTCAACAACCAGAGAAGTCTCGGAGCCTGGTACTTGAGAAACAACAGAGCGTTGAAAGCGTGCTGGTACATTTGCAGACTGCTCAGGAGTTAAAGGAGGTCGTATACGAAGCGCTATCGCATTGTATCATCAGCCTTGCTGCCTGTGCATGTTGAGTAACGCTAGGACATACCAACTTGAACGCTTGTACCGTTAGCAGTTCCGGTTAAGCTTTGACTGGATGGAGAAGAACTCATATGTAGGCTACTGGACGAGGCAGGACGAGACAGAGTAGGCAGGGGTGGCATATTCGCACAAGAATCGCCTTTCCAAATAATGAGAAGACTTGAGAGTTTTGGCTGCGCTGGACTGAGTGCAAGGGTATATGAACGAGCGTGCTATAGGTGTGGTATCAAATACAATCCACTAGGCAAGCATGGTGAGAAGCAAGTCCCCTCGTTTGCTGCCCGAAAAGCAAAGCACTAAAGCTTGGGCCTCCTTTTGTGCGGATTGGTCAGAACAGGTATATATTGATGATGTGAAGTGTACAAGAGCGATCACAGCCCGCACGAATGCTGTCGCTGCTGCTGTCCAAGAAAGATTACCGACAATTGCAATTGCTGGATTTCGCTGATCAATTCTTCCTCACGTACGAGGACTCGCATTTGCTTCATTTGTGCTTCAAACTCGCTATCGAAGTCTTCTATTCCTTTGTTATTTCTGTAACCCTGTTTCCGCTCACATGTCTCCGCGTCTCCCTCGAGGTAAAGCGCTCTCTTTTCTGTAACAGAGGCCTCCATTCAGTCTCTTCGCGTAGTGTACTGTGTTAGACACGGTGAAACAGCGCGTTTTCTCCTTTCTTCCGTTCAATATACCTTTCTCTAAGTTTGGTACTTAGGAATGGTCATTGAAGTGAGTCGTTCAAAGCTGCCGTCCAGATATGTTCTCAGTGCTGTGATTGTAGTGGCAGACATGTTGGTATTCTCGCTAGCTACTTTTTCGGCCAACTAAACCTTTCGTATAGACTGGAATCTCTGATATCCCGCTGACTTCAAATGGGGTGCAAGTGATGAAGAACTCTGCAGCTCGCTTTGTCGGTGAAGGCAGTAAGTTTTGCCATTCGCCACTACCTGTTCAAACCTTTCTGATTAATATTTGGCAGAACTTGTGAATCGTTCGTCAGCTTATGTTTATGTTTGAATCTACAAAGCGTTGCTTATGCCTCTGAAGCGGCTAATATCGGCCATATTTACGTATCACCTCGTCAACGAGCTACAGCTACTTGGAAATTGCTTCGTGCTTCTGATGAAGCTGGATTCGATAAAGCTGGTGTCGAACCTGAATTCACTGAAGATGTGGCAGAATGGCTGTAAGCTCCGGCTTAAGGACTTACATATATCTATCTGACGATACTGCAGCTATGGTGATTTTGAGGGATTGAAGCCCGCTGAAATCCAGTTTGTCTTTGCTACCTAAAAACTCATACGATACTGATCGTCTTTTTCACCAGATCACTCAAGCCAGGATTCTCTGCCTGGACTGATGGTTTCCCAAATGGAGAGACTGCCCAGCAAATGAGCGATAGGGTAGACAAAACAATCAAGAAGATCCAAGCAAAACATGCAGAATATTGGAAGAAGATTCAAGCTGGAGAAGAGGCTGCACCTTGCGATGTCCTTCTTTTCTCACATGGTCATTATACACGCTGTGGGATGCCTTCTGGGCGTGATGAGCAATCGCTAACGTCTACTAGGCTTCTTATCTCGATGGATGGGATTGCCTTTAACTACCGGAGAACTGATATCGGTCGATGGTACGTCAATGATATCTCAATTACATCCTAAGTTTTTTGCTCATCAGATTCCTGCGCATGTAGCTGGCTGTAAGTTTGAACTCTTGCTACTGCTCGTAAAGCTGAAAGTTTTCGCGCAGCCGTCTCCGTTTGCGGCTACAGGCATAACACAATCGAAGAACCAACTCTTCTGGGTTTAAATTTGTATTCTTACGTATTAGAAAAGTAAGGCAAAGTGAAATGAACGACAGGAAGAGAAACGCATTTCAACTCATATTTTTAACACGTCTATTTTTCGAACGACTTTACAAAGGAGTTGAATCCAATTGGATCTCATTCGTCTTGCTGCCTAAGACCGGGCGGAATTTGAAACTACCAGCAGTATCCTTTTGGATCGCTTCGTCAACTTCCTTGGCTACTTTCTCGTCGGTGAAATCAGGCGCTGGTTTACCATAACCGATTTCTCCGAGGGCATAGTACGAGCTGGCAGTTTGGGTGGCCTGACACAAGTATTATTTGCAAGGTTCAGCAGATAAGAAAAGATGACGAACCTCATTTGTAAGGTTTGGCTTGGCTGCTTTGCTCTTTCCAGTTGCAAGCAAGTCGCTCAAATCAGTCTCCAAAGTAAGAGGTCGACCTAAACCGATGATCTGATGCAAGGCGTCAGCGTGAAGACCCATAATGGAAGGTATCAACAACTTACATCGCAAGATTGCTCGTTGATTGCTTTGGCCATTGCATCCGCTGATCGGAAACCGCCAGTAACAGCCAACTTAGCAGTCTTTATATTCGGTCTCATGCGTTCAGCGAATTCAATGAAGAAGGCTTCGCGTTTCTTGGTACTTTCTTTCTTGTGAGTGAAAGCCATTGACTCATAAGTACCGCCTGATAGCTCCTAGAATAGATGGATCAGATAAGAGCACTATAAGGAACGGAGGAAACTTACAATCAGATGCATGCCGGCAGCTTCAAGTTTGTGGCATGTTTCTCTAGACTCTTCTTCGCTGAAACCGCCATCGATGAAATCTTGCGAGTTGATCTGAAAATGACAAGACAAGATAAGCTTTGGAACATTGCCCGCAGCTTTCTGGCCATTGCAGACCTTGATACTGAGCAAGAACTTATCGTCTTGAACCTCCTTTTTAATTCCTGCAAGGATCTCGAACAGAATACGAGTTCTGTTCTCTAGATTGCCTCCGTATCTATCAGAAAGGCAAGAGTAAGAGCGATCGAGCAGAATTGTAACGGTCCCATACTTATCAGTCCTCTTGTTAATCTTGGGTGAAACGAATTGTGAGAGTAAATAGCTGATTTACAAACATTTCAGACAATATCGGCTTTCTGGTTTTTAACTCACCCATGGGCGCAATGCATTTGAACACCATCTGCTCCAATTTCATGGAACTTCTTTGCTGCCCAAATGAAGCGCTGGACTACGTCTTCAACTTCCTCTGTCTCCAAAGCTCTTGCTTTCCCGAAAGTCATACCACCTAATGGCGGTGATTGAGTCTCGGAAGAGCTGACTGGTGAAGGTGCGACGAATCTGCAAGCATGTGAGCGATTTTTTTTACTTCATGTGAAGAAGAGCTTACTCAGGCGTCTGTCTTCCAGCATGTGTCAATTGTATGATCGCCAATGATCCGTGAGCTTTGGCTGCTGCAATGACAGGTCGGAACTTCTCGCCAATATCTTTGGGTGACTGATCCCTATCCATGCAAGCGTTTCGTGCAGCTTCAGGATAACGGACGTCGCAAGGAACGTTTCCAAAGACCAAGATTCCAGTCTTGCCTTTGCCCCATTCTTCATATAAGTGTAAGTATTCTTTGCTTGGGACGCCCCTGCTCGCACAAATTGTCTCAGTTCCGAAATATCAACACAAAGAAAGACATACCTGTCGGTCAAGTCCACGCCCCAGCTACAAAGACGCTCGGTCATAGCTGACTTAAGAAAGCGGTTTTGCTGTTCAAGAGCTGATTAGCTCGGACATTCCAATTACAGGCTCTAGCAGCGTACTGCCGTGACTCCATTGCTGAAGGTGATGCTCTGTCCTACTACTTCTGCCATTGTATGATTGTTGAAGTTGCTTGTCAAGAAAGAAATGTCATGACGCTGCAAAATGAAATTATATAGCCGGCTTACAAATCCCCCACTTTTTGTCCATCTCTGCTTAGTCTCTACTTACTAATACAGCTGCATTCTTGATATTCTGCATCAGTCCAATTCCAGCTCGTTCGAGAGTTCTTGTCCTTGAAGAAGCTACGATGCGTCAGAGTAACGAACGGATCCAATCATCAACAAGCTTATCTCTCTTATCGCAAACCGCGACTTTGAGACGAGATGAGCGAGTCTATACCTCTGATAGGTCCGCTTTTGCGCAGAACATCACGCAGTTTCTCACATGAACTAGATCTGGCCCGGCATGCAACATCTGAATCTCTGTCGAAGGCCGTTTGTGAAGCTGCATCAGACATTGGTTTCCTCTATCTCAAGCACACTGGCTTGGATGATCTCTCCTCGGAAGTCTTCAGCATCAGTCAACGCTTCTTCCTGCAGCAAAGTATGGAGGAGAAGTTGGCTTGTCCAATAACCGATAACAAAGGATATGCAAGAGTTGGGCAAGAAAGGTGTGTCCGGAGCAGCATATATCGTCTCACCTGATATCTCTACAGTCTTGATCCCTCTAAGCCAGGCGATCACAAGGTAAAATTTCATAGCGCGAGGCACTACTCGGCTGACAGCTCTCGCAGGAAGTCTTCAACCTAGGTCTCTTCACTAGTGAAGGCACTCCTCAGCAATCTCTACCTTCTCTATTAGAAGAGCATGAAAAGAAGATCTTCGAGTTTCAGGTCGCATGTCATGCTTTATGCGACAGACTGCTGGAAGCTTTCGCCATAGGGATCAATATGCCTTCCGATTACTTTACAAGCGAGTTGCCGTGCCCTGATGTGTCGTGATTACTGATTGTCTCAGTAGAGCAACATTTCTTTGACGAGAGAAACGTCTCTGCCTTGCGGCTGCTGAGATATCCGGCCGCTGTCGCACCTTCGACTACCTTCTCACACAGAGCAGGAGCTCATTCCGACTATGGTTAGCTAATTTCTGGCATACAAAAGCAAACGCTCATCTTACGGGCAGGTTCGCTTACCCTGTAGGTCCTTACTTGGGTCCATTGCATATTGGTAGCTCACCATTTCCTCCAGTCTTTTCCAGCAAGCTGTCAATGGAGGTGAGGGATTACAAGTCCTTCCACCGTCTGCATCAATCGACAAGGAAGATGCATGGATCAACGTGCCTGTTATCAAAGATGCCGTTTTGGTGAAGTAAGTCTGTTCCAGTTGCTTCCATTCAAATTAACAGCAAGTAGTATCGGAGACGCTTTCGAGTACTGGACATCTTGCCGATACAAGTCTACGCTCCATCGAGTCATTTCGCCAGCATATAAAGAAGGAGTTCATGGTCACGATCGATATAGTATGGCTTTCTTCTGTCAGCCTTCGGTCGACGCAGTCTTGAACGCTGTCATACCTGCCGGAGAAGTGTCGCAGAGTGAGTTCCGCTCGAGGCAATGCATTGTGATGATTCAAATGCACTCCAGGCGATATGCAAAGGTTAGAGCGCAAAGGCGTCAAATTAGGGAGCACCGTCACTTCCATGCAGCATCTTCAAGCACGTCTCAGTGCTACTTATACCAAGTAGATCGATTTTGTATTTCAATGTCACTGTTCTGTACAAGATTGTTCTTCAAGACCCATTTAATGTTTACTTCATGATGAGCTCTCCTCGTCTGCTCAGCTCAAGAGCAGAATCGACTCTGCAGTTTCTGTTAGCATATATATCATCAATGATCGACAATGCTTACTTCGCGTCAATCATCTTCCAAGCGTCTTCAAGTGGTAATTTTCCGTCGACTAAAATTATATGAGAACCGGCCGAGAGACAGCTGAGAAGTCTCAACTCACTTTCAAGGAAATTGCCCTTCTCGCGGAAAGTAGCAATTAGACTCTCTGTCTCCCTCGCAAAGAGTTTATGACCGCCTTTCACTGCTTTGTATGCTTTTTCCTACAATCCCTGTGAGTAGAATTGACATCATAGAGATCTCTGACTGACTTGAGTCCTTTTTACGGCATCCTCTGGTGGCTAAGCACAATGCTCGATGTTCAGCAAAGTGAGATAAATCAAGTAGCGAGACTCACGCAGTCAATGAAGACTATAGCTGAGATAGGGCATATTTCTTCCTCGAACCACTTGGCTTCGTCCAGAGTTCTTCAAGAACAGGATAATCAGTGATTGATGAGAGGAAGTGACACATGAGCATACTTTGGGAACCCGTTGAGCACGACTCTCAGTTTTTGGCCGCGTGCAGCGACCATATGCGAAGAGACTGCACAACACTTAGGCCTGCAAAGCATCGAGACATCTCGCGCTCACTTTCGGTGAAGAAGTCATCCTCAGGACTATTTGAAGCTTAGCCGCCAAGCCCACCAACAGCATATCGTGCTTACCCTAAGTTCATCATACTATGCACGAGTCCCTTATGAGCAGCAATCACAAAAGAAGATAGTAGAGTACGCACTCGAATCGTCTAGCAATACGCTGACACATAGTAGCTCGACCACAAAGAGGAGGACCTATCCAAGAATGTCAGCAACAGTTTCCACCACTCTCTGAGCCGATTGCACAAACCAATGACAGCAAAGACCTCAACATCTTTCTCGCTGAAGATAGGTCCAGCTCGCTCTTCCGCTTGAGCCTGATTGTACAGGGCCAATGTAGTGACTAGACCGGTAGCAGCTACGGCGCCTAGCAATGCTGAGCGAGGGAAAGTCGAATGCTGATGTTTCGAAGATTGAGCAGCTGGGATTGCAAGAGCACGCGCTTGCACTGATCGCTTGATAGCTGGAACAGTTCTGCATTGCAGGCGAGCTAAGGAACGAGTGGATTGCTTGTACATCGTTATTGATAGTGAAACCCCTCAAATCATCGAGAACGGTTGAAATTCAATCAAGGCGGAGAATCCGTGGCTTTCCGATGCAAAGACAGCTATCGCGAAGATATGCATATTATACTTGTATTAGTAAGGAAGATGGATCTAGCACGAGCCAATCAAATGATAGATATATTACTTCGCGTCATCGGTGATTGTGATTGATCTGCTCCTTCATTTGCTGGGTATTCCTCCTCAAGTTCTTCCTCTTCTTCTTCTCCATCGATTTCATCTGTGGGCTTCGTATCACTACAGCTCATTGAGCTGAATGACAGAAACACTCACAAGCTTGATACTCCCGAATCAAATCCAAGACATTCTCATTAGCTTCGTGCATCTCCATATCATCCATTCCTTCAGCCGAGAACCAATGAACGAAAGCTCTTCGTTTGAACATAGCTTGAAATTGGTCTGCAGTTCGAGCCAAAACGTCTTTCATCGAAGTAGAGTTACCGATCAACGTAGCAGATAACTGTGCTAATGTCATCAGCTGTGTTTGCGAAAGGGATTGCAGACTTACTTTGAGACCTGGAGCGCCAACATCACTTTGACTGTGAGAAACGCTCGAGAAGTTGACAAAGTAATCATGATTGCGTTCTTGAATCGCGGTCACTAGTAGGATCTCGTCAGATTCCATATAATAGTTTCGTTCAGCACGACTGACTTGCTTCTTCCAATTCATAGTGAGATAGATTATTCCCTCGAAAGGCGGCATAAGCAGTGAGATATTTGCCCAAGCGTGGATCACACTGTGGGAGTGGCAGGTCCATTTCAGCGCAATTAATGGCAGAGTGTACCCAAAACTCACAGCAACCATCTGATTAGTGGGGTTGAAAAGCTGTTGCGCAAGATCGGGGATTTTTGTGAGGCTATGAGCTTTACCTCCTTCGGATGAAAATGGAGCAAAAGCTGTGCTGAAGAAATGCAATCGAGGAAAGGGAACCAAGTTGACTGCCATTTTGCGCAGGTCGGAATTGAGTTGACCTGGGAAGCGTAGAGAAGCAGTAGCGCCGCAAATAGCCTGTAAAGCCGAATTCAGGACAAACATACAGGATACAATGTGAAATCTAGCTTTACCTGAGCGATCAACTTGTTGAGATTCGCAAAAGTGGGACTCTTGTTTTTGAGCTGATTTGTCTGAATTTCATATAGCGCATCATTATCGAAGGCGACTGTCAATGGTGCATTTTCTATCGTCAGCTCTTGACACAGCGAATAACGAAGAATGACTGACAAGTCATGTCTGATGTCTCTATCAGGCGATGTAGCGCTAAGATGGTGTTATAGGGTTCCGTTACAGTGTCGCTGCCCATATTCGGCGAAGGAAGAATGGACTGCTCAAAGAAGCATCAGAGATTGACGTCTCCAGAACAACAGAAGACAAACATAGGTGCAAAGCATGCGATCTGGAAATTCTTCTCGCAGCTTATCCAGAATCAAAGTACCCATACCGCTTCCTGTCCCGCCTGCAGCTAGTCTAAGTATAGTCACTCAGATCAATTGGATTACACTTGCCTCCGACGCTGTGAATCATTTGAAAGCCTTGCAGCAAATCGCAGCCCTCTGCTTCTTTTCGGATTACTTCCAGGCTTTGCTCGACATGTTCCGCCTGTATCATAATCAGTGGCAGATTGTGCCAGATAATGCGGACTGACTCCTTCCGTATAGTACCCTAATTATACAGATCAGCATAATTCGACCGGTTCCCAAATAAGCCATACCTTTCGCAAAATTGTTGCCTGCTGAACTCTGACCCCATATATAGGAATCAGGCTTGAAGAGTGAACCCAAATCGCTAGCTTTGGTTGCAGCAATAGTTCCAGGTTCTAGATCTATATTGAGTGCTCGAGGAACGAAACGCTTATTCTCTGTTTCTGAGAAATTGACTGCAATTCGTTCGAGCTCGTAATCCCTTGAGCCATGGTAAAAGCCTTGATTATCTATCTGATGCTCTGTCAGGTGACTTGGTAAATAAGCTGTGACTCGCTTTGTGCGCATATAGAACCTTGCCTTGCAGTATTTGATGCCAGTATTCCAGAGCAGCTTGATTACCTGCTTGACCGCAATGTATGGTAACGGAAGAAGCGACCATATTTCAGAAAAAGAGATTGGATTGCACAGAAAATCAAGTGATGAACGGAGGCAGTGTGTGAAGTCTAGTTATAGAGAGGTCCTCGAGTAGCAGGCAGCACTGCAGCAGCAGCAAGCGAGAAACGTAGCTCGAGCAAAGAGAGCATTATGCAGATTTTAGCGCTCGCACAAGTGCCAGAGGGTCTGTGCACAAGCCACACGCGAGATGAACGCTCGAGACACTATCAAGAGCGTTTGATGATGCGCAATCAGTCACGGTTTGTGTTCAAGCTTTTGTTGCCTCTGTATCGCTCAATTTCGCGAGTAACACACTTCCGACTTTCTCTCTCGACCACGACTTCAAGATCTGCAAACATGTCCTCATCAGATGAAGAGACCGCTCCAGACTTCGCAGCCCTTATGGGACAGATCCAACAAGTAAAGAGTCCCGCGTTGTCTGTCTTACATTTGCTTACCACAGTCTATGAGCAGATGCAAAGCAAGCAACGCAAGACCAAGCAGAAGAAGATCCTTACACACGCAAACAAAGTAGCTCAAGAACATCCAGCCGCTTTACAAGCTGCGATTGAAGAGATGTATGCTAATCGGTAAGCCCTTCTTCTCTCCAGCTCTCGTGCATGAAGAAGTCCAATTTGGTTGTCAATAACAGATTGGCTATCATGAAACGCGGAATAGAAGCTTACGAGCAAGATCGACAAGCTGTTAATCATGCGTACATGGGTCTTTTGAGCTGCTTGGGCGAGTTCTTCGTTTGCTTTCTTTATTTCTCTTGTTTCCCTTCTGATGATCATGCTAGGAGACCTATTCTGCTATTGCTGATGCTATTGGTCGATTGAACAAGGACAGAGGTGGACACGGTTAGTTCTGCAGTCTATGTCTCAGATAATGTACTCACCTTCCGACCGCAGCGCAAGAATTGAAGAAAGACATGGAAAGAGTCTACACCGGTGCGTTGTCCTTCTGCTGCTTTCTTTCTCAGACACCCACTTCCTTGCTCTCCCGCACCTGCTGACAACAGAAGCTCGTCAAACCACTTCTCAAGGCTTGAGCGAAATCATGAACCGAGTAGCTGCGGAAGATGGTTTACCTCTGCCTATCCCTCAACAAGGTCAACAAAGAGGACGCTTCATTACTTCTGCTGGACCTGCAGGAGTTGATGATTCCGCTATCGCTTTCTCTGTTTAAAGGCTACCAAGCAAAAGTATTAGCGGTCTCACATATAGGGAACAAAAGACAAAGTCAAAAAATGAAAGGAGCAGTGTTACTCTTGTGCGTGTTGGGTATTGCATTGCAAAGTGAACAAATCACAAATTTTCGTTACTGTACAAACCATTGTTACTGATTATATGAGAGAGAAAGAGACTATGTTGCATGATTTTGTGTGCTAGAGAGAGATAATGAGGCTCTTGCATAGTGCGAATGGATGATATAAGTATGCATGACGAAGTGTTTGATGATTGTATGGAAGTGCGCCGTTCTTTCTTTTCTATCTAGTCCGAGCTGGGCCAAATGCCGCTGTTGCGCCATTTGAGATGTTTAGCTTCAGGTGTATCTTCTTCCGTTTGTCTCTTGAGCTGGATGTTACTTCTCCAAAGTCTGACAGTCAACTGATACAACAAATCATCAGCTCTCTGTTCTCCCCCCTATACATAATAGAAAGGAGGACTTACATCATCAGAAGAAGTAGCGAATCCTTCTGATCCCCAATCTAAAGCAGTCACTTCCGTTTCTTTGGTATGACCGTTGAAAGCGACCGGTCTCTTTCCAGTAGCTTCTTGCGTGTCCCACATCCAACAACTTCCATCCATACTACCAGCAACCAAGAATCTTCCAGCTCCGTATGGATGTCCAGAAGGAGACAGGGCCATTTTGACATAAAAGGAAGAAGTACGGAATGAGGCGTGCAGAAGTGGTGTAGAAGGAGCAGAAAAGGTTTTGATCGGTTTAGGGTTGGATAAGTTTAGAGCATCGAGTTGATAAATGCAGGACGAAGTGGACAAGGCGTAGAGTGAGGTTCCATCTGGTGATAGGGTCAGGGTAGAAATACCATGCGATCTTGAAGGTCCGTTGGGAGGTTGAATGAAAGAGAAATCTGGCGATTGTGTGAGAGGTACAGGATTGATTCGCCTGGAATGTGATTTTCGCAAATCCCAGACTTTGACTACTCCATCGGCTGATCCAGATGAAGCGATGAGATGATCACGTTGTTGCAAGTAGACAATAGAAGTGACTGATCGAACAGCAGTGCGCTAAAACAGAACAGCTATCAGCATAACATGTTGCAAATTCGAGAAATACTTACAGAAGCTTTCAAGCCTTTTCCTGATTTTGCATGGAGACCATGAGCGTTCTGAACAAGATTGATTTGATCGATATCCAGTCTCGTAGCACTTCCATCCATCTCTTGATCTTCATCTTTCGCTCTCGTGTCCCAAATTCTAACAGATCCATCTCTTGAACCAGTAGCAAGAATAGAATTTCCACCACCTTGTTGAGGATCCCACACAACTTGTTTAATAGTAGACAAATGACCACAAGCTTTCGCTACTTGTTGCTGAGTTTCGGAATCGAAGACGCAAAGAGTTTGATCGCCCGACGCTGTCGCAATGTATCTGTCGTCTGCTGACCAACGAAGGTCAAAGATTGCATTGTTGTGAGCTTGGAATGTTGTCCGGGTTTTAGCTATTCCATAATCAGGTTGAGCTCGAACATGTCAAACGCGCAAGGAACTCACTCCGCTCTTCTTCTGCTGTGATGCCTGTATCGAGAAAAGATACCATGCCTTCTTCAGTAGCCGTCGCCAGCAATTGTTTACCACCTCCAAGTTTAGCCGCTAATGCAACAATCAACAAGTGTATTAGTGACGCGCTCATTGGTCAAATAGAAGACCTACCATTCGTAAAAGCACAAGCAAAAGGAGGAGCCCAATGTCTGTAGTCATTGATTGAGTCGCAGCGATACACGTCCGACGCATTGTTCGAAGTAAAAGATTCCATGTATTCCGTCATATCGCCTAGATTGACCTCGTAATTAGCACATAATAGAAGGAAAGTAGGTAAGAGAGCGAACGTCGTTGATTCTGAACACCTCTTCGACCTAATTTATGCGCAGGAGCGAGACTCAAACGTCGCGTCAAGCCAAAAGAAGAGATCAACGCATCAGATCTTGCAGCGTGATCTGTTAGCCTTCTACCAGTACTACTGGATGATAAAGAAGAAGTAGAGGCTTCCTTTGAAAGATTGCAGTCGTTTGAGAAACGCGCTCGTTTTCTGCTGATGGGTTCCGGTTCTTCTGCTTCCTCATCATCGCTGGAATGGCTGTGCTGGATCTCTAAGCTATCACCAGATGTACCTTCAGAGCTCGGTTGCTGAGTCTGAAGCGCGTGTTTGGCAAAAACATCGAGCAATGAGGTTTGGCGAAGATTGGCTGCTGTTCGATTCGCGCCTGATAGGCTCAAGAGGGGCTCGCGTTTGGGAGAGGAGAGGATAGAGGCCATGCTTGAGGGAGGAGAGAGGTGATGGGTGCAACGGAAGAAGAACGAAATTTCGGGCACAATGCAGCATTGTTATGAAATTCAAGCGCGTCTAAGAATTGCCCAAGAATTTCCGCTGAACCTCGCCCGGCGAAACGGTTAGGAATTAAGTTGTATTCATGCATGGCTGAGTCCTAGTATAGTAGGGTTACTAGGCGAATCCCTTGATTCCGTACAACAGCATATCCCGCAACAGCATATCCCGTACGCTTCCGCTGGCGAGTTGCAGTCCCTTTCAGATCGTGTTTCATTCCCTCCACCTGATCCTGAACCTGTTGGTGCCTATACGTTGCAGAACAGAATGGCAAGCTTCCTTTCATCAAGCGAAAACCGAATACCAAACACCCTTAATCTGCCTTGACATGCTAACGAGGTTGGACGAAGTTTGTGTGATGTATGCAAAAATTTGATTAGGTGAAAGTGATGGAGTATCCGCGTCTATCACAAACCGCCTGTGTTCAAAAGCGTCAGCTCAAACCCAAAACTCTTAATTGCGTCATTGACCTGTAAATGATCTCTATCGCGCTGATCATATGACTCGTTCTTTACTATCAATTTCATCTTATCTTGCTTCCATGATTCAATCGAAGTTGCCAACCAACCGGCGTCGACGAATACGGTGTTTACCAGCATTAACTTCCTCATATCGGATCCAAGGTAAAGCAGTGAATCTCGTGCCAGTGAAGCGCCGCAGAATGTAGCGGATCTAAGTGCCGTGAAGTGCTTCAAAAAGTCGTGTTGTGTGGGAGGTTCTTTTTCTTTAAGGAATGATGTTTCGATAATCAGGTGTATGAGAGTTGATCCGCATACTATAATGCCGTCGATGCAAGCGTTGTGAGAATACGTGCCATCAGATTGGGTGATCAGAAGGAATCGGAGTTTGGAGAAGTGCAATAAGAGGGCGCTCAGTCCAGCTTGTGATAGTCGCTCATCGCAATTATATAGACAAAGTTCCTCGGCGGAACATTTGAGGAAGAGTGAAGATCGGGCCTGATTTAGGCTCAAATTTGCGAGCCGGTCGCAACAATGCTTCAAGTGAACGGTGTGCAGATTCGGCAGACTGAGGAGCCTAGATACTTCTGAGACAGCAAGAGCTCGCAATGGAGGAAAATAATCGCCGGAAGTGCTAAGACTGATGATTTTGAGCTGAGTGTGATTGCAAATGCCATCTAGTAGCTCTTCACCTAGAAGAATTGGAACTCTTAGATTGTAGAGACCCTGAAGATTGACTAGCAAGGGAATCAGGTAGTTAAGGGTGGCAGGTAGAAAACGACTTTCTTCTGGATATTTTTTGGGCCACTTAGAAAAGTGCCTCAAGTTGAGTATTTCGACCCATCGTTGCCGTTCAGGTCGGCGTAGAAGCTGCTGTAGTAGATAATGCGCAGATATTGGCTTTGCGAGTGTAATTTCTTCGTACAGCATCTGTCCCGTAGAACAGGTGTGCCAGAGCTTGCAGAGCCTTGCAGCGCGCGCAATATTGCTTGAAGCGTATGCAATATTGTGAGAAAGGATATTTTCGATCAGTTCAGCTGACAGAGAGTGGATAGTTGCCATGCAGGACCAAAGAAAGCTTGCGGGGAGCTGGAGTGCTTCGTCGAAGACTACTTTTACGTTGAACTATGAGGAGGAAAATGTTTCCGCTGCTGAGAGGATTGTGATTTCTGAGCAGAAACACCAGTCTTGCTTGTAGCAGAGAAGTTGTACCAATTCCAGCTTGCTGTATCCCAGAAGAGCTTCTACAAAGTCCGACTTTCACTTCTTCCTCGCTCTGCTCTGGTCCCGCTTGATGTCCTTGCTATTGAGCTTGAGCTTGAGCTGTTGCGAGCCAATCTTTGTCTTATGAGCCAGTCCACCAATGTTGCGATATTCCGTAATGCTCGTTCAGGTGAAAGGAAGACATTTACCTTGTCTTGCGTCAGCGGTGCTAGCAGCATGGATTCTCAGCCGGCCTCGCTGTCAAGACTTACGCCTGCCTCCCTTTTGCAATGTATCACCATTGCAGCTCTGTCAAATCTAGGCTTCATTAATCATTTCCTGTGCATTTCCATTGCTCGCGTGCAGCTTGCTAGGCTGCTTCTCTGCTGCACTATTGGTTGGTGACGCTCTGCCTGTAAATATGCGGCTACCAGTTTGCTAAATGATACCGGGACCTGACGTATATAAAAAGATCTCCTGTCCCTTTGCCTTTTTCTCTCTCTTCTTCCGTACCATCACCTAGAATGGCCAAGAGTCGAGCTCTACTCACACTGAGCCTCCTGCTACCTGGCGTCCTTGCTCAAATCTATAATTTTAACCCTCGCTTTGATTTCGAAGTATTGCAGCATCAATCAGCCAATAGTCCTTGTAGGTCGTATTCCAGTGGCTTGAATTCGCTCATTGGTCTCGCAGATTATATATCAGAATGGCCAGAACCTCTCAATCCTGCACCTCCTCAAGGGTGCAATGTAACTAGAGCAACTTATGCAATTCGTCATGCAGCAATCCATGCCAATTCATTCGACTACGAATCTTATATTGAACCTTTCCTCGAGAAACTTGGAAATGCTTCTGTAGATTGGAACAAAACGACTACTTTGTCTTTCTTGAGTACTTGGAAGAGTGGGATCACTGAGGAGAATGGATCCGAGTTGACCCAATCGGGAATGGATCAGGCGATGCAGCTGGGCAGAAATGTGTCTTCGAAATATCCAAACTTCACCCAACCTCAACGAATTTGGGCTTCCTCGCCGAATAGAACGCAAGAGACTGGTCGATCTTTCTTGCAAGGATATACCGGAGGAAATGATACTTCGTCAATGGAGATAGTTGTCCCGGAAGGAGAAGAAGCTGTATGTCGAGAGCCTTCGAAGCTACATCTTCTTCATTTGCTCATGTTACGCTTTTCGCATTCAGGGTGCTTCTTCTCTTGCTCCACATGACGCATGTACAGCATACAGCGGTTCAACTGGATCTAGTCAGCAGGATGTGAGAGACTTGTCCCGATCAAACGATATCGTCTGATTAGATCCTAGGCCTATTTCGACGTCTACTTACCTCCTATCGTCGCCCGCTTCAATGCACAAATTATGAATGCGAACGCAACTTTCACTAATGGCACTGCTTTCAACTTCACATCGGATGATGTCTACGCCATGTATGTAAGACATGCTTCGCTGGATGGCAATATCTGACCTTCAATACAGGCAATTACTTTGCGGTTATGATGCAGCCATAAAAGGCTCTTCACCCTTCTGTTCACCTAAATTGTTTTCAGCTGGAGAATGGTCAAGCTTCGAATACTCAAACGATCTTCGCTATCACTACAACATTGGTTACGGATCACCTATTGCTGGAGCTCAAGGCATTCCATACCTGAATGCCAGTATAGAATTACTGCTGGCCGATAATGCAACACAGGATATTTACGTCTCTTTCGTACATCGAGAGTGAGCATCTTCGATTTCCATTCAGAAAACATGCATCTGATCTCGGACTGAATAGATTACCTCCTGCTCTTTATGTTGGTCTAGGCTTATTCAATAACTCCATCTACTCTGGAAGCAATAACCCGAATGCTACAATGCCCGAAGATGCTGTCAACCCAAGTCGACTATGGAGATCTTCCAATATTCTGACATACCTAGTCAACGTGGCTGTGAGTCTGAATGTATAGTATGCCTCTTGTCAATAGGCTGATTGATGCGATCTGTAATCAGATGGAAAAGATGACTTGTGATTCTGAAGGCTATCAATCTGGAGAATACTATCGAGTTCTAGTCAGCAACACACCTCAGCGCTTGATTGGCTGTAGTGATGGTCCTGGAACATCATGCTCGCGATCCTCGTTCGTGAAATGGTTCCAAGAACGTCAAGCTATGTTCCAGTCGTTCGATGTAACATGTCGAGTCGATTATTCGAATTCAACAAACTCGTTGGACATCTTCGAGGCAAAAGCAAGCGCAGCAAGACGATTGTTTGCGGTTGGGGAGTAGCATTATCGCGCTAACAAAAAAATCGTTGTACTTCAATGTTGCAATGTGGAACTTAGCTGTATATACATAGTCATGTCTGGTCATCCTAAGATAGTCTTCGCTTCTTTAGGTTACTGGAGTCACTAGATACCACTTTCCTCTTTGTTGCCTGAATCCAAATTACTCATCCCACACGATTGAATTGCTGTTACCTAATCATCAAAAGAGTCTTTGAAGCAGATTGAAGTCTTGCGATTCTTGCAGATTGCCTGAATGTGCCATTAGATATGAAATTAGACGATAGAAGGGAGCTTACTAGCAAGAGGTCTTTATCTGATCGCTCGTACTTACTATCAACAACCGTAATCTCACACTCCCAACTTCTTCGACGCAGAATCGTTGTAGCTAGCCACCCAGCATCCAAAAAAGTAAGTTCCTCTAATTCCAACTCTACTACATTTATTGGCAAAGACAATAGCGAGTGTCGAGCTGCAGCGGCTCCACACAGCCTGATGCGGGATAAAGAAGTAAGTTTGCGCAAATAGTCCGCCTCCGATGGACCCGACAGTACAGAGTTGGTGAAGGAGTTACTCAGTACGGTAAAGGAGTTACTCAGTCCTAGAGTCTTGATTTGAGATGCCTGTTCGGTGACTGCTTCGGCCATGGTATCAACGTCCATGTCTGGACAATTTGTGATTTGCAGATAGCTAAGCCTAGGTTTCATGGCAGCCAAAAGATAGGTCAAGCTTTCGGTATAAATCTTGCAATTCCATAATTGCAGTGAAGTCAGGCGACAGTGAATGACAAGAGGTGGTTGCATAGATGACAAGCGAAATGGAGAGTACTCGTCCAAACTAAGTTCTGTAAGACTGGGAAGATTGCCGATTTGCTGTAGATTTTCGGAAGTGATGGCTTGCCAAAGATTGTATTCGCCATCGGAAACGTTCTCCAGCACGAGGAAATCCAACTTTCGTAAACTCATGAGGCGTTGAACTAATTCGCCGTCATGTCGAGGTATCTTAAGTCCTACCAGATCTCGCAAATTGAGCAAAAGCGGTACCATATGACCAATAGATGTGCTGCCAATTAGACAGCTAGTTGGCCATCTTGTCGGCCAATTCAACAGTGTGAAACGAAGTTTGAAGATCCAGCGTTGCTTGACTGGACAGGCTAATAACCGATCGAAAAGTAGAGTCGCTTGACGCGGCTTGAAAATGTCGACTTCTTCATGCAGAATTCTTCCTCTTGCAGCCGCGTGTAAGGCTTGATTTACGAAAAGGCACTTGTATATCGATGAGTCTTGATAATCGATCAAATGGCAAAGAACAATCTCCAAAACTTCCAAAGAAAGAGCGTTGATTCCTATCATGCTCCTGTGAACCTGCTCTTTCTTACGTTTGCCTCTTCAATCGATATAGCTCAAATCCAAAATCTTTCGCTACCCACTTCAAGCCTCTGATATCCAGCTTCGCGCAATAGAGTAATCACGAGCAAGCTGAAAGAGTGAAAAGGAGCAGCAAAGAAGAAGATTAATAATGCTGAAGTACCGAAAGCGCCAGGTTGTTGAGACGGTTTCCGTCTTATCAGCTCTTTGATGCAGCTCGGGTGGTTGGATGGTGACTACGAGCGGCACTTTGTATAGCTCTCTTCACGCAGAAAGCAAAAACAGATCACTCGAAGGTTGAATCAGGGCAACAGATCATAGACGTTAGGAAATTGGCACTACTACGGTAAATAGTGGCAGGCTTCCCGGTGTCTGGAGATTGTCTGGAGATAGTGCCGCAGCCTATGTACAGATTCTGCTTACTGCTTAGCTTATCGCGAAAGTAAGAGTCTACCAATTCCTCGAATCAATTCGGCTTGTTACTACTCTTCTTCACCTTCATTATCCTGCGACGTGTGCTCTTGAGTCCAATGTGGAAGTGCCTTGAAATGGATCTGTAAATGCATAGACAGGTGAACTGAAGAAAGCTCATGAGGGAGCTGGGAAAGTGATTTTCGTGCTTCGACCTGCACAGAGATCCTGCAGACGAGATAAAGTCAGCGAATCTAGATAAGGTGTGACTGGAAGAATGGTAACCGACCGAGAGTGCGTCCTTGTCTCGCTGATCATAGGTTTTGTCAACAACCTTGATCCGACAGTCTCTATCGCCCCAATCGGCAATCGTCATCCCTAACCATCCCGATCCTAATGCTTTTAGTTCCCCAATTGCAATTCGCTCACAGCTGCTGGTAAATAGCGGAGTGAATCTTTTGCCAATGAATAGCCGCAAAAGGTAGCACAGACAAGGCTGGGTAGATGCTTAAGGTAGTCGTATTGCATTGGAGTGTTGCGACCACTAGTGAAAGATCGCGTTAGATGTAAGCCGCCTATCTTGCTGCCTGAAGCAATGATGGTATCGACGAAAATATTGATATCGGCCTGTGGGCAATCGGTGATCTCGAGACGTCGAATCTTCGATGTGAATGCCTTGAGAATGATATCCAACGTATTGTCCATTAGCTCGGTATAATTGAGGCCCAACTTCCTGATCGGAGCTGAAATTGAGTTTGGTTGAAGGCGTCTGAAGACATCATCCAATCGAGTATCACCAAGGCAAAGATTAATATGATCTAAAGTTGGTATGTTGAGTAGTACTTTAATATCATGAAAATCCAATTGTCGGAAGATTGGCGATTCTTTGGGTTTCGAAAGAAACAGGATTTGCAGATGCTTGCAATGGTCGAAAATACTTGTTGGCAGCTGTTCCGACAAGCGAGCTGGCAAGGCGAGATTGCATAAAGCCCGGAGATTTTTGAGAAGGGGTAAGAGAGTATTTAGTGCCTCAGCTGCTCGGATCGCGTGTTCAAGGGAGTTGTAATTGTGCCAGTGACCCATGTGGGATGTAGTTCATTCACATACCGCTGACGCATTGGCTTGAAAAGTATACGCTGAAGAAATTGGCAGAGGAGATCTGGATCTTTTAGGCGGACCTCTTCCCACAAAGCCCTTCGTTCAGAGGCAGCGCTAAATGCGTACGAGACGAAAAGACAGTTGTAAACATCCCGGTTGCGATAATTGATCAAGCAGAACACAATCTCTTCTAGAGTTTCGCTGCTGAGACTGTGTATTGTAGCCATGTTCTGTTGCATGATATGCTGCTCTCCTCGGGTAAGCAGTCTTCTTTCGTCCTTTCAAGGTCAGATTGCAGTTCCTTGTCTTGAGGCCGATGTTCCGATTCCCTTATCACTAGCTGCTTCCCTTTAGCTGGTCCTTGGCCCTACTATATTCCTTTGCAACCCAAATGCTCCCTTTACGATATCGCTCGATTGAAGATCCAGAGACCCCGAGGTGGTAGATAGATAGATAGATGCCTTGTATAGGCTCAAGGTGCGATACGTCCTAGTCAGAGCTCGCAACCAGCTTGGTAACTTGTATTCTTAGCTAGCTTGTCCTGCCAGCTACTTCGCCCAGCCTAATTCAAGTTTTTGGCTTCCTTGCGCCAAAGGCAATTGTTGGAATGCCAGGGATACTAGGCATCCAGTAATTATAGAAAGGGACCAGTACGCAGAGTCGCCACGTAAGAATGGAATTCTGCCGAACTTTGAGATGATTGGAACGCGGTCAAGAGTAAGGGTAGACAATTTCTCAAAAAGCAAACATGACTAGTCAATCCAGTCTGGCGATCTTGAGAGACTGCGGATTTCTTAATCTGTTACAAGACTTTAGTGCCTATACAAAGCTGGAATTGCTTCTCATGCTTGCCCATCTCGATCACTCCAGCATCACTATCACACAATAGCACTCGTGCTCGGTCTCGCAGGAGAACCGGCTTCATCTCTCAGAGGCGCCGACCTCTCGGCAGGCGGTATTGAAGTCATTGAATGTTGTTGTTCACTTGAAGTCGATGGAGATCTTATCTGACCAGTTTCTACCTCTTGAATAGCAGACACAGGTGGAACAGTATGAACTTTTCTCTCTTCTTCCCTTGATGAACGATAAGGACGTTGAGCTGTCCAGCCTGTTGGTTGCTGGTATTGTTGAGGGAAAGATGGGACGGCATGAGCTGTATCTACAGTTGAAGCAGGAGGTGCAGAAGAAGGTGTACTGGATGGAATTGAGGTAGAAGATGTAGAAGAGGTCGTGGAGGTACTTTGAATAGGCGCTGTAGTACTTGTTTTCCGGCCGATGAGCTGATCTCCAAAAGCATCGAGAGTCGAATTGAACTTCAACCGCATATCTTCCACTGTCAGTGCAGGTACAAAAAGCCATCAGGTCTAGACTGATCATCTGCACGCCTACTGACCTTGACCAAATATTCCTGCAGTCTGAGGCGGCCCAGTCTTTGCTCTTTCTCTTTCTCTTTCATCCGAAACGAACGGAGCAGCTACTTTCTGACCCTTCATTTCTTGCATTCCTCTAGCTAATTCTTCTTTGCCTTTCTCCAATACGTTTGTACTATTCCTTGGCCTTGCATCGTTTGAGTTTCTATGAGCTACTCCGTCCTGTATTAGCACCAACCTCAAGTTGATTTCAACTTGAAGCACAAGGCAACATACACCTAATCCATCCAATACGCCATTAATCATGCCTCTAGTAACTAAACAAATTTGTAATCAACAAAGCTGAACTTTCGGATTGAAATCACTTACTTTCGCCCGTCGCGTGTACTGCACGAACAGCGCCTTTGATCCTATCTCCCAAACCAGGATGGTTAGACATGGTTGTAATTGAACAAACGAGAGAAACAGAATTGGACTTCTGGTGTTTGGAAAAAGTGGAAATGACGTAATAAATAAGCCTTCAACAGAACACACAACAGGGCAGAGGAGAATGGGCGGAAGGGATACAGATAGTATTTGACATGTATTTCAAGGCTCGAGAAGGTTTACAAGCCTGTTGTGCCGCGAGTAGGCGCTGCATCGATAAGATTAGGTAAGCATTTCTTCGACACGAGATCGAACGCACTGGTACTATCAGCCGCTGTAGACTGAGTATTCCCTTGCATCTTATCCAATCCAGCAGCTAAATCAGCCTTTCCTGTGATCACTCCATTGCATGAGCTATCGTTTCAGCTCGAAGCAAAAGAACAACTCACCCTTCTCTAATACGTCTGCATTGTTCTCTGTACTCCTTTGTGCAGTAGGTTGACCAGTCGCTGCATCACCTCTTCCTACAAGCCCTTCACCTGCCGAATCGAGTGTTTGCTATTCAGTTATTGAATAATCAGCTTCGGTCAGCTCTGGATTAGTGCAGAGCTCATACATTGATGGTGCTTCTGAGAGTATCACCAGCTCCAGAAACGGCTTGAAAGATCCCACTGTTGATTTCACAAGATCCGTCAGTTCGCCCTTTGATTTACCTTGGAGAACTGCAGCTAACCCTATAGCTCCTCCAGCTTTAGCTCCAGCGTTGTTAGCATCTCCAGTAGCAGTGTTAGACATCTCTTCGTGTATATTTGTGTCTGCGACGGTTGCTCTCCAACTTCCAAACCCAGCACTATGTCCAATCTCATTCGCTTATCGGCTGCGGCTGGCCGAAGACAATTCAGCGCAGCCACCTTCTTGCGTACTGCAACAGATCAGAATGATAAAGCTACCAAATCATCTGCTTTCAAGAAACAAAGTAAATTCAACACTGAACGACAGCCATTCGATCAAGATCCCGCTGTATCCAATGTGCGTCTTGCACTCTCATCCAGTGTGTGTTGGAGCTAATTAGAAAGGGAGGATGAATAGGTTACTGTTTCCAAGAGTGATCCCAAAGCAACTCAAACTTACGTCAAGGGCAATCCTGAGCCATCGAGCTACAAAGAAGGTTATCAATCAGTCTCGTTCGTTTCCTTGTCTTCCAATCTGCATACTTTTGTGCTAATTGCGTAAACATGGACGGACAGCGCTGATGCACCTAATTCGAATTGGTCACCTTCAAGTACTAGCACAGCTCCTTCTCACAGAGGCCGTATGTCTTTCTCAACTTCATATGGCTATGATTTAATGAATATTTACAGTAGCGAAAGATGTCAAAAGCGGGAAAGCATCAGATATGCCAGTAGAAGGCAGTTAGTCCATTTCTCTGCTTTTAGGGCTACCTTTGCCTAATTCTGATCACCTTGTGATGTTCTAGCCATGGCTGGCAAGATACCTCCCGATTTCAATGATCATATTGCTCAGAAAGCACCAGATTGGCCAGGCAAGAAAGAGGAGATGAAAGAGCAAAGGTCATTTGATAAGAGGAAAGCTTCATATTAGTACCAGAATTGAGCGCATTGATGTATTATATAAGAAGACCTTCAGTCACCGTTCATCTTCTTGAGTACAGTTACCCAGGATGGTCAGACTCGGAAATATGAAAGGCGACCATAGGCAGGACGCATGTTGATACCTTTTTGCATTGCATGCACAGCTTTGTTTCTTTGAAGTACAAGAATAAGCAGAATATGATTTATTGATAGAATTTGAGCTGTCACCGTGTTCACCCAGTTAGCTAAATAATAGCAGACTCGAGCAAACCGACTGACCAAATCCTCCACATCTTCTTTCGATCCCATGAAGACAGGGCATCTGTACGTGCCGACACCATACATTAAGCAATTGAATTGCTAATGACAAAGTGCGAACGCACCTTTCATGAATTTGCTTGGGTTGGATATCCAAAATCCTTCCTTTCCCAGTTGTTGCGACACCACCAGCTTGTTCCACCAAGAAAGCCATAACGTTTCCTTCGTACAACAATCGAAGTTTCCCAGATTTCGTCTTCTTGTCATCGGGGTAACCGAAAATTCCTCCGTAGAGTAAAGTACGGTGAACATCAGCTACCATAGAACCAATGTATCTTGCTGAGTAAGGTTTGCCATTGGCTGGGTCTGTCAGTATCGAGGACGCCAGTCAGATCTTGGCTGACCAACACTGAACCAGGTACTGACATTTGATGGATTCCAAGTACTTCAATGTAGGTTCATGGAAGTACATTGAGTTGCCTTCGTTGAAAGAGTAGATCTTGCCTCGAGACGGAATCCTGATGTTAGGATGAGTAAGAATAAATTCGCCCATACCCTGTAGGCGATGCAAATCAATTGAGACGATAATCGTCTTTAGATCTTTACAGCACCTACGCTATCAAGAGTATAGCCATCCACTCCATTTCCGGTAGAAATGACCAAATTGGCTGAAGATCCGTACATGCAATAACCGGCAGCGACCATTTCCGATCCTGGACGAAGAACATCTTCTACTGTTCCTTTCGAGCCCTCTTTCTGTGAGCAAATCGTTCAACCAACAGGTCAAGACATGTTTCAGGAACCATTGCTCACACAGCGGTAAATGCCAAAAATGGTTCCACTGTATGCAGATCAGCTAGAGCTACAGGATGGGAGATGGAACGGACATGTTTACACCAGCATCAATGTTGCTGCTTCCGTCAAGAGGGTCGAAAACCACACAGTATCGACCTTTCTTTTCTCCTTCAACGATAATAGCATCATCCACTTCCTGCATTGACTCATGAGCTAGTATACTCGTACTGTGTGTAATTGACGAACCTCAGATACTAGTACAGCTGTTCTCCCGCAAGCAATAAGGGTGTTGACCATAATATCGTTACTCACTTTAGGTTCTTCGTCAGTTCAGCTTCTATACCTTTAGACGAGGTGTACGCACGGATATCTAGCTTCTTCTGGTCCTCTCCTTGCACGTTGGCTGTACCGGCAACTCCCACACTGTTTCGACATTCAACCTCAGCTGATCAATCCCAACGCTGATGGGTACGGACAGATTGAGTAGCTTGGCTTTCCTAACATTTGTCGCCAAGAACTTGCAAGTCGTTTGAATAGCAGTCAACAAGATTGTCAAATCACCAGAAGCTTGAGCGCCGAGCTTCGCCTGGCTGTGCAAGTCCTCAGTTGAGATTGCTACAGTACATAGAGTATTACTGACTCATTCAAAGTGTTGCTAGACCCAAGGAGTCAGTACCAAAGCCAATGAAATGGGAGAACGCGGGAATTCACGTTGTAAGTGTGATGATCTACCAGAAGGCTCGCTTTGTAAGCTTGCGGAGGTGCTACTGATCTCTATAGCGCTTACATCTGTGTTGATTTCCCCGCTCATATTGGATTTATGTGGTGTTTGGTTGAGAGTCGCTTCCGTCTCGCTTTCAGGCAACGCAAGGCAAATCTATGTCCCCGGACTTAAGGACGGATAACGAGACCCTATAGCACATGGAACGCAGTTACTTTGACGCTATCTAACGGCATAGTAACCTTTCTGCTACTGGCACGCTTCCGCTTCTCCACCAAGAATTGCAGTCTTGCTTCTCACAACGTTTGATGTACTCCAATTGCAACATTCCTATCCATGCCAGGTAGGTAGATCATAGTAGTATAGAGCAGACTGCATAGCCAGTACAGTCTGAAAAGTATATTCGGAAGGTGAAGTTGACTTGCAGTGAACGGCAGCGAAGTTGATCTACGCTGTGTCTTCCATTTGCGATGCGACGCCGGTCATACATCTTTCGTGTCCCTGGGAGGTATGACTTCTACGTTCAAGCCAAGTTTTGCAAAAGCTTCCTCCAGTGCTATCTTTTCTTCCCAAGTACGGCCTTCTACCATTACTGAATCGAAGAGATCCAGAACTTTCAATCTAGGAAAGGGCTTATCGGACCGTAGGAGTATGTCTTGGAGATTAGTGAGTCCAATATCAGATGGACCAAAATTTAGGCGCGTAATGGGAGAATTGGCGAAATTCGACAGAAATGAGGCTGATTCGTCGTATCCACTGATGACAGTGAGTTGTTCGAGCTTGGGGATGCAGACGTAGGGAGAACCAAGAACCTCATGCGGTGTTATACCGAGGCTGAGAAGCTGCGGACCAAATCGTTCCAAAATCGCAACCCAATTGGAAGGTAAAATAGGTAGTCTCACGGTCCAATTGCATAGCGAAGGCAATAACTCGATCAATCAGCTCGATAGGCTGATCCTCAAGTTGTAAAGACATGCTTGAGAATCGATTTCTGAGACCGAAGCATTATTCAAGACATAGGCCGCCAGGAGGGTGCGCTAGAGCCTAGCAGTAGCAAAAAGAGACTTCGGCTGCATTACAATCGAAAGATTGACGGATGTCGCAGCGTCGCTTCTTGTTTGTATCCCATGTCACGACACATAGGCCTGAAGAGCCTCAGAGGAATACCACAAAGCACAAGTATAGCACATCGCGCGAGGAGAATACCAGCCAGTAGCTTGTTGGCTCGATCATTCGCAACAGAAAACTCGAAATCTTTGAATGACTTTGGCACAGCAGAGAAAGTAGAAGCCTATGACGATTCACCTACAAGGGACTTCTTCGCGAATGCTACAAGCAATACATTCGGTGTCTTTGGTCGTGAGCTCGTTGCAGGTTGAACAGTCATTGGAATATGCATAACTGAAATCGCATGGTGACAAAAAGGTCTCTTCCGATATGCTGTCTATGGATCTGTCGCTGTTGTAGCTACTACGATCTCTCTTTGGGCTGGCACTCATGTCTGGGTCGAATTCATCGAGCTTGGTAGAGCATTTCCCTTCCAACCAAATGCCCTAGGTTGGGATGAAGAAGAAGCTAGCTGGTCGGGCGGTCATTCAGGAGGAGGAACGGACAAGAGATTGCCCTTCACCGTCAGAAATGCTATACGTGCAGCATACATCGCTCAGCATTATGGCGGTGGACCCATGCCTTCGCCTATTGGACAGGGTCAGCATGCAGGTGGCCAGCTCATTGCATCGCAAAGAGAAGCCATTCAAGTTCCAGATGCTGGCTATATGTCTACAGAGCGATATCTCGTTCATGCTATTCTTGCTGCCCAGAACAAGGGTATTCAACTCCCTGACAAAGCTATTATTGAGCTTGAAGAGCGATTGGCGGGTGTTAGAGAACGTCTGGCTGGATCCATCGGACTTTCAGAAGCGAGAAGGAGCTGGGAGCGAATTTGGACAGCTATGAATCCGCTTCTATTGTCAAACGCATCGCATCAGTCTCGTCAAGCAGCTATTAGAGCCTCGCGTAAGGCTGGAGATGTGAGCCTCCGTATTGCAAACGAAACAATTTCGCGAGGCCAGCTACAGAAGGCAGAATACTCCAAAGCAGAAGGCTTTCTCCTCTGGGCTGCTCTGGAAAGTCTAGGATTACGAGAGAACTTCAATCATCAATCTGGTAAAGAAAACCAACCGCCGACCGAAGCGATATCATCTTCAACATCGCATCGACCAGAAATCGCTAATATACTATCCTCACTTTCTTCCGTGCCAACTCAATTGGACGCACAAGCGCAGCGGAATCTGTATGCTTCTCTAACTTCCCTCGTTGCCCTTTATTCAGCTCAAGCAGATCTGCCTATCGCTCTCGCAATCTCAGAAGCTACCCGCGAAGCACTTTCTTCGCCTCTTCCTCCTTCTTCCTCTTCCGAGCGTTTGGTCAATCAGCTCCATAATGCTTGGCTCAACGCACGTCTAGCTTCCATTTCAGCCTATTCAGCGGAAATCAAGCGAGCACTCAAACAGCCTGAACCTCAATCTCTTGATCTGCTAAATACTGCTATAGACAAATCGCAATCCGTCACACACATAACGAGCAATACTGGCTTGTTGTCACCTCGATCTATACCTGGTTTCCTCAGAACAGCTCTACTAGGATCAAAGCAAGATAAAGAAGCTGAGCGATTGAGAAAGAGGGTGCAAGAAGTAGAGAAAGACGCTCGAATAGCTGGATCCAACGCTAGCTATCTCTCTGGCTTGATTCATGAGATTGGAGGGAGAAAGAGCAAACTGGCGGATTGGTGTTTGGGCGATTTGGAAGCGATCAAAAGATATCAAGCTGCTATGAGCTTTGCTGCTGGCGGAGAAGCAGATCTAGTCAAAGGAGAAATTCCGGTTGGTGATCAAGTCGATGAAGCGAATTGGAGGAGAGCCTACAATGGCTATCAAAGGTATGTTCAAGTAGTGACAAACTGCGTCTGTACTGATGTGATCGGGACTGCTAGACTCAAAGAGAAGACTTCTTCAGTGGCATGAAAATAAGATGAATGCTATTTGACAATATATGAAGACCATGCGACGTAAACGATTATGTACTTGGCTATACACCTATTCTTTTCCAGACCTTCACATCGCAAAGTTTCCTTCCATACCAGTCATCATCAGCTTTTTTCTTTCCGCTCGTTGTTGTCGTCGAATCCGATTCAAATCCTTCAAGAACGCTTTGACCAGGACAACTTCTCGCAATCCTACATCCCTATCTCCAAAGCTTTGATGACCAGAACTCAAGAGATTGGCATTTGGTTTGAAGTGGACGAAGCCTTCTGCCCATTCTTCTTCTTCATCATCACTTCCTTCCGATAGCTCTTCAACCGGATCCAACTCTGGCGACCAAGCATCACTCTCCTCCTCTTCTTTCTCAGCTTGTCTTCGAGCTTGAGCTTCTTGCAAGTAATTTGAAGAAGGAGAAGAAGATTCCTTCTCATCGCTTGACAAAGGGAGTTCATGTTCAACTGGAACGATTCGACTTGACATGTAAAGATCTGCTGGATCAACAGTAGTGATTGCGAAGTCCTTTTCAGAATAGGCTGGAGGTTGAGCTGGAAGATAGTGCTCGGAAGCGAAAGAATATGGTTGGTCTGGATCAGCGTAGAGGGAAGACGAATGTTGCGAAGCGTCAAAGTCTGGTGTGCAGTAAGAATAGGGAGAGTCGTGTATTTGTACGTCTATAGCTGGAAGTGTGGAGAAAGGGTTGTAGGAATGTTTAGATGATGTGAAGTCGAAGAACGCGTTAGGACTTGTTGGTGAATACATGCTGGAAAGAAGTGAGCAGAGTTTGGGCAAAGGAAGAGAGAGACGTACACGCGATTGATCGAGAGTGTGAGCTGGGGAAGGAAGAGAAGTGTGGGTCGAGTAATTCCGAGTTGGAATGTGTAAACCAGGAACACAATGGGGAAACGAAGGTGTACTCGCACAAACGCACAGCTTCTCGGACATGTGCTGACCAACGAGCAGCCGAGCAGACGCACTAAGGCGCTAAGGCGCTAAGGCGCTAAGATAGTGGCCAATATTGCAATTGAGCACAAACAAAGAGAAATGAAATGACACAATCGTTTTGACATCATAAACAGAAATGCAGTGCTTAATGAGCACTCAGCGGTGCTAATGAGAGCGGAATAAGCAATGCATTGAACTTTGATATGGAAAATGAATGAAAGAGATGATGTCAATGGAAAGAGGGGAAAATTGAAAGTCAGGAAGTCAAAGAAAACGGTAGCCACATAAATTCATTGCGTCTAATATTACTTATGGAGTACTATTCCGAGCATAGAAGGTAGAGGCGAGTAGATGACTATGTTCAGTCTTGATGCATGATGTTTTTGAAGTTTCGTATAATACAGAGTGAGAAGGCAGAGCTTGACCTAGGCAGCTACTTGAGGTTCGCAAGGCGCAACCGAGTCTTCAGGTGCACCGTAGTCTGAAAAAAGGACGAGTAAGACAAGAAATATAGGACAAAAGAAGAAGCGAACCTTTTCGAGGAGCAGCAGACATGCCGTTCAAATCCGAGGCTTTGATGATCGGCAGAGGAAGGGTCGAAGGACCCTGTGAACGAGAGATGTATATCAGCATTGACAAAATGAAACAGGCAAAGAAGGGACAAACGTCGTAACACTTGATTCCAGGATTCTGCTTCAAGCTTTCTACTTCCAAACCTCCATCGAGAACTGCTACACGAAGCATAGAAAGCAGGTTGTGTGCGG
The DNA here is from genome assembly GCA_039545335.1 of Kondoa subrosea. Lineage (NCBI taxonomy): Eukaryota > Fungi > Basidiomycota > Agaricostilbomycetes > Agaricostilbales > Kondoaceae > Kondoa > Kondoa subrosea. The sequence goes on along the minus strand of BCIN01000003.1, from coordinate 1,081,290 downwards.
CGTTTGAGTGATCCTGTAGACGAAGTCAGCAACTAGCCAAGAAGTGGAAAGAGGGAAATGAAACTTACATATATCTGTTCAAGCAGAAGATGCGGACATAAGTATAAGAATTGAATGAATGCACGCGCATGCTTACTCCTCCATTGAATGCACTGTAAAAAATGTAAGGCATAAGCAATTGGAGCAAAGACAAGAATCGAGGAAAATTACGCAGTTGAATCTCTTCCAAGCCTGTGTCGGACTATTCGATGTATTAGCATGAAAAACGAGGTGAGTAGCAATGTATACTCACTGATGCCCCAACCGCCTGGATGATCTTCAACTTAAAGAGGAAAGAGGAAAGAAAAAAAATTAACCAAAATACAACCAGCGGGTCTGAGAAGCTTACTGAAATCGGTGACGTCCTGCAAATGAGATCAGCGCAAGTCTAACGATGGCAAAGAATAGTACGCACATGGATAAACCCGCCAATTGCGATCAAGTGTCTTCCAGCTAAGAACAAGAGACGGATTAGAACACAGAACCGACACAGATTGCCGAAAGCACGCACAATTCTTGTGCTCGGATTGGAACTGGTCCCAAGACAGCTGTGCAATAGGCATAGACATAAGCAAACAAGAAGGTTATTGACGAAAGAATTCATTGACATACGACTGGCAAATCATTTGAGCTTTGAGGCCAACGGATGGCAGCCCTTTCTTTGTTCAAAGCCTTCATTTTCATGCTGTAGATATGTCAGCATCAATCAGGCATTGCCAGATGATGAAAACTCACTTGTATTGGCCCTTTCGGACCTCATTGTCTGGGAATGTCTTCAACTCGCTAGCGAGACCGAACAAGGAGCAGATTTCGATGAAGCGACGAGTAGGATCATACTATTGGAAGAGAAGAGGGAGTAAGACAAGAACGATATAAAGGAACAAAGACAAACTTGGTACCATTTGATCGCATTCCTGTAGTCTGCTGGGAATTGATGGTGGAAATTGTGGTAACCTGAAAGAACATGAGCCTCATATCCAAAGCAAATAGAGCATACGCACCTTCACCAACAGTAACCAGCGCGGTAATGAAGTGATCCCTTGGAGTGTGCTTATCATCGAAAGGAGCATCACCCAACCAGTGAGCGAGCGAGTTGACGCAGAACGTAGAGTGATGAACGAAAAGCAAGCGAGCAGCACCAGCATAGAAGAATCCACCTCTCCAATCACCCCAACCTAAACCAGCTACAACGGTAGGGAAAACGAAACCCATGCCAACAATAAGTGGTACGTAGTATCGATGTTGCCATTGAACGACTGGGTTCTTTTGCAGGTCTGAGATATCGGCTACACCAATTGCTCTTCTTGGTTTGAAGATCATCCAACCAAGATGAGAGTAAAGGAAACCTTTGTGAGCGTTGTAAGGATCCAAATCGGTGTCGGTGTAACGATGATGAGCTCGATGACCTCTTGCCCACCACTTGATGGAACCTTCAACAGCTCCGGACCCGCCTAAAGCCAAAAAGTATTGAAGAGGTAAAGAAGCGTTGTAAGCTCTGTGAGCGTAGAAGCGATGGTAACCAGCCGTAATGCCTAGACCGGTGAAGAAGTAGTAGACGACGCTCCAAATGAAAGTTGCCAGTGATAGGCGAGTAGTGAAAGCGCCATAGATGGAAAGCGCTGGAACGATGGTCAAAGCCAAAGTTGAAATTGTGTTGAGTTCCTTGTACCAGTTTTTCATGGTGATAGGTGGCAGAGGCTTATCCCTTGCGAGAGTCTACAGCAGCACACAAGACAGTCAGTTTAATGACTCCCGCTCGGGTAAATGCGCATTTGTGTTGGGGACACTCACTTTTGACACATAATTGTCATCGATAGCATCAGCTTCGACGGCTGTCTCTTCATCACTTGGGAAGCTGTCCACAGGAACTTCTTTTTTTGCGTTGCGACGAAGCATGATTTTTGGTTGAGTTTTCGCTTTGTGTCGCGAAGGCAGTGAGGGTGTAATAGTTTTGAGTTCTAAGAAGTCTTGTGTGTCTCTTTGTCGTTAGGCCTGATCAGTTCAAAGGCTCTTGAGAAGAGATGATAGTTTGTGAAGAAGAGTCGAGATGTGTCATTTGATGGAGTTCCAAGGCGTCCAGAGACACCTATCATGGGGTGTGGCGAATTTGCTAATCCATGTGAAGATCAGGTTGAATCAGAGTATAGCACGCAAACCTGATACATTCATTGTAGCTCCATGAATACAATCCTACAACCCATTTAAATTTGTTCCACATAGTGCCCTTCACCACCCATAGCCTTTTCTTCTTCATAAGGATGCGACGAGCCCTTGATAGCGTTGTCGAGGTTGGCACGAGAGACTGGTGCGTGAGCGTCGTGACGAACATTGACCTTGCCATCGACAAAGAGACAGTCAATCTACCCAAAAGAAGTCAGAGAACGAATTCAGCTGAAGAAAGGAGACCCACCTCTTCTAGTGATAAGTTGGCAGTTTCAGGGAAGAAGAAGTACAGTAAAGGAACTGTCAAGGCGTTCACGATAGCAAAGATGACTGTTGTAGACATGTCAGACGAGATTAACAGGCAACAAAAGCGAATTGCCGTACTGTAGAATTTGTATGTCAGAGCTTCGATAGCGATTGGAGTGATCTCGACAATGAAGAAACTACGAAGAATGCTTAGAGAAATCGATTAGAAAGATTCAGAAACTCACTTGAACAAGAATTGCAACCTTGAGAAGAGTCAGGAATTGTGACTATCAAAGGTGTTCTGTAAGTAACTCACATGTATCCAACACTAGATAATATGTATTAGTCTAGATCCACCACAAGGCAATCGAATCAAACATACCCAGAAGCTTTTGCTCGAATACACAGAGGAGTGATTTCAGGTCCATACAGCCAACCTCCTGGGAGCCAAGTGCCAGAGAATGCAAAGATGAAAAGGAAAAGACCGAAAGCAGCCAATCCAGCTCCAGTAGTACCATCGCTGCAGCATTTGAGGAAAAATGCATCAGAAGAGAACTGCTAATTCAGGCGCTTTGACTCACATGTGTGCGACACCACCAGCAAGGAAGGCTTGACCGAGAGCAAGGAAAGTAGATCCGAGCATGAGCAATTTGACACGACCTAGATAGAATTGGTCAGGCTGCGAATCTGCTGGCGTTTGTAAAAAGACTAACCGATGCGATCAATCAGGATGAAGCAACCGAATTGCGCTCCCAGATGTCCAGTCTGTAAGGGAAAGGTTCAGCAATTAATAAACCCGCAAAACAGTTTCACTCACCAAACCGAGCATGATGATCAGAATGCTTGCGTTGTAAGGAGTGAAGCCAAAGGTACCGATAATCCTTCCTGCGTACTATATACGATTCTATAATCAGTACATATTGGTGATAATGGCCAAACAACATACGTATGTTGCCATGTTAATACCGGTGAGCTGTTGTAGAACGTTGACTCCCCAATTTAGCATAGCCTAACAGGGTCATATCATGATTAGTCCAAAAGGTCGAGCGGAATGATGAATCTATACTTACGCGATATCTCAAACATTGAGGGTCTTTTTTGAGCATAGATGACCATCCAGTCGTTACAGCGTGTTCCAGAGCAATGGCTTCCCTGATCTCGAGCAATTCCTGAGCGGCGACTTCTGGTCCACGAAGACGAATGAGCACAGCTTCAGCCTTTTGAATTTGTCCACTCTCTGCTAGATAACGAGGCGATTCGGGTAGGAACAGAGTGCAGACGAGAGTGATGAGAATCGGTGGTGCTTGCCAAGCAAGAGGCTGCAGGTCAAAATGTCAAATCACCATATTTGAAGCAAAAATATTGCATGACATGCCTCTCTCCAACCTCTGGCGCCAGTGACACCGCTGTACGCATAAGACATGATAAAGCCAAGCATAAGACCAATGGAACCGATGACCTATTTCATGATTAGAACTTGACAACAGTGCAAGAGAGGCTATCGCACCAATTCCATCGCCATCAGTCTTCCTCTCCATCGTGGAGACGCAAGTTCACCCATCAAAGTCGGAGCCACAGCTATATGGAGGTCAAAATATTAGCATCGAAAACAAAAACCGCGAAATTCGATACTGACAGGTAACTATGCCTACACCGAAACCGTTGATGACTCTTGCAGCTGTCCACATGCCCAAATTAACAGACCCGGCCTGTAGACCAGTTCCGACGAGAGTGATCAATCTGTTGTGCCAGATGAGTTGCAAGGTCTGCCAAATACAAGGCGCACATACACTCCAATCTGCAAGATAGGCTTGCGACCCAATCCGCCAGACAAGAGAGAAAGGAACAAGCATCCTGCACCAGCTCTGAAAAGGTTGATCAGTCCTGGAACTTGACGCGCGCTTTGTAGTGCGAGGCTTACCCGAGAACGAAAGCTCCTAGTACAGCACCGAGCTTCGTCGGGTCTTTGGCTACTGTTGGGAACGTCTTAGCCCAGTCGGGTGATGCAGTAACACTGAATGAATGTGAGCCTTAATAATGTCAAACCAATGGACTCGCGTACGGGTTGGCAACTGATTGATCGTAACCGAAACATAAGAAACCAGCGGATACAGCGATGCACGCAACTGGTTTTCACAAACACTTCAGCTCGATCATGAGAGCTGAGATTATCTACTGACTGATTTGCAAAGCAGCACCTGAGAGAGGCATTGTGAACAAATAAGGTTAGAGAGAGGTATACGGAGCAGAAGAAGGGGCACTCTGGAGAAAAGCATTCTAACAGTAAGTGATCGCCAGGCAGCCAGGCACAATGGCAATAAATAAATGGGATAAAGCAAAAAGGCGAACTCCCGCACCGTCCACTAAGGACATAAGAGGTTCGCGATCGCTTCCGTCCTGGAGATTGCGCTTGTCCTGTCGCGAATTCTATGAATAGACATCGGTAAAGGCGGCCAGAACAAAAAGCGGTACTACCGTATACGAGCGGACTGCGGTATTGCGACTACTGCTACGGAGAAGAAGATAGGGAAAAAAGGAATCGCCTGAAACATGAAGGTTTGATTGCGCTGTAGAAACTTGCAAGATTTGCATTATTATGCTTTTCATCTCACGATGAGAACCCTATTGACATCTATTGACATCAAAAGACTGCCCACTTACGCTTTTATCACTGCATGCAATCGACCGCCCGATCGAGCTCGAGCTCAGTAGGCCTTTTATCTCCACAAGTGACAAGAATGGGATGACAGCATGTAGGAAATTTGAACGAGCCACAAAAGCGTGATAGTACTCGACAAGCTCTCTCACTCCTCTCCCAATCTAATGCGACTGAAGAGGTCAAGAGAAGTGAGATGCGCTAAGTAGTCAGATAATAGAAATCCAGTGATATACCCCTGTTCAGCTAATGTCCTCGCGACATGTGAAGATGCGCTGGAGGATGCTTCAAATCTCTCTTCTTTGGAGTAGCACTCGGCAGTAAGAAGAAAGCTGCATCACTGAGGGGATCATCCGGAAGTAGAAGGAAATAGCAGAGCGAGAAAATGATATGTCCGGCAAACATAAACCAGAGGAGTGAATGAGACATAGAAAGGAAAGAGTAAAGACGAATTCGTTGGCATTAAATCACCTATGCAAGCAATCTTCAGCTACCTTTAGCAAAAGACACAGCACTCACTTTGCAAACCCTCTTCTCTTTCTCTCTATAACGCTCTCAAACCAACCAGTAGTAACAACGCCCATTGTACCCGGTCTGTCTAACCGCTCTTCAGCACTCACTTCAACCACACTCAATTCAGCAGCTTTCTGATCTTTACTCGGTGTGAACCTGATCCGAAATACTGGCCAAGTCCATTGAGAAGGTAAGAAATCTTCTTGAGTTGAAGCATGTTGATTAAGTTTCTGTTGAGCTTGTTGAACAGAATTGCTCTCTTCTAAAGTTGATCGAATGTGCGCAAGGATTATATAACCCAAATGAAGGGCTTTGCAAGCATCCCATGCATGAGGCTTTTCACTGATTCTGTAAGAAGAGAATTGAGGTACAGTACTTGAGGGAGTGAAGAAATACCGGACGAACAGCTTGGGTATATTGAGTGTATCGAATGATTGGAGACCATTAAGAATACCTTCCCTTGTTCTGAAGCCAACAATAATGCGTGGAACTCCAAGAAGAACTAAGCCAGAATTCAGAATTGTTGTTCGACCTTTCCTGGATAGAGACATACAACTTTGCATGTAAAATTTGAGCAGCTTTCTGAACCACATCTTTCAGATCGTCAAGATTGAATGCTAGAAATTGACATATACCTTTCAAAGCGCAAGATGTCGCCGTCATTTTCGAAATTTCTAGTCGTTTTGAGTTCAATGAAGCAATCCGTCGAGGGTTTCTGTAGATCCGCGTCTGGAGCTATACAGTCCACTTCTCCTCCCATAATAATCTGTAATTCTTCAAGCTCTGTCTTGACAATCGAGCACCATTGTTCGTTTGTGTTTGGAATACCAGCCCAATCTCGATTCGGTGCAGATGGACTATCTTTGATGCAATAAGATTCGAAGGAGTATCTAGATCGCGTGTGTGAGAGTTTGTAATAACAGAGAAAGTCCAGCGGAAGAGCTTACCCAAAGTAGCTTTGCAACCGATGATCCGGTTTCATGTTTGCCTTTTCAGCCAAAGAAGCAGCAGTGACGTGATCTTCCAAGTAAAGAGTTCCATCGATCAGCTGAGCATCCATTTCCCAGCCATCTCGTTCCTCGTACGCGCAAGTACATAGTTTCGTCATTATGCCTCTCCAAGTGATGACTTTGGTTTCATTGAGCAATTGATCCATCGCGTTACTCGTAGGTCGATCCATGAGACTGATACAAGAACTTTTTACTTCCTCCTGGCTGTGCTAAGGAGTTTGCAGAGCCATACGTTGCTAGTAGCGAATCCAATCCTTCAATAACAGTCTCATCTCGCCAAACACAGTCTGCATAACCTCGTTTCAGATCTGCCTGTCGCGGAGGTTCCTTGTAAAAGCGTAGACTAGAATCTTGCTGTCCAGTGGAAGGTAAGAGCAACTTTCTCGTGGACGAATAACTGAATGTAGTCAAATGCTGAGGTTGCGCATAAGAAGGTGACCGCGTGCTGAGCTCATCTAGACTAGGCAAGGCGCAGTGCGACATTGGTCTTCAACACAGTTCGAGGATAAGAATATTATTGCATCAAGGTCTTCTGCACTCAATCATGTCTGCCACTCATCCAGCTAGGCGATCGGGAAAAGCGCAATACTACAAGAATGTCGGTTTAGCTGTGAATCTGCTAGAAGCGGGCAGAAGCTGATCATCGCTCGCTCACAAAGTTGGCTAAAGCTGGTCGAGAGAATGAACAGGCGTGAGTCTCGATGCACAGCAGCAAAGGAACATGCTCATCTCATCTACAGTATACAAGGACCTGGAATCTTTATATCTGCAGGTGAGCCATCTTGATACGACGATCAATGGATCTTCGATCAAACTGGCGGGCATTCACAGTCCGAGGAAAGGAGTACAAAGCAGTCTTTGAAGCGTACGACTTGCTCAATTCAGTAAGTGTTCCTTCGCTAGCCTTTATTTCTCGCTGATTGATACAATAGACAGCCGATCGCATCTACCCATCTCTACCGACTGCGTCTCTAGACGAAGAAAAAGAAGCCGATGATGATGATATAGAAGCAATGATCGCTAAAGAAGTCTCAGAACACAAGAAGACTCGAGCTCAAGGTGGTCAACGATTCCAATCTAGGAAAACCCATACGGACTGCATGATCTTTATCTCTTGCGCTGAACCTTTGGATCCTGTTTCACTGGTTGAAGCTGCTGTACGACAATTGATAGAAAGCAGACAACCTACTACACAGTCAGTAAGATTATCCAGGAATTTTTTTATATACTCAAAAGCTTGTTAGTGAAGAACGGTCATGAGAATGAGTCCTGTGTCAGCTACATGCTCTGCGGCAGCTATTGAGCCAGTAGAAGCGCTGGCCGAAAAGCTACTACAACCCATCTTTGGTCTGAGGGAGGATGAGCCCTCGCCGAAACCTTTGACTGTAAGGAGACATCTGATATGCTATCTCATTAGCTTACGGTTCTTTTGCTCTTACAGTTCAAGATTGAAGTAACGACTCGATCACATAATACTCTGAAACGAGACGGCATCATTACTTCGATAGGGGAAATCATCAAGCGATTGTCTTCAACTCCTCCTACTTCATCACTTCACACTCCAGCACGAGCAGTCAAAGCAGATCTCACTAATCCAGATCAAGTTATTCTAGTTCAGATATTCAAGAGCACTTGCGGTCTAGCAATAGTTCCTGGTGCGCTGTATGAATCGAGTAAGAAGTACAACATGGCAGAAATTGGGAGAGAGGTTTTGTCGCAAACGTCGCAAGTAGCAGTATCGATGGAAGAATAAAATTGTTCAATAAGGATACTAGAAAACCCTGAATAATGCATTAGAGATTAATAAAGAAAAAGCCCAATACAGTACAATTTTTTCTTCGGGAAAGGTTGTTTGCTTTATGTTACTAATATAAGCCCCTCTCTTCCTTCATCATCTCATCTAAAACAAACAACAGCTAGAACGGGAAATTACTTATGAGGACAGCCTCTTTTGCTTTAAACACTCTTTCCAAAAAAAAGAGTCCATCTTCTGTCATAATTTCGCTTTCCTCCAGTACCCAAAAGAAAGATAAGGTTATGTCACCTGGACTTCTTCTCTTCTTCTTCAACAGCCATATCTTTCATTAATCGATCAGCAGCTCTTCCTTCCGCTAAACTGAGCGCAGCAAGTTGTTCCGCTTCCTGCCGTTTCACTTGCTCTGCTCTTTCTCGTTCATGCTTTTCTGATCTTGCAATAACTGCTAAAAGCGGATCGTCGCCTTTCGCTGGTTGTCGATACGAGTCCCAATACTTGTCTGCCCACTGTGCGCATTCAATCGATCTAAGTATGATGATCATACAGGTCAAGATGAAAAGACGAACAGTAAAGTATTGCCCGTAATTGCATGTGAAGTAGAGATGATGCAGCGTATGATGCGCTGGACCATTGATTATGTTTTCGAGAGGATGATCCACAATCATGTCGGAATCATGAATCTGTGAAGAAAATCATACCAATCAGATAAATTTGAAATGGAAGTATTCTCTTACTCACCAGGATAGTCCAGAGATTCACAAAGAGGAAAAGACCAAGGTAGACCCATTTGTGTAGTGGAAACATGAAGATAAACATATGGTACGGCAGCGATTGCGCATAGCCGTCCAGAGGGTGAAAAGCATGTGACGCCCACGGTGTCGGTACTGTAAGCGAAGCAGTCAAAAAATGCACATATATGCAACAATTGACGAATCACTTACTAACCCACCGATGATGCGGTTTATGTATCCTCTTGTACACCGAAGGATGATGTTCCCATCGATGTACAAAGTAGATTGCTAGATCTGTGAACCAAAGAAAGAATGCCGCACTAATACGAAGTACACACATGACTCAGCCCAAAAGAAAGAATGGATGACAAAAGAAGGAAAAAAAGCTAACCTGGCTAATAAATACGCATAACCCCAAGCTCCTCCTCCCCAAGGCCCATCTGAAACTTTCTCGTAACACATACTCCATCCCCTGACTTCCCCAATAAACCACGGCACAGTAAGAACTGTTAATGTTGCTGTTCGCAACAGAAATGACTCAGCTAATGATAGCTATTGGATCAGAACGACAACGAACGAAATGCTATGAGCGACATCTTAATCTCCATCCGTATTTGGCCCTTGATGAATCTTGGGTGTTTCATCATTCGATGGTCGACTATCAGAACAGGAGACGATTGTTCAGTTCTAACACCTTATCGATTCTAGAAAGAAGCCTACATAGCCATTTGTATGAAGCGCCAGCTATCACAAAGTACATTATGTGAATGCCAACGAGAGTGATTGCTGTGAGCTGTGTATGAATAGAATGTTTCAATATGGCATGGCCACATTATGCGAATGATTCTGAAAAGCGTACAGATAATGTTTGCCTCCTCCAATCATCTCTAGGCCAAGCAGATATTGTGGTCCATTCTTCTGATTGGCTGATATTTGTCGGATTCGGTAGGAGCGTATTTAAAGCGGCTAGAGAGCTTGAAGCTGTCGGTAAAGCTGATTTGAGGAAACGCAGGGTTGCAGCTGAAGCAGAAGGCAAAGATTTGATTCCTTGACTGCTGGCCACTCGTTGAGCATCGCTCAGAGGAAGTCGCAAAGGTAGGAGCCAAGCCCAAACAGAGTCCAGCACGTAGTCATCTATTGATTCCAGCACTATATCCATGACTTGAAGCTACAGAGAGGCACGCCTTTCGTGTGTGTATAAAGGCAGCCGAGTCGCTTTTGAGAAAAGTGGTGCGTCGTCTGTTTTTCCACAAGGTGGAGTGATTTTTTCTGATTCTGGTTTCAAGGGGTATATCCAATAGCAGGCCGTGACAGGGCGTGTGAGTGTTACTGTAGCTTGTTACAAGAGAAGGAAACGCTGAACGGCGCGCAAATGGATGTCTAGAAACGAGAAGTCTTGCACGAGTTTCGACGGCAGGCGGCCGAGATAATGTGCTTACTCACTGGATGAGTGTACAGTAATGCTAGATAGCAAGTCAAGAGTGCACTGCAGCGAAACAATGAAGAAGCACAGCTGCCGGACGCCCTTTGTCACGAATTCAAGTGGCCGCGGAAGTCTAATGCTTTCTAAACTTGGTACAATGCCTCTCTCTCTGCGCCATCAGGAGTATAAGTCGAACGTCGCAGGGTCATATGCTGCTCAATGCTGCTCAATGCTGCTCAATGCTGTCACATCAATAACAGCTTGTGGCTGAACTGCTTTGTTACAGTACTTAAGATCTTTTGTCTCTGCTTCCATATGGCCTGATAAGGGCTTTGTTTCTGCCGTCTGTGTGTGTTTCAAACCTGGTCGAGTGGTGAACTTATTCTTTCTGCCGGATTGTCAACATAGTATTGCCAATGCCTCGACCGCTCTTGCTTTGGTGATCTGTTTGCAGAATTTCTCTTAAGGCTGCTATTCATTCTTCTTACCTGTGATTATTCTTGCATCAGCCGCCAATCTATTGCCTGCTCACTTTTGAGCAGCGATATCGGCAGTTCTTCATTCTTTTATCGACGCGTTCAAGCTTTGTCCTGCGGGGAGGACAACGAGGCTCTCGAAAGCGAGCGCTAGTGCAAGAGTAGAGACTCCAATGCTGGACAATTTTCCCTCTCTTGTCCTGATCTACCTTCTGAGAATTGATGCGCAACGCTTCAGGCAGGAGCCTCTTCAGACGTCTTTTGAGACATCTCGGACGAACTCTGCACTGACAAGCATCAAGAAGTCAGAACGAGCTCGCAAGACTACCGGTATTGACAGATTGAGAGGGGGTACAGGCCTATCTTCATCGGAACTGTCTTGTCGCGTTACATATGTATAAAATTTCCACGTCTGCAGATCTTCAATAGCTAACGACACTACTGAGCGACTGTACGCTCATTGATACAAGGTAATCACGAGATCGGGACCACTTTACGCGTCTAGTTTGCTCTCAACGATTTTTTTGACTTTGCGATTGTTTTGTTTTTCTGCAACTCTTGCATCGAAACCATCACCTGACTGAACAGCACAAACACCCTTGACGACCATTTCGCCCAACTCGGAATACTCGTCACAAGACATCTCGTGCAATAAAACGCACGGACCTCCGCTCTTTTCTTTTTCGTTCGAACAAAACACCCACACTCCTTTTACAATCAGAGCAGGCAGGCCCTGATACAACACAAACACGGCATAGACATGTCACATATAACAGACTTGAGAAGGAGGCATCAAAAGAGGCAGAGAGTGCCAGCTACGCAAGAAGCAGATCCAACGACTACCAGTCCAAGGGCTGGTCGACCTGCAGCCACAGCAGTCCCGGCTGGTGGTGATGACGAGGGCGATGATGCAGAGGAGACAACAACAACAGCTAGGCGTGTTCGTGAGTCGATAGAAATCTTTATCTCGCATGTCCATGTCGCTCAGATTTCTCCTTTTAATAAGGTACTACTGCTACCCCGATAGTAGCAGAAACTACATCTACAACGACTCCGGTGCAAACTACCACAGCTTTACCTAGAACTACTCAAGCTGTTGATCCTGGATTACTCACTACTAGCACGACTCCAGCTCAAGTCGTACAAACTACAGAAGCAGTCGGTCCTGTTGCACCTGTTCAACCGGCACCAACCACTTCCCGTTCGATCACTCAAGCGAGAAATACTCCTCTTCCATCTTCTTCATCTAGTCTCGACCCAGTCGCCTCAAACGCACCCGCGCAAAATGCTACAACAAATGAGAACGAATCTAAATTTCCAGTCGGGATCGTAGCTGGTGTGATTGTTGGTGTCGTGGCTTTAGTCGCCTTAGTTGCTGGATTTTTGCTTTGGCGGAAAAGAAGATCTCGTCAAAATGGTACACTCTTGAACAGTCCAGCAAGTGGTTACAACAGAGAAAAGAGTATGGATGGAAGCGATATCTTCCCTGGAGGTGTTGCGGATCGATCTTCTTTACAGCCAATCAATGGTGAAAACCGATTACCTGAAGCTCATTCTATGCAAAACATGGCTCAAAGAGAACCAATGCAACAAGGTCAACAGCAAAGAACTTCCTGGTCTCAAACTAACAACTATGCAGCTATGCCTTTACCTTCTCCGGCAACTTTCTCAGCGACCAACACACCGTCTCCTTTTATCCCTCCTTCTGTTTCTATCCCAGTCGGTGGTTTGTTGCCTTCTTCAAGTTCAAATCAAAGCAACTTCGCCCCGCCTAAAGCAGCAATGATGGGTACTCCTTCAACTCGCTCTTCAGTCGCTAATCCATATGGAGCAATAGCTGCAGCAGGACATGTTTCACCTAAATTCCAACAGCAATCTTTCGCTCAAGCTCAACAACAGCAACAGGAAGAAGAAAGTCCTTTCGAAGATCCACAATGGGCAAACAAGTTGTTTACTGTTCATCGAACTTTCGAACCTTCTATGCCTGATGAACTGGTTATTTACCCCGGCGACACAGTAAAAATTTTGATGGCTTAGTGAGTGTCTCTCGTCTGCAGGCAGATTAATGAATTGACATGCTATGCGTAGTGATGATGGATGGGTATTGGGAGAGAACTTAAGCGCTATGCAGAATGGTGTTCCTACTCGAGGTGTTTTCCCTAAGGATTGGTGAGACGATTTCTCACTTGCTAAGACTTAGCTCAAAGAGGTGTCGGGATTCACAGCGTCGAGGAATTAGCCGCTAAATCTGTGCCTACTATTCATCAAGATGATGTTCCTTTACAATCAGAAGCCTCCAACTTGACTCGAGCACCAACTCTTCCTCCTCTCAACTTAGGTCGCGAGTCGCAATCCTTCACAAGCGCAATGTCGACTCAGCGCCAATCAACTCAATCTCTTCAACCTCAACGATATTCCCTTGCGCCTCAAACGGCAGAAGAGGATCGAAATCAATTAGCGAGAATATCAACCTCTTCTTCCCTCAATGGAGCTATCGATCGCTTCCCACCTACTCCTCATAACAGACAACTGACACCAGTCAGTGAAGAAGAACGAAGTGCAAGAAGTTTGAAAAGGACTTCAAGTCTGATGGCTAGCAAAGATCAAGATTTGTTTGCTCAATTGGGTGAAGTCATGCAAACTGGGGACAATGATGAGGATGCAGAGGATGACAAGGAGAAGAAGATCGAAGAGAAGAAGTGAATATTTAGATTGTGATTTGTCATCGTTATTTTCTATTTCGCCATTGTATAAAAATATCGTCTGCATTGCTCTTGCTCTTAAACTGTCGAGACTACTGTCGTTTCTTTTGTGCAGCACCGCGTGATGGACCAAGCCATTTCCGCATTTTGACTTGAAAAGGGTTCTCTTGTTACGATTACCTCGCGGCCCTGTATACCTGTCTCGTGCTTCTAATATCACCATCTCTTGCTCTCTAGCAGTCCTAATCTGTCCTACACTTGAATGAGCGCTTTCCTGACGAATGCATCGCGGTCTCACAAAGTTGCGGGCGCTGCAATTCTTGCTTGTGTAATCTTGTCCTTATCATACTTTGGTCAATCCTCTGCACCTACGCAATGGCCTTCAGCACTCAGTCGAACAGGCGCAAGAGGTGCTCGTTTCGTTCTTCCCTCTACAACTGATCGAATCAATCATGCGGAAGAGATCTATCAAGTATCAGTGGATGGAAGGAAGAAACTGCTGCAGAAATTGGGTCCAATCAAAGAGATACATTCTTTCCCTACTACAAGACAAGATCCGCTGCATAGGCTGTATATGCTTTGGGATTGGTTTCCCGCTAGTTGGCCGTGTCCTTGGGAGCTTGAAAGGGTAGGAGTGATAGGCGATGGAGGGAAATGGGTGTGCGGTGCCGAGAGGTTGGTGAAAGTGCCAGAGTAAGAGCAGGTCTTACTTTCAGCTCTCGTTGATATCTCATTAGAGCTTTAGCTGTGTCATCTATTCTTTCGGCGTGGAACAGCAATCTTCTTTCGAAGCTGCTCTACTAAAGCGGTCGCCGCACTGCAAGATTTGGGCATACGTGAGCATGTCTGCCTCAATGGCTTTCATTTGCTTACAAGAAATTCTTGTCAGGATTTCTCAGTGACATCTGTGCGTTCTTGGCACATCTGAACCTTCCTCATTAGCTCAGTTTCAGCGACGAATTTACAGATTGGGCCAGAAATCAAAAATGACGCTGAACTGAACTCACGAGTCAAATTCACCCCATACCGCTTCGATGATGTAAATCTAGCCCAAACAAAAGACAACCCAGAAACACATACCTTAGCCTATATGTGAGCGCCCTTTCATTTATCGAGAGACCAAAAACGAGATCAGCCTACAGTATGAAAGAGAACGGTCATTCGTTTGTGGATCTGCTCAAAGTGGATATCGAAGGCTCAGAATTCGCTGTACTGAAAGAAATAGTGGATGGTGCCAAAGGAGGACCTCTGCCTTTTGCTCAGCTACAGTTAGAAGTTCATGCATGGTACGACGAGAGCGAAGTCGCTTTCTCTGACTACTATGAATGGTGGGAGATGCTAGAAAAAGCTGGTCTACGTCCCTTCAGATCAGAACTCAATTTCCAGTCCGCAATGACAAGAAAACTTCCCGATGTGATTGTCAGTATGCTTTTAATTTGCTTGCGACTTCTTACTGAACTTTCGCCGGCAGGAATACTCGTTTGTGAATATCAGAGCACCATCTTACATTACTCAAGATAAAGTATGAAGAAAATGTCGCGTCAATGTTTCAATGTATTCAATGTTGATAAATGTACAAAGTCAGCAAGTCCACATGCCAATTCCATTATTACAACAAAGGCCTGTATCTATAGTCGTTTCGTTGCGCTATCTTTGATTCATAACAATCTCACGTGTGCGATTTGCGAAAAGTATGGTTTTAAGCTGAATCCCAAACCACGGTCCGTGCAGCTATGTGTATAAAAATGCATGCATCGCTCAAGACGAGTGTTCATTTAGGAATCTCGCTATCACGGCAAGGCAGCGGCCCGCACAACGTTGAGAAATCAACGCGACTCTCTTCACGCGTAATTAGATTACCTTTTTTGAGATAATGCTTCGCGTCTTGCTCTTGCACCATTCTTTCTCTTCTCGTCGTTCATTCTACTGTCGTTTGAAAATCTTCTGCACAAAATGCTTCTCGCGCGCGTTACACTTCTTTCTCTCGTCGCTTTCGTATCTGCAAGCAGTACTTTCGTTATCCGTGGCCGGAACTCGGATGTGAACTGTGGAGAGGGGACTTCAGACGACTACAACACTGGATTCAATGATGTGCGTATTCTTTTGCAAAAATTGCGCGCGTCGAATAAACTGATCAAATTCATAGGGACACAATACAGCTTACAACGATGGCTACAACTATGCCTATTCCAGCTCACAAGCAGATGATCAATACAACGACGGATATAAGTTAGTATCGCGTCTGCTCAGATTATTCGCATGTTGATTTCCTAGAATAGTTCTGGAGTCATTGGGTCAGCTTCGACAATTACAATGTACCTGTTCACTAGTTGACGGAGATTCGTACAGTCAACAGAATGGCCAGCCGAGCGAATCTCCTTACAAACCTACATACATGAACACAAAAGACATTCCTTCGCAGACAGCACAAACATGCAACACTTCTTACAATGAGGGCTTTGCTGCAGGTTACAGCAGATCTTCTCAGGATCAAGGATATGAAAACGCACTATCGACAAGCTACGCAAAGGGTTATAGGGCAGGATATGCTGCGGCTGCGGTTCCAAAGCCTGCTCCGACAGCTGGTTCGGCGAAACGAGCCAGGCAGGTAAGCTCATATTGACGGCTTAGCCAAATATCGCTGACGCGAGACTATGTAGAGACGCGCTCACCGAAAGATCCGAAACGATCACTCGGAAGTTTGGTAGACGGGAACATTTCTGTGAAGCGAAACAGGTTGTACGTAGTCGGAACAATGTAGAGCTGCTGGCAGCATACGCAGAGCAAAATAAAAACTCGAGTCCTTACCTAGCGACCATCCGCATCTCGATCTGTTGCTGATTGGTACATCTCCCAATTCTGTGTCGTATCAAATTTGCTCACCATTCATTGGAAGTCTGCATATGGTCAGCCTTCCTTACAAATCAGTCAACGAATCAGCTTCGAAGACTATTTTGCTCTTGCATGGAGGCAATTCAAGCTCAGGAGAATGGGATCAAGTCGCAGAACACCTGAAAGACTATCATCTATTACTTCCTGACCTCCATCATACTCCAGAATTAGTCGACACTTGGTCTTTCGCTGTTCTTGCTCCTTTGCTTGCTTCCATCATTACTTCGCAAGCCCACAACGGCCAGGTAGATCTAGTCGGCTTCTCAGCAGGCGGCTATCTTGCAATCTATCTAGCAGCGCATCATCCTACATTGATAAGAACCGTATTTGTCAGCGGCAGCCACACATCCTCGGGTCAAGGAGCTTCGTCTCTAGGAATCCTGCTTGGTCTAGAAGGTTTCATTCAAAGTGTTGCACCTAAATGGGCTTTCCTTTTTGTGGTCAAGCATGTAGACAAGCAGATTAACGGGGAAGAGTTGTACCGTCAGATTCACGAGAATCCAAGGGCTGGCGGAGTATTTCAAAGAGGAAGAGCAATTGCTACTGCTATTGAAACAGAAGTCCCTCAATCAGTATGGGAAAAGGTGGAGGGAAGGACTTTGCTAGTAGCAGGAGGAAACGAGTTTAGGTTGAACAGAATGTGCATCCAAACGGCTTGGCTGAAGAAAGGGAACAGCGAAAGCCGAGGGTATATTGTCCCAAATCAACCACATCCTTGGAATCAATCTGAACCTGCTCTGTTCGCGCAAGGAATCTTGGCTTGGATTGAAGGGAGAGATCTACCAGCGCAGTACGAAGAGGTGACGTAGTATGGAATACCAATGAAGAGGAGCCATTGTATATACAAGCATATTATATATCATTGTCATGACTTCGAGCAAAGAAGTATGTCAGGAGAGCTATCTGTCCAGTAGTCAAGCCTTCAAGCATTGCAAACAGACGTGTGTCATCCTTCAGTACTCTTTCTGCAGCACATAGGGCCGAAACGGTCGCTTGGCGGACTTCAGTATTTGAGGATGCCATGCCCTTTAAAAACAAAAACAGATGTGAGTCCCGAGGCATGGTCAGTACCATGCACTCACGGTCAGTAATAGACCCTTTGTGGCTGGTATCTCGTCCTCCAGTACTTCTGCAGGTAAGCGCAGTAACACACTGCCAAGCGATTTCATTGCGCCAGCGAAAGACATCGCAGCTGAGTTGGACAGCTCTGAGTGATTTGAAAGAAAGTCGAGTAGAGTTCCACGGAGACACATGAGTGCATATAGAGGATCGATGTGGTCGAGGTAGATTGCAAGTATAGTACGTGAGGCGATCATTGCCTGGTTCAAATTTTAGTGAAGGCAATTCAAAATGAGCTGGAGTACATACCTCACGGAATAGATGATGGACTGGAATATTCAAAAGTAGAGAAAACATTGCAATCTCTTGGCCCGAAAACAGAGTAGCTTCATGTACTACTAGATCTTTCAGCAGTGCCAAAGCAGCTTCAAGTTGTGCGATAGTAGGTCCAGCTACGTTATCGTCGCTCTGGAAATCCCTCAGAGTCTAATTGAATGCACTATAGGTGGAAGCTTACTGGTAACTTCAGAATTTCCTGTATGGCCATGAACAGCCTATTGAAAAGTTTGTTCTTCGTCCAAAATTGCTGATTTAAATCCGGCGTTGCTTTCGCTGCTCCGTCTGAAACATCGTGATCTGCTGAAAGACGGCGCAATCGCAATATTGATTCTCGCTCAAGTGTTCCCTTCGCCAGAGCATCGATCAGGCTATCTATGATCTGCAAGTCTTCAGGTGTTGAAGTGTTCAGAGCCTCGGGCATCTCTTTCACTAGAGCAGAAAAGATCAGCGAGGGAATTCGGTACGTAGAGCTAAGTACTCACGTTCCGTCGAAGCAAGCCACCAAGAATGAACACCGAGCTCGTCTTCGTAGCTCCAGGGTTTCTCTTCTTTCTCAGCAGGACTATTTTTCAACTCCTGATCTTTCAACTGCATTCCTTTGAGGCGATCTAATAAACTCTTCTTGACCGGAGTTACAGGATCTTCTTCAACTAATTCTAACAATCTTTCAGCTGCTTGTTCGGCTTGAGATGCTTGTGAAGCCATTGCTGCTTCTACCATTCCTCCATCGAAAGAAGCGTCCATTTGATCTTGATCTGACTGCGAAGAAGGTAATGAAGCAGCATCCAAATCGTCTGATTGTTGTCTTTGCACTGACACTCGTTTAGCAGTTGGTGTAATAGGGCCTTTCTTCATTGACGGGCTTTGCTGAATAGACGCGGGACGGGATTTGGGTACTGTTTGACGAGCTTGTGGGGGCGATTCCCTGCTTGAGGCAGCCGAACGAGAAGAGCTTGCTGATTCTGCTCTTCCCCTGGCTGATGCAGAGGAGACATCGATAGTTGATGCTGTACTTGTTCTTGCGCGAGAATATATTGATTGCCGAGAAGAAGGTGATCCATTAGCTGTTTTTATAGTGGAGGTAGAGGAAATACGACTGTGAGTTGTTTGTGATGGAGGAGATGTAGAAGTACTCGATGCTGCCGAAGGTGGACTAGCTCTCGGTTTGATAGGTGGTGAAGACGTAGCCGGAGCGGTTGACTTCTTTGCTGCAATCATCGCTCTTACGGAAGGTCGTTTAGATGTATCAGGTTTCGAAGTGCTCGAATTTAATCCATTGACTGATTTTTGTACTTGAGACCGAACAGCTGGATCTAAGCCATCCAATAATTGCTGAGCTTCTTTTGGCCAAAGAGGTGAGAAGACCCAATACGCTGCCCTTGAAGCTTCCCTTACTCCTGCAGTAGGATCCGTTATACCTTTCTGCAAGATCTTCACGAAGACAGCTAGACCGCCTGTAGTTTCTATTGCTGTCTTGGCTGATTCGCCATGTGTGCTGAGCATCGTTTTGGTATGTACAGCAGAAGCTTGACGGATAGATATAGGTTTGGCTTGCATACCCTCCCAAAGAAGATTCAAGCCTTTGTAAGAATAGGAACAATGAGCGATAAGTAAGCCCATGGCGACTTCTGAAGCTTGAACGACTAATTTCTTTGTTTGAGCTGCGATCTTTAGTAGAGCATTGAGTGCTGATTCGTAGAAAGGGTCGAGAGAGGTTTTAAGATGTTCAGCTAATTCGCCTAGGAGATTGCATGTCGCTGTAGCTAGCGTTGTACGGAGAGAAGTTGACTATTTACGCAGTGAGCCGAATGTATAGAAGATGGGAAATTCAGCTAACGATTTTAAGGATATCATCCATTACTAGCTTAAGGCCAGCTAGAAACGAGTCCAAATATGTGACATGAGCGTCACTTTTGAGCATGCCTGAGATACATGTCAGCCGGAGAGCAATTAATGCTGGGTTAAGCTTACCTCTTATCCGGTTGATGTATTTGTCGCGCGGAATCCAGTTATGCTCTGTTTCTTTGCCGGCAAAAGATTCAGTCATTGCTGCAAATTCTGACTCCATATCTTTAGGTGAGGCAATCTGTACGTGATGAGACCAAAATTCTAGTGCTGAATTGCACAAATTTGATACTTCACGCACATAGACTGTTTGTACCGAATCGAGTGGGGTGCCAACTGCGGAAACTATACTGGTAGTACTTGCTGTCCGGTTGCTTGCGCTGGGAGTCCCTTCAGGTACTCCTAAGCCTAATTCTTTCGGTGCAGCTAATAGCCCAGCAATCAACTCTTCCGCTCCTCTGATACTATGTTTCGACAATTCTTTCTTTAAATCAGCTCTTGCTGCTTCCGGAACTGCAGGATCGGCAAAAATGACTACCACAGTGTCCCTTGCTGTTTCCCTAACTTGAGAATCTGAATCTTCCAATGTTGCTAAAAGACAAGGAACCCATTGTTTCAGTGGAAGGTCAGGGTTGTCTTTCCTTATTTCGCGAAGGTACACCAAGCATGATTCTCTTGTTCTAGCTTGTTTGGAAGAGAAACCTTGATCTTTGACTATGCTCTCCAAAGTCTTCAATGACGCATCTTCACTTGTTTGGAAATTCAGACAAGTCTTGCCCGTTACCAACAATGCTCGGCCAGCAAGATCCCTGATTCTCTTGTTTGAATCACCCAATTTATCCATGAGTGAACCCTTGATCAACAAGTTTATAGCTTTGAGTAAGGACGCGTTGGAATCGATCAAAGGCCAGAAATGAAGGAGACATCCAATGCTTGCAGTAACGATGTGACTGTTGGAGGAAGAGAGACCAGTCTGAAGCGTGGACAGGGCAGAAGCGAAGGTATCACTTTCAAGCGGTTGTGTGCGAGTCCGCAATTCATCCCCTAGGGTATTGATGGCTTCAGTCATCACAAGCGCAGAGGTATAAAGATCAAGCAGGCACAGCGGGAATCATCCAAGTCGTGATATTTCGCTGAGATTGCTCAAGCATGTTGTTCTTGCTCCAGCACACCCTTCTCGCCTCCGATAGTCTTCATCTACTCTACTCTACTGTGTTGGACATAAATTGACCTTCTAGACCAGCTGCAAGATGCACCGCTCGCTGTTATCTGCCTCCAAAGCGAGTCATGCATAGATTTGTGCTGTTATCTTTTTCTTACTGTTGATCTGGGACAGAGAGCTGGCCGAAAGCCTGTTCGACAGTTAAGGCATGCTTCAACCCAGGTCCGTGTCCTGTACATCTTGTGTTTCGATGATCTGTTCTGACTCGTGCATTAGCCAAACTCAAGCTATACAGCAGCTTCACATCCGGACGAACCAGCTCCTTCAGAAGTACAAGAAAAACTAGCTCGGCATGCTAGAGTAACGCTCAATACTTATGCCCGACCTTCAATGATACTACAAAAGGGCAAAGGATGTAAAGTGTGGGATACTCAACAGAGGGAATATTTGGATATGACTGCTGGAATTGCAGTCAACGCTTTAGGTCATGCGGATGAACAAGTAGCTGCTGTCATGTCCGAACAGGTCAGTTTCCTTCTTCCTCTGTCTCTAAGGAAGCTCGTGGATCTGAAAGCGTACTGTTAGGCTCTCAAATTAGTACACTGCTCAAATCTCTTCCATAATGAATGGTCAGGAGAATTAGCAGACCTAATAGTCACTCGAACGAAACAACATGGTGGTTTAGGTTTCCCAGATCCAAACTGTTCTTCAACCGCAACTACTCATTCTACCGAATCTTCAAGTGGTTTGAAAGTCTTCTTCGCCAATTCAGGTACAGAAGCCAACGAAGGTGCATTGAAATTCGTTCGAAAGTTCGGGAAATCAAACAATAAGAAAGACAAGACGGAAATCGTTTGTTTTACTGATGGATTTCATGGAAGATCAATGGGCGCTCTCAGTGCTACCAGTCAACCGAAATATCAAGAACCTTTCGCTCCGCTTATACCGGGTTTCAAGGCAGCAAAGCTGAATGATTTGGGATCGATTGAGGATCTGATAACAGAGAAAACCTGTGGTGTTATTGTTGAGCCGATACAGGTGTGCTCTCAAGATCTGTGCACTTATGTTGTGCTGAATGATCCGGTGAGCGCACAGGGTGAAGGCGGAATCATGGAAGCGAATGAACCTTTCTTAAGAGCTTTGCGGAAACGGTGTACAGAAGTAGGAGCAGCTCTCATATACGATGAAATACAGGTACGGCAGCTGTTTCACTGAGTCTACTAGCCTGACGATTATCTCAGTGCGGCATCGGTCGGACAGGCAAACTTTGGGCGCATTCTCTCTTCCCTACAGATTGCCATCCCGATATAGTAACGATGGCTAAACCTCTGGCGAACGGATTGTGCATTGGTGCGATACTCATGCGGGACGCAATAGCAGATGTCATTAAACTAGGTATGCTTTCCCACTTCTCCTGTGTTACATATCATGAACATGTGTTCTAGGCGACCATGGAACGACTTTTGGAGGTCAACCACTTCAAACTCGAGTAGCCCATCACGTCTTTGGTCGAATAGCAGATTTCTCTTTCTTAGATCAAGTCAGTCAAGTTGGCGATCTCCTACATTCTCGGCTATCCAAACTTCAAAACTATTTCCCAGATTTGATTGCTGGTCCTGTTCGAGGACGAGGCATGATCCTTGGTGTTCCTTTCAAGAACCATGATCATCCAGGCAAGATCGCCAAACTCTGCAGGGAAAGAGGTCTGCTGTTATTGACTTGTGGAAATGGAACTATGCGATTTGTTCCTAGTCTGACCATCACAGAAGAAGAGATGGAAAGAGGTTGTGATATCTTTGAAAGCGCTCTGACGGTCTTAAGCGAAGAAAGTGTACCGAAACAACCTCCTTCGGGTCAAATGATGAGCGATTGAATGTACTCATTGCAATCGAAGCAGTCGGCCTTTTGGCAAATCATTGCCTTGTTTCCGGATTATGATAACGGTCAAGCATGTTGCAGGCCGAAAATCTATTCATAGGATGCGTGAAAGATGTATCAAATGGCTGTATTAGAATTGCGCCGATGCAGTGGACCGCGATAAATACAATGCAGTCTAAATGCTCAATCATGCAAGAGTTCTTGTTGTTCATCACTCATCTTCTTCCCCTACACGCTTTCCATTGAGATACGAAGGACTCGGTCTGATGCCCAGATCCGCTGCTGACGGAATTGGGGGCGCTGGAGGAGGTTGAGGAGGAGGTGTCGAAGCCTGTCAATCAAGATTGGATGCCAATTAGAGAACACTCACGGCAGCCTCTTAGACTCACAGCATCCAATGAATTTGATACAACTACGGCAAAGAGTAGACCGCCAATCATGACTAATCAAAGTATCAGAAAGATCTTGTAAAGACAAATATCGAAACTTACTCAATATCCTCCTTGTTTGCTCCCATTTGTGGGCTTCTAAATCAGCTCGTACATCTGCCAGAGCTACAGTGTACTTGTTATCGAGATCGATAATCTTCAACGCTAGATCTTTCTGGTCGTTGAGTGATTCTTCTTTATGTGAATTGAAATCGATTTGTATCCTGATTTTCCCTTATTCTCATCAGCTACCAAAATGACCACTAAGACCACAGAGAACATACGTATTTCTAACGGTTTGCATGTCTTCCCTCAATTTCTGATTGAAAGCATCTATATCCCTCTGCAAACTTCCAGTCTGACTTCTTAAAGCCATTGCATCATTTCTAGCTTGAACTTGTACTTCTGTTCTCAATTCATCCAAAGCAGCTCGAAACAAATAAGCTTCATTCTCCATTTCAGCTTTCGCAACCAATTCGTTTGCAACTCTAGATTCTTCAATCATTAAAAGTGATTTAGTTCCTTTCATTATTGCTTCACTTGAACCTCTGTTGAACCCTGATGAAGAAAGTAAGGAAACGAATTTATACGTGTTGAAAGGATGATTTGAATGAGGTAGAGTTGCTGTTTCGGCGTTTGGTAAAGGTAAACCATTGACTGTTGTCGTTGAAGAAGAAGAAGAGGAAGAAGAGGAGGAAGAAGAAGCGATAGGTAAGGAGAGTTGTAGAAGGTTGTCAGATGCAGATGGACCAGGCTGCTTAGGCGACAATTCACTCTGTGAGATGATTCTTTGAACAGGAGGCAAATCTTGTGCTTGATGCTCCAGTACTGGTGTATCCTCTTGCTGCCTTTCCTTGCCTTTGAGTGATGCAGATGAAGGCATAGAAGCCAAGTGCGGTATTATACGCGAAGACTCGATAGAACTCGTTGATGCTGCCGCTGGTCCAGCTGTAGCATAGGTCCTTATCAGTCTCTTGCTCAGGCTCTTCATAGTCTTTGACCTCGAGATCACGTTTCGAGAGCAACCCTTGCTTTCCAAACGTGTTTCTGTGAGATTTCTTGGTTCGTGACTGCCACTTGTATACTTAAGGGCCTTATGGCAGAAGCACAGGCGCCTCTGCCCAAGCAAGGCAGCTCATCAGCAGCAACGCAGAAACGACCTTCGCTTAGCCGCCAATCCACAAATGATGCTCAAGACTATTATCAGGATGACCTGTTCTCTGATCTGACCTTCTTAGATTTACTCGTATGTCTCCTCCTTTGCCAACTACTGCTGCTTCATGTGTCAAAACCTGAATGGCTCAATAAACACAGGTCGTCATTCAATCTCATATTGACAACTACACTGGTCTCATCAGCGAGAAAGTCAAAGAAAGATCAAAAGAATGGAAAACTCGAGCTGAACTAGTTTTAACTAAACGAAGTCTGAGTTTCAAAGATTTGCCAAATGAAATGGGTAGACGAACGGAAGCTACTGCAGAGAAAGTAGAAAGAGAGGTTCAGAAGTTTAGGGAGAAGACTTTGCAGCGTTTGAGCAAAATCCAGCAAAAGTGGAATGAACAGCAAGTCGTTTCTTTGAGAGACAAGTTGTCCTTCTTGTTTGGTGTTATGGTCAGTTCGATTGATCGCCTAGGTCAAATAATTGATCAGACGGAGTGTCAATAGAATGTTGCTGTCTCTACTCTCTTGATCGGATTCCGACCACAATGGATGTAAGTTGCGTTATTTCGTGATGTCTCTGATCTTAGGCGATTCTTTCAGTCCTCTGGCTTACACCTTACAATCGATCTGGCTACTTCCCGTTCGTGTCTTCACCTACAAAAGCAAGAACTATGTTAGTCTACTTGAATGTTATACCTTATTTCCTAGCTGATTGCAATTCGTAGCATTATTTTCTGTTAGACAGCTGCTACCTGATCAACTTCCTTTGTCTCATCTTCTTATGGTTCGCACCTGATTCAACGCTACTCTTCTCTGCCTGCTATGCGTTATCACATGGTCCGTTAGCTTCGGCAGTAGCGACAGTACGTTTTCCCCTTTGAAGTATATCTGTCGCTCATACGGTTAATAGTGGCGCAATTCACTCGTTTTTCATTCTTTGGATAAAGTAACCAGGTCTGTCATTGGGTTTTCTTCTGCTTATATAAGCTAATGATCATCCATGATTGGACAGTCTCTTCATTCACATGTATCCTGCTTTCCTCTTCACCAGCATAGTCCATTTCCATCCTACCGCTAAGATTGACTATCCTGCAATTGCGAAATTGGACAAATTAGATATCTGGCAGACCATCTTGAGCTCTTCTTTCGTTTGTATGGCTCTTTTTTCGTTTGACCTTAGAAGGAGAAGGCTAACACAGAAATAACATAGATTTATCATGGCAATTTGCTTACTATCATTTCGTTATCGTCAAGAGGAAGGAAAAGATTGAGAAACAAGGCAGAGTAACTTCCTTCACTTAGTGCGTCTCGATGCCCTCTATCAGCTTGTATACCTGATTTCAGAGCACCTTTGACGTACAGTCTATTGAAGCATGATAGAGGATGGATTGGGAAAACTTTGCAAAAGATTCCTCCTGCTAAGAGAGAAGTTTCTTTTATGTGTGCTCAATACGTGTATGTCTTTTCACTCTCTATCTCAGTGGAGATATGAAGTGATGAGAGGTATACAGGTACACAGTCATCACTATGCTCCCTGCTGTAATTTGGTTCTACACTTCTTGCGCTTGGAGTAGCGCTTATCTCATTCTGTTCGTCTAATCACCGTCAGACCGTTTATGTACTAATATTCAATAGAATCTTTACTGTGTCCGTCTGGAACGGAGCATCTTTCTATCTGACCGTACGCCTCAGCTTAATCCAATCTGATCGTGAGCTGACCGAAGAATCACAGGTCTTTGGCCGTCGATTTGAGAAAGAACTCATTGCACTAAGAAGAGAAATGGAAGCTCTGCAAGTTCAAGTCCAATCTGGAAATCCTGATAGTCCGCAAATGACTCCAATAGTCAGTCCTTTAGTCCATCCAGCAGGAGTAAGTTTCTCTTTTCATTCAACGCGGGAAACAATACCTTATCAGGATTATGAACAGGGAGATAGTACAGCTATGAGTCCTTTGGTCTTACCCGCTATCCCTGAAAAACAGGATGAAGTAATGGAACCCCTTGATCTGAACAAGGACAACAGCAAAGAAGAGGAAGATGGCAATCGATCGCACGATTCGGGTGAATTGATTGACAAGGAAGAAGCTTCTGCTGCTTAGATGGAACAGAACAGTACTCTAGTAGTTTTGAAATATGTGTAATTATATGGTCTAATTTCTTCTCTATGTGATGAGAACTCTATTCAATCCGCTGTGGTGACTTAATATATCCGAAGCCCTCGCCAGCGCATGGAATATAGCCAGCTGTCGCCTTTTGATGTAGGAACTACATCAGTACGAAGCAATTTGAAGTCTCGTTTCTTGCACCAAGACACCTATACTGGTTTTAATACTGCTCGATAAGCTTCATGGAAGACTGACGTCATCCCAATTGTTGGTCTGCAGCAAAATATCGGTGCCCGACTCTCTTGCCTGAAGAACATGAGCTCCTTCACGGCAATGAAGAGAGTTGTACATACCTGGTTGATCATGGCCTGTAGCAGAACATGCGTTTGCTCTTCGTCGACCACCTCTGGCTGGATTGATATGATGATGCAATACCAGCTAGGTTGAAGTTCCTCTTCGCTGAAGACCTGTAGATCCCTTAGCAGATTAACACCGACAAAGCCAGCTAGATAAGAGCAACGAACTTGATTAAAGATAGCAGTATCTGTGGTGGAAATCGTAGCAGAAGGTGGGTAAAGCAGAACACAACCATCAGTCATTATGTCCGTAAAGCTGAAGGCAAGAGCAGCTTTGCGTGCCGCTGCTGTACGGATCTGGTAGCGAGCTACAAATACAATCAGTTGAAGTCAGATTTGTGGACAGCAAATGTACCAGTCCATCTATCATTCTGTGACGACACAAATCAATTTGTGTTTAGAAAGGTTCGCATGAGTCGCTCACTGGCAGTTTGACAGTATGAGGGACACCAGAAAGGGGTACCAGATGACGAGTAGGCATTGTGAAGACAAAACAATGTTGTCCTCCGAATCAAAGCAGATGTTGAAGATAGGATGAAGGTAGAAAAGAGAAAGAGAGAAAGCAGCATAAGAGCACAGTTGTCATAGCTCTGCTGCGATACACTATATTCCGTTCGATAGAAGCGATGCTCAAGAACGTGCAACAATCGGTAAGTCGTCGGTAAAAGAAACGCAATGCCTTTCATTGAGTCCGCGGCCGGCGCATACAGTACCAATCAGCAGTTCCACCTCCAAACGCGGGTAATTTACCAGGATGTTCGATTTGGAAGCCTTTAGATTTGTAGAAGGCAACCTGCACCGCTCAAAATTTCAGCTTGAGAACGTTCGCGGAAGAGAGACTTTGCACGTTAGGTTCAGTGGTCGCCTCCAGAATAACATCAACGCCCTGTTCGTCAGCCTGTTGACAGATGAATGACCCATGAAAGCACATCGACAAAGGGCTCACCCTCTTAAAAACTGCATCTAGCAATGCACCCCCGCATCCTTGCTTTTGAGCATCAACACTAACAGCGAGAATCATGATCTGCCAACTTTTCTTGGTCAATCCATTCGGATGGACTTCATCGTCCATGCGATGTACAGCAGGAAGGAGCTGACCCAGACCGATCAGCAGGTAACAGCCGCTTAATCAAGTGGACTCACTTCTTCCTCTATATACTTATGTCGGGCAGGATCTTTAGCTTGCCAGGCTTTGTCCTCCTCTCCAAAGTGTCCACCAGCCGTAGGATCGTACTCTGTTCCAGGTCCAAAGCACATTGCTACGCCTTTGTTATCTTCGAGCGTGAATACTGTGCCTTTTGCTCTTGCAACTGCGAGTCTGGCGCGGAATCCAGCTATATACCCAAATTGACAATGCCCAACCAACAATGCTCGAAAGAATGACTGACCTTCCCATCGCTCAGCATTGCCCTTGTACTGAGACAGCTATTAGCTTTTGTAGATAGAAAAGCTATACAGAAGGGACTTGCAGGACACCCATTAATCTGTTGCCCAAATCCTGCGCACTCTCTGAGCTGGAGAGGCCACAGAATGCGTATCATGCTTACGATCTACCTCTGGCGATAGGCTACCAAAGGATCTGGCTACCATCGCTGCAATCCGTTTTACATCCTCGTCTGCCTCGGCGGAGTTTGAACAGACAGCACCATCGAAGGCAGAGTTGTAATTACCTGATAGATTCTCTGCAACCGATACTTTATGCTGGATAGCCATATTTGGACGTTATGGAACAAGGAAGCGAGCGAGCGGGAAGTCAAGATTACAAGATTTTCGATTAGCTCCGCTGCTCGCTGAGCAAGCAGTCCGCAACTGTTATTTTTGGTCACGAGACGCGTTATCTGATTTCCCAATACATCCGAGTCTCACATGTAGTCGAGCTAGTTCTGAGCCTCTTCGCTAGCGCTCTCCTTTTCCTCTCGCTTCTTTGGGTCTCTTGTGCTTACTAACTGATCTGCCATGTTGTGCGCATTCATATTCTTCGTGCCTTCGCCGCTACGCGAGAAACCACAGAGAGGAAAGACGAACCTTGAACGCGGTGGTCATAGTCTTATGACGATCAGACAGAAGAAGAAGAAGAAGGGGAGAGGAAGAAACAGAAGAATCAGAGAGATAGGAGAGTCAGAATAGATCGAATGCAGCACCGTCAATACAGTATGCTGGCAGCAACGCGCTTGTAGTAAGATTCGCACACATACAAATTCAAATGAACGCATCAAAAATAGTCGGATATCTTTCCTTCACTGACTTCGTGGCCGACGCATACAGTACCAATCAAGAGTTCCTTCCTGGAAAGCAGGAATTTTGCCGGCGCGTTCGAGTATAAAGCCTTTTGACTTATAGAAAGCGACCTGTGACGCAAGATTTGAGCTCAGTAACACTTAATGAGGAGATGTGTTGCCCACATTCGGCTTCGTGCTCGCTTCCAGTAGCACATCGCAATCATGCTCGGCAGCCTAGCACAACATGAGTGTTTGCGAAGCGCAACTGACTCAGGTAGCTAACCTTCTTAGCAACCGCTTCTATCAGTGCACCTCCGCAACCTTGACGTTGCGCATCGACGTCAACAGCGAGGATGAAGAGATGAAAGTTCTTCTTGGTGAAATCGTTGGGAAAGACTTCTGAATCGAGATGATGTATAGCGGGCCAGAGCTGATTTCACACGGATTTCAGCTGTAATTCACAATACACAAGTTGTAACCTTACTGTTTTATCTAGAAAATGATCTCGAGCTGGATCTTTGGCTTGCAAAGCTTTATCTTCTTCGCCAAATTTTCCGCCAGCCTTGGGATCAAAACTCTTTCCTGGACCAAAGCAGATTGCGACCCCTTTGTTGTCTTCAAGCGTGAAGATTGTACCGACTTCTCTTCCCACTGCGACTCTGGCGCGAAATGCAGCTATAGCAAAAGGTTAAGATGAGTTTGTATATTGCGGGGTAGAAAAAGCTTAGATGACCGACCTTCCCATCGCTCGACATTGTCCCGATACTAAGAGACAGAAGATTAGATCCATGACCGATGCAGCTTGCCAAACAACTTGCTGGACATCCATGAATTTGCACTCCAAAAGCTGGAGATGCCCTAGATGAGCGATATGATCATTGGATAGTGACCACTATACTCACGATCTATCTCGGGAGACAAGCTACCGAACGCCTTGGCAACCATTGCTCCAATACGAACGACATCCTCATCTGGATTCAGCGGAGTTCAAGTCAGCAGCGTTATCCTGGTCTGGAGTGGTGCGATAAACCTGATAAGTTCTCTGCTACTGATACTGTGTGCTGCGTAGTCATTGCTGGATGGTAAAAGACAAAGAAAGTGGCGGAAAGGACAAGCTATTTATATTTGGTCAACAGGTGCACGTGATGAATTAAGCATCCTACACGTCACGCGTTTCCCAATTCCTATCATGCATTTCCATTACTCTGTGCCAGCAGTCTCTTCCGCTCCTCCTCCAGATCCTCTAATTCCCTTTGAAGCTCCTCCTTGGATTTGATGCCTAGCTTAGCTGTATTTACTGTCAAATCGTCCACAGAAGAGAGTTGCGCTATCTCTTCTTCCATTGCTGGTATCGAATCCACTTTCGCTTGTTGTTCAGGTAAGAGCGTTTCTCCTGCTGTTGCTTTCTCCCTCAATGCCTCGGCCTAGCAATATGTATGGATCAGCAATCTGTTATACCTACTGAGACGCTGCTGACCTGTCTCAGCTTCTTCGTCAATGCCTTGACTCTCTTCTCCGGATCAATCTCCTTCGGTTCTTCTTTGACTTTCACTTCCTCTACATCCCAATCATCAGGCGGTACTTCTTCCTTCTTCTTCTCCTTTTTCTTCTTCACTACCACAGGTACGACAGGAGGAGGAGCAGGTCTGCCAACAACAGCACCTTTAGGTAAAGCTTTCTTTTCCCAATCCAAAACTTTAGCATTCTTGTATTTGCCTACATCTTCAGGTGGTGTGAATCCAGGTCGAACTTTCCTTTCTTTCCTTACTCTATTGCGATTCATGATAAGATATAAGCGATAGAAGGACTAGCGAAGGAGACTGACGTTCCGTCTGGTCTTAAGGATTCAGGAATGACTCGTTCGCTTGAATTGAATTTGGTTGTGATGCCCGAAGTAGATGCGTCTCCTCCGTGTAGTTGTTTGTAAGAGGGAATCATGGCTCTGAACGAGTCTAGGGAAAAAAGAAAGACGAGTTCGAGTGGAAGCTTCGTAGCCGATCGAGCGTTCTCGAGGCTAGGCTACAGCAGAGGCCCGGACACAATGATAGTTTAGGTATAAAGGACCAAGGACCCAGGACCCAGATATAAGCCGCAACGAGCGGTTGAGTGGTGTTTCGAGATCAAGAATTGCTTGGAGCGCAACGTCGAGAGCATCTCATTCTCAGCCAGTGATCACATACGCACCTGCGTCACGATTACATCCTCGTATCCTTGGCAATAACAATGGAGAAATGACTGCCCTTGCAACTGATCTGAGCATGTTTTCATGTTTTGCATTATTCTGACATGGGCACATTGGCCTGCCTATGCAACATCCTTTCAAATAGGCCTTGCTATATCATCCTTCTTATTTATGTTCCGCTTCGTTGTGCTTCAATTGTCCCAATGCTGCAATCAGGTGGTTGCCTGAACATAGCCTGTCTGCGCCGCCCCCCTTTTCTCGTCCTTCTCAAAGGTGCAACTGTATGCACAGATGAAGGGACCAGCTCCTTGATTTGGCACAGAGGAAAGCTTGCCTTGAGACAAAGCATTGATCGATGTTCCTTCACTGCTACTTGCTGTATTCTCTTGCCTTCCTACATCACACGAATTTGTCCTGTATTCTGTTGCTTCGCATATTACACGATGTTGTCCCTTCCAGAACAATCTCGAGGCTCATCCATATGATTGCACAATTCTGTCCTTGTCCGAAGTGTCGTGAACTTTCGATTATTGGCCCTCATTCTCGCTACTGCTTGCAGTGATACAAGTGAATGAAAGATCTCTGCTGGACTTACATAGTTCACCTTGTTCCAGGCGCGATAGGGCTGCCTTGCTGCTAGGAGCTAAAGGAGACAAAAATCTCTCACATTACTAAATCCTCGCCCAGCTTCCCAGGTCCTTTCCGTCTTGTCAGATTTACAGCACCTCAAGAGCTAAGTCTTAGCTGAATCTTGTGCAAGTAATTCTGTGTAGCTCGCGCCAGACATTTAAACGCATATTCGCTTAACAGCAGTAAATGACACGCTCAGAGGTTTCAGTGTGTCTTCTAGCCTCCAAGTACGCCCTCAGGACAGCATTGCGCATGCGCATGACATATTATGCGCATGACGCGCCCTGGTCGTCAATTCAATCGAGCAGCCGATCATTTTTCGATGAATGTTTTTCTCGTTTTCTTTGATGCCTCATTCCTCCGTTTCCCAGATAGCTTTTGTCTTTGCAGTCGAGCGGATTGTCTATCTGAGCGGCCGCTCTTCTCGCTCTGCCCTCATCAGATCCTCAGCCTTCCTCGTATCTTCTTCGCAGAGTAAAAGCTACAGCTCTGCAAAACAAAGTATATATAGGGGCCTGCAAACATTCCGGATTTTGTCATCTTTTGATGTACACACAATAAAATTGGAACGATACAGAGAAGATTAGCATGGCCCCTGCACAAGGATGACACGCATGATCAGAGTGGATTAGACTACGGTCTAACAATTTTTTTTTTTGTAGGGGCGAAAGATAGTGGAAAGAAGAAGGTGACTGAACAGCATGGCTGTCTTTGAGCAAAAAGCTAATTTCTACTATTCGCACTGCTGCAAATAGCGCCAAAGTCATGCCGAAGATCTTGTGAACCATCTGACAAAGGGATTGAGCGAGATTAATACTGATCGCAAGTAGATTTACCGTAGCTAGCATATCACTCTGTGCATGAGATCCCATCGCTAGACCTGTTGTACCCATGACTAATGCAGGAATGACTGGAATTAATCTGAGCTTTGATCATTCAGCGTTGCGTAATCACTCACCGTTTCTTTGGCTGTTCCTTCCCATTCAGATTCCAGCAGCGCCAGAAATCCACCAGACGACACCCTAAAGCTCAAGCATCAGCCGATCATGAATGCTGTATAG
The DNA here is from genome assembly GCA_039545335.1 of Kondoa subrosea. NCBI lineage: Eukaryota > Fungi > Basidiomycota > Agaricostilbomycetes > Agaricostilbales > Kondoaceae > Kondoa > Kondoa subrosea. The sequence continues at coordinate 1,048,259 of BCIN01000003.1, read as the reverse complement.
AGTTTGCCTAATTTACCATCGTCGTATGCTGCATAGTTGGAATCAATGTATTGGTCACATATACACTGCAATATTGCCCACCTTTGTGCAACCAATGCGATTCTGAGCCAAAGAAATTGTGCATCGTAAAGGTATTGATCTAATAAGCGTTATAAGGCTCGAATGCGACGAAAGTGATGAGAGACCGACAATACCCCAGCACATGATCATCCAGCTATCCAAATAATCCTGGCTAGTCTTTCGCTTCGCCAGCCAAGGTTGGCCGTATCTTATCATGATGAGAAGACAGATGCCATAAGCTTGAAAGGCGCTACCCATGATGAAGCTGAAAGAGGCATCACTTTCAAGTGTTGACTTGGTTATCAGACAGCTCACTGAGCAAGACATTGGCCCAGGTAGTCATCTGGAGGTGGATCATTGAAGCCTATAGACGTCGAGTCTCATAAACAAGACGACAGGAAAAGTTATTGCTTCAAACATACAGACTAAATACCATTGTCAGCTCCAGGCGAACAGTAGACGAAGGTAGCTTACATCCGAGAGCTGTTATAGCACCAAGCACAATCTATATGCATTTCAATACAGGAAAGATCTTGCCGAACTGACTATGCGCTAAGCGCGAGGTCGCGAATCAATCTTCCATTCATAAGGTTTGAGAAAGATGCCGCATCCGACTTGCGCAATCAAATAGAAGAAGAGGAAGTATGCTAGACTACCATGAGCCGTGTGATAGAAGGTTCGTCGTCCATGGTGATGCTTTCAGAAGATCATCACATGAGAAAAGCAGACATCGATCTGCGTGAAACATACAGCGAATTGGATGGCCACTATCGACAAGAGGCGATTGTCATCGAGACAGAGGCAAAGATATGTGAATACAGAAAAAAAACAAAACCAAATACAATCCAGGTTTGCACCAATTCCCGGAGTCCAGAATCAATCTGCTGGGGATACAGCGGACAGAACAGCGTCCTAGCTTTCAGACGAGATAGGTTTTGTGACACGGCTGTTGCCCGTTAGCCGACGAATCACACCACCACTCGATTCAAGCCGTGCCTGTCCCAACAGCGTAACGACCTTATACCCGGACTTCCCAAAAGTGATGCAATGGAAAGGAAGAGAGAGATCATATGAAAGCTGTCGCTGCTCAGCCCAAAAGAAGTTGAAGGAAAGAGGACGATAGATCAAATGCTCGTTATTCTTCCGTCGCTTGATTGAGCGACTCACGCAACAACATGCCAGCGTGCTGCATCTGCACACGCGAAAAGAATGACAAGAGCCACAGAGGAAGAGGGAAGAAATTGGAAGGAAACGCGGAGCGATGATTTGGCTTGCAAGATTCGCTAGGGCTATGTCAAGAGCTCAGCGATGCCTCAGATGTGTTTGCAATGCTTAGCGAAGACCTCTGTCAAGCTTTCGCACACTCACAGGTTGTTCTGGAGAACCTTCAATGGTCTTGCGCTTATTCTTCATCTGCGAAACCGCTCGTTCAAGCTTTGCGCGTTTCTCAGCCTCGTATGTTCGCACTGCATCAATCAAGCACCTTGTCAGTTTTCTAGCTATCCTACGATGTACAACACTCAAATCTAGATTGCAGATCACGCTCGCCTTCGCTACTTATCAAGCTGCTGTATTAGGACACGTAGGTTCTTGGCTTTAGCTAATCAGCTTTGCTGACAGTTCAGGTCCTGATAGAATGGCTTTCCCCGCTGCTACACCTAGCAAGAGAGCTTGTTCACCTTCTTTGCCAGATTCAACTTCGAAGCGTTCTCGACAAGAAGCGAGATGCTCTTACTCTTTAGACGAACGGCACTTAGGACAAGATTATCCTCTGCTTCGTAACCTCTTTCAAGTAAATGCTGCGGTTGAACCCAACACTGCTTTAATACCGGAAGAAGATTATCGCGTAGATCTGATATCAGTCACAACAAGAGCTGAAGTTCCTCCGGATGGTTCCTGCTTCTTTACCTCTGTCGGGTTCGCACTTTCGGGCAACGTAGATCGAAACTTAGCGGATGAATTAAGAAATCTGTGCATCAACCAGGCCGACATTGACTGGCAGGCTCAAGATCTTGGATTATTCACCACAAGATATGATGAAATGTTTCGAGAGTGGGCGGAAACGGAGGAGAACTGGACTGCTGATGAATTGCAAGTTCGTTGGCGTTGGGAGATGGGAAAGACCAGTACTTGGGCCGACACATTGGCAATCACTTGTCTAGCAAAAGCTCTCAGCTGCGTTATTCAGATTGCGGATGTCCGCGAAATCATCGAAGAAGGAGAAGGCGCGATTATCACTACAATCACTCACATAAACGCTCAAGAACAGTCAGCGCCAATTATCAATCTTAAACGAGAACATAGTCATTACACGCCGGCTATCTTTGAATTGTTGGAAACCACGTTTCAAGCTACTCAACCTCGTTCAACCCCTCGACCACCTCTTTCATCAAAGCATCAACAACCATCCTGTAGCTCTACTAGCCGCTCATCCCTTGCTCCTTCCTCCACTGCTTCTACCTCTCTTTCCCAAATGCTCACCGACTCAATTGGCATCTCAATACTTTCTTGTGAGCAAATAGATGATTTACATCTGGTCTCTATCCTCCATCACTTCAAGTATATATCTGAAGACTCTTTGGACGAGGTCACAGCGAACTTGAGAAGAATACCTTGCATTATCAACGTCTTTCGACGATCAGATACCATTACTACCTTCGAGTATTGGCCAGTTGGTGGCATTTTTGGAGGCGTGCGAACAGACCGTCACCGTGGCTCAAGAATTCTGACAGAAAGCAATAGCGATTTTGCACAATCTTACTTGATCAGTCTTCAACATGGCCAAGCTATTGATGCTGAATATGAATTCTTTGCCATTTCTGCAAGCATCAACAAGTCAATATCCTCGTTCAGAGCATGTACTGGCTGTCCTGCAAATACTTTGAGAGCGATCTTGCGAGACAATATGAACATGCTTGAAGAAGATGAAGAATTTGATCTAGATAAAGTGAAAGGTTCTGAGAAGCAGCAGCTCTTCGAGTAAGGTGCATCGACTCCTCAAGTTTACAATCTGAAGTCTTTGCTTAGTGAGCTTCTTGGCTATTATAAGGACTGGCGAAACCTACCGGACATCAATCTGGTACCTCTCCAAAGAGTACTGCTGGGTAATGGGATGGCTCAAGAGAAGCTATACATCTACAAAGTGTCTTGTCCTCTACCCAAAGATATAGCTCTCGTCAGCTCTGGCAAGCTTCAAGTTCTGGTTGTGCATCAGCCTTTGCTTGGTCACTCCCCTCATATATTCTCTCCTCAAGAGCTCCATGAAGATGACGCGCATGAATTATCGACCGCTCTGGAAGAAGTACATCTTCTGGATCCTGATCTCTTCAATCTTGGCAAGCATACGCAACTGGATTATTCTTCTAATTTACGCAAGCTCTTTCGAGAAGATGGCATGCTTTCAAGGGTGTTGGTCGATAGAATCATTGCTCCACACTTGAGAAAAGCATTCTCGGTCAATTCTGAACCTGCTGAAGACCTCTTCGACTTTAGCGATTTACCTCCTCTCGATCCATCAGTGGCCAGACAACCGTCATGCGTCGTATACGCACGAACATCGGACGAAGATCGTTCTACCAAGGCAAACGAATCTGTTGCTCGCCAGATCCTTTCGTCTCTTACATCTCCCCCTTCTGTACTTCGAAAAGACTTCGCCAATGTCTTTGAGCTGTCGACAATTCATGAACATGCTTCAAGTTTCCGTCATGCCTTGGAAGATCGAATAGCCTTCACAACAATGATTTCGAATTTGCAACCGGGATCAATGATCCTTTTCTCCAATATTGATCGATTAACCCGAAGATTAGATGATTTGCCTTTTATGATGGAGTCCCTACGAAGATATCGTATTAGCTGTTACGCCCGAGGTTTTACGAAGGAGGATTTGGAAGCGCTTGCAAAGGATGGTGATCAGGCTATCAAAGCGAATGGTATTTTTCACAATGATGATGATGAGGAAGAAGATCAAGAGCTTGGTCCAGAAACCTGGTTTTCAATTGTGGATAACGAAGCGCTTATTCGATTGCACCTCAAGAACGCCCTGCTTCTTTCTCAAGAGCAAGCCTTCTATACGGATTCCGCTCTCCTGATGGATCGAGTTCTTCAGCAATACAGAGAGAAAGATTCAGCTCTGCTGGCTCTCGTTGCCGAAATCAAAAGCCAGCTCAGGCAAGTATGCACCGATCATATTCTTCAGCGTATTGTCATCTTATCTCGTACCTCTTTGGAAAGCTCCAACTCAATCATGCGCCAAAGAGAATTTCTACGTCTTTTTGTTCCCGCCGGAATTGAGTGTGAAGTCCTGACTCTGGAGGCTCTTTCCGCTTGCATTGAAAATTCAGTAGAGATTGCTCTAGATAAAGACGATTATGAAGATTCTTTAGTCTTGTTCACCTCTATAGATCGGCTTGCGCGCACAGTCGAAAATCTTGAAGAAATCAAAAACATGGCAGCACGTCGATGTCAGACTTTTGTTGGCTGTTTATGGCACCCGGCCGATTTTACTCTCCTCTCACCTTACTTCGCTGACATGGGATTACGCATGGAACAAGCTTTGCAGATCAACGGTCAATACTATAGCGTGGCCAAATGCCTACCTCTAGTCTGTCCTATTCTCATTTTCCAGGAAGGAGACGAAACGATGTCCGACCTGGTTTACAATCGCGTTTCAAGCTCGAGCAAATTCATCACTGGGATGCAATCTTCCTCGTTTCAAGGCGATATCAAGACCATCATTCCCACCGTACTTCAAACGGGTCGATCTGGGATAGATGACAGGAATCGAGTTGGTCAGTTGCACTCTATTTCACCCGTATTCCCCATCTTATGTATTCCTAAAGCACGTCTTTGGGAAGAATTTCTAGCTGGTCGGTTCACAAGCGTCAACAGCTTTCATTCTTCGTGGTTCTGGGGCGACAAAGCTTTCCTGTGTCGATGCACAACTGAGAGTCATGATCTTGCCAGCTGCTACTGTGGCTGCAAAGTGTGTGTCTCTGCAAGAGAACGCGCTTGTCCAGCATTCAGTAACGCCTCAGACTGTGCTCCGCTCTGCCCTTGTCGGTGCAAATCTCATCATAAAGCAAACTCCGGTAAAGCCGGTGGTGCCAAAGGTCAGCAGTCTTTCATTTCATTGGCTACAATTAATAGCATCGGACAGCTCTTACATCTAGCAAGAGACCTTCTTCGTCATCAGCTCAACAAAGTCCTACAGCTGTGATCGCTCAAAAACCCCAGAAAATGTGTTCGTGTACCAGGATCTTTCGGGGAGCTGGCAACAAGTGCAGTCGTTGCTACCAACAAGCTTCCTTGGCTGCAAAGCTCGACGGAAACGGGAAAAAGATTTGCGAGTCTTCCGCATGCAATCAACGTTGCAGCAACAAGAAGGCCAAGTTCTGCTCCTTCGAATGCCTTGATTTGTACCAGCAGCGAAAAGGCAAACCGTCACCTATATGTGACTATCACGGATGTGATATCAGAGTGATGATCGGTTTAGGGAAGAAATGTGCGACACATGTCAACAGGCGATAGAAATGCAAAAGGTAACAAGGACAGAGTTTTCATAGATCAGTATATGACTCTATTGCAGACTATGCTTCCTATCTATGCTTCCTATCCGAGTTCTTTCAGATCAGTTATATGTCTAGCTCGCCCTCTCTCTGATATTCGATGCGCTTAGTCAGCAGGCCATTTGCCCCTCGAAATGGCCTAGTGATTAGTCAGCATCCAGTTTGCCGGTCTTGTTTCCACACTTACATTATAGTTACATCTCATCGATAGCCATCATCCCTTCTACTAGTGCTGCATCTTCTAGTCCCTCATATCCATAATAGTTGTTCTCGTCTGAAGCAGGCAAAGCTTTCTTCTTCTTGTTCTCTCTTCTTCCTTCTTCTTCTTCTTGTTTCGTGTTGTCTCCTGTTGTCAGTGGAGAATACAGAGTGGCATCGGTTATAAGAGTACATTGAAAGCTTGCGCAGCGTTAGGAGAAGCGGTTCGCCGAGCTGAGGATGACGTTATATTACTTGATGAGTAGAGAGATGGAAGGCAGAATAACGGTTCTGTAGTAAATTAGCTGGCAGAGATGCTTGTAGAGAAGCAATTAGTCCCCATAGTGCTATTCAGAAACCTGCTTGTTGTCGACTTATAGAGATATAGAGTTTGATAGCGCACAGATATCCAGTGGAGAAGGACAGCCTGTTGCTTCTTTGCATTGAGCATTGCATTAGACCGGCTAAAGAACGCGAAAGCATGGACTAGAAAGGAGGATGACGAAGGCGAACAATGAGAGAGCCATTCAAACAAGAAGCAGTAGAGCGGAAATCAATGAGCTTCATGAATTGCAATCATTATTAGCTAGTGTCTGTTCTAGCACTTAATCAACCCTCTTCTCCAGGTGTCGCTCGTAATAGGGCTACGTCCGTCGCCATACATCAACGCTCCGTCTTGGAGTGGATGCTTGCGTGCCAATCTTCGCCTTGTAGGTATTGCTTGATTGCTCCATTGGTTCGATATGATCAAACAACTTGAATTCTGTAGCCCTGAGAGAGAGAGAGAGCAATTTCCAATCTCAAGCACCAATCTCAAGCATTTGGCTGCTAGCTTCGTTGGAGCGCAACTTTGACCAAAAGCACGATGCGCTGATTGAGTTTGCATGAGCTCGAAGTGAAGTTGTTGCCCATTCTTGGTCTTCTTCAGCTTTGAATTGCATGAGAAGGAGCGCTGAACTTTGCGACTGCACTATACCAAACGACAGCTAGATCCAGGATGATTGTCCACTTCTAGAAATCAGCCCTGAGCTCGTGCGCTGGCGCGTCAAGTGCACGTACAACCGCAAGATGATCTGCAAAAGCCTTTCATATAGGTAATTGCACCGTCATCCTCTCGAAATTCGAAGCGCATCATGTTCATGTATCTTCGCATAGTAAAGAGATTGCCAAAAGCCTGTATCGCGACTAACGGAACAAGACCATCGGCTAAGAAGGTAGAAGACTAGAAGAAGTGCAACAGCTGAAGAATAAGACTGCTGAATACTCCAGATGGAGTGCCTTGTTCCGTTTTGCAGGCAGCGCGCAGGAAAGCTCTGATTGCCTCGAGAATGGGTCCATAGGCTCTGCTGAGCATCAGCACAATATCTTGCTTGCTCAGGCCTGCTTCCAGTCCAGTGTCTAGGATCTGATATGTTGCAACTTCGATGTTTCGCAAACACAAGAGGTCAGCTCCGATCAGAGTCTAGCGAGCCTTGAAGTGATCCGCAGCATGTCTTGCGCTTGCTGCTGCTGCTGCAGAAGGCCACAAAGTACCGAAAACACAGTGCATGACTTTCGCTCATGGAAAACAGAGCGAGGTTGCACTTGAACGATGTTCTAGCTCGATATGCATTGTCTATTGTCTGCCCTGGCTGTATCAAGGAGCAGTGGATCTCTCCAGTGCAATCACCTTTCATTCTCCTTCGAAAGTCATGCGCAGATCCGACTGGAATGCGATTGCGCTCGATTGAACATTTCTGCCTTTGTTGCGTCGTCCTCTGCATCTTCTGCTACTGTATCTATCCCTCATCTATGTCTGAACGTTTTCTTCCGCGTCGCTACTCGTGCTCTTTCTTTACCCTTTCGAAACTGACCAACGGACTACTTTTGGTGCACCTTGGACTGTCGAGCCACCGCCCTGGGCTTTAGTGTGTGCTGTTCTCGGCTCCGAGCGGTGTCCCGTTACATTCCAGTGAATAAAATCGTGCATTTTTCTAAGTATCCTGCTTCTTTCTGATCCATACTTTCGCCTCTTTGACGCTTCTTCTCACCCGCTCTTGCACTTCTCTTCTTGCAACAATATGGACAACAAGCTTCTTGCACGTTGTAGGTCTCTTTGTCCGCATCCTACTTTCTTGTTGATCGTCTTGGACTTTGCGGGGTGATAACGCATGCTTCTCAAATAACGTGCTCCCAGAAGCTTGCTTCCCTAGAACCAATCCATAGAAGCCCTCTATGCGTCTGCCTTTGCTGCCTTGTCCTTTCAAGTGCGACAAGCCTCACTCCGTGCAATCCGTCCGACGCGATCTTTTGCTCTTCTGTTCCTTCGTTCTTGGAGGACTATTGGCTCACGTGCTTTCTTTTGTCCACAGGCGAATTCCTCTTTCACAATCCCCTGTGAGCGTCGGAGCTACTGAAAGCAGCCGGCTCCGTTTTGGCAGAAACAGTTACACGCTGCGCATAGCAGCAACATTCAGGTATTAGACTTGACGATAGCCTTCAGCGCATTCCCATAAAGGTCGCCACCTATCAACTTGTTGTAAACTTGAGACTTGGGATGTCTTTTCAACCACTCCTTTGCTAAGAGTAGGTCTCCTTCTCAGCTTGTTTGCCGTGTTACCTTCTCTTGCTTGATCGCATCGGGCTTCCCCTATCGACAACGCATGCTTCTTGAGTGACGTGCCCTCAGTAGCTTGCTACCCCTGGACCAACTAAACTTGAAGCCCTTCCCGCGTTCTGCTTTCCTGCCTTGAAGACTCTCAAGTGCTGGAAGCCTCGGGGTCATGCAACTTTGCCCGATGCGGTCGTCTGCTCTCGTCATCAGTCATTTCTTTTTAATTGGTAGCTGATTTCTGCTGCTTTCTTTCGTCCATAGGTTGGAGCTTCTTTGGAATCCTTCCATCACAGGGTAGGTCTGCTTACTTTCTTGTCTCCCTTGATATCTTCTTCTGCTTCGCATCGAGACTTGCACATCACCAACGCCTGCTTCCAAGTGCCGCGATCCCAGTAGCTTGCTACCTTGAACCAACCCATAGAAGCCATGTGCGCGTCCTGCTGTATCGCCTTGTGATTACAAGTGCGAGAAGCCTCTATTCGTGCAATTACGCCCGAGTCATTTCTTCTGTACCGTCTATACCTACCGTCGATGACAAATCTTACGGCAAACAAAACGCTAGCTTCTCGGGTGATGTGCTCTCTGTAGCTTTTGCTACCTTCGGACCAGCCTGTAGAAGCTCCTCTCGTGCGTTCTCCTTTGCAGCCTTGATGTTGGCATTTCAAGTGCGCAAACTCTGTCGACTTGACCCTTCGCTTCGACCCAATTATCTTTGGCTGCTGTTTGTTACATCGCTGAGCTAGTCGCTGATTGCTATTGTTATCTTTCCTTCCCAAAGGTTGCAGCGTTTGAAGCATTCTTCTACGATCGCCTTGGTGACCCGATAATAAGGAGCCAGAGGCAAATTCTCCTGGTTGCGATTCCCTTTGACCTGATTCAGCTGTTCAGGTCTGGTGGAAGTCTGGGGCAGAAGTAGAAGAGCCTGTTCATAACCGTCACTTGCATTTCCACATTTACATTGTAGTTACATCTCATCGATAGCCATCATCCCTTCTACTAGTGCTGCATCTTCTAGTCCCTCGTAATAGTTGTTCTCATCTGGAGCAGGCGCAGCTTTGTCAAGATGCATGTTTTGGTCTCTTTGCTGCTGCTGCTTCGCCTCGATATCTTCGAGCGACCACAAACTGATACCCGTCTGGTTTTGGTCGAAAGGTTGAGCCATACTTCGCAAAAAACGCTTCGACATGACCAAGGCAACGTCGGTCGAAAGACTGCACCAGCAGCGTCAGCGCAAGATACTTCATTTCAGCAAATACACGTACTTTGTAGCTGCTTCATTGATGTACTGATTGATCCACTTTGGCAGTTTTGCTCGCTGCAAGAATATGTAAAGCACAGTGCAATCCGCGAGACATGTTGGACATACTTTATCAGCTCTGGCAAAGCGCTATGGAATCCAACGTTAGAGCATAGCAGACTTTTGTGTCGTCTGAACATACCTTGTCTGCGAACACCATTAAGCCGTAGTCCGATTTACCTCTCAAGACACGTCCGACACATTGAGCTGCATGACGCATGGCATCGAAAGTGAGGTAATCATTCTCTCTGATGCGGAAAGTATCTCTTAAGAATTCCAATCGCGCCTATAGTGGATTAAGTGAAAAGCGTATATTCAAAAAGAATGGAACGACCTTCAGAATTCGAGATTCAGTATACTGGTATGGAATGCCCATCACTACGTTGAATCTGAGTATTTGTAAAGTGCAGATTCCATCAAACGGACTTATCACAGCTCGACCATAATTATGATCGAAATCGATACCTTCTGACACTTTGCCTCGAGCGACAGACAGTAAGACAGCACCACGACCATTGTCGCATGCCTTTTCCTTCTTTAGCTTAATTCGGCATGCATATAAGAAAGCTCACTCTGCGGTAATTATCCAGCGCTATACTCGTTTCGTTTGCATCCGGTGTTTCCACAAAGATCAGCTTATGCTTCCACGCTTCGTTTAAGATGCCCTTTTCAAGAGTCAACACACTCAACGGCTGATATCAAATGACTCATACCATATCGTTCCATGCTGCTACAATCGATTCCATGTATAGATATGAAGGAAAGAAGACGACAATCCCGTCTGGGACAGCTTTGCAGTATTCAATGAGAATAGTACCAAAGTTTCTGACCACAGCTGGATCGTTTCTGACTTCGAATCTAGACGAAATAGCAACCTGATCGCTTCCTCGAGTGATGACTAAAGGCATGAAACAATCTCTCGTAAGCGTCATGGCGTAAGATTCTTGTACTGTGGCTTGAAATCCAAGCATTTTCGGATACATGTCTAAAGGCGAAATCGTTCCGGATGTGATGACTACCGATTTGAATCGCTCAAAAACTGGTGCCATAGCCAAAGAAGCGTCAAGACAAGTGAGATGGAAGACTGGATTAGGTACGCTGGCATTTTCAGTCTCAAAAGGTTCAAGGATCAAGCGAAAGCCTGTTCACTCGGAAAACTGTGAATCAGCTGAATTCTGATTGCAGCATGTCCGAAGAACCTTTGTCATATGTTGCGACCAGAGTCGCGAAGGCAGCTACTTTCTGCAAAGAAGAGAATTCATCCAGTCGCTGCAGTTCAAGTGTTCGGACGAGGGATGTGAGTCGTTCTGAGCAGAACCTATTGGCTATTATGAGCCTGAACCGACTGACACAATATTTTGCTGCTCACTTGAGAGGTTTCTTTTCGATAAAGGTAAGATCTTTCAGATGTTGCAAGAAAGAAGCAGGAGTTTCGGCAACTACATGCAGAACGCGCATGCGAGTCTGTCCGGTCGCAAACATTTCAGTTCGAGTTCAAGTTGCACTGAAAGTGATCTGTCTAACCTTTAGGTATTCGACGAATCTAGCCAAGAAAGCAGTGAAATGCTCAGCTCGTCGGATATTACCAGGAACAGCTTCTTTAAGTATATCGTCCGGTAAGACTATACATTCGTCAAAGATGCACAAGACTCAGGGATAAAACCTCGACAAACTTGGGTTAGACATGAAGGAGTCTTCGTCTCTTGCTGCATCTGCTTCTTGCAATCCTTCGACTAATCGAGCATATTCATTCTGGAGCTTGTCTGAATCCGTTCTTTTGATTCTGTCAATAAGTGGATCCGAGTAAGATATGGTCAGATCATATATAAACAACCACTGACTCTGCAATCTTTTCCGTCAAGCTGTTGACACTCCTTGCTGCGGAATCGAGCATAGGCCTCGTCAGATCGATACTGAGCGACTCAATGCAAACGTTATCTGTTCGCAAAAATGACCTTAGAAATATGATCTTCGCGCGGTCGTTGCCAGAACGAACCGATATTATGTGCTTCGTCGAACACTACGATAGCATCTTTTGACATTTCTTTCGATACTTGGTCAGCGACTTTTGGATCCAGCAAGTAGTGGAAAGAATAAATGATGACATCGGCATAAGGTAACTGTCATGCAGCCTTGCTATTTAGGATCAGAATGAGCTATCAGAATGAAGGCTGACCATGCGTCGAACTGCAAAATAAGGACAAATTCCGTGTCTGACACCATAGCCTTTGACTTCATCTAATGTGTAGACTTGTTTGCCGACCAGAGCACCAGGTTCAAGTTCGCCTAATTTCTGTCGGCGCCGACTGAAATTTCAGCTAGATTTTAGCAATGACCGTCATGACCGACCTCATGCCAATCACACAGCTCGACTGAACCAGGTTCCTCTTTGTTCTTGTTAGCTACCCAGGCGGAAGTAAGATCTCGACATCTAGCATCGACGACTTTGCCTTTCTTCTCCCTCGAAACCTGTTCGATTGGCGCCATCTCTTACCACGTATAGAATGGTAGGAAGGCACTTCTACGAACCTGAGGATGCACACATAGATTCTTTCGACTTGTTAAACCTAAACCAAGAAATTCTTCGTTCAGCCCATGTTGCTCTTTGCGGTATTGCATCAATCTTTTCAATTCCGCTAAGGCTTTCTCGATCTCCGGTACCGTTCTTGAGCAGTAGATGAGTTTTCTACGCTCCGGAAAGAACTGTTGAAGTACATGAGAGCAGCCAGTATTAAGAAGAAATAAGCTACTTGTTGATAGGAAACGATCAGAGACAGAAGAGATACGGTCTTGCCTGTCCCCGAAGGCATTTCCAGCACGCAATGACCCTATTTCATCCTTTTAGATATTTCAAGCTCAATATTGAAGCAAACGCACTCCAACATCAAGCGTTCGCTTCAGGTCGCACATATACGCATACTGTTCGGGATATACGCGCTCATACGGAAAGAGCACCTGTTGAGCAAGCAAGAGCAGAAGCAGATGAAGTGAGATTACGTAATCAAAGGAAAGCCAAGGTGAGACTGACGGGCAGTTGACTGAGCAAACACATACAGTTGAGATCAGTAGTCTCTGCTCTGATGAGTACTGCTCACTCGATATAGAACTTCATCTTGTATATTCACCAATTTCCTCTGCCCTGATGTCTCACTTTGAGCCTTTGTAATGGACCGCCCTTCTAGCGCGCATCAATCTGGGTAACCACCAAACTTGCAGTCTCAAGGGTATATGTAAGTCTCCAGGGATATCGTTGATGCGAGACAAGAGAAGCTCATCGCGAAATTCAAATGTTCTGCTCGATCTTGCTTCTGAACCGCTTCAGTCTACAATATGGCTACCAACAGGAAGTTCGTGATGCGTAAAGGAGCAATCAATGACGAGTAGGCCTATTATCTAAGCACTACAGCTGAGCCTGTACTGAAATTACATCAGCGGATTGACACTTCGATTGGAAATGCTTCTTGACAAAGTCTCTGAATCGCTGCAAGGTTCCAACGCATCCAAAGAAGCTTTAGCTTATTTGGAAGAAGCGAAAACTGTAGTGAATACGCATGACAAATATTTGGAAGACATGTCTTCTGAAGGACCGGACATTATTAAACCTATGATTCAAGCTACTTTGGATGCGGACTGGCAACAGTTGTTGAAAGATGGGAAAATACAGTAAATTCATGCAGCTTCTTCATGGCTGAAGATAGCTGATCAAGTTTAGGTATCCTGTTCATGCTGAGATGTGCAGTGGCATGTATGAGCCTGCATTGCTGGAGATGCTTCTTTCAGTCTGTGGAGTAAGTCCTCTTCTTCTATACGATCATTCCATAGAGCTGATAAACTTCGTCAAGGGAAAACGATGTCTCGAGATCGGCATGTTCACAGGTGGGTCTTTTGTTATTTTACTCACTGCATTCGACTGACGATGAGGAATTAACAGGCACAACAGCAGTAACGATGGCTCTTGTGCAGGGAGTTGAAAAAGTAGTTACTTTGGATATTGAACCTTTCCTGAAAGAATTCAACACACCTTGGTGGAAGAAAGCAGGCGTAGCTGATAAGATTGATTGTCGGATTGGTGATGGGATCTCAACGCTGAAAGATCTGGCAAAAGCGGGTGATAAGTTTGATTTCGTTTTCGTATGTCTCTTCCTCTTGAATTTCTTGTGTTCTTTTTAATGATTGTGCTTTCTAGATTGATGCAAACAAAGGTACTCTTTCCATAAGTATTACGAACAGTAAGCTGACAACTGAGTATTAGATGGCTACACCGATTACTACAACGCTCTGTTCGAATTGGATCTCCTCACTCCAAATGCTTTGATAGTAGCGGATAACACGCTCTACAAAGCTGCTTCTTTCGCTCCGGATTCGCTTGTTCTCACGGACCCGAAAGTACAAGGATGGGCTAAAGACATCCACAAATTTAATCAGTTTGTCAAGTACGTTACTATCGTTTCTCGTCTTGACACAAACCGACTTATACAATGTTTACAGGAACGATGATAGAGTAGATGTGGTGGTTCTCAGTGTGAGAGACGGAGTAACCTTGATCAAGCGAAAAGGAGCAACGATGGGGAAACAATAGAATGTAGATTGAAATAGACGAAAATTAGATGGAACATATGCGAGACAATTGAGGGTCATCAACTTGAGTCCTGGCAGTTGCACTTGATCGAGTTGAGGTTATTGAACTTTGCCCATGAACACCGGTTTGAGGAATATTTAAGAGGTCTCGTTCTCTTTCTTCTTCCTCCGAATGATCGCATGACCTTCGTTGATCCTCTGAGGCCTAATTCATCTTTGCATTTGCCTTTGATTGCATTTCATTATTTGTGTCACCTGTGCTCTTATTCGCGCCTCTTTCTCCTTTGAAGTAGACCTGAATCAACTGCTCTCATCATGGCAAACATTACCCAAGCTGTCCAGCAGACTGAAGCATCCTTCGACCGATCAAGGTATTCCTCAGATTCGTGGACCATTGATATCAATGATCAAGTACTCAAGCTCGATATTAACGCTCAAGGTGATGCGAATCTCAAGGACCAAACGGGTTGGACTCATTCAGAGCTGCGCGGTCAACCAGCGCGTTTCTAAGTTTGGCGAAGCTGGTGAAGATCAAGCTATTCTTACTGTCGTACCCCAAGCGCCTCTTCCCTGTCTCGATGGCGACCCAATCACTAAATTCTACGACATTGCCGCTTCCGTCATCATCTCGGACGTCAACAAGCTCTATACGATCAAATTGGCAGATGGCCCAGGACCGTCCATTCCTGTTACGGCATCAGGAAAGATTAATCCTGGCGAAGACGATGTTACCTACAGCTTTCTTTCTTTCACTGCTAATGAAGTCTTTTACACTACTCTATGCACTCTCAAAGTAAAAGAAGATGGCAAATTTGAAGTAGATCAGATGTTCAAACAATGGCAGTGGACTCTCAAGTATACACTCAGACGCAACGCTGCAAACCCCAATAAGCTCGAGGTCAGCATTGGTGATGGTGATGTACCGGAATGGCAAGCGAAATGGGTTGATGTTGCAGAACCTGATGCGCGATGGGTGGTATTGGAAGGTCCAACAGCAACGGATGGAACGAAAGGAAGCTTTGATGGAGCTCATCAGAACTGGCACCCGTCTGCAGGCCCACCTTAGAATGGCTGATTTGGTTGGATAGCTATTGTATTCAGTTGAGGGAAAGGTATCGAGCAAGGGAATTACAACGAGTCTAAAACAGATGCACGCCGTTACCCATTCACGAGTGATCGCGTATCTCAGAGACATTAGCTCGGAATTGGATTGACTGCCCGGTGGAACGCATGTTGTTCACTTACCGCCATACACTCAAAACACTTTGAGTCTTTTTGAGTCTCTTACTATATCCACAAGCGCTTTATCTGTGGCAGGATTGTATCCTTGTGTAAATTGGCAGCAATGAGGTTTCCGCCTGAAATCATCGAGGGAATTGTCGAAATGGTTGCAGAGGACCTGGTGCGGTCCGAGGATATATTCTACAGGAATTCAAAGCGGGATCTGTTCTCCCTGCTGCTGGTTGATCGTAAGCCTGCTTTAATCCAGAGAGATCATGGTGGGATATTGATATAAACCTGCTGGACATAGGCATGCTCTGTGAGTCCTTCTGCACCTGCTCATACTCCGCGACTCACCAGGAATGATCTAGATTCTATCACTCTGCCTCATATATATCATTCTTTATACCAGAACGAACTCAGCAATCCTCAGCTGCGAAGGACTATTCAAGATACCGACCATGGAACGTATGTCAGAAGTGTTTTTTGGGATCATGAGACGGATCTGCGATACGTTGAAGAAGATGGGAGTGTTAGAATACTCGATTTTCCTGAAGGATTTTTGCCCGATGATTACGAAGATGCGGTGGAAGAAAGCAAGAGACAGTCTCAGACTGAAGTCGATGCGGTCCTCCAGTTATTTGGCTGTCTACCTTCTTTGTGCCATTTCCGGGTCCGGATCAATTTACTTACCAACGATCCTGAAGATACTTTCAGAGAAGACATGCTTGTTTTGCCTTCACTCGCACAATTAAGAAGACTTCCTTTTCTACAGCACCTACGTCTATATCACGTCATTTCCGGGGACGGCTTGGAGGCTCAATCCAAGCTACTCAATTTCACCTACCCTACAAATTGGATGCCCAACTTGAAGACTTTGAGAATGGTCAACTTACCGTTTCCATCTTGCGGACTAAGAAGAGCAGCCTCCCCTTTGAAGATCTTACAATTCACAATCAATAATTGGGACTTTATACTGTCCGATGCAAACTCGCGAGAGAGCTTAGATGCTTGGCAAGAATTATTAAGCGACCAGGCGGAATCTCTTCGATCCGTCGAATTCTATTGGACCTGGTCAGGCCTTGATGCACCTTATATACTGAATATGGCAAAGTATCTTTCAAACCTTACCTCGCTCAACCTGGGGGAGCTGCGTGACGAGGACAAGACTGCAGACCTTTACATTGCTCTTTTCAAGGCAATCCCCAAATGCACGACACTGACGCTGTGTGCCAGCGGAGCGCGATGCACGAACACGCTCGTACTATTATGGGGTCAACCATTGGCGACAGCGTTTCTGGCCAATCTAGAAAATCTCACACTCAAGTACTTTTGCCATGTCACCGGAGAAGAAAGAAGTATATGTATGATGTCATCTGTTCTGGGCTTGCCTTTGGTGCAAGATCATCTGCCTAAATTGAAGACTTATAGTTTTGAAGTTGAAGGTCAAGTAGTTCTCGATTTACATGAAAAGCTACCTCACCTCTTGGAAGAATTCGAAGAAGAAAAGTTATTGGACAAGATGTTTGAAGCTCTTAGCGAAGATTTGGTCGAGCTGTCTACAGCAGATAGAGGTGTCCTCATTAGCGGTGATTGGCGTCCCGGACGCTCAGAACACTACCTTCACGTACGCAACGAGGATCAAGGGGTATTGACCGTCAGTAGAAGAAAGGGTTGGGAGGTTCTGAACATTGTGTAGATGTGTTATTGGCTTTCACTGGCGGGTTGGGACCACGTCGAAGGCTCATCGCAAGCAGGCAAAAATTCGAATGGCTTGTTCAGATATGATCTGAAGCGAGAACTGTGATATGGAAGTCAACCGGTACAATGGTTTTCTAAGAGACAGCTACATGACAAGTACCATAGTGAAGTAGGCTCTACTCTGAATTCATGTTGACGAACGAGACCAAAGATCGGTCGGCCGGACGGACAATAAAGAGCATCGAAAAGTCATAGCAATAAAATGCACGTGGTTGTCACAACTATTCCTCGAAATCACCAGTGTCCATGTCTTTCGGTTCTTTAGGTTCCTGCGCCTGACATTAATTCGGTACATTGCTGTGCAAGACGGTCGACTCGCCTCTGCTTCACCATACTGTATCGCATTGTCGATATGCGACAGTACAAAATTGAGCGATTCCGTGTCTGTCAGGTCAAGCGGTATGAATTGAACCATGTTGTAATCTTCTATCTACTGAAAGAAATCAACGCAGGATGCCAAGGATATTGACAAAGAACGTACCAGCCGCACTATCGCTTCATTTAAAGCGTGAAACTTTGGGTTCGTCCGAGAATTGACTTCATCCGCTAGTAGTGTTGGATCCGGGTCAACGAATCTAGTTTCGATCTTAGCCCTGTATTTTGAGTAAATGTGAACACTGCGACTGACCTGCTCAATTCCCTTTTACTTTTCCCTCCTTTCACAAGATCCATTTTACTCAGGATATTGATATGCGGACATTCCAAGTTGATCATACAACTCATAGCACTCATTACTCCACTGAAGAATTTCGTCTTGTCCTCCATAAACTGAGATTCGAGTAGATAGGTTGCGCATAACCGGATATCGAGTTGTCGTGTGAGTAGATTCACGAGTTTGGTCATAATTGGGAAATGGGTGTAAAGTTCGATTTGACCTGTTCGTATCGACAATACTGGCATCAGCTTAAAACTGATTAGCAATGTCATCACGAACCAGGACAATCGATAATTAGGTAATCATCATCGTAATCTCCTAGACTTTCATGCAGCCAATCCAAATTCTCCAGCAGATACCTGTTGTATCCGTCTGAGCTGTTTCCTAGACTAAGTGACGCGACAGGATTCACTCAAAGCAATAAATCAAACCACCATTTGGACCGAAATCCAAATCTTCCATTACTTCATCCAACCCAATCAGATCCCTTATATCCACAGACGGTGAATATTCGAATTTCTCCGCTGCTGGATCCAAATTGAATAAATGCATAGTTCGACCCATTGTTTGACCGTGAGCTATAAGTGAAGAACAGAAGGTTGATTTGCCTGAACCTGCTGGTCCACACACCTGATGAAGAAGGAAGAGAAACAGACATCAAGCGCTGTTTAGAAGCGTAATGCGATTTTGCTCACAAGCACTGCGTCTGATAAGCGAGAAGAGACGGCATGAGAAAGGGAAGAGAGTGGTACTGATGGATAGCGCACATCTCATAGTGTGTTCTGGGATATTGATCAAAACTTCAGGGTATCAGACGGTTGCAGGACAAGCATCATTGTTAATTTCTGCTCGAAGTGCATCTCGTCTGATAACCATCATCTGTCTCAGTGCAGCTCTCTGCCTTTGCTTCTGTTTCGTGTATCTAAGTAATCCACGAATATGGCCTGGCGTAATTTCCTCAATCGCAGTATGGATCAGCTGCGAAACGAGTCTGCCAAAAGTGCTTCTTCCTTTCTCCCTTATCCATCTGTGCATGTGATTCATCTGTTGTGTTTTATCAGTTCTTCGTGCAGCTCCTCTAGGTGCTGAACCTGGCGAAGCTTTGTCTATGCTTCGCTTACAATCAAGACAAGATCTGGAACATGTTATTGCTGGCTCAGATGCGGATATGGGAGGCAAATCTAGAGCAGAATTGGATGTGGATGATAAAGGAAGAGGTCAGACAATTTGCTGTCTAGCTATATACGATAGCTCAGTTTGTCTTGGGTCTGACAGGCAGATTTCATGGCGTGCTGAATCCTTTCGTGGCACCTGGTATGAAGCTCAGTGGGATCAATGTAGATAGAAGCGGGTATGCAGGCATGAGAACAAAGGTTCGCGCTACTAACTTCTCAGCATACTATGCTGACGTGACTCAAGTCGAAATCTACGATATTTGGCGTTCAGTGTTGGGACACTTCGCAGTATTCTTTCCTTCGTCTTAGATTACGGTCACCGCCTGTTGGAACAAGAGCTTCGACGCTGCGGTATTTTGTGAATATACAAACAGATGGTCCAAGTGAGATGGTTATTGCAGGTTGTCAGCTTTCGCTGATTCGCATTATGTCCTTCTTACAGTCCAGACTGACCTTTATCAACATCGATTATGGCCATCGATACCGGGAGAATGGGAAGATGTGCTTGTCCGTCCCAATCGTCTTTTGACACTACTTTCCGTCTAATAATCTTCGCAGATCCCCTTTGCGGATTTCACGCTTACGAACAGTGGTGAACTTTCAGAAAAGCAACTGCCAATGATGAGAGAGAAAGTCAGAACGGTTGGAATTTCAGTCATGCTACCTTTCAACTTACCTCCAGCAGCGGTCAAATTGCAAGGGGAATCAAGTGAAGTTCAAGTACAGAATAAAGAAGTGTCTGCTACGCTAGATGAAGGGCATCCTTTCGACTTAGGTCTGGAGATGTAAGTCTTAATCTTCTAGTTGACATTTGCTAGCTGATGTGTTTGGTATAGAATTGAAGCGACGAATCTGGTGGAACCAACAGGGACACTGCCGACGTCTTAAGAGATACGAAAAGCATATTGTATCATAGCCTTTGTAACATATTGTAACCCAACTCTCAAATCGGTCGAATTCGCTCTCTTGTTTGTCAAAAGCGACTCATCACATATCCCCAAGTCTGCCTCGTATACCGCACAGCTGTAGACAGATAGCTGATTAAGCACAATACACACAGAGATGCTCGCTAGACAACTCGCTCGGTCTGCCAACACGGCTCGATTTGCTGTCAAACCTCAAGCAATTCGATCAATTCATATTGAAAACACAGTTTACAACAAGTAAGACCAAGCCTTGCCTATCAGTCATGTCTTTGTGTACTGATTTGTGCTTCTAGCATGCCTTTCGAGTGAGCAAGATTTTGGGTCGATAGCAACATTGTTGCTAAGACAGCTGCTTGACTCACAGCTACAGGAACAAGACAGGTGTAGCTATTAAGGTCGCTACTCTGTTCATCAGCGGATTCTCTTTACCTTTCGTTCGTTCTTGTTGGCTATATTTCGTTTGAAATCAGGCCTGACTTTTATGGACAGGTTGCTGCTGCATGGCAAATGTACGCCCTCTGTCGTGTTACACCATGCCATGCTAATTGTGAAACAGTCACAAATCCGGTTAAGCGATGTTTCACTGTACTGGGCAATGTAACAAGCAGAACTTTAGATATGCATTGAACAGAACGTATATACCTTACAAACACCACTGGGACACCCTCTCCCACACCTCTCATCTCAACTGATCCTTTTTACGCCTCTACTTGATACGCATGAAAGGCATAAATCCCACTTTCGCAACCCAAAAACGAATGCCCGTGCAATATTTCTAGCTTGAGAGGATGCCAACCAACTCTTCCATCTTCTGCGCCCGTTTTGTGTAGTTTCGTTAATGCTCTACGTTCGTCACTATCGGGAGAAAGGTGATGTAAGATTCGTTGACCATGTTCGAATCTTCCTGTGCTGCTGAGATCGACATACCAGCCTCTGTCAATACACAATGAGTGAACTGGCGATATGCAGAGTGGTGAGTGCTGACCTTCTGCCTTTACCAAAAATGACTTTCCAATTCTCTACACCTCCTTTGATCGAGTCTAGAGCAGCTTCATCCAATTCTCTGCTCGATATTTTAGCAACTATTCCTGACCAGCAAAGTATGATAAGCTTACAAGACTCTCAAGTTGGTTTTCCTCGTCCTCTGTGGCCCCAATGTGCCATGACCCAGCTTCGAAATCAATTGCGTATGTAAAGCCATGATCGGTATATGAGGTTGACTTCCGTATCTCAACGGTACAGTATGATCAATACAACTCTTACTCAGATCCAGAACTTCTACACTTGATGCTCGGTGTTCCAAAAAATGTGCTACGCCAGGTAAAGTGATTCCTCTACATCGTGCTAAACCCAAGACGATCAGACGACCTTCTTCCTGCCATAGCGAAGGTGGGAAAAGATTCAGAATTTCATCATTGATTTTATGCGAGGAGAGGTCAAGGGTCTGTAGTAAACCGGAATTGAAGCAAGATCCATTGATGATGAGATGCTTGAGTTGATCTTCGGAAAGAATTGTTGCATTCTCATCCCCGTTAATGGAAAGGTGGCGCAATTTAGCTGTAACGCAATGCTTGTCTATGGGTGGACAGAGTAATGCCATGAGTGATTCACCATCGATACCTTTACAGCGATGAAGATTGAGTGCTTCGAGATCTAGTGTCGGAGTATTTGCTAAGGCATAGAGAAGAGCTGGAGACGCGCGAGTCTTGCCTAGATCGAGATGAGTGAGATTTGGGAAAGACGTGACGAAAGCTGTGAGGAGACTTGTCCGAATTCCAGAATCATACATACCAAGTCGTTTAAGGTGTGGGAAGTAGCTTCGTATCCAGCCCGATGCTGGATCTTTATAATGCCCTTCTCCGAGTCGATAGTAGGAAATGAGCTGTTCCAGACCGCTAATGAAGACTCGGCTGACACAGCCGCACAGATCAAGTGCTTGCAGTGGCCTGCAATCTTTTGCTACAGTTGATCCTTCTCGCTTGATGTGGGCCGATCCATCTTCTGCCTCATACACTGCATCTATTCCTCCTCGTAAAAGCAACTCTTCCAGCATTGGATAATTGAGTGCACTGTCCATATATTCACAAAGACCCAGAGCGACCAGTCGACCTCTTAAGCTTTCCTCTTCACCATCTTCAGGTATAATCACTTCATGTTTGGGATGAATCACGCCGGATCTCAAGTCACCATGACCGCGAGTACCACGAAGCAGACTGAGTAAGCGAGAGGAAGTGACGAAGCGTTGTTGGGATCCCTCTCTTCCGGTACGCTTCATTCCGTGCGTTCTGAAAGATGAAAAGGTGAGAAGGGATATCAGGAGACCAGGATTTGCTGCAGCCTCTCTATAATGTTCAATACCGGTAGCATGCGATACAGTGGGAGTTAAAGCTGATCCAAAAGTGAACATCTTCTCTGCTGTTTGAGCCAAAGAAAGTCTTCGTAGCCCTTCAGGTAAACCTCTGTCTACACTCATCTCCCTTATACTACTTCCACGTTCTCGACTCATATCTCTAGTCATGCTGCGTGATCTGCTAATGCTTCGTGATCGGCTGCGATCTCTTGAACCTGGTGGTGAGCCAGAATCGCCTTGAAACCGACCGGTTCGATCATCGTAATCATCATCTTCGCCTATATCTCTATCTACAGTATTAGTTTGCATACTCTGAGCGAGAGATAATTACTTACTCCAACAGAGTTTCGAATGACCTGGGTAAACCAATCCGCATATTGGCAAAGAGGTAAGGTCTTGCAGCGGCATTCCATTCTCGACAAACCAGAGATAGCTTTGAGAAGTTGTCAAGTGCGGAATCGAGCAAACTTGGGGAGAAGACCGGTGCGCTTGAAGAGGAAATGAAAGCAAACTTAGGTGCAGCAGCTAGATGAATGTATGGATCGACCGAAGGCTTCTCAGTGAAGTGCAAAGCCAGAGCATGGAAGATAGAGCTGAATGTCCATAATCAGCATGACAGCCTGAAACTTGTGCATATCACTGACTCAATAATCTCGCCAGGCAGATGAACGCTCTTTCTCTCCCGCATCTTGTTTCAAGGCAATCTCTCTCACTGAGGTATATGAATGTAAGGTTAGAATCGCTGTGCAAGAACAAGGAAAGTCGGCTCCCCAAAACAATCATGCGGGGAATCCAATACACATGGCGCCGCATTGAAGGTAGTATACATAAAACACTCCCACAAGCTTGTCATATCACCGCAAATACGCGACATGCGCGCGTCGGAATCAATCCGCCTTGTTCAAATACAAAATGATCTTCTAGGTCTGTACCAGAAGCCCGCAAGCTCATCTGGTTCCTCTTGCGGTCGGTCCCAGTCAGCATATCGACTTCTTGCTGTGAGAGAAGTATTTGGCTCGTAAGAATCGAGATAATCTTCCTGCATTTGCACCACTGGTACAGAATTTTCTTGCATAGCATAAGGACCAGGTTGAGCGTAGAGCATCTCTTCCTCCTCGTATGTCTGTTCATCTTCTTTCCAGTAAAACTGTTGCAAGTCAGCTTCCGCGTATAGCTCTTCTTGTTCGCTTCGATCTTCGATCATGTCTTTCTCTTGGCCGTTCACTCCTCGTCCATAGCCATCCTCTCGTTCCGCATCATGAAGCCATTCCCCTCCTGCATTCTTTTCGTGCATAGGCAAAGACTCATCAACCATCTCATCCTCTTCATAGACCCAAGCTACATGTCTTCTCATATTCATCGGCGGTGGATCAGAAAGGATCTTATCCCAACCAGTCATGCAAATCTTCTCCGGATCCAAATCTGTAGTGTTAGAACTCAATCGACTGTGTTTAGCTGTCCCTTTTTCAGAGGAGGGAGATAAAGGTTTCGGGACTTCGTCTTTTATGTTTGCAGAAGGGACATCAGGTATATGGGTAGCTTTTACTGAGTAGGAAGGACGAGATGCGTAATGCGGAATTGGAGGTTGTTCTACCGGAAGAGGTTCAGGAAGATTACGTGCTACTGACGAAGGGCGTGCGATAGGTTGTACCAGAGGGATAGGAAGGGGAGATCTTGACGGTAGAGATTTAACAGGTGAGGGCAAAGAATGCTGATTGAGGCAAGCAGGTTTTGGAGAAAGGACTGCTGATTTAGCTGGGCTTGCTTGACGAAAGACGGCTTTCGCAGGTAGATGTTTCGGTTTTGCTTGTTTCCTTCGTTCTCTTGAAGCAGCAGACAGAGCATCTTCTTGCATATCTTGAGAACCTGAATCCGGCGGCTCTTCTAGTTCTCTGGAACGAAATTTAGTTGGCAGGTCGGATTCAGTGATTGGTACAAAAGGCGTGGAAAGTTTCGGTCGAGGTTTGCGAGAGAGGAACGAATATTCGTGGAAAGCCAAATCTGGTACACCGACTGATTGTTTCGACATTTGAGCTGAAGAAACGCCTTTAGAGAAAAGCCCAAGTCTGGGTTGATCTTTGAGCTGTCCTCCTACAGCTTCAATATCACACTGTCATGAATTTGATGAAATAGACGGACCGTTATTCGATCTTTGGATACATTAAGCAATTTCTGCCTTGATGGTCCACCAGTCACTTGTTCTACTATTTGTTCAGCCTGACTCTTTTTCCTCTTACTCTTGATAGGCTGTTCTTCTGCTTCTTCCTCGCTTTGCAATTCGGCATCCCGTTTCCGTTTACCCTTCACGGGGTTTCTGATGGCTGCTTTCTCTTGTCGACGTAGTCTGCGGGCTTCTAGACCTGTGAGTAATGATTCGACCGATGAATTTCGCGAACGAGACACAGTCTGGACCACTCACGTTGTATATGATCAGGATCATCTTCGCTTTCCCTCGTCTCGGCCTTCTCCTTCGACTTCTTCGTCTTCCTCACCGGAGACACAGCCTTCTGCTGTGGTGGTTTACGAGCTGCAGCAGGGGGAGAAGGAGTCGGAACTTTAAGTTGTTTCTGCACTCTTGAAACCAGCATGGGTGATTCAAGTGCTTTCTCCTTTCCTTTCCTACTGCTCTTCTGTTGTTGTTGTTTAGGTACATCACGTGTATTGCCATCTTTAGTCCTCATGGCTGAGATTCGACTATGTTTTGATGAACTCGTTTTCGCAGAAGCATGAGAAGGAGAAGATAAAGGAGGAGCAAGAGCAGCAGCTGCTTCCGGACTCGGAGGTTCAATATGAGCTAGGTAATGTTTCACTGTCTGATATGGGTTTGATTGATTCGGTCCTCGAGTATGCGCATTCAAGGCAGCTTCGTTTAATGTAGCGTGCATAGTAATCCAAGATAGTGTATAGAGCAGGCCCAGGGTATCTAGTCAATCCGGATATTACATGAACGCTGTAAGAGAACAAGAAGACCCTCGTCACAAAACCGCGACATAATGTCAGCTCGGATGATTAGAGACGCAGCAAGGCGGAAAGCAGTAGAATCGACGGAGCTGCAGAGGCGAGCATACCTATTCGTAGCGCGGAATACTACACTTCCAATCAAAGTGGGTTTCTTGAATTCTTCTAGGCTGTGCGGAAGGCTGAGGATTGGCACTTCATAGACTCGCTATCAAGCACAATTAGCACTCTCGTCGCCTCAAATATTTCCTGCCAAAACTAGACCAGATGCAGTCAAAGAAAGGTGTACTTTGACAAATCGCGGAAGAGGTGTATTGTCGAAAGTAGGGCTGGCCAGGGTAAGTATTATCCATATCGTTTGCCTATGGCTGATAGATGCCTTCCTCTAGTTCCAATTTAAGCTGAAAGCAACAGCGGGAGAGCTGAATGGATGGAGGAAAGCTTCGTTTTGATAGAGCAGAGCTGTGTAAGTCTCTTGAGTCGCTTCACGACAGTCACTGATAGTCCAAATAGGTATATACTGTATCATATTTCATGCTATACTTCGCTCTCGCCAGGACGAGACAATGTTCAAGCTTGAATCATTTTCAGCTGTGTATCAGTTCGCAGTTCGATATCGGCTTCAAATTATATCCTACTTTCATATGACCAGGGGCCGAATTCGCCTTCCAATCGATCCCTTTGTAGGGATTTATAGTCCTCTCATTTGCCAAATCCCCTCTCTCTTTCTCTTCGTCTATATCTTCCTAACGTAAGGAACATCTTACCGATCGATCAGGAAATCATGACATCGTGAGTCTTCCCCTGACGATTTCCCTTCATGGACTTCAGGCTGTAAGCAGACTTTCAATCAAATTGAAAGCCAAATTAAAAGCCCTACTTGGAGTTGCTGCTCACCGAACCCAACAGGATGCCGGACGACAGAAGGACATCGAGGCTTCACTGACCGCAGGTCATTATGATTACTCGGTATAGCCTCTTAATTTCTTAATCGTCACTTTTACTGATCGCGCTTTACGCAGAAATCAGGTACATGTGCCAATCTAGAAGGGGACCCCAATATTGTCTCTGGATATCCTCCGGCGAAAGGCGGTAAAGTGGATGCTGAAGCTAATATCAAGCTAACGAACGATGAAATCAAGGCAAGCTTCATTCCAAAAATGCCTTCTAAGCTCGTCTCACCATCTCTTTGTAGCTCATTACAGATTGGCAACACGCGGCTAAGCACAAAATCCTGCCAAAGTTTCAGGAAGATCCGGATGTGATAGCTTTTGCTAAAGAGCTTTATTCTCAAGTGGCCGGGACCCCAGCCAATTGCGACGATCAATGCTTGGTTACGGCAACTTTAAGAGCTTGCTGGCATCGTCATGGATATGAGCTTGTTCCAGCTAATGGGATTTATTGCTCTTGCGAACATCCGGATGGTACAGAGTTATCAAAGGAGTAACTGGCGGCACGTAAGCATTATGAAATAGCGTGCGGTAAGTGCGGATCGAAATCGAAGGAAAAACACTGATGATTGCACTTAGACTTGAAGCGACATTCACCTCAGAAAGGGTAGTTCTATTCACATTCTATGCAGTCTGTTCTCTCTTTCGCTATGTATCCATATCAGCTCTGGTAATGTCGTACGGCAGCAGCAGCGCCAGTGTTCGTCGATACATCTGTACATTTGAATTTGGTTTCCTTTGTTATTTCGAAGTGTCTTTCTATTACATTCGTTCTTCTCCCTCTCTCCCTCCTCCTTCTTCGCAAGCGACCATTTTTCTGCTTCAACATGTTCTTCGCTTCCTTCTCATCTAGATTTTGGCTAACTCGATATAAACAGGTTCTCGGTTCAGAAGCATACCGAAGTCGTTGGAAAGGGTGTTCATGCTCACAAAAGAGCTTGCAACCGGATTCATAGGCTTCATGAACTTCATACGGTCAGTCTATGCTATATCTATGAAGAGCTGTCTGATTTGACTTTGAAAATAGGAATGCCCTCCTCCGCCACCTTCCTTCCCTTCTGACCTAGTTGCTGTCAGTGCATTCAATGCTAAATGCTCGAAAGAGGAAGCTTGCGATATCTTGAGCAAAGAAGTCCAGGTACAATCGCTTTCGAAGACTGAATCGATTTTCTAAAACGTCCGAATAGCTGGTCAGACTCTTTATTGAAGCACAAGAAGCAAAGCAACCCCTTTCGGCTTCATCAATGGATGAAAAGACGCTCGAGACCTATATAAGCGAATCACTGCTCAGAAGCTCACCAAACACGATTTTGGCTATTTCGATCCTATTGCTGCTTGTCTTCCTTCGATCCTATGGCGTGACTATTTGACTTTTTCATCTGGAGGCAGACTGACCCTAGCTGAACCTTCGGTTAATGCAGCAAAAGAAGAGAATGCAAGCAGGTTGGCAATTGGAAGAGAGTTCATCAGACTATGCGAGGTGAGTCTGGCGACTATAATAGCCGGGTCTAATCTGATTATTCATGCAGAGTCATTCATGCGAGATTGAAGATCGTGATAATCTTTCAGGGCAGCTAGATCAATCTGATGCTCAGATTGGGAAGCGGCAAAAGCTTAACAATTCACTAGCTGTAATAAGCTTGTTTTAGATCCAGATACACAGGAGAGTTAGAGATTTCCGTTTCTCGGCCAGCGGTTGTGCGGGGAAAGGGTCGACATGTAACGATGATGCTGTTTTCCTTAAAGTAGACATTGGTCAGCGTTATCGGGACAAGAGGCTGCCATGCTCAGCGCCAGTACTTCCAAACACCCAATAGAGGATAGGGATGACTCAGCAGACGAAGCAAATAACAGCAATAAAGGACCGCCTAAGAAAAAGAGTCGCATCGCTCAGGCCTGCAAGACTTGTGGTCACAAGAAGCAGAAGGTACCTCCTGCCATACCTCTATCTACTTGAAGGCCACAGGCTGAAACTTCTCTGCACAGTGTGATGGACAGCAACCTTGTCGGTCTTGCATAAATGCAAAGATAGCAGACACTTGCGGTACGCTGACCTCTACACTGAATCTTTGAGCTCATTCTCTCTCCTCTCTCATGCAGAATACGGAGTCGCAAAGAAGCGTGGACCTCCCAAAGGCTACACTCGACCAAAACCACCAAAGAAAGATGGTGCTCGGCCTTCTAGCAGTGTAGAACCTGAGACGCAACCGCAAGCAGCTTTCGCTGCTGTCCCAAGCATCCCTATTCCAGTGCCAGTACCTCAAGACCAGGTCAGAAACGATTTCATACCTGTACCACAGCCTCAATTGCAACAAGCTCCTCGACAGCCCTCGCCTCCTGCTGCTTGTAAGGGCGTCTATCATGATGATCCAATGGTTACTGACACCTTCATTCCAGTACCCGAGACCTATTCTGATAGACGCTCTCGAAACCCGTCGAACACGCTCTACAATATTCCTCCAACGGGAGCTTCTGCTAACCTAGTACAACCACACATCATTTCAGATGCATTTAATCCTTCACAATTCACCCAAACTCCTCAATCACATGGCATCCCTCTTTCCGGCCAACAGTCATTCCCTCAAGCCGAATATCCTGTCACACCTCAATTCACCTCTCCCGCGCATATGATTATACCTGCTACGGAAAATACTCCTTGGCCAGATATCAGTGGTCGCGTACCTCCTTTACCTACGACTTCAGGAAGTCATACTTTCCCAGCGGTACCTATTCTGGCGACTACTAGTCATCAGCAACAGCCTAGCAGAGGCTATTCTGGTGATATAGATGCAGCAGCTTCTCAAAGTCTTCTCGCTCTCAAGTCCGACAATCGTAGTTCTGTTCCACCTCAGCAACCGGCTCGATTACCTTCTCTCGTCAACCAGATCTCGCATAACTGGGAATCTTCCCACGCAGCTATGTCTCGCATCGATTCAGGGTATCGAGGACCTACCAGCGGTTTGCCAGCTTTTTCGGCAGCTGATTATGGCCATCATGGTAACACGAGAACCGAAACAGATGTGAGAAGAGAAGCTTTGGCTAGAAGTGGAATTGGAATGTCAGCCGCTGCATCACTGAGCCTGAATCCACCGCCGAAAACTAGCTTGTTTGTTTCACTTCCGGATAGCTTTTAGAAACAGCTGAACTGAGAATTCTGAGAACAGATCCGCTATCCTACATGACTACGAACGATCAGTGGATAGATCTTTCCTCTCTCATGCGTTGAAAGATGTCAGTCCAACAGCTTCCGGTTCAAACACTTCAAATGGACCGGAACCTGGAGAACTACCCTTTGACGAAGATGTACCCCAACCAATAGTTGAACGACTGATTTCCATCTTCTTCACTTTCGCTCATTCCCTTTGGCCTGTCGTTTATGGTCGAGAAAGGACTTCAGAAGCTTTCCATACGGAACCGGTTTTGTTCAATGCTGCTTGCGCTATAGCTGCTCGAACGCTTGAAGGACAACCTGAAGAAATACCAGGAGTGGATATGAATCGATATTCGCCTCGGACTTTAGGTGCTTTGTACTTCAATCGAGCGAGGTTTCACTTGGTTCAGTCAAACAACGAATCGTCTATTCCTGTTCTGCAAGGATTGATCTATATGGCTCTTAGAGAGATGGGAACAGGTAGAAGTGCTCAAGGTTGGCAGTACAGCGGTAAGTTGGTGCGGAATGAGAATAATGTATTGTGCTTACAAGCTGAAACGACCAGGTATTGCGAGTCGAATGGCGCTTGATCTAGGCATACATCGACATCCTGACGTCAATGTGGCTGCTGGCTTTTCTTTCAGTCCTGTTGAAACAGAAGAGAGGATACGAAGGTGTGTTTCCCTCGCTGCCAAACAAGAATGTGCACTGATTATTTCTTCGAACAGCTTCTGGGGCGTCTACATTCTAGGTTGGTGATGATTGTGCCACGACAGCTGATACTGATCATCGTTGTTTTTCAGACAAAATGTGCTCCGCTGTGCTTGGCCGTCCAGTTCTACTTAGACAAGAAGATCTTGATGTGAGTAAATGCCAGGCAACCTGAGTTTATCTCATTCGTCTTGGGATTGGATGCTCACAGTGTCCCTTACCTACGGTCAAAGACAGCAACGACTTGTCCGAATACGGCATGTGGGATCCAAGCTATCTCAAGATTGTGCCTGCTCCGAGCGCAGCTGCAAGTACTCAGCTTTGCGGCGTATCGGCCTTCAGAGCTTTTGCCTCGCTGGCATGCATATTGGAGAACATCATCACAGGCGTTTATTCTGTTCAGCGGCGCAGGAAATGGCGAGAAGATGTGAATCATGTGACACTGCAAGAGATCTCTGCGCAGCTTGAAGATTGGCGTGCTGAGCTGCCACCCCACCTTGCTTGGGGTCCACATATCAACAGGATGGGATCGCATCTATTAGTCATGAACGCTGTAAGAGCTATTTGCTGATCCCGCCGCATCTTGGCTGATGAATCCGTTCTTACAGGTCTTCTTCCTCTGTCATCTCCTTCTGCACCGTACATACATACCTGTGGCTCCTAGTCTAACATACAAAGGGATCCCTATGCCTAGCTCACATCAAATTTGCACCAACGCAGCAGATTCGATATGCAAGATTGCCGAAAACTATCATCGCAGCTTCGGGTTTCGTAAAGTCTCCACCCAGATGGTCTATGTCATTTTCACTGCAGCGGCTATGCAAGTTGCCAATAAAGCAAGTTCCGATCCTCAATTAGCAGAGAAAGCACATCGCTCTTTGCAGCAGGTGAGTAAGTCTTTCACAGTCTTGCTCATCGTTAAACGTGTTGCAGTGTATGGGCTGGCTAGAAGAGCTATCTGGAAGTTGGACTTTAGCAGCTCATCATCGGTAATTGAGGCAATAGCAGCCTAATCAAAAGCTAACGAGATGTATTGCAGACAAATTCTACTGGAACTGGATGAAATTGGGCAGAACGAACTGACCGCAAGCCGAGTGCCTCAATCTACATCCCATTCGCGCTCTTCTTCACCCGCTCTTCCACCTCTCGCTCAGGATACCGCTCCTCTGGCGCATGCTCTTGGTCATGCTTCGCACCCGAGCGTTGGTCCAAGTCCCCTAGGCTTAGGTAGTAGCAGTAACAATAATAACAACAACACCGCCAACACAACAAGCAATGTCAATAACAATTCCGATGTTCACTTTCAAGGTCTCTGGGGCGCTCAAAACGATCACACTCAGGCAGATCTCTTGTTCTGGAATGAAATGCCTATCAGCGTAAGTTCAATAGATCAATACTTTCTTGATTATGTATAGCCTAATTTTGTCTTGCAGATGGATGCATCGGCCTGGAGCGCTTTCACCAATAACTACTCTTCTCAACTGAGCGAGTTGGAAAACTCTTTGGCAATAGATCCCAATTACCCGAGCGGTTCGGGATTATGAGGATCTTTACGATAATTATAATGGGGATGATGGGTTTGCGGGGATGTACACACGATTGTTCAAAAGGGGCTTCTTTCTGTTTGTGAATAGATTTCTTTTTTCCGCGATGTAACAATACTTTTGACGATTCTATGCCGGGATACGGATCCAATTGAAAGGCAATCCCGATTATATTTGCATTCTCTCTGCTTGCATGCATTCAACTTTTATTGTGCTACTGAGAACTGAAATAAAGCTATATACATGGAATAGCTAAACGTTAGATTACATGCAAAAGGAGAATTAGTAAAGCTATACGGAGCATACTAAGCTATACATCGGCATGAGTTGGTCTTGAGATATTGTGTGTCAGTTTAGTGTTTGAGAGGTCAGAAAGTGAAAGTTGATGATCTTCGCTTCGTTGCAGAAGAGGAAGGAGTAGTTTCGAAGCTGAATTTCCTCGATCTTGATCCAACATCCGAAGGAGAAGGGTTCATCAAAGAAGACAAAGACATTCTAGACGTATCTGGTAAAGTTGGTTCAGGTGGTAAATCCAAAGACATTGCAGATAATCTTCTTGCTTGTTTATCAATGTCTTGATTCGCTCCATAAGGTGAAGCAAGAGAGGACTGAGATCTTGGAATTGGACCATTACTGGTTGGCATGCTGAAATACCCACCTCGATCTATACCTGGTGGAGTAGTGAGGGAAGACTGGCGACTGCTGATTGAAGTAGGACTGGAACAAAGACTTGCTAAAGTGAATGCTGCGTCGTGTTCTTGTGGCGAAGTACCAAATGATTGACGAGAAGAGTAGGAAGAAGGAGTCGGCGGACCATAAAAAGGTGAGGCTGAAGTGAAAGAAGAAGCTGAGCCTGGGATAGAAATAGCTGATCTTCTGCTTGAATTGGATGAATAACTGCTGTAGCCGCTGGAAGAAGAATCGACAGGTGGAGTCCAAATAGTCATGACACGCTCAGCGGCGTTTGCCGGAAGCTCAAACTGATTATAGGGAGGATCAGTCAAGAGTGAGATAGATTTGAAACAGGTGACGAACATATTGAACCCTAAATCGAATCTTTCCAATCATCCTAAGTGCCTCAAGCACTTCATCTAAGCTTGTAGGTTCAGGTCCAGCACCAATCTTGGCAGCTGCAGGTCTTTGCCCTGAGTCACAAGCACGCGTGCAGACGAACGAAGGACTTGCCTGTCAGACCGCAAGCATTGCAAACCGATCTAATCACATCGTCAGCTAGATCTAATCATTCGTACGAGAAGGAGCGCACCTTGGTCCAGCTACGGATCTTCTCCACTCAGGTGAACTAGTAGTGCCGCAAACAGCACAAGAACCAATATTGCTCTTCCTTGCTTTCTTTCCTCCTCCTGAACCTCCATTTTGGGAAGAAGACAAACGTCTGTCTTCTACTGAAGAGATAGGAATGTAAGAGCTAGCATCTGATTTTCGACGGGTATTCTAAACAAGAACAAAGAAGCTGTACAATCAGCACTGCCCAAAAAAAATCGCAGTTTGAGTGAGGAACTTACATTGCTTTCGAACCTCGGAGGCGAAGAAGGTGTGTTGGGTAAGAAACCATTAGATGAGGTGTAAGAAGGTATAGGCATATTGAAAGACCGTAGCGAAGAAGCAGGTGAAGAATCTGTGTAAGAAGAATTGAGAGCTTCGTTGAGAGAAGGTAATCTAAGACCAGAGTTGTTAGAATAGCCATAGACTGAAGAAGGTCGAGGTTGAATATCTCTAGGTGAAGGTGAATAAGTGGAAAACGTTGGTGATGCTGCGTTGATGTCGAAATAACTGCCACTTGGTTGATCTTGGCCGTTTCCAGCGATGGATCTTCGTCTTGATTTGAACATTGTTTGTGAAGTTACCGTTTTATGCAGATCTTTGGGGAAGTGATAATGAAATCTGCGTTGAAACAAATTTTCAGGGTCTGACAGAAAAGCAGGAAGTTGCAAGCCAAACAAGTTGGGACGGTAAGAAATGCAGAAAGAGGTTGTTGAAGAGTGGTCGGTCTTGGTCAGCTGAGAAGGGAGGAAAACTTTGGGGGGCCTTGGTGAAACCAATCGGCAGCAATAACCGAAGATAGATGCTTAGGTGACAGCTAGATCGAACTAAAGTAGAAAATCGAAAGTCACGAGACTGAGATAAAGACCCCAAGCTGATCCTGAGAGTGATCTTGGGACACCCACGGCATAAGCACAACAAGTAACGCATGATCTGGACAGGCGCAAGACTGAAAGCACAGCTTGAGGGCTGCTCAGCACTGCCTGGACCCGCGACTCAAGATATCAGGGAAGAGATGACTACATATCGAGAGAGCTTGCGAGAGCACAGATGGAAGAGCGGAGAGAGAGGTCTTAGCCCTGGAGAACGTGGCTTTGCGATATCGTTCTGCAATTCGATGAAATGCGATAAGGATGGAGAGGGCGGTCCATCTTCAAGCAGAGCAAGCTACACAGCATTAGAGAAGCATCTCTGAAGTGTATAGGCAGATGGTGACTTCCGACGCCTTCCAACCTCTCGTTATTTTGACCCGAAAACTGAAAATGCTGTTGGCCATCAACCGTCGCGTGCGCTGTTTGGCTTCGATCAGTGCTCTCCTTGTTCCGACATATATTCTCTTGCTATGTGAGCACGCAAGACGACTTCGGAGTCACACGAACCTGGGGACTCATGTGCATGACAGAGATTTTTTTGACGATAAAAACAACAAGCCATGGGACATTCTCACACTTTCAGATGGTCAGTCAGTCAGTCTATGTAGGGGACTACAGCTAAGATGAGGGTCAACAGGGAATCATCAGCCCCGTCCAGTGTTAGCATAGGCGGAAACTTTGAAGATTGGAAGGCTAGCATTCAAATGGAGCGCGGCCAGGACGGTCATTTCAGCAAAACTGTTGAGCTTCCTTATAACTACAAAGTCTTGTTCAAAGTGAATTTCGTTCTGTCTGCATTTTGTTAGGTTTGCTGAATTTAAGTTTACAGTACGTTGTGGATGGTCATTGGACAGTACGTGCCCCGTAAACCTGCTGAATGATGCTGAGGAATGCGGCAGCACAATCCTCGAGAAGCGTGCGGTAAGTAGACAAATGTTCGCTAATTATAACCGTCTCATTTACCTTTGCAGAATCTGATAACTCTGGCTTTGTCAACAATGTTCTACATATCCCAACAGAAGAAGAATCAGGACGGAGTGAAAGGGAAGCGAAAGAAAAGGCTGAAGCCGAGCAGAAAGAAACAGCTAGGCAGCAAGCTGAACTTGAGAAGAAAGCCCATGAAGAGAAAGCAGCAGCTCCCAACGCCGTACAGGAGAGTACGCCTGTCTTAACTACTTCCACAACTTCTACCGCTAGTGCACCAGCAACTAGCAACGGCTCTTGTGAGTCTTCTAAACTATTGTGACATCATAAGGCTGATCTTGAACAGTCCATATCCCACGCCTATCGACTGATGGTATCGCTGCATCTCTTTCCAGCTTTGCCGCGGCGGCGGAAGCAGCCGTTTTACAAGCCAGCAATTCCGTTGTCCAAACTATGGAATCAAGCTTCCAGCAATATTCTTCAGTCACTGAACCAGGCATCCATGCGCCAGCATCGGCCTCTCGTGATGCAGCTCACCCATCAGCAATAGTTCCAGGCAGCTCTGAGAAACCTGTTGATCCAGCTCCAACTCCCGCTGTGCAAACTTCTTTGACCTCACCTGCTTCGGGTGATGAACTCGATAAAGCTTTGAAGAAGGAAACTCAACAACCGGAATTCATTGCTTTGGTTCCAGAGACTTCGAAAGCTCAAGAGTCTGTTCAAGCCAAAACTGAACCTTCGGCAGTCGGCATCATTCCTGTCGTTCCTCAGCCTCCCACTTCTGCTCCTGTTGAAATTCATGAGGCGCAAGAACCTACTTCCAAGGCTATCGAACCAAAGCAAACTGAAATCTCAGCTTCACAGCTTGGTCTAGACAACGAAGTTGCAGCCACACCTCAGCCTACTTCCTCTGCTGCTCAGCCGACCGTCACCGAACAAGTAGCTGCTGTCTTGCCCAGCTCAGAACAAGTCAATGCTACAGCTCAACAAGCAGCGAACCAAATTTCAGCTACTTCACAGCAGGTTGCTGCTCAACTCCCCAGTACCGAGCAAGTTCAAGCCGTTGCTGTCAAGACATATGATGACGTCAAACCACACGCTATCAATGCTGCCAATACGGTTGCTTCCGGCGCTCAACAAGCAGCAGGCTACACTTATGAGAACTTACCTCAAGCCTTGTCTTACCCTATGGCTGCTCTTGCTTTGGCCGGTGGTGCAATCGCTGCTGGTGCAACTGCAACTGTAGCAGCTGTTAAAGACGCTAACCAGAACTTTTCAGCACCAGTTCAAGATACTTCTTCCACCCGAGCTCTGGCTGCCGATCAAGATTTGAGCGGAAAAGATGAAGTCCGGGAAATCAAGCAAGAGAAGCCTGCAGAAGTTGTTCAGCAGAAAGAAGCCTTGTTAAGTGAAGTAGAGAAGAAAGTCGATACCGTTCCAGCACGCAATGAAGGTTCTCAACCTGCTCACGAAGCTGTTTCTGATGCTAGTGGAACACAAGGCGTTTCTGCTATTGGCTCTTCCAATACCGTTCCAGCTAATGTCAATGGAACTACTTCTTCAGTGGATCAAACTGCCAGCCCTACTTCTGCTAAAGCTGTTGTAGCCGATATCAAAGATCACCATGCTAAATCAGATGTCAACCACAAATCCGATTTGGTCGCAGATGTCAAGCAGCTCGTTCCTACTGCACCCGATGCCACAGTGGTAAACCAGCACGATGCTCTGGTCCAAGATGTCAAGAACTCCATTGAGACTGTTCCAGCTCTCCAGACCACTTCTGCTTCGCCTGTTGTACCTTCAAAGGAGGCTACTCCAGTGCTACCAGCTGCTCCAGTCACTGTCAGCAAGACGGCTACAAGTAAAGACAAGCACACTTCTTTGCCAACTCCCAAGACTCCAGTCAAAGAAGAAAAGAAGTCTAAGCGATTCTCTACTCTAGGTCGACAAGCTTCTTCTACTGCTTCATCTACTACTGCTGCTGCTGGTGGTCCAGTCACACCACAGAAGAACGGTTCTCAATTCGATCCATCAACTGTGTCAAGCACTAAATCTACTCCTGGCGGTAAAGATTTCGTCACTGCTCCTTCGACACCCTCGACACCTTCTTCTTCTTCTTATGTTCCTTCTAGCCACAACAATGGTCAATCAAGAGAACGCAAGTCTAGTTTCTTTGGAAAGATCAAGGTGAGAGAGACATTGCTTTCTGCGTTACAACGCTGAGAGTTTGTAACTCCTCACAGAGCGCTCTCAGTCCTCATAGCAAGAAGTAAAGACTCTTATGGGATGCAGTAACGGAATGACAGGGTAGGGGATTTGGAAACGACGTTATATTAATGAAGGGGATGCATTGAAATGGGGCAAATATCTGTATCTTTTTCTCTCTTTCTAAGCCTGGTTTGTTAAGTAGTATCAACGTAGTAATGCAGTAATAACGACTTTCCTTTTGAATGACTGAAGGAATGACTGAAAGGTTGGCTTTAGCTTTAACTGACTGTTTTCTTATACTGCGATATTCTCTTGTCAGAATGAGTATCAGAACGCTCATTTCGAATTTCCAGAAGACTGGTGAGTTTGTTCGCACTTGCGATGAAGCCGCAATAACTCGAGATCGGTCCTGTCGACAGGCTTCAAACAATGGTTCCGAGATTTGGTCAGTAAAAGCGCTTAAGAACTGCTCAGGCTGCACTGACATGGGCTGTAGAATTATATCGGAACGTACGTGGCTCATAATCTACTCAGGGTAGAAGCGCTTAATCGAGGTTATAATAACAGCACGAAATATGGTGAACTTCAAGGCATTGATCAGTTCGCTCGCTTTTACCTACTGCATTGGATGCTTGAAGGCTGAGGGATGATGATGAACAGGTTCGGTAATAAATACTGGGAGAACTTGGACGAGATTCCAGGCAGACATAGATGGATCGAATATGTCGAGGTGCGTTTTTGATTGTACTGCTATCTTTTAGCTTAATACGCTTCGGATGTACAGCACGACTTCAACGCCACTCAAGTGCCGCCGTAAGTTTAGCTCTCGATTTGCTCACGCTGTATTCCAACCAAAACATTGGCGCTGAACAGTGAGTGGAGAGCTTGGTTGAGTCACATCCGTGGACCTCCACCACCAAAGGATGAGCAGCTACAGATGTCAAAGCAGAAATGGCAGTCGGTGTGTCCTTAATTCACGTCGCTTGACATACCCGCCAATTCAAAGTACAGGGATGGTTCGAAAACGTTACAGGAACAAGGGTATTTTATACAGTAGGTCTGCTCTTCGTCTACTGAACGAGTGATTGCAGGGCGCTTTCAAGACATACTCTACTACCGCGCCCAAAATTACAGCATGGCAAGGTCAGCCAGCAAGAAGAGTAGGACAGTAGAAGCCAAATCACTCTTTTCGTATGCATTGTAATTCGTGTAAACTACTATCCCTTGAGTCCTCTTGCACGAAGATCCTTCTTCATTTCATCTGCCCATTCTTTCGCTCTATCCCGAGGTAAAGCATACACTTCCAAAGACCAAGACCCAACCAATTCCATCCCATCTCCCTCTTCTTTATACATTGCTTCACAAACTTGAGCTAAACTTAATTTCCTACCTATTTTCAAAATTCGACCCTTTTTCGAAATAGCAAAGAAATCCATTAAGACGAAAGTTGGATCTTGTTCAGTGAAAACTTCAAGTTGATCTGCTAATGAAGTATCATCTGCCCATTCTGGAACGAAATCCCTCATTGGCGGTTGATGATAAGGGCGTAAGAGAAAGACAGGAAACAAGATTCGATTGGAAGAAGAATAGGATTCGAAGTGAGGTGGGTTGAAATCGCCTGGTGCTGTCGCTCGTGCTTTTTCATATGACCAATCTGGCGGTAACGAGATCTTAAGTTCCTGCATAAAGACTTCAGTGATTGGAAACGAATCCGATTGCAAGCGGGACGAACTTGTAGACGTGATATCAATGCTGAACTTTCTTGCTTCTTCGCTTCCTCCCTATCCAGTCTCGTCTGTTCTGCTTTCTGTCTAGCTTCCACCTTGGTCTGAATCTGTTTCTGTAAAGCTTCCGCTCCCACATCCTGAACTTCTGATATCTTCGCTAGCCTTTCGAGTACATCTGTTGCTTCTTCATATTTTGACAAAGCGTGTAGAGCTTTCGCACTACGAAACAAAGCTTTCTTGGTCGTTGATAGGTATTGCTTGCTAGCTTCTTCTTCCGATATCGAATCTTCCGCTTTGCTTAAAACGGAAGCGCAATCTCGTATACATGATCGATAGTTTTCTGAAGAAAGAATGAGACAAGAAGCGAAATGTATGAAGGCAAATGAAACAGACGGAGTTCAAGATGACATGCAGCTCGATTGGAAAGCAAAGTTCGTAAAGTATTCACGCTTAACTGTTCTCCCAATTCATCAATAGCTTGAGAGTAGAAACCTGAAGCTTCTTTGTATCTTTTAGCTTTATATTGAGCGTTCGCTTGTTCTTTAAGATTTGCAGCTGTGTCTATCCTGGCGCAGTATTCTTCAGCGGACAGACGGCTTGTGATAATGGTAGATGCAGACCTTCAGGTGTTCCTTCGTAGATTAAGGATTGCAGAGCGTCTATTGCTGCATTGCTTTGAATTTGACCTTTTTCATCAGCAGGCAATTTCCGCATGAACAGAGGGATGTCATCGAAATCCTCAAAGGATGGTACTGCTTCTGTAGGGCCGATAGACATTCTCAATGGCAGCAGGTCACTCGAGTAGGTCAAAGAGCAGAGCAGAACATAAAATCGGCATCTGGATTATTACGTAATGCTTGTTCAGTATCCATTTGAGTCGCAGAACACTTGCGCATTCGCAATCTCACCCTCTGTGATACATTATAGCTTTGTCATTCGTCTTATGTCTTGTTGCGAGCTTGTAGAACCTTCGCACGTAAGCCGAGCGATGCTTGCTTGGGTCTTGCCATTGTGCACTGCGAAGCGCTCAAGGTACGCTGGATAGCCCTAGTCGAATTGTAAAAGATTCCTGTACTAATCCGTACGAGTGTCTGCAGTGCATGATTGGTCTAAATCATGAATCTTCGAAAACTTCTTAGAAGGTAATTGGGCACTGTCTGGCTATGTCCTTGTCTTTTTCTTTTCTCTTCTTCCTCTTGTTGTATTCTGCTAGCAACTTTGTTCGGATATGTATGATGTCCGTATCATTTCGCATGCGTCAGGTATGTCTCAGTTGCGTAACGTCTCGCATACGTATGTACTAATATCATTTCTGAAGATGATGACCTCAACGAGCTTGCCAGGCTGAAAGCTTTGTCGTTTGGCTCTGCAAGAAATCCAGTACAAGCTTCAGCGGTAGGCATTTCAGTGAGTCTTTGCTGTCTTTATCCCTCATAGATTCCGTTTATTGCTTGTAGTAGTATGCGGAGGAACCAGGAAGATGGAACAGTCAGTTCAGTACTCGATACATGTTTTGATCAGCTCAATGCAAATGGCAGATCGATATCTCGCTCAAACAGCTGTAGCTCGAGAAACAGGTCTGATCTTCGTCATAGATGGCGCAGGGGGCTACGAAGCTGCTGCAAACTGTTAGCCGCCCGGTGTTGATTACGATGGAACATTGGCCAAGAAGCTTATTCCACCAGTACGATCTCTCAGTGAGGGACACGATCAGTACCTGAAGGAGGTACATGTTTTGCGCTTCGGATCAACTGCACACGAATGCTGACGCTTTGTGACAGCTCGCTTCGATCTCTGAAGCAGCAGCAGATATCGCTTGACCTCCTATAAAGAAGCTCAACAGTCTGTATTGCAGAACAC
The DNA here is from genome assembly GCA_039545335.1 of Kondoa subrosea. Taxonomy (NCBI): domain Eukaryota; kingdom Fungi; phylum Basidiomycota; class Agaricostilbomycetes; order Agaricostilbales; family Kondoaceae; genus Kondoa; species Kondoa subrosea. The sequence continues at coordinate 1,007,695 of BCIN01000003.1, read as the reverse complement.
TAGCGGTTGCACCAGAGAAGCAAGGATCTGGACGTGGGCATGCTCTACTACAGGCCATAATCGCAAAGGTTAGACTTAATGGTATCCACCTACAAATTCAGAAGAAGCTGAAGAGTAATCCAGGCTGACGAGCTGGCTTGCGATGTGCTATTGGAGACAGACAATATCGCGACAGTGGGTTTCTTGAATCTTGCAGCTCTCTATTAATACCCTAAGAACAGGCAGCTTGGTATGAAACACACGGCTTCGTCAATCTTCATGTTGCGATGATCCCTTGTTTTGGCGGAGGCAGTGCTCCCATGAGCTTTATGCGGCACACTAGGCCCAAGAACACCATTCTGCGAGATATCACTTAGACAAAATTCATCTTGGAGCCTGACCTTATCAGGCGCGGGAGAGATATCTTTCCTTCCTTCTAGCTGCATTCTCTTTCACTACATGCTTGCTCTGTTTCAGCTGGTTTCCAGCCTTTCGTCTTTGTTTTTGTGTCGAGTTGGCAGCTTTACAATTGATCTGCTTGGTCATTTATTGTCGGCTCTCGTGCAATAGATGAAGTGATACTTCTGGTACTACTCGTCTACTGCTTTGTCATCTTACTAGTCCCTTTATTCAACATTTGGGCTTTTGTCGAAGTTACATTCTCTTCATCTCTTTCGTTTCTTTTCTCGCTTGACAGCATGACCCACATCACAATACGACCGGCCGAAAGCGATGCTGAAGCAATAGGGTTATTTGTACCTCTAGCTCGCAAAGCAAAATGGGTTAGTCAACTTCTCCCTCTGCTATAATCAGAATTGAGTATAGGTAACAGGTAATAAGTGGAGAACTAGTCACTTACACGCGCAGCATCTATCCCGACGGCTTTCTGGTTGCTTCAATCGATGGAGAAATCGTTGGCTGTGTTGTCGTTGCAATCTACCGAAATTCAATAGCCTTTATAGGTCAACTGATCGTACAAGAAGGACATCGACATAAAGGAGTCGCCTCTGCTCTATTAGCTCATGCTGATGCTCTTCTGCGCTCTTGTCAAATTATAAGCATCGGCCTTACCGCTTCTTCACTCTTGAGACCTCTATACGAAAAACGGGAATTCACTTGGACCAAAGATACGATCGTCTATTGGACTCGACCTCCTTCTCCAACTCTTCGATTACCGGCTTGCCCAAAACATCAAATTGTTGAGAAATACCCTACTGCCGATCTCATTGCCTCAGATTATCAGCATACCGGCCTCTATCGTCCCCAACTATGGCAATCCCTAGCTTCTTATCCATTTCGCGGTTTCTGCATCTATGAGCAAGAAACGCTTGTTGCTTGGACATTGTTCCAGCCATCAGAAACGGAATGCTACGCTTCTCCTCTTTACGCTAAAGTCAAGAACAAGCTAGAGCTCTGTTGGTACATACAATTGATCAGGTCCCAGCGGGAGCAAAGTTGGATCTCGAAGGCTTAGGCAGAGATGAAACAAATAAGCTGTTCGAGAGTTTGGGATTAGAGAAAAGTGATGAAGCAAATGTAAGCAAGCAAGCATGACCAAAGAATAGCACTGATAACCATGTGCAACGGTTCATGTGGAAAGGGAAACAACCAAAAGTAGCAGAAAGTAAGAGGAAATGCGTATACGCATTATTTGATGGCGCTTTAGGCTGAAAAGATTGTAAAGAAAAGATGTCAGAAGAGATTCTGTTGCATTGAGTCTGGTTGCATTGAAGTATATGAAAAATCAAGCGCTTGATTCTGCCCTCTTTGCTGCTCCTCTCTTCTTTTGAACCTTCTGTCCCTTGTGGTTGGCTTTCTGGGACTTGAGAATGCATGAAGCGCGAGCGACGGCGGCCTGCAACAAAGTCGGCTTCAGAGTAATTACTTCAAATGTTGTAAGACCGACCTTTGTCAATCCAGGTCTGTACGCGGAAACAGTGCTAGCAACAGTCTTGGCAGCACGGCGAGAAGATCCTTTGAGGGTAGAAGTGGTAGCAGCGCTTGCAATTGAGTGAGCAGAGCTCTTGGCTTTGCGAGTGTGCAGAACAATGCCCTTTCCATCCTTGGTAGCGCGAACGGAAACAACCTGTCAAATTTGGAGCGTCAACACGAGCCCTTAAGCCGTTATCAACCTCGTCCACTGACTTTGTGGTTAGCGAAGCCAGAGTATTTCTTGCTGTTCACATTTTTGAGGTTTCCAGGTCTGTTGAATGACTTGATCAGCTCTTGTGGACTATAGCAAGCAGCTCTGTTGCAGCATACTCGCATGAGAGGACTGGAATTCCACCATGGGATCGCTTGACCTGAACTTTTCTATTTAGCAACTTGCTTCTCATTGGAATCTAGTATGTTGCAGACTGACCTGGCGAGAGTTGAAGCCTCGGATTACGAGCCACGCTAAGTCTGCTGATGCTGGAGCCATTGTGATGTATGGTTTTGGGAAGAAAGTGTGCAACAAGCATTTTTCAAGTCAACTTGAATTGCTACAAACTGCTACCTGCATTATTGAGCTACTCTATCCCAACCCACAATCTGCCACACTTTGCAATTGTCATCTTACTTTGGCTTTTTTCCACATTTCACAATGGAGTCAGCTCCTTCGATGAGTAGCTGATCTTGCTTTGCTTTGCTCGCCGAGCCTCTTTCTCTCAAACCCGTTCTCCTTTATCGCGAGCTTGGTACAAAGCCTGTTCAAGGTTACAAATTTCTCTTGACCATTCTTCCCATCCGGCGTGAAGCATTAATCTGCTGCGGTACAGGCCCGGTACAGAACAGAGAATATGATAGCTGTGCAAGGATAAGATAAGACTTCTGTTACATTCATGCTGACTGCAAAAGAATAGCGATACATCGTGTTGCGATACGGGAGCTGTATTGATAGCATGCCGCTGCTAGTAGAGCCTCAAGGAAATTTGCTTGAACATGGCCCTCATAAGAAAGGATAGTACGACAAGCATGCTGCAGTGCTTCGAGCTCGAGGATAGTGAATCTTTGTAGGTGCATCTGTTGCACATCAATGTGTTCGACGGAGATGAGCGGGAGCAACTTCTCACGGTCATGAGCGGAGTATGAGGCAATCAAGCTTCTTCTTCCGTCTTCAGTACTTTCAATACCATTCCATCCGCATTGGGATTCGATTTCGTTTCAGCTTTCGGCATGTCGTTGATCTGGTTTTGGATCTTTGTTGCTTTAGGCGCTTTTTCTGTTTGGGAGTTCTACCAAATGTCAGGCGGTTGGAGGGGAAGAGTGGAAGCTGAAGATTTGGGTCAAGGTTTCGATAGAGAGGATGCTGTGAATAGAGAAGGCAAGAGGAGTCGGCATTGGAATTGGAGAGATACCAGAGGTGTTCTTCAAAGGGTGTATTCTACTTTACATTAGGTTCAATTGTACATTAGAGACCTCTCTGTGATATTCCCGAGGCTCTTGAAACGCGTTTACCCTTTACAGACAGATTTTACCAATAATACAAACCTTGCTAGTCGTCGAGGTCGTCGTGGATACTGGTCGACTAGAAGAAGATTGAACAGATGTAGGTGCCAAAGAAGCAGAACCAGAACTTGAGCCACTGTGAATTGCGCTAGTACTTGCTGCGAAAGAAGTTCCAGAAGAGCCAGAAGGAGCTGCTGAAGTTTGAGCTGAACTTGCTGCATTGGAGAAGATAGAGCTGTTTGGGTTGAAAGAAGCTGAATTGCTGGCTTGACTTGCAGTCGCAGATTGTCCGCTTAAAGTCGATACCGAGTTTGAATCAGAAAGACTGTCCGATGCTGAAGGAACGACGGCAGAAGAAGAGGAGGAGAGGCCTGAGACACTGGATGCTATGGAAGCTGACCCAGATGGTAGAGCTGATTGACTTGCGCTGTAGTTTGAAGATACACTTGCAACAGGTGAGGAAACTGCTTGAGAAGACGCCGAAGAGGGAATTGAAACGGGAGATGAGTCTGAGTCTGAGTTGCGGGAAGATGCGATCGAGCTAGGAGCTGAACTTTCACTCGAACTTTGAATCGATGTCGACGTCGAAGTCGGCAACTGAGCTGAGCTGGATGAGCCTGAGTAGCTTGACGCATAAGTCGAGGCTTGAGAAGTCGCGTCAAGTGGTGGTTGAGAGCTGGAAGATGAAGATGAAGGATCTGGGATTACCGATGAACTTGGGATGATCGTGGAAAGAGTGGAGCTGCTGTATTTCGGAGACGGAATAGATGTAGTGATCGTATTTGTGACAAATGTAATGGGAGACGGTGCAATGTAGGTCTTGCTAGTTGCTGGAAACGGACCCAGGATGAGCCAAGACCCGGTTTCCGACAGCATAAAGCTTACTACGCGTGTATTCTGTGGTCACAGTGCGTGCTGGTGCTGTCACTTGAGTGGAAAACCGCCGGGTCCGAAGAAGAGTCGATGTCGCTGTCGAATTCTCAGCCCCCTGGAGCATACATGCATGCAAAATCAATTGAACGACTCACGCGTGATTACGGCAGTCCGATAGACCGTATACGTCTGAGTAGCAATATTCATACAAGCACAAGCCTGGACAATTTCTTCTCGACTCATGCCAGCGAAACAATCGGGCAGGCCAGCTCTGCCCTGCAGCTTAGATGCAGTCACCGTGGTCCAAACAGTCGAAGTCCTGGCGGAAAATCAACAAGGAATGTAGAGTGACAGGAGGACAACCTTACCTGGCAGAAGGCGTGAAAGTTGAAACAATGTTCAATTGCACGGTCCGAGTCTTCACAATATCTGGAGGACTTTGCGTATACGTCGAAGTCGTGGAAGTATATTCAGTTGTTCTATAGTAGCGTCAGCTCAGTCGCAAAGGAACAGGAAGTACTTACAATTCGGGTGCCTCGGAAGTATAGCTTGTCAAGGTAAGAATCTCTGGCTCGATGCGCAGGTACATTCTGCATATTCTCTGCAGATTGAGTGAGTTGCTATATCTGGAATAGGAAAGACAGCTTTCTCACTTCCGCATCAGCTGAATAAGGTCGTTCAAGCTTTCGAGACTGTAAAACTTCATCGCATGTTTGGCCTAATAGCGTCAGCTTTTGAACTGATACATATTCAGAGACTAGAGTAGCTTACCTCTAGCTGTTAATACGAATGCATTGAGCAGCAACCCAAGTAGAAGTTTCGGTAAGCAGATCCTGATTGTCATGTTCTGAAGGTCTTGCTTGAAGATGCAGTAGCAGACAGCACAGCTGGAACGTATTGACTGCAGCCCAAAATTCGATTAAGGGATGTTGAACAATTTCCCACGGAAGGCACGCCGCACGCCAAACCTAGATAGAGTTTCCCGATACACAGGTTAAACGCGCAAATCTTGACCCGACATGGCAATAACAAAGCCAAATGCTCAGCCAGCATTGGCAGTTGATCCGCGTTGTCTGGAAATGGATAAAACACGAAATCTAAAAGTTCGAGTGCCAACTTATCTTCATCAAGCAAGAAAAAGAGAAAAAAAGAGCATTACAGAGGCAAGCCTTGGCAAAAGACGAGGAGCACACCATTCCTTCACAAGGTCCTGCAAGCTACAAGAACGAGCAATGCCTGGCCCTAATAGGCATGAAGCCGCGACCCGATATCTAGTAAGGGCAAAGAGATGGATGCTTGTGACAACATAGGAAGAGCCAAGCAAGCGAAAGCTCTCCTTGCAAGCAGAAGAGAGAGAAAACAGGATAAACATCATATCAAAGAAAACACGGCTCAGAGAGAAAGCGGTATTGTTGCACCTTCAAGGTATCATCCACAAGGACATCCTAGCTGCTCGGTTCTGACCAAAGAGCGACCGGACACTGTAGCAGAAGAACCTTGAAATCTCATTTTCATATTTTCGAATCTTTTGTTCCTTTTGCCTTTTGACCATTAATGGTGATGGCCGAAGTCGTCATACCCCCTTGAATATATACCAGGCTACGTGTTACCATTCAGTATGAGCAGCAGCAGGCGATTCCCTCCAGTCGACAACAAGGGACAACTTATAGAAACAGGTGGACATGGCAATCATCGAATTCCTTTGCCAATCTTGCAATCGCTCTACTTGCCTTCAATGTTCTTGGATGACTCACGAGATTCGTTGCATCCGTAATCAAGAGCAGGAAGTTGGAATAACAGTCCCAATGCTGGACCTTCGACTGCTTCCAGCAAAACTGTCTACTACTCTCCTACTAGCTCCTACCCTCCAGTTGCTCTACTGAAGCCTCACGAGAGGAAGCGAATATTGGTGACAGGCGATGCAGGTCAGTTAGTAGTCTTGTGACACCAATTTGCAACATATCGAATCGACATAATGTAATAGGATTCGTGGGATCGCATCTGGTCGACAGACTGATGCTCATGGGTCATGATGTTTCTGTTCTCGACAAGTCAGTTGCTCTGTTGTATTTCCATTGAGACAATATTAACGTTGCTTAAAATAGCTTCTTCTCTGGTTCGAAGACTGCTGTGAGCCACTGGGTGTGCGCTGCAATCTGATACCTACTAGTTTCAGCACTCATTCCATATTGCTTGATCAGTGGGCATCCCAATTTCGAACTCGTTAGGCACGATGTCGTGGATAGCTTCTTGACAGAAGTAGACCAAATTTATCATCTCGCTTGTCCTGCAAGTCCGAAAGATTTTCGGAGCTCTTCAAGAGTCATTCACAGCAGAAGATGATCGCTTGCGTTGCATTCCGACAGAAATAGTGAACTCGTAATCCGGCGTGCAACATTGATGCTACTGTTGCCCGAGCCGCGAAACGGTTTTATAAGTAATGTATTGGACTGAGAGAGGGGCCAGGAGATGAAGTCTCCTGGATGCGACTACTACTGCCAGTGTCCGCATTTGGTCTCGAGATAGCCAGTTCAGCATAGGATCCAGCTTGATGTCCAGCTCTCAGTAGTCTTGATCCACAATAGAGCTGTTTGCACACAGGATCAGAGCACACGTTCGCAAAGTCATTGCTCGCGGACAAGCCTAGAATTGCCCTTCTTTCTTGAACAACGCTCTCGGAATGCCTCGCCCTAGCTTGATCTTGAGGTCGAGTTCATACTTGGCTGATACGCTCTCTGTGGATATGCCTCTCGGAGCAGAAGAAGCGATAGACACTTCAGCTGTCATTCTGGTTTGGAGATCACCCAGAACTTATGGCCCTTACCTACGACAGCAAGCTGGCAAACCACTGCTCGGTGCAGGACTTCGCTTCTTACTCATCTTCTTCCTTTCTATCATCTTCTTAGTCATCTCCCTTAAATCTCTCTTACCACCTATCGACCCAGTAGATAAAGATCATGTCAAGATCCCAAGATCGTTCGATGATCTGAAAGCTCTCAATTCAGTCTTGCAAATCTACAAAGAACGAAACAATTATCGCGTACTGGGAAGTTTCACAATTGTTTATCTCTTCTTGCAAGCTTTCTCTTTACCTGGAAGCATGTATTTATCGGTATGTTCGACAACTATCTTCAGTAGTAATTCTTGACTTTGCTCATGTCTACACCTCAATGTCACAGATCTTGGCTGGCGCGATGTACGGCTTCAAAGCCCTATTCTTGGTCGCATTCGTACGTTCATCATCTGGAAACGTGACTACTCTTGACTCTGTCTGAGATAGTGCGTCGGAACGGGAGCAAGTCTTTGCTATCTGTTATCATCTTCTCTCGGTCCAGCATTACTTTTAGCATCATCAAGATGGAGAAACAGATTAGATGCCTGGAAAGCAAGGATAGCAGCTCAGAACGATAATTTGATCAGCTATTTGATTGTGCTGAGAATAGCTCCCTTGCCACCCGTAAGTCGCACGATTGTAGATTGAGATTTGTTCTCATTCACTGTTGTTGCAACTACAGCATTGGGTCATCAATATCGTGTCGCCTCATCTTGGGATTGGACTGCCTTTATTCTGGATATCCACCTTTTTGGGAACGATGGGAATTTCATACATCGTCAGTCTTTATGGGCAGGAACCGGAATTTAAGCTGAACTTATTGAACAGCATGTATCTATCGGAGAAACACTGGATGATATGACCAGTTCATCAGACTTCCACTTGATCTCCGTGAGTTATTGTCATATCCCGTGGTCGTTTGAATGCTCAAGTTTGTTTGGCAGGTCAAGAACATCCTTGGTTTAGGAGGTATAATTGCAGCTGTTCTTATCCCAGTCGTACGCTTCTATCGCTCCCTACCGATTTAGAGCTAATCGCTGTCGTTCAGTTCGTCCGGTATGCCTGGAAGAGCGAATTAGAAGACGCGGCAGCAGAAAACGAGATTGGGTCAATTGCTCTTCCACCAGATGCTCTCGCAAATGAGACCGATTTCATTGTCGATACTACTGGCGAAAACAAGATTCCAGTAAAGGCCAAGCTGGTATTCCTGAATCAAGATGGTCAAGAAGTTGATCGATCGGATGTAAAAGTTGCGACTGGATTGCCGATAGAGAACCCGCCAGATATCAAGCCCGGAAGATGAAGCTATTTGTTATCTTATGTAATACTATACTGTACAAAGGGTAATACTGTACATTGTTATCTTTTGGCCGGTTGTTCAGAACTCTTCTTGATTTCATGCCTCATACATATCCTTCGTATAAGCTCTGTGAGTAGAACATCTTTGAATGCCAAAGCTGATTTACTGACATTTGTTAGAGCACCATCTTCCTTTGTTCATTCGCGGTTGTCATCTCCGGGCGAGATCGTTCTCTTTCGCTCCCGTCGTCTCTCTATCTACCCTCTCTTATACTGCTTATCCTCGATAGCATTCAGCTTGCCGATTCTTGCAATGGCTCTGCTGTCCTCTATGATTGCGGATATTTACGGCCAGGACGGCATTGCCATCTACCCTTACGCCTATTCAACCCGTGATGAGAATCATCTCATAATAAATGCGGAATTGACTACTCCTCATTACATGATGCCAAGATATGAGCAACATCCAGTCCATAGCTCTTGGTCTTACTACTATCAACCCGATCCATGCAACCACCGGTCTCAATTCGTCTCTTTCAAAGCCGTTCAGCATGATGGTATCATTATAGGAAGAATCCTAGTCAAGCTTTCTCAGTCAATTCATATTACTGCTAGCAATCAAGCGATTATATCCGATATCTGGGTTGCTGATTCGTGGGGTCATCCCCAAACGCTGGTAGCTACTGGTCAGACTCTAGCCGTAACGCTGGTAGGCATTGCTCTGGTTCTTATGCGTGCTCGGGGCAAAAAGGTCGCTTTGGTTGAACCTGCTGGGTTCTATGACTCGGCTAGTTTCTTCGAAAGAAATGGTTTTGCTGTTGATCCTGGTCGGACTGCAGGTATTATCATGTATCGCCGTATTTGATCTTTATTGTCGTATCTTCCGCTCATTGATTTTGTATGTTCATAACATCTTTATTCCTCCCTGAGTGCTTCTTCGATGACTGTGTTCGAGCTTTCTACTACTCTCGCTACACGTATGTCTAGTATTCCGTCCGACGAGTCGGCTGAAGCAATTTCGAACAATCAATGACGCACAAGCTGACTTTCATTAGAAATGCTGGAACGCTGCTAATGTAATACTACTTATGGTGTACATCTGCTACGAGCCACGAGCACGGATAGCTTGCGTTTACCTACAGTGAGTTCTCGACCCATTTTCAACACCGATTCGTATTCTTGAGACAACGACCTTCAAGTTAAATAATGGGTCTGTTATCGTCTGTCACGTCTCACGTGCCAGCCTTACATCCAGCCTTGAATCCACATAACCATGTTCTACCTCAAGTAAGTCCTGCATTTGGAAATAGCCGACGTGTTTACATTTCTTGTGTCGCTGGCAATTAGTTGCATCGATTCTTGAATAAAGGCGATGGCTTAGGTCTACATTACAACTCCCTTCCATTGATCTCTGGCAAAGGAATCAATTACTCTGATCTGGACGCTTCAAAGCTCTATGATGTTGTTGTCGACACTTTCAGCTACAATACTATCAGCAACGCTCGTACTGCTTTCGGTACTTGGTATATGAACCATGATCCTTTCAACTTGACTCTCGGAGCTTGTTTCTACCTTTCCGTCTTCTGCTGGGTTGTTGGTGAAATTACTGGTAATGCTTCCATTGTAGATCGGTGAGTCCCTCCTTTGCAAAGGTCAGAAAATGCCGCATACTCACAAAACGACCGACGGGTAGTCTATGGACATTCATCCCTCTCGCATACGTGAGCTGTTTTCAGAGTTGCTTTTCGCGACTTCTGTGTTGATCAGGCTTTCTTGACGCGCACAGACTATTCACTATACATTCTACGATCACATCAAAGCTGGAACATTCACTAAATCCTTCTTATCATACTCTGGCTCGTCTACTTCCTGGCAAGAAAACTTGGTTCCAGATGGAGTGGATCCAAGAATGTTCTTGATGTTTGGCTTGCAACTACTTTGGTGTGCTCGTTTGACTATCCATGCTTTCGGTCGTGGATTCTTCAACCTCACTACGGAAGATTACCGCTGGCAGTAAGTCACCTTGTGTTGCTTCTATCGGCATAAAAGCTGATGTGACTGTTCATAGAATCGTCAAGCGCAACATTGGGTACTGGCCATACAAGATCCTTTCGCTGTTTGTGGTCCTTGTCAATTATGCTCGTGCGATTTGCTGATGTTCAGAAACAGCACTTTCACCGCTTTCATGCAAAACATTCTTTTCGTCTGCATGGCTTTGCCTCAATACTTGTTGCTTACCGCTCGTGCCAATCGTCATCCAACTCATGTTCCACCTCCATTGGGCCTCATCGATTTCTTGCTTGCCGGCGCCTTTGTCACGATTTTGATCTTCGAGGAAATTGGTGATAACCAGCAACAGGAATATCAGGTCAGCTCGTTTTCGATTCGAACACAATATTGTATGCTCAACGAGGCTTGCTGACAGGTCTGGAAACGTGATCCCAAGCAACATGGTTCGGCAGGCAAAACAACTCAACAAGAGACTATTGATCGAGGCAAATTGACTCGTGGATTCCGAACGGATGGACTTTTCGCTTGGTCAAGACATCCAAACTTCTCTTGCGAAATCAGCAACTACTATATTCTTTATCTCTTTACCTTGAAAGCGACTGTCCCGAAAGCTGTTTTCACAAACTTGTTCAACACTTTGCAACATGTTGCTAGTAAAGCTATCGATAACAAATCGGTCGATACGGATACTTTGATCAAGTTGGCAAAAGATACAGGTGAGTAGTCAAGCCCCTTGCGATTGATAGAAGCTTTCTAACGTGTGTCCATAGCACCTCACTTGATTAACTACTCTTTCCTGTCCCCATTGGCAGTCACTCTACTCTTTGTGCGTTTGCTTTTTCTTCAGCTGATATCCGTATGGCCAGGAAAGCTGATTTTCAGTTTGATAGTACTCATCAACTCTTTTAACCGAACAAATCTCTTCTTCCAAATATCCTCTTTATCGGGAATATCAAAAACGAGTGGATATGTTTTGGCCACCAATCACAATTATGAAGATTGTTTGGTTAGCTGTAACAGCTCGTTTGACGTTCGTCTTCCTTTACTCAGGATTTACGGTCATATTTGATGCTTATAGTTGATTTCGATGATATAGGAAAGTGAACCATTTGGTCTTTGGTGGTGGACAGACAGCAGGCCAAAAGAAGAAGAAGAGCAAGTAATTGTTCCATTGGAGACGAAAGCGTCGAGTCGGAAAGAACGAAGTACGACGCAGATTCAAGAGTGCAGAAAGTGAAGGCGGAAGAAGTAAATTGAAGTTGCAAAGAAAGTCTAAGAAACGATAGCCAAGGAAATCTTTGAGGAGACAAAGAGTTACAGTATCTACAATTGTATATTTACAAGTCTCCATAATCTTGTACAAATCCAGATCGTTTGGTTTCGTATCTACATTCTTTTAAAATCATCGTCTACCAATCTAGGGTGCAAGTTTGAGGCGTTCGATTTGGGACACAATCTCAGCGAAGCTAGAAAACAGTCTGTAAGTCGCTGCCTAATTGGCGAAGAGGAGGGGACTACCTGTAGGGTTTGCACTTCACCTGAACACAGCAAGCTGGAGCATGAGCCTGATCCGAGCACACGGGAAATAAGACCTACATCGTCAAATCCTGCTGAATAAAAGGAATCAATCTGTTCTTGTCTTGCATTGCCTACGTAGCGAGTTCAGATGATTGGAATAAGCTTCATAGATAGATCGTACCAGTAATGGCTATGACATTGTGTTTCGGATATAATCCTTGCTTCTCCTTCTCGCGAAGCTCTTTGATTGCTTCTAATCCCGAAAGCACAGGCTAAAGAAAATGATAAGATTGTCCATAACAGCCGCGCTTGGCAACACTGACCATTTCCTGTGCAGCATGTCAGTGTCAGCCTTCAATGTTCTGAAGACTGGCTTACAATGTCCATAAGCGTAACATCTATCGGGCGAGATGTTTGCTTTAGACCATAGAGGTAATCAAGTGCTTCTCTGCCATTTGATGCAACTTCTGTATCATATCCCTTGAGTGAAAGTTGGCGTGCAAGAACTTTTTGGCTGCGAAATATTGGCATAGGTAACATACAGGACTAGTCACTCGACGTACTTGATGAGATTATCCTCTACAACGAGGACGAGCTGTTTGCTACTGCTGGAAGAGCTGGTTGAAGCAGGTGCACTCGGCAAAAGTTCAGTCATTGATGATCTCTGCCGCCGAGGTCGAGCTCTTCTTCCTTCGCCATCTTGAGCTATTGGGGAGAGCTCCTTTGCAATGCCTCGAGCCACAGGTAAAACGAAGCGGAAACACGAGCCAATTCCTTTCTCTCCTTCCACTTCGACGAATCCACCGTGCAGCTCCACGATTTTTTGGCTCACAAACAGTCCCAGGCCAAAACCGTTGGTGGAATCCACTTCTGGATCCAATTGCGACCAAATCTTGAAAAGTTTCGTTCTATCTTCTACGCCAAGCCCGCGTCCCGTATCTGTGACAGAGCAGCACAGATACAGACCATTTTCCGGGAGCTGTTGAACATATTGCTCTTTAATGACTCGCATGACGCCCGGTCTTTCCGGTGGAACAGAGGCTGTGACTTCGAAAGACACTGTGATTTGCTTGGTGGTCGAATCAGCTACCGCCTTGAAAGCGTTGGTCGTAAAGTTGATCAAGACTTGGTTCAAGCGATGGTGATCTGCAACTACCCAGCAGCCCTTTTCCCTTTGTACGGAACTATCGATATCGAGCTTGAGATCAATCCCCTTGGTTTGGGCGTCAAGTTCAAACATTAGAAGAAGACTTTTGCCTAAAGAAGGAACATGAAAGGTTGAAGTGTGCAATTGCAGTAAACCAGTCGACAATTTGCTCCAGCCCTGTGAAGCGTCAGTTGTGATTATAAAAGGGATGGGAAAAGCCGAACCAGAATATCGTCGCAGATTCGTTCTGAGTATGCTTAGACTTCGCGAACCGGCACTGAGCAGAATCACGTACTAAGGTGCGTAGAACAAACAACAATACTTTCTGCTGCATCCAGGTCTTCCTCAAGCTCTTGACGCAGTTGTTTTCGATTCAGCGCTTTGTCTGATTCCAGAGTGTCTGCTAATTTGCCCTGTTGTAGACAAAGATAAGCAGATCGCAACGCGTGACACAGGGAAGACCTTACTAAACTATCGCAGACCAGCTCTGCGTTCTGCATCAGAGCTGATAAGGGGTTCCTGATTTCATGTGAAGCTAGATCGACATTTAACTCTTGTGCTTTGCGCATCTGAAGCCATTTCTCAAAGTTAGCCAAGACTTGCTGCAGATGAATGATCCGACCTTGTCAGCGTCAGCAGCTCGCTGCTCAACAGCAGTGATGTGAAGCTGTTCCAGCTCTTTGATCTGTGTTGTGTCCACAATCGACCCAATAATTGCTGCAGTATCTGATCCCTTGAGGCATGTAGTGTTTACGTGAGACCATACTAGCCAACCTCAGCAAAGGCAGCGACACCAACGGCTTGCACTTACCGACTTTGCCATCCGGATCTGAAGTCAGAATGCACGTTAGAAAGTATACGACAGTGGCTATATATGGTGCCTACGAAGCCATCGGAATTCGAAGAGATTGATATCTTTTCCGTCTTCTATCACGCCATCTGGATTGCAAATCAGGAAGTGCCGGCTTGAATGTGACCAAACGTACTCCACTGTTCTTGCAGAGATTCCAAATCCTCGGGATGTACAGCTTTTTGCCATTCTTCAATGTTGATGGATCGCTCAGAATAGCCGCTGATGTCCCGCCTGTATACGAAGTCAGGCAGTGCCTAAAAGTATCGGAAATTGCTCACCATGCTTTGTTCTGTGCAGTGAACATGATTGTAGGATCAGTCGCTTTTCAGCTTAAACCAAAGCTACACGCACTGTGTATGTGAGGACCCCGTCGGAAGATGCAGCAAAGATTCCAGCCGGATTCTATTGGACATTAGTGGATCTCAGCACGGCGGAGAAAGATTTCTCACTGTATTCAAGACAAGGCTGAAATGATCCGCCTAGCGTGAAAATCAAGAAACATCTTTATGTCGTAGATCAGAGCATGCGTACTAGATCTTTACTCCGAAGTTCACTGTCAACAAGAGCACGTGTGCGGTCTTCAACTCTTTTCTCCAACTCCAACCGCATCTTTCCAAGCTGCAGATGCACGTGAACTCTCTGTTGCTCATACTAAGCGAATTCGAGCGGGTTTGGAACCGGTCTTACCGCTAATAATTCTTTACTTGCGAAGGGCTTGTTCAGATAGTCGTCTGCTCCAGCAAACAATCCTTCTGCTTTGGCCTCTTCTCCTGCTTTGGCACTGAGCAGAATGAAGGGCGTCAAAGCGGTGCTCGGATCTTCTCGTATCAACCGTAGCAGCTGGAAGCCATCAACCCTACCTGAACATGAGCGAGACACTTCAGAAGTATTGACCACCTACTTAGGCATCATTACATCCGAAAGCACCAGATCAACTTGAAAACTGTCTGAACGCTGCTGTAGGATATCCCAGGCTTGCTGTCCATCGCAACACTCGATGCAGGTGTACTGCTTGAGGACATTCTTGCAATATGCGCGCATCTTTGGCCATATCAGTAATTCTCAAAACCATTGTAGTTGACAACTGACATCAGCGTTGTCGTCCCTGCGCATCAAATCAGCATCTGTTACTGTAGCATATTGACCCCAGGCTAACTTACGCAATCAAAATGACTGCATCTTTTGTTGATAGATTGCCCGGAAGAGAGCGACTGTCTAAAAAGGGGTCGCTACCAGACGAATTTCCCGAAGACTCGCTCGGCAGAGGAGAGATCATCGGATTATCCGTTTGGCCTAGGGTCCACTGTGCTGCTTCTTGGACGATTCCCATTGCGAAGCGCAATCGATTCGGCTCGGGATCGATTTCCAGCCTAAAAACTTGCTCAGCATAGAAGTGTGTTGAATCGAGACACGACGCACGTTTCCACCTGGATGACTCGATCTGGATTCAAGTGACCAGTTCCCATCGGCAGTTCGACTGAAAAGATACTGCCTTCGCCGACTTTGCTCTGCACGTTGATAGTTCCGTGTAATATTTTGACGATTTCCACTAGACACAGAAAGATTAAGCCCGAGTTCAATGTCATTGCAGCCGAGTGTAACTTGCATGTCAGTGCCAGCCCTGCGAAAACCGATCAGCTTTTGGAACAGACACAGGCGATGAGCAATGAGATGGACCTATGCCGGATCCTTCTTGCGATCTTCCTTCAGTGCTGATGCGACTATCGCTAGAGTCAGAGCAGAGCGCTGCATGACACTTGAGGTAGGGCTTACTGGAATCTCTCAAAGATCTGCTCGAGTTCAGATGGCGGAATGCCACTTCCCGTGTCCCGCACGCTAAATATCGCCGTATCGTTCGATACTCTTGCTGACACCTGTAGCCAAAGAGAGCCAAAATTTAGTCAACGCAGGATTGCTGATTGCTGACACACAGTTATACTTCCGCTCAATGTATATTTGAAAGCATTACCAAGGACTGAGACTTATCAGCGAAAAGCGTCATTGGATGAGAAGCACACTGACTGTTGAACACGACCTTTTCCATCAAATTTGGGTCTACATAACATAGCCGAAAGTCAGCAGGACAATCAACTATAAGTTGTATGCCTCCGCGCTCAATTGCACTTCTGAACAGTGAAGATAGGTCTGCAATATACTGTGGAAAGTTGACTGCTCTCCAGGTCGCCTGCATTCTGCCGGCTTCGAGCGAAGAAAAATCCAGCAGACTATTGACCAGGTTCAGAAGGCGCTGTGCATTACGAGAGCAGATCTTCAGAGTATCCTTCACTGGCTTCTCTAAGTTGTATTCTTTGTCATTCAGCAGATCTTCCAATGGGCCCAATATCACTATATCGAAGTTTCAGCACGTTGGACAGTGAGATTGCAGAACGAACGTGTGGTAGGTGTTCTCAATTCGTGGGAAATATTCTGCAAGCTGTCTGAGACACAGTCTTGACCTGTGTTTGTTACATACCTGGAAGAAGCTACTCTTCGCTGCATCCAGCTTCGCAAGCTCTTGCGCTCGCATTGTTGCTTCTTCGTAGCTCTGCACAGATACTAGACCTGTTACGATCTGTCGCGATAGCAGCTGCAGGAATACTGCAAATTGCTCCTAGAATAGGCATCAAGCCATTAGCGAAATACAAGCAAGGGAATCTCTGGCTCACATTCTGTTGCGGGAAAGGAGTCTTGTCAATTCATGATCGCAATGACAGAAACGCACTGACCCATGGTCTTCGAGGATTGAGGCCGCAAATAAGTACTCCTTGCGCTTCTGAAGCGGTTTCACTAAAGATGGGGATGCATACTGCACTTTTTGCTGAAAATTACGAAATGATTTAAGAGCATAATAACCAGATTGGCTAGCTGTCGCTTACCGGCCTCATTCCAACCGCGAATCTCGAAACCTTGAATCCTATCGCCTAAATCGGGCATATAGACTGGACGCCGACCGCTGAGGGCCTCCGCAAAAGGCCAGGCTAGTCCATCTTCCGTTGTATACTGCGTGCCCGTAGCAGTACTGGATGACGCCGAGGAAGACATAGACTCTTCCAATCCACTGGTACTCATGTCAAGTTTGATAGATATTGCTGTGGGAACAGAGGGATGGTCTTCAGGAACCCCGAGACTGCCTTCGAGCTTGAGGTGCATCTTGCGGGAATTACCAGGAGGAACAAATGTCGGCACCGAAGAGAGGGGGACTTTACTGGATTGACCCGTCTTACAGCTATAAAAGATGACAAAGGGTAGCTACAAGCACGATCAGCGATGCAGTCCGGCATGAAACTCGCGTAGCGTACATCATACGGATTACTGGACAGGCTTGCAAGCATTGAAGAGTAGTAGCTGTCCATCGTTCTGGCTGTAGAAGTTGTCTGTGCAAGCTGCCGCAGTGTGCCGAGCCGCCTGTAGCACTCGTGAGCGAAATGCATGCTATGAACGTACATAGATTGTACCTTTCTGCGATGATTCGACTTGTTGTTTCGAAAGACTGATTCGATGCGCAAACAAACTGGCCGGAGCTGTTGAAAACAGGTGACCAGACCCAAGAGTAGTATACTTCTTCAACTTTTTGGGTTGCTCCGCGTTCCATCCAGAGCAGATTGTCAAAACGCGAGAAGGTGGCGCCCTTTTGGATCTCCAAAGCAAACGGCCCGATTTCATCCCATAATTCAGACCACGCTACTGCTCCAGCCATTCCCAGCATCTGTGGATGCTTGATACCAGCAGTTGGTATATATGCGTCGTTATAAAGTATGCACATGTCGGACCCGATCCATACAGCCCATCTGCGGCAACAATTAGCTGTATTTTCATAGGCTGTAGAAAAGCAACATACCTATTCGGTGAAGCCATAGCAAGACTGATCACGGTCTTAACCTCAGGCGACCATGTCTCAATGGGTCCCAGTGCTGATGCAGACCAATCCCTTGACAAGATCAAACGACCTGTTTCGGTGCGCGCTAAGATCTGGTTGAAGGGGTCTGATTCGTCAAGGACGAGGGCAGGCAGAATGCCCGCAGACTGTTGATCAGTAGTGGTAGAGCTGTCTGATTCTAGCTGAACTGGTCTGGATGAATCGAGACGCGTAGCCTGCGTATCCATCTCTTCTGTCATCCTTCGCTTTCTCCTGCGCCGGCCATCGGTGTCCGTGCTCTCGACAATGAATCCAGCGACTTGTTCCGCTTCAGGTGTGACCACAACAGGGCTTTCGAATAGTTCATGTTGTGTTGGATGAGGCGGCAAACTGATCTGAAATTTGGGAGCCATGACTGGTGTTTTAGGTTGAGTGAGAGGGGAACGGTTTAATGTGAATACCAGAAGAGGTCCAGAAGAAGTTTCAAGAGTTGTGATGGCTAGGTCTACTGGAGATGATTTAGACATGACAAGATTCAGGACGCTGGCTTGATTCTCCTGGCGCAGAACAGATTGCAAGTGAGATGCTAGTGCTCGACCATTCTCGGCACTCAAGAAATCCAAGAAGCTAGCGCTTGCTGTTGAAAGCAGTTCCCTTGAGGTTCTTTGCATTGCAGAGTTGGACCAAACGGGCAACAATAGATCCCTCAGACTTGTACCATGCCCTGCATCTGCATTCCTGCCGCTCACGATCGGGTAAGAAGTAGGAGGTCCTTCCTGGCGAGCGATAGAGCCTTCGAAGGCTTGCATCAGTATTGCGTTGTCATCTTCTGTTAGATCTGCTGGGCCTTTTTGTGTAGCTGCAGATTCGGTTGAATCGGACTTTTCAGATCTGTTCGATGTGGTACGCGATCGCTTGAAAGCTCGCTGCCTTGCTCTGCCCTCGTCCAGCGAAGAAGCCGCGGTATTGTCGAAGTTCAATGAATTGGCAAGATCATCTTCAGGATTGCGTTCACGAGCGACAGTGATTCGCCGGACCAGAGCATCGACGATGGGCTCCTTCTGGAAAACAGCAACGGGGAAAGCGAACGCTTCAAAGAAAGTCTTGCACGAAGTTTCTGTCAGAGCCTGGAGACTGCGTTGCTTGCTTTGAGTCTTGGCAGCTTCTTGGGATGCAATCCTGCTAGCACCCGAGTCCTCTTCGAGGTGAGGACTTGCCGCTGGGGAAATGGACATGTCCATGTTGATGATTCTGCCTCGGACAGGCTACAATGGAATCAACCTCAAGATATATTCCAATGGTGCGCAAGCCAGCCTATGGTATTATCTGGAACAGCATTCGCTGTTTGTGATTAATGCATTAATGCCGCTCCATCCGAATATTGGTGCCTGGTATTGTTTAAAGTTCTACAATGCTCCACTGAATTTCAACGCTTCTTCTTCGCTGCTGGTGCTTCTTCGCTGCTAGAACCTTGTTTGTTGCCATCCTGGACGCGTGATTCAGTAACAGTAACCTCGGCAAGGCACCCCATGAACCTACAGACATGTCCTCATCAGAGTTATCGCTGATCTCGACGGCCATCTTCTTGCTAGCTTTCGTTGCACTGAGATCAGGAGTAATTGATGATAAGCTTGGATACCGGTATGAGGTATAGTACGACTTACGCAGCGCGAGTACCCCGCGATGGCGCAAAATCAATAGTTCCCCTGATGTACTCTATCAGGCATGATCAACGCTGCGAGGGAATATAACATACTGCTTTGATTTAGCTGGCGCTTTCTTTGAGGCTGGTGCTTTTGTAGCAACAGCTTTCTTGGGCCTGTGAAACTTGTTGAGGTCTGATCAAGGAATGAGAGCTCTCACTTACGCAGCCTTCTTCTTAGCTTTGGGAGCCTCTTCCTCTTCTTCCTCTTCCGATTCTTCCAAAAACTAAATGTCATGTCAACCAATAGTCTATCTTACGGCGATCAGACTACTCACCAATTCTTCCTTCTTCTTTTTGGCAGGAGCTTTCTTGGTCGTAGCTACGGCTTTCTTCTTTCCTTTCGGTGTATCGGACATCTTGTCGAAATCGGATTCGTCCTCGCTGACGGCTTTCGCTTTGCCTTTACCCTTCGCTTTAGCTTTGCCCTTGCCTTTCTGCTCGATTTTCTCAGCATAAGTATAGCTACGACCAGCAGAAACGTACTCGAAGTGTTCCGTCTTTTTCGAATGCTTCGAAAGCCTCGTTCTTGGCTTCTGTGACCTACATAAAGTTTCAGCTTCTGTCATAACAGCACGAAATCTGTAATATACCTGGTTGTCTAGCTCTTCGTCGGAATCCATATTCACATCGGTAGCCTTACTGAGAATAGCAACATGTCTTTCGCTCAAAGATTCCCTCACATAGCTATACAACTCCATGAGTATGCCCGATCTCTTCAAATCAGTAAAAGACTCACTCTTTAATTGCATCCTTGTCATCTTTGTCGACGAATTCTTCCACAGCAGCCATGATCCCATTTTCAGGAATGACTTGCAATTGTTGAGCTTCAAGGTATTGCTGGACCAGTTGTTCTACCCTAACTCGAGCGATTCTACCGGTCGATTCGTCCGCAATCGCATCATCTTCTTCCATAGGTTCAGGTTGATCCATATTGACTTTCTTCTTGCCTGTAAGACCCACAATCATCCAAATTACTGAGGCTGATTTGATGATGTAGACCTACGATTGATGACTTTCTTCTTGTGAAATTGAACAACATCTTTTGGATTCGCGACTCGATCTGCGAATTGACCGCCAAATCGCTGAGGGTTACCAACATCGAATTGCTCATCAGGACCGGAGGGACTGAAATCGACCTGTAATGCAAGCGTCCCAGATTAAGCATGAAAATTGGCTTAAGGAAGGACGTGCACTGACTCTCAATCGGATCAAAGGCAACATCCTTTCTTCCTCGGGTCCATGATTCTCATCCCATAACTGGTTAGCTCTTTCGATCAATTGCTCAACTTGTTCTTTCAAGTATTTGGTGATCTGAACTTTGGTATCCAACTTGACACCATCTTCTCTTGCTTCAGCTAGAATCACATCATCGAAAATAAAAGGTCTGACGGTTCGTAATTGAATAGGTTCGACGTTGTACTGCCGATCTTGGATCTTGAGAATAGCAACATGTCTGTAGGTCCGAGATCAAACGCAAGTCAAACGATTTGACACTTTGCACGACCCAAAAACCTACTTTGTCAAAGATTCACCAGCAGCCAAAGAAGTAGCTACAGAACTACCAGGTTGACAAATCTTGTAATTCTTGCCCGTAACATCTTCAGGAGTAATCCGACAATCATGTTCATGACCCCAAACGACTAAATGCACTTCATCCCCAAACCCATTTTCCGGGACTGAGCTTTTAGGTCCATGGGCTACCCGATTTTGATGAATGAGTAACAAGTTGAACCAAGATTCCGGATCGTCAGCAGGTCGAAACATTGAGATTCTCTGTTTGCGCATTTCGGCATGAAAACGTTCATCTCGAACATTACCGATTCCATACATGGCCAACTTGGTTCGGCCTCTGTGCACTCACATTAAAACTAAGCTCGTAAGGAGCGCAATGGCAATGTGACGGACTTTTGTAGCAAAACGGGTTTGACTTGAATACCAGCATCTCGAGCTTCATCGTCATCTTCAGCTTGACCAGGTAATTCTTGTCTACCAAAATAATTGATCAAACCAGAAGCAGACAAGATATCCAAAGCGCAAAGAGCTCCATCCTATACTGCGGTCAGACATTGCTTCTACCTGATGGTAAAAGGAACAAACAGGTCCAGCTCCTTGAGGATCGTCGTGATTGCCGTGAATAGAAAAGACAGGTAAACCGACGTTGAAGTTCTCATCTTCGTAATTAATCTGAGGGAAGCTGCGGTCCAAAGATTCCGTTCTGCATGCAATGACAAAAGTGAAGAAGATCTTACCTGTATTGATGACCCAAGCCAACACCAGCATCGCTGATCAATTGTAAACTGATAGGTCTTCTGCCCAGCGTATGCTCGCGTAGGAGAGAGATCGTCTGATACAGTGAACCTCTTGATGGTTTGTTCTCGTGAAACAGATCGCCAGCCAGTAAGAGCATGTCGACCTATTCCTTGTTCTTAGCACAGGACTTTCCTCGTAACAGCTGGACCACACATCATTCTCTACAGCAAGTTCCAAAATTTCCTTGAAGCTGTTGATGGAATCTTGTCCGCGAATAGGATCTCGTTCGTTGTAACCAATATGGTTATCAGTAGCCAACAGAATCTTGAGCAGTTGTCAGCCTAAGTCTCACACGCGCACACTTTCATGCAAGTTCATCTCACCTTGATGCAGTTCTCTGGATCTATAGCATTGTCCTCGATTTGGGTCCATGGTGGCAGTTGACCTTGAGATTGAGTAGGTCTAGTCTCATCTGGATCAGCCATTGTCCGCTGTCTGAGTCGCCGACAAGAAGCAACCAGCGCAATTATGTTTGTTTGCAAGAAACAATCATGCACCTTCTGTAAGTGCTCAGACGATCTCCAGTGACTGCTGTGGATCTGTTATCATTCGCTCTTCCTTCCTGCCTGCTCTCGAGGCTTGCTTCACTCTGTCGTGCACGCGTTTGTGTTGATCCTGCTTACCTCATATAACCAATCTCTACTGCACTCCTCATGTCTTCGTCTATCGTATGCACAACAACGGGCATGTTCATTCTCGACACTTTCGATGTCACCAATGCATCATTCAACGCGACCGCAGTACCTGATCAAGCGATTGGTGAACTCTTATCTCCCCTCTGTTATCTCTTCGTTCTCTCATACATTTCATAGGCGGTGGTGGTGTATATGTAGTACTAGGGGCACGCATGTGGTACGTTTGTCGTTACACCTTCTGAAAGCTTTCATAAGCACTGACTTTGCAAGCTAAAGGTTAAAGGAAGATCAAGTAGGAATGATTGTAGATCGTGGTTCTGATTGGCCTTCTTGGGCTCAAAAGCAATTGAATTCTTTTGGTTCTATATTCCGTTATCGGGATGATTCCACTCGATTAACAACAAAGGTCAATCCCTTGACCTTGTTTCATCAGTTTCAACTGATGACTAGACTGAGGTTTTGACAGGCTATCAACACATATCATGGAGAAACCCGTCTTTTTTCCTACCTCACACCTAAAATCCGATTAAACCCATCAGATCTCCACCCCTCTCTTCAATCAGAATACCTACATTGCGTCTGTACTCCAACCCGATTAGGAGAAATCTTACGCGAATTAGATCAATTAAAATGGGAACCGAAAATAGCTTATGAACCGATACCTGATTCCTGTTTACCTTCTGAG
This sequence comes from Kondoa subrosea, assembly GCA_039545335.1. NCBI lineage: Eukaryota > Fungi > Basidiomycota > Agaricostilbomycetes > Agaricostilbales > Kondoaceae > Kondoa > Kondoa subrosea. Next base: position 984,563 of record BCIN01000003.1, on the reverse strand, counting down.
CTTAATAATTTGGCGAAAGTGATTCATAGAGTACACGTCTTTTCACCTAATCATGAAGAAGCTGCTGCATTCTTTTCCTCGGAATACAATCTAGAGTCAGAGGGGAAGAAGAAAGGAATCCAGGAGTTGTGTAGGAAATTCGTGGATTTGGGTGCAAGAAGAGTTGTGATTAGAAGTGGAAGTTTAGGAAGTTGTGCGCTTGAGAAAGAAGGGAACAAGGTGGATTGGGTTGAAGCTTTTACTACTGATCAGAGTAAAGTGGTTGATCCTACTGGGTGTGGAAATGCTTTCATAGTGAGTCCGATTTCGATGAGGTGAAGACTATTGATATGTCTAGTAGGGAGGAATGATAGCTGGTCTATCATTGCACGAAGACACTCTAAGAGAAGGGATGTTATACGGAAGTGTCTCTGCTTCCCTCGTGCTGGAGCAATATGGGATATGCTCGTACGACCCGAGTACAAATAGATGGAACGGAGAAGGCAAACAGCCTGAGGAGAGGCTGAAAGAGTTGAGGGAGAGATAAGAAAACATTTACAGACCACATGCATTAATACAAAGTACAAAACCAATTGGATACCGCTATGTTTGCTCCATGTCCATTCTGCGTCGTTCGTTAGCACTAACACATAGATAAATAAAGAAGAGCGAACCTAGCTCTACTCGCTGCAAACATCTTCTCCTGCTGTTCTGCTAATTCTTCCTCTGTCAATCCAGAATCTTTCATCTTGTTCTGCTTCTTGACCTTCTCCGTCTGTTCGCAGAAGTCAGCTCTGTAGATGATCATGCATCAACAGCAGCATTTCACGAACCTTTGCTTTCGTCTTGGTTTCTTCTGTAGCTGCTTCTACTTCCGCGACATACTTCTCGAAACCGAGTGACTGTAAGACCAGTCATACATTCTAGTGAAACAAGTTCACTAGAAGATGAGTAGATCCTACCTTGAGCGCCTCTATAATCTGTTCAGGCAGCATAGTCTTCTTCTGGTTCTTCTCACAAATCTCTTGTGCTTCCGAAGATAGCAGTACGATGAATTCTAAGCACATTATGAGACAGATAGGAGATGTATACAGCGAGAAAGGCTGACCTTTGCATGCATCCCCTACGAAATCACGAGCGTCTTTCGCACAACTTAGGCCATCAGGCAGATATTCTGTAGGTTTCAGGTATCTTCTTGAAGCTACATATAGCTTGTAGACAGAGCAGCCTACCTGATATAAGCTAACACACGCAATCAGCATGCGAGAACAACATTGCATCTTCTGTAATAACTCACTTTGGCAATTGTAGCTTTTGGTAGATCTACATCATCTCCAGGAACAGTTCCAGCTCCAGTAGTAGCTTCTTCATTGTCCGACATTTTCAAGTTTGGCCAACGCCTGAAAACCCACTGAATTGACTCTTGTTCGATATACGCCATGTCTGATAAAATTGTGAACCCTAGACCGTTCCTACAAGGTCTTGTTGGTAATCCATGCATGCAAGTCCAACCCCTGTTCCAAACGCATGGCTTTGAAGACTTATTTCGAAGTTTTTACTCGCGATTAGGGTTAAGCTGAAATGGGGAATGCAATACAAGGGTTACTTGGTCTCTGTGGATAGTTACATGAACTTACAGGTCAGTCTTTGGACTAATTGGTAGGAACTTGAGAGTATTGAATATGAATGGGGTATAGCTGGCAAATACGGAAGAATGGCAAAATGATCAATCTGCTGGATCGCTGGGAGAAGTCTTCATAAGGTCAGTTGGAATACTGCTTTGCTGCGATATGTTCGCTTACGTAGTATTGTATGACAGGTGTAATAATGTCAGTCTGGCTACTGTCCGTCTACGAATCAATGTTTTCTAATCTAGTAATGTATTTAGGTGCTATATATGTACGTCCAATGTGTAGGGCTTTAGTTTATGCTGATGCCTTGCCCATGTGCGGTACAGTCGACAATTGGCAGACGAATCATGATCTATAACCGAGCTCGGTTGCTTTGATGAAGATAGAAGGGTGGTGTGTACATATTTAAAACAGCGTGCTACAACGAATGGAAGGCGTGGATGTAATGCATTTCGCTTAAGAGCCTGTTGCCCTGTGCTTGACAATCTGCGTTTCTTGGGGCTTATGTCTCGCTGATCCTGCTGGAAGTACTTCAGCTCAGATACTGTTGGATTGCAGCGACTTAGCTCGCATAATTTCAATGTGCATGAAGAATCGTTCATGCGCTTGTTGTTTCCAAACGCTATACCCCTTACACAATGCAGCAGACTCCAGCTATAGCAGAAATGTCTGCCGATCTGGCACGGACAAAGATCACATCTCAAGTAACAATAGAGTCCGCTTCTTCACACTTGTACTCTTTTACAAATTTCTGAAATTGGTGGTTGCAGAGTGCCTTGTAGCGGAAGGGACTGCGACCAGCAAGCGCAGTCACTCATTTGTCCTACTTGTGCGAAACAAGGATTAGCTAGAGCTCCATTCTGTTCGCAGGAGTGTCTGAAACGGAATTGTGAGTTTCCATAGACGCATTACTTCTCTGGGTTCGTAGCCGATAGACTTCTTACAGGGGTGAGCAGGAAGTTCTGTAATGTACAACGCACGCTAATTGAACGCCAGAGCACCCACAAAGCGGTGCATAAAGCCAAATCCAAGATCATACCTGATGATGATCCTTCTTCACCTAGTAATTCACACTACTACCTTCTTCATGAGAAGTACTCATATGTCTGTAAATGAATAGCTATCGATCCTTGGATCCGGACAGAAGGTTTCTCTTATTCTGGATCATTGCAAGCTCTTTATCCACGACAACCCTGGTCTGTACGTCTGCTCTGCCTGCTAGCTTAGAATTGTACTTATTATAAGATACAGCTAAAAGAAGTACCTTCGCATATAGCGAGACCAGATTACGCAGATGACAGTCGGTTTCTCTTCTTCCATGAAGTTTATCTGTGCTGATCAATGATCACCAGAGCGAGGGAGTTCGAAATCTGAAATGTCTGCTTATGCGCAAAGGAGTATCAAATGTCTTAGCGAAAAAGAAATCGAAGGCATGCGAGTAGTATGCAAGGTCTGTTTCTCTTCCACTATGTCATTCTAATGTTCGCTGAGATGAGAATCAGCTGGGAAGAGAAGTACTGGAGATTGCTGCGGCTGCGCTTAAGCCTGGGATCACGACGGACGAAATCGATACGATCGTTCATGAAGCTTCGATAGCGAGGAATTGCTATCCTAGTCCGCTGAATTATGCGAGTCTCGCTATTTTGCTAGGATATTTTAAACTGATTTGCTACACAGGGCAATTTCCCGAAATCTCTTTGCACGTAAGTCCGACTTCCGTTGTTCTTTGGAAACTTTGAGAAAGCCAGGCATTTACAGATCCGTAAACGAAACGATATGTCACGGTCAGTCACTTGATCTACTGCAATCGTTCGCGATCTTAGTGGAGAGTGTGAGCTGACAGGTATTCCTGATCTTCGACCGCTACACGAAGGCGATATCGTCAACCTTGATATTTCGCTCTATCACGGCGGGCAAGCTCTTCATCCCTACACCTGTCTCATGCTGAAAGTTCAAGCAGATATCACTCTGACCTGAACGCTACTTACCCAATAGGCAAGATTGACCCGGATAGCGAGCGCTTGATCCGGACGACAAGAGAATGTCTGCAAGCTGCTATCAAAGTATGCAAACCTGGCGTACCGTTTAGGAATATTGGGAAAGCTATTGAACCCATCGCGAAAAAGAATGGGTGTTCAGTTAATAAGCGGTAAAGTTACAAGATCAATCTGTCGGAGCACGACTGATCAAATAGGCAGATATAATGGACATGGAACGAGAGAACTGTTTCATTGTGCTCCTACTGTGCCTGTAAGCTAGGGACATATGCGGAAATGTCAAAGCTGAACATCATGTTAGCATTATGCGAATAACAAAGCACCACATGTTATGAAACCTGGCATGACTTTCACAATAGAGCCGTACGTCCCGTTAGTCTCTGGTCGTTTGACTTTCATGATTGACCTTGATAACGTGCAGTATGGTCTGTCTTGGAAGCGGAGAAGATATGCATTGGTCAGCTCGTCTGTCCTTCTACAACGATTTTGCTGACTTTGATTGATGTAGGCCGGATAATTGGACTGCTACAACGGTTGATGGGAAACGCTCGGCTCAGTTTGAAGAATTGCTGCTGATCACAGAAACGGGTTGCGAGATACTAACAGCAGGGTGGGTTGCTTCCGTGTCATCATCTGCTTTCTCTGATCTATCTTGTTGGCTATCAGGGGAATTACTCCATTCGAAGGTGTTCCTTGAAATCATTGTTTGCCTTCTATAACCTACATCTGACAATTTTCCGCCCGGCTGTGTCTCTCTCTCTCTCTCTCTCTCTCTCTCTCTCTCTCTCTATATATATATATATATATATATATATACATATATATATATCGCGTTCATATGCCGCGACGTCTTCATTGACTTCGCCATCGGGCTCGCCTGTATCTGTTCTCGTACATTTTCTTCCTCTTATGTCGCCTTCGAATAGCCAACATGCTAAGGTCTATGCACTCTACCGGTATCTCGGACCGCAGCACAGGTAGCTTAGTAAGACGCAATAGAAATACATGGTTTGATAGGCGACTGAAGCAAAAGGCCATGATAGACGTAAATGTTCGGTTCCTGAGCAAGTCTGTATCACCAGCAGTCACTAGAATTCGGAAAAGATCAGGTGCTTGTGCACATTGCAAGAGCAAACTCCCAGCCGAAACAATCCAAACACAGCTCATTTTAAGTCGGCCAAGGATAATCTAAAGACTGCGATATCTCGTGCTTAAGATATCACCCAGGGCTACTGCTCTCTCTCGCGTATACCAGGCTCGTGCCCAGAGACTGCAAGCTGAAAGACATTTCTCTCATTTTTATGAATCGCCTACTTTCGCGTCCATAGCTGGCCTCTACAGCCTGCCTATGCTGTCTTTTGATTTCTTGAGACGCTCTTGTCACACTACAATGCGCTGTTCAGCCAGGCACCAACTGTCGCGTCCGACTTAGTCTTTGCACTTTCCACTTTGAGTAATTCATTTACAGCCAGTCGCGATATTAAGCGGGCTACTCTCTTTCTCGTCCTTCCCTTCTCTCTTTTTCTCGTACCATCATCGACTTTTTCCAAGTAAATCATCATCAAGTCAAGCACAAACAAAGCAGAATGGAATCACTCATGCCATCACCTTTGGCTCAGATCTGTAATCTACAAGTCCATCCTTTTCGCTACAATTGCATCCGCGATTTCGCCTACGTTACTCCTGCAGTCGTTGAACCAGCCAAAATGGACAACGCTGGTTTGGTCTACTTGTTGATCATGAGCATATTTGGTTGCTTGATTATGTACAATGCGGTGTTGGCTGGACTCGAGGAATGGAATGCTATGGATTTCCAGAAAGAATATGTTCAACCGGTTTACAATGCTATGGTAAGGTTTACATTCCTTATTGATTGAGGAATGCAATGCTGATGCGAACTCATCTAGAACTTCCTTGTCGCCTATGAGAATCTTGAAGCCATGTTCGAATCAGAAGTCATTGATGAAGAAGAGGAAGTCACTGTTGAGGAGGAATTGGTCAAGGAAGAAATCATTGCTGAAGCTTCACCTGCTGTCTCCACCGATGAAAGCTCTTCACCTGCCTCTCCTTCTTCTCCATCGAAGTCTGATTCAAGCGAAGAAGCTTCTTCATCTTCGGACCCTATGGATTTGGATGAACCAGAAGAAGATAAAGATGTCTTCTTTGATCCGATCAGTCTTCCGCCTTTAGATCAGATTAAAGACCTCAAGTTTCAAGTGGTTCGTCTCGAACAGCAATTGGAGATGGCTGCTTTCGTTGCTACCCAAAAGGTCGACAAAGCAGAACTTCAGCAAACTGTCAGAGATTTCGCTCTGTACCGCAAAGCCAAGCACAATATTTCACAGAAGCTCTTCACTGCTCAAGCTGAGATCGAAGCAAAGCAAGTTCGCATTACCGAATTGCTCGCTCAGTCGGAAACTGCTCAATCTCAAATCGCGAATCTTAACATCGAATCAGCTACTAAATCCACCGAAATCGAACAACAACAAGCTACAATCTCTTCTCAGCAATCCATTCTAGCCTCTAACGAAACGAAGATCGATGAACAAGAAGCTCTTCTTTCAAGCAAAGACACTGAAATTACTCAACTCAAAGCCTCACTCGATTCTTCCAAGTTATCTCAAGCCAAAGCTAGTGCCGAGGCAAAGAAATTCATTGCACAACTTCAACAGCAACTACTCAAAGCTGAAGAAGCAAACAAGGCGCAAAAGGCAGCTGCAAGCGCTAAGGATAAGGAAATGGTTGATTTGAAGGAGGACATCAAGAGTTTGGAAAAGGATAACGAAGCTCACTTGAAAGCTATCGGCATGTTTACTTCCATCTACAAGCCTGCTGTGAGTTCAGTTTGTTCTTTTTGTTTTGAGATTTCTTACTGACGAGCTCGATGCTAGATCATGCCTGTTGATATCGCCAATCACTTCTTTGGTGACAAAGCTGAAGCCCTACTGAAACCCTCTTTGACCGATGCAACTGAACTGGAAGCAGCAGTCAAGAGCATCAATAAGCAATTCCTCAGAGTCAAGCAGGCTACTCACCCAGACAAGTTCCCTAATTCAATCAAGGAACACATGGATAACCTCAGCTACCTTACTGAAGCTGCTCAAAACGTCATCGTTGCTGATCTCAACTTGCGAATCAAAACTATCCAAGCTGGCCCAGGACTTCAGAGAGCAATCTTAAAATGCTACACTGTTGATCCCAACACTAATCTCTATGCTGGATACAATACATTGCAAGAAGCTTTCTTCAGTGCAAGAACATATTATGCAACCAAAGGCAATGGCAGTGGATTGACTGAATGGACTTCAGCTCATCGCAACTTTCTGGCTCGCGTGCGCGAACAGAACTTCAATTCACCTGCACACAACCAAGCTTTCGAAGCTCTGCATCCTTGCTATGGCTGGACTCCTTCTGTGACAGAAATGGAACAAATTGTTCAACAGAATGAGTTCACCTTTGAAGGACCCGAAGAAGTCGAAATCGATGAGCGATGCCAAGAAGATCGTCAAGAAGATGCTTGAGCTTGATCTTTACATTTATGCTGTTTTGGGTTGTCGAGAAAATTCTTCACTTCTTAGTCTGTGCTGTAAATCAAGAGATGTTGTCAAGAGGTGTGTACGGAGTACAGGAGAGAGATGGTCGCACTTGTGCCAGTGCTAGAATCGAGGAATCCACAGGCGCGGATTGGGTGAGTCTCTTTGATCTCTTTGGATACTGTTTGCTGACCTTCTTTATGTACAGAAAACATGCCCTCGCAATCCGTATCCTTCGTGAAACCTTTCATGAGCCGTTAAGACCAAGAGTTACTTCTCTCGAGAAGTGCTCTTTAGGCTGGAGGTGACGAAAAGTCAAATATTGAGGTTGGGTCCAACGCTATGCCCTCGGCGTTTGGTACTGTCAGGAGTTCTATCGTCATTTGAGCGATCAGAACTTCAGAAAGAGATGCTAAGGGAGTGACGAGTATGTTCTTGCTTTCTACTTTTAATGTCCAAGCTGATTGTCATTGCTCCAGTCTGCCATATCTGGCTCATCGATCACAAAGACCAGCTGTGGTCTTATCAACAGCTTCTCAAGAAGAACTGGCACTTGCATTTTGTGAGTCTCAATGCTTTGTCTCTGGCTTTTCTCGAGCTGACTTGACTTTCCAGTCTCTCTCCCCTGCGGACGTATCGACGTGTTGCGTGCGGCTTTATGTGTAGCGCTCTTGGTCATAGTCCTTGGTCCCGATTTGTACGTTGTATAATGTAGTTCCTGTTCCGTTATGTTCTTGCATCATATATTCTCGAATCATTCCCTTCGTATACAGTACATAAGTTTGTTACTGAAAGCCGCTGAATGCCGCGCAGCCGTTGATTGATCTTGGTCTGGCTGCTAAGTTTCTCAAGGATAACTTTCTGCATAATATTCCAGCTTGTCTTGCCTTCCATGCTTCCTAAAATTGCTGTCTCTACTCTGCCTAAAGTCATGCGAGTCCTGTTCTCTATCGCTGCAATTGTTCAACGCACTCAGGAGGTTGTTTTTATGTAGCATGCCGCGATCGCTGCTTGTCCTTTCTGCGGGTTCTGAGCTCAGCTTTAAACAATCGATCACCTATAATGCACAGCAACCTCCTATATTCGCCAAGCTTCCATTACATTCTGTCATGTTTCGAGTTACTCATCCATGCACTAAAGTCCATGTGCTTCAAGACTGTATTTCTCTTCTGTTTTATCTCTTGCTTGTTACTACCACAATTAGCTCAATCCCAATTCAATTGATATGAGTTCCTATCTGCTGCCTAGAAATGAGCAAGAGAGTCAGAGGTAAGCTGTACTTTGCTGAGCGGAGCCTCCGATCTGATATGGCAACAGACTCACTGCACAACATCGAATGTACATGAACCTCTTTGAGAACAACGCAATCAGTCCCAAGATCACTTTACCCAATGATGCATCTGTTCTCGACTCAGCTACTGGCACTGCAATCTGGCTCACTGAACTTCCTTCTTCTTACAAACGCTTCGGCTGCGATCTCTCACCAGCCCAATTTCCCGCTCCAGACCAAAGAAATGGTTCTACTCTCTTTGAGCAAGATGTTACTCAACCTTTCCCAGCCGAGTTCCAACAGAAGTTCGACCTCGTTCATCAACGTTTGCTCGTCTTGGGTCTTGACCGCAAGACTTGGCCCATCGCGCTAAAGAATCTTTTCGATACCATCAAACCTGGAGGATATATTCAACTTGAAGAAGCAAGCATAAAGGTTCTTGAAGCTGGATCAGAGAAATCCAAAGTCTTTGAACAGGCCAATAAGATGTTAGTTGACGTGAGCAATATTACTGGGAAAGATCTTTGCATCCCGGAAGCTTTACCTGGATTATTGCAAGATGCTGGTTTTACAATGGTGGATGTAGCTCATCGCAAACTGCCTGGTGGCAAAGCTGCTTTGGATGCAGGAATGAGCGAGGAGGTTGCAAATAGTCAGACCCAGAACCTCATTGCCGTAGGAAGCGCTATGTATACTGCTTTCGAGAAGACTGGCAACCTCGAGTTGTTGCCTCAGGCTTGGCGAACTCCGGAAGGATTCAAGGAAGGCATTCAGACGATGGCTCAAGAGGTTACAGACAAGGGAATGTTTTCTCAAGTGACTATGCTTGTTGCGAAGAAGCAGTAGAATTTGGTGGGCATGGCTAGAGCAAGCGAAATAAACTTCTCACCTCTTGTCTGCTACAGTCTCGCTTGTATCTAGACATCAGGAATTATGCTTATCATCGATATCAATGTACTTTCTGCAATGACTTGCAGACTTGTTGAAGTCGACATGAGTCTACGACTTATAGTTATGAGAGATGCAGAAGAGTTTGACAGAAGAGAGACAGAGCTGTGCAGCCGAAAGAACGATAAGAAGACAGACAGACAATAACGATTATTGAAGAACAGAGAGTGTTTGGTAATTGATAAGTTAGACTTTCATAACTGTTCTTTGTTCGCTTTCATTTTCAGCTACGTATGAGTAGACCTTTACATAGTCTCTACTTGCTTGCCGCTAGTCTTGGGGACTAAATCAAGAGCGTCATAAGCTCAAGAGCAGTCAGACACTTTGACGAGCTACTTACTGCCAGACCATCGATCGCGGACGAACAATTCGGTGTTTACGGGGCTAGCAATCATATATCAGCACAATTGTTCAAACACACAGACAAGTGCAATCACATTTTAGCGAAATCCTTGAAGTTACCAGTTTGAATTGCTTGAGCATCACCGAAAGCTTTTGACTTGTGAGAGATAGCAGAACCGCAAGTAGGGCAGAAGACTCTGGTAACGGTGTTTCCACTTGCTGTGGGCATGACATGAAGCAAGTCAGCGCAGTAATGTCTTGAACCCGGGAAGTACTGACGAGCTTTAATGTCAAAGTTGGCAGTCTTGCCATCAATAGTCACATCGCTTTGCTGAGCTAGGACATTGGTAGAGAAAGCAGAGCCTGAAGTCTGTTTGCAGTCGGTGCACTGATCGCCACAAGGTGACAAAAGGTATGAGCTCAAAGGATGTTGGCTGAAAGCTGCATGACTTACGTGGCAGATGATTTGCTCGTCGAATGGCTTAGCAAGGGTCTGTATACCGTGTCAAAAAGGAATCGCGTAAAGCACATGTTCAAGACTGACAATCTTGACGTTTCCGCCTGCAAGAAGAACTCAGCTGCCGCTCAAATGGCAATGAAGTATACACTTACAGAGGCATGATCCTTGGTGAGCCATTTTTGTATAGTTGTGGAACGAGAGAAAGGATGACAAAGGGTGCTGGTGTAATCATCATCCGTTCAGCCGAAAGTGCGGAGTGTAAAATGCGCTCGATTAATCCGAGGTGTGCGAGGGTCAAGGAGCTGCTGTGCTACGCTGATTTATCAACAAGACAGACTGGGATTACATGAAGGACTGCACACTGGATAGAGGAGCCTAATTGAGGACACATTTTCGAGACATAACGGAACTTGAGAAGACAGCTGACATCCCTCAGCCAAACACTACGAGTTAAGTAGCTCTCACCGCAGTATCTTGCTTGAATTTAGCATCTGCGCGTCAAACCAGGAAGCTTGATAAGTTCAGTTCAGTATCACATTGCGAGAAAAGCTTTGTAGCTTGTCATTTATATCCCGCGCGATAGCAAGCAGGAAGTCAGAAGGGTCTCGCGACCTCTGAGATTGTAGCTGAGAGTGCAATCTATTACGAGCGAAATAGTAACGCGTTGCATATTCAAGCTCATTTGATCATGATGTTCGGCTCGTAGGATTTTGCAAAGAAGCGATAGAAGCATGCAATAACTGATCAGAAGAATGAGAAGAACAAGAGATGAAAGCAATGAATACTGAACAACCGGACTCGAGCAGTGAGGTCCTCAGGCGGGTCTATGAAAGAAAGTTTCCACAAAGGCATTGAGTCCAGACAAGCATTACGAAACTGAATAATGTACAGCTAGAGGATCAGAGCAACTACTATGGACCAACATCGCTGAACAAGGCCAAGCCCAACTTTCACGCGGAGTTCTCTATTAGTTACTGGGGTCCTGCTTAGTCTCAAGCGATCATCTGGGTTCCAAGCAATGCTCCCTGCCAGAAGAGCTCTAAGAATCAGAAAGAGTCTCCCACGCACAATCCCAAGTCTAGCTACAGCTGCAACTCTTCGACCAATAATTCAAGTCGCTCAGCCTACTCAAGCTTCTACTTTCTCTACTTCTGCTAGAACAATGGCTGTACACGGTGGTGAACAGGCAGAGCGTCAGCCTCCTGATCAAGTGCTTGTAGATATGTGCGTTCAGTCTCGGTAATCCATATGAAAGCAGCTCCGGCTAAATAACATGAGCAAACAGTGCCAAATACGTGCACGAGTACAATGTAAGCATCTCGACTATGTAGCGCAACAAACCTCTGCTGAATTCAAAGTCACACAGGTGGATAGCAGTTTAGCATACAACACCGCAAGATTATGCTTGATTGATACTATTGGTTGCGGTCTCGAAGGACTCAGAGTCAGCCCCAACTGCAGAAATCTGATGGCTCCTGTTGTCGAAGGCACTATTGTACCAAACGGATCAAAAGTTCCTGGTACTCCTTACCAAATGGATCCTGTTCGTGCTGCTTTCGCTATTGGTACTCAAATTCGTTGGCTGGACTTCAACGTATGCCTGTTCTACCTACTCTGTGCTCTATACTGATGTGGAGTAGGATTGCTTCTTGGCTGCTGAATGGGGTGTAAGTCAGCAAAGTCACTATTCTCATCAACGCTGATCATCTGTGTAGCACCCCTCTGATAACCTTGGAGCTATCTTAGCTGTAGCAGACTTCCTCTCTCGAACCGGTGCAAAACTAACAGTCAAGGACGTCCTGTAAGCTAATCATTTCGCATTGAGAGATTTCCTCTTATAAGCGTTTGCGTGGTTTACAGAACAGGAATGATCATGGCACATGAAATTCAAGGCTGTCTAGCACTAGAAAACTCTTTCAACCGAGTTGGTCTGGATCACGTCGTTCTAGTCAAAGTCGCTTCCACTGCGGTCGTCTCAAAAATGCTTGGCTTGGACTTGAACCAGACTATTGACGCTGTTTCTCATGCTTGGATTGATGGACAATCGCTTCGTACTTACAGGTCTGTCCTATTAGACTATAAAGGCAGCAGTGGATGATGAAGTATGTGTAGACACTCGCCTAATACTGGTTCAAGAAAATCATGGGCTGCCGGAGATGCGTGCAGTAGAGCTGTCAATCTCGCCATGACTGTCAAGAGAGGTGAAATGGGTTATCCTACGGCGTGAGTACGATTGCATGAGCGCTTAGACAATCAGTCTTACAATGTATTATTCTTTCAGATTGACGGCAAAGACTTGGGTTTGTCAAAAAGTCGTCTTAGCAATCAATTGCTCAAAGATTCTGCGGCAAACAGGGATTTTATGATGTTCTCTTCAAGGGCAAACCCTTCCAGTTCCAAAGGCCTTACGGATCTTGTGAGTTATGATCCAGCTGTGCTACGGTAATCGCTCATTCAATGTACCTTGTGCCTCACAGAGTCAGTTGCATTATGCGCTTTATTATTTACTTGATCTGACCCTTCTCTTCTAGCATCATGGAGAACGTTCTGTAGGTTTCCATGTCGAAGTCATACCTTCTTTGCTTAGACTATTGATTCAGCTTCAAGATCAGCTTCCCAGCAGAGTTCCACGCTCAAACTGTAGGTGGTACATCACTGTGCTCGAAGGAGCTCAAGCAATTGTCTATGCTACAGGCTGTCGAATGTGCTCTTCTCTTGCATCAGAAGCTAGCATCGATGGGCAAGACCAGTGACGACATCAAAGAAGTCCGTATCAGGACACAAGAGGCTGCCGTTAGTCTCCTTTTCTAAACAGAAAAATGTAGACTGATAATGTTGCTTCAGATCCGAATTATCGACAAGAAGGGCAAGCTTGATAATTTCGCCGACAGAGATCACACCATTCAATACATGGTCGCTATTCCTCTCATCTACGGCCGCCTCACCACTGAAGATGTAATTTCCATTTCATTCTTCTCGACTTAGCTCTGACGAAACTTGCTAGTACTCTGATTCAGTTGCAGCTGATCCTAAGATCGATCTCCTCCGAGAAAAGATGTACTGCGTGGAAGACAAGTGAGCATAGAGCTAACCCATTTTGCTGAGCTAAATCTCTTTTTCTTCCTCAGACATTTCAGCGAAGATTACCATGAACCTTCTTCTAGATCTATTGGTAACGCACTACAGATCACTCTCAACGACGGTACAGTCATGGAAGAAATTGAGATCAAATGTCAGTTTGCCTCACTTGCAGTCGCAACATCTGCTTAAGATTCAATAGATCCAATTGGTCACCGAGTGAGGAGAGCCGAAGGGACTCCTGTACTGGAAGCCAAATTCAAAAGGCACCTTGAACCCCATTGTTCGTCTTACCTTCTGCAAAGAGCCCGGCAGTATCTGACGTTTCACTAACAGTCCCAGCTGATCATGTGAAGAAGATTCTTGACTTGACTGCCGATCAAAGCAAATTAGAAAGCACGCCCGTCAGCACTTTCGTAGAGTAAGCCGGCATCTTATTAGTATCGACCTTGTCTCATTGATTTTGTTTTCAGCATGTTCTGCACAAAAGCGTGAATTTGTCACAAAGCATAGGAAAATAATGCATTCTATGATTTGTGCAAAGACCTTAGTGCTCTGCTTTTTGTCGATCCAATTGACTTGTTCTCTCTTTTTGGTATCCCGTGATGTTTACAATGTCTAGCAACTGAACTGATGCATGATTCCCTTTCTACCCTCTTGTCGTTCTTCTCAACTCCTTGTGGCGCCGAAGACCTGCGGAAAAAGATGAGACACGAGGACACACTCTGCCAATTTTGATAAGAAACTGACCTCTACTTTGAGCGGATCGCCATTTTGACTGAATACAATCTTGACTCGCTGTTTCGGGCGAGGAGCAAATACTCTTGCTGCTTGATTCTCTACGACCTTTGGACCTTGAACGATTGAAATACTGGTGAGGAAAGCTCTGAGCCAATTCGATTTTGGCCCTGAAAGTGTTTCGAGCCATTCGCCATGCGATGGCAGCTCTTTTGTGATGTCGTAGATATGGACTGTTGTTCCTTCTGGTCCATCGCTGGTTGTATGTCTGATACCGTGCTTCTTTAGTACTTCAGCTTCCGACACTGTCGGTTTGCGAGCCAGGTAAGCCTCAGTCGGTACTTGACTTTCATCGCCCTTGTATTGCGATGCAAGGACTTTGGATATGAGGCCAGATTCGATGTTACCAAGAATTTCGCCCACAGCTACATGACATCTGTTAATCAGGCCCAGATAGAATATAGCAGTACTGACGTTCGTCAACCTTTGTGGAATGCTTGACTGCAACAGGCCCTTGCAGCACGCAAACTCTTTGAGGGTCTTGATCGACCACCGCATCGATGTCCTCTGCATAGTTCAATCAGCAATAAGTTCTCCATTGCCACAACAAGTCTCACCTGCTTGCCATAATGAATCCTTTTTAAACCATACAGAGAAGGTAGAATCAAGAACAGGAATAAAAGGCACTGGTTTTTGGCCCGGTCGTTGACAGATCGCGAGGAAGTAACGCGCATCTGTAGCTGCCAGAAGCTGCGTGTTGGCAGCTGGATATTTTTTGAAGAAGCGATCCATAAAGCTGAAAGGATCTTCGAGCTCGACGAAGCTTTGCAATTCTGAGTTGACTTTGGTTCCGGGCTGGACCTGGGAAATTCTGTAGTGGTACAAGGCAGTCTGAGACTAGGCACAGTCAGAAGGTAACATTGCACACCTTTCCTCTATCCGTCGAATCCAATCTCCAACAAGGTCACGGAGCGACCTGTCGACCCATCTTGACTGATGCTTGACAAACATCAGCTTGACCATGCGGCGCAGAGTTTCGCCGTAGGTCATATCTGCAACGTCGCAGACCGTTCCATCATCTTTCGCAGCGAACCAAGGCTATTGTAACTCATTCAGAACACAAATTCGGTTGTGAATTGACTCGCATACCTTTTGAAAATCAGCATTGAGGCGCTTGATGACATAAGCCTTCTTCTCTTTCAGCCATGCTCCTTGCTTGTCCCGAGGAAGAGCGAAGACAGTGTCATCGAATTCGCGCCATAGCTTGACACCACGAGTTGCGACTTTGTGAATAGGCTCGCCTGCGATATGGTGTAAGCAAGAGACTGTCTTATGCAAATTCAGCTTACCAAGTTCTGAAGTTACTGTTAAGATGCCTCCAGTCGGCTTGTCATAGGTTTGTTCCCACTGTGGGAAAGTCACTGAGTTAGCAGCATTCTGCAAATCGGGCTCAATACTCACCTTATCATCATCGACACCAGGAGCGTCAACAATAAGCTGCTTGACCGATGTACTAGTGTGCGCCTCTTTCGCAACCATGACACGACTTGCAAAGAGGAAACCATCGTAGGGCATAGCCTGAACGCCATACTTCTTACTCCATTCACCAGTCAAGTATGGGTAAACGTCATCTACGCTTCCGAATCCAGAGCCACCAACCAAAATCAGATTAGGGAATTGACGGATTGAGCCATAAGTGGCAAGCATAGGTTGATGGAAATCTTCGCAACTGTGATGACCACCAGCTCGACCTCCGGTCCATTGCATGATAATAGGGAAATCAGGATTGCTGGCAGCGATGTTGACTACTTGGCGAATACCCTCAACAGATCCAGGCTTGAAACTGACATGCTTTATACCGGCTTCCCGAAGTGTTGAAATAATTTCGGCAGCTTTGTCTGCACTTGGGATACCTGCAGCAACGCAAAGACCTTCTATAGGTAGACCTTCTTTCTTCATCTGACACCATAAGGGAAACTGCAAGAAGCAGTGACACATTAGCCTAGACTACTTTGCCTTTCAGTAACCTGCTTGCCTGGAAAGTAAATTGACGCTCTATGGCAGCTATTAGCCGGATACAAGCGACCACGAGATCTAACATACGATTGATATACAAAGCATTCAGGGTCAAGCCAATGCCTGGAGTCTTGAGCTCAGCAGAGATAGCAGCTACTCTTGCTCTCAAAGCTTTCTCATTATAATGACCTCCACCAGCAAGTTCACCGTGATAACCAGCATTGAGGAAAGCAGCGTTGAAACCCGTTTGAACAGTACAAGGAGTCATACCAGCAATCATAAGAGGAGGTTTGCTGAGTAATCGAGAGAAAGGTGTATCAAGATGAATCCGTCCATCAGAAGTCTTTACCAATTTCGGTGCAAACTTCTCTTCCCATCTAGATTCATAGCGAACTCTTTGAGCATCGTACACTTCTTCATTGCCTCTTCCAGCAGTTCCGCCTGAAGCGAAAACAATTCTCACACCAGTTCCTTCTCTTTCTCTAGCAGTCAGACTACCAATTCCACTGTTTCCACCAGGACCGAAATCAATCACATGAGTACTTTTTGGTGGGTAGTTGGTAGCAATAGCCCAGTGTATAGGAGAAGAAAAGATTTGATCGCACAATTCAGTGAGTAAGTCGGATCTATTTTCTTCTCGTAGATCTTTCCCATGTTCAGTGTTGAAGACTGGAATAGTCAATTGTTTGCGATCCCAGAAAGAACCATCTGGAATGTCATTCTCAATGACCTTCTTTGTGCAACCTTCAAGGTAGATGGAATGGTAAGGTACTGGAATAGGTAAGAATCGCAAGGAGAAAGAAGGCAACCGTTTGGAGTATGGGATTTTGGATTGATCTTTGCCTGAAGGAGCCTTGTTCTTGCGAAGATGCGAGGCGAGACCAACCAAACTTGCAGGTGGTCCGGTGACAACGAACGCTTTCAGACCATTGTACAAGCTAATATGAACTGTGCCTTTCCCTTGCGAAGAAAGGTGAGCGTTGGTTTGATCGATTGTTTTCTGAAGAGGTGCTTCCGCTAGACCAGTGACGGCCAACATAGGAGTAGGTGTTCCTTCGCCTTCTTCTACACAGTCCTTCACCAGAGCAGGCGCCACCGAGCGAGGAGGAAAGGCTTCAGTTCTGTAAGTATTGACTGAGCATCCAGACCATCGGTCTCTGACTGAATCTAATTACCCTCTCATGCCGATATAGAAGAGCAAAGTCAGTCCTTGGACAGCATTCTCCGCAAATCCCTCCCATCCCTTTCCATCCACTTTACGCGAAATAATAGCTGCAGTAACTACACCTTGCGAATGACCGGTCGCACCAGAAAACTTGCTTCTCATTTCATCAGGTGATAAGCCAAGTACTCTGGCGGTGACGATGTATTGGCAGACTTGAGTAAGACCGATCAGAGGTAAGGAAGCGGAACATGAAGCGAGGTAAGCAGTTGGCGGGCGAGATTCGGGTGACAGTAGCCAGGGTAGAGGAAGAAGCGAGTGTTGGTAGAGAAGAGTTGCCTTATTCTTTTCAGCCAATTTCGACAAGACATCGGTTGCTTTGGAAAGGATGTCGGTCAAGAGCGGTGCATAAAGTGCATATAAGCTCTGGATGAAAGTTCAGCGTAACAAGCAGGATACAGTGCAATTTGCGCTTACGGATAGCTCATCGAAGTAGACCTCGTTTGTTCCCTGACCACCAAAGACAGCATGAATAGTAGCTTGATCTTGACTTCCCGTCAACAATTTGCTGAGCGGACCAGTAGCGATATTGAGTTTGCCTGCCTGTTCCAATACTGTCCTAGCTTCAAAGTAGCTTCGGATAACAATCCTTCTTTGCTCAGTATCCAGCTTGAAAGCGAGAGCATGAATATCGATGTTTGAAGGTTCGAGGAAAGCTTTAACCAGATAAGTGACCGCAGCAAGTAAGATAGAAACGTTTGCATCTGAACGAGCACTCTTGCGAGGACTGGTATGGGCTGGACTAGCGACTAAGCGAAGAAAGAGAGAAAGCAAGACTAGCTGTCTATCTTGCTTAAGTTGTGCTTTTGCTTGACCAGCTTTTGTAGCGTTTGCATCGTCGTCGTCGTTCTCTTCCTCTTCTGCTGATCCATCTACTTCATCAAAAGCTAGAGCAACTTTCGCATCCTGGTTATCATCCAAAAATCGAGTAAAAACATCTCGCAGGATTTCAGCAGCTACATAGTCCTTTTCTGGCACAGGTAGATGTACTCTGGTCCCAGTGGGAGTGTAGGACAAAACTAGAGGTCGAGTATTGTCGAGCGTTGGGCCATTTGTGTGTGTCCCATTGATGCTGAGGAGGGAGGAAACAGAAGACACAAAGCCGTTAGGTTGACTCATAGCAGGTTGTTCAGACTCTGCTGCAAGCTCCGGTAATGGTTGAAGAAAAGAGGAACAGCCTAAACTTGAATTTGTACTTCGCGTTGGGGTCATTTATCTGCTCGGTCCTACCAAATTTTGCATACATAGTACACCTTGGCCCGTTAATATACACTTTTCTCTTAATCATGCGACGCCAAAAACAGTCCTGATGAACCGCGCATGAGTGACCTGAAAGCTGTTTAATACAACACCAAAAGCTTACTCAGACACAGTCTTCTTCAACTCATATTCATCCTGACTTGTAATACTCCTTCCGTCGACATCAATCCTGCGATCCACGGTAACAGTAATGGTGTGCGTTCCGTTGTTGAGTCGAAAGACAGATTCTCCGCTCTTTTGGTTTCGGGCTCCTTCTCGCACAGCT
Source organism: Kondoa subrosea (assembly GCA_039545335.1). Taxonomy (NCBI): domain Eukaryota; kingdom Fungi; phylum Basidiomycota; class Agaricostilbomycetes; order Agaricostilbales; family Kondoaceae; genus Kondoa; species Kondoa subrosea. The sequence continues at coordinate 965,824 of BCIN01000003.1, read as the reverse complement.
TGGGATTGAAAGCAGTTCCAGAGAATAACAGCGCTGATAGGTGTACCAAGAACAGAGTAAATAATCAACGGCCCGACTGATTGATTACTTCAAGGCTTAGATCTCAATCTATCGGGAAAAGGTTTGCGGAGCTTACCAATGAAAGTTTGATACAGATGCCTTTGCAGAGTCAATTCCCAAGGCCAAAAGACAGGGAGAGTCAAAATGGCCACGTCGAACAAGGCAATGGTGATGATAATCAAGGCCGAAATGGCTCTTTTCTTGCAGACAGAAACCAAGTTGGCAATAGTATCATCAGAAGCGTGCTGTTCTTCTGATAAGCTGATCTGACCACCTGATCGACTCTTCATTTGAGCAACCGAGGAGTCTTTCTGTAGGGCGAGTAAACATGGTCTGCATTTATCCTTTCACAGGCTAGTATAATCTCTCACCAGAACACGTATTTGATGCAGAATCATTGCGATATGAGCAATCAGGAAAGGCAACCAGATCTGTCACCTTGTTTTGCCAAGTTGGAGATAGAAAGGGTTATTTGTACTTACGAGCACAAGGAAGACGACTACTCCAAGACTCCAGGCGCCCAAAGTCGCAGTCCATCGAATAAAGCTTGAGTATTCAGTGTTAAAGTGTCCAAACAATTGTAAGGCTGTATGACCCATTAGAGCCATAGCTCTTTTTGGGTCAGAAAGTGCAAAGTGCGCACCTTGAGCAGCCACTGGTAGTTCCATACGACCACTTGTCCATGTAGCGCCTTTGGTATCTAGTAAATGTAGAATAGTGCGAACTGATTGAATGGCTTTGGTGTAATGTTGATCCAGGAGAACAAGGAAAGGCAGGTATGCGCCAGCGAAGATGAATGGGAAAGCATATAGGACCGAATCGATAACGAGCGGAGGGAGAGTGAAGATGCTGTAGTCACTTTGTCTACGTTCGTTAACATCAGCGTCGAATCAGCGGTGCATGAGGCGACTTACGTTCCCGCTTGCTGAAAAGCAATAGCCGACTGAACGCATCCACACATTTCGGTCCATCCAGAGAGAAGTAGGAACATATTTGCTAGTAAGATGTAGAGTTGCAGATGATCCATGAGATCGGGAAGTGTTCGAGTAGCTTTGTGAAAGGTGAGTAGTGATTACGTACTAGTGATCTGAACATACCTTGGAACCAGATGGCGGGTAATACTACTCCGCAGTAGATAGTCGCAAAGATTGCCAGAGCCAGGTTTGCGTGCATACCTGAGAAACCAATTAGCGTTCCGCTTGACAATGGCTTCATAGCACATACAGATATAAGTCCCGCGCTTGAGACATACACGTTTGAACAGCCACAGCTGTCTGCTGCGGACTAAGCAGAAGAGTAAGTTAAAGATGCTGTTTAGACGGGATGAACTCACATTTCTGGAATATGATTCCCAAGCTACATCAGTCCATCAATGAGTTTCCTTGGCTATCTATCACGTCACTCACTTGCATATCAAAGCGACAACATGACTCTGCCACAAAAAGTCAGCAAGCATTCATTCCGCTCGAATGCCGCTTACTGCCAGCGCGAAATACAGAAGCCCTTTGAATGGACCGTCATCCAGATCGGGAATGGTTTCTTCTATCTTTGCCCCAAGAAAGAGATATGGACTTCGCGTACTTTTTTCAGCGCAGCTCTGTTTGTGCGCTCATAAAACTGCACTCACTTGACGTCCGCTGGTAAACTGATTAATTGTTTGGCTAGCGCTTGCTGTACTGCTTCCGAAACGACTGCGTAAGCGCCCATGCTGTTGACAAATTTCCAAGGATGGTTGAGCGAATAGACGGAGATACGACAGAAAGCCAGCAAAAGGAAAGTGGGACGCGAAGCGGAGGACGTGGTGGGAAAAGAGAAAAACGAGAGAATCACACATAGAAACGAAAATTAGTGAGCGGCTCAAGCAGAGATAAATGCGTGGCATTAGGGTGTTTCATCAACAAACATGGTGCAGACGACATGAGAACAGTCTGGTATATGGTGGATACTCTGTAATCCTGTGCGTAGCCATGGCGGGCAGTCCTGCTCGTTGTTACAGCATTCTCTTCAGGTTGTTTTCGAGATTTCTCTCATCAATTGCATCGGGCCTGGAGCAGCTTCTCGGATGCAATAGCGATAACCGAGGCTTAGATGACACCATCTGAGAGACCTACACTATCACTTGAGTCTTCGGACGCTCGGTCAGGGCCTTACATAATTTAATTTCCGCTTTTCACGTTCACATGGAGCTCTATACGTGTAATCAGTCCTCTTGCACCTGCAACCAGCTGTCGAGCATGGGTTCCGTTCAAGATGTTCTGTTACAAGTCTCCGACTCCTTATACAATTTATTTGGTCCATTCAGCTTGACCAAAGCAACCGCTGGTCTTTTTGTCTTGTTTCTCGCATACATCTTAGTCAATGTCTTGTACAAGACATTCATCTGGTATCCTTACATCTCTCACAATCGCAACCTTCCTTCCCCTGCAAGAACTAGCTTCTTCAGCGGTAACATGAAGGAGATCTTTGCGACCGATCCTGGAGTGATTCACACTGTTAGTGAACATTGACACGTTGCATCATTGCCTAATGTTACTTTACAGACTTGGACACAGAAATTTGGCAGCGTCGTCCGATACGGCTGTAGGTGTTTCGTCACAATACAGACTTGGTATTGACCCAGAGTTTAGTGTTTGCTGGCAACGAAAGAATTATGATCAGCGATCCCAAGGCATTGGCTCATATAATGCTAAACCGTTCATATGACTACCCCAAACCTGAAGAAGTCGGTGCTTTGCTTGGCCGGATTTTAGGAAAGGGTATTCTATTCATGGAAGGAGGTAGGTCTCTTGCATTCCCAACAGTGAAGACGGCTGTTACTCATCTAAGTAACAGACGTTCACAGAAATCAAAAGAGAGCATTGGGTCCAGCCTTCAACCAGCCTAATGTCAATGCTCTAGTACCCGTCTTCAACGAGAAAGCGTTGGGCTTGCGAGAACTCTTTACCAAGTTTGTCAAAGATGCTTCCGGTTCTTGGTCGGGTAATGTCAATCCTCCTCTCGGGCTATGCACTCTTGATATCATTGGGTGAGTATCCTTTGTATCTATTGCTCTGCCTCAGCTAAACTTCAAGTAGGGCTGCTGGACTAGGAGCCAAATTTGATACCTTGAAAGCAAACAGACATCCTCTTTGCGTCGCTTTTGAAGGACTATTCGAGCAAATATCTATCGCCGGCAACCTTTTCGCCCAAGCTGCTTTCTTCTTCTTCGTGAAATTTCCGAAACTGCAAAACTTGCCTACTCGCAGAACGCGAGCCATCAGTGCCTCTCAAGCTAGTATGCGCAAAGAATGTATCAAGCTACTGAAAAAGGCTAAAGAGGACGCGAATTCTGGAGAAAAGAGTACTGGTAAAGATTTACTCAGCTTGTTGGTCAAGGCAAATCAGGGGGACGATCCAAAATTGGCTTTGAGTGATGAAGAAGTTTTGGGACAGGTAAGTTTATTCATTTCAAATCATTCATTCAGATCAATTTGACCAACGCTCAATATGAATTCAGATGACTACCTTCCTTTTGGGTAGGGCTTTCAACAGTAGTATCTGGTGATGACACTAAGACGATTTTTGTAGCCGGATTTGAGACTACCAGCACTGCACTCACCTGGGGATTATTGGAACTGGCTCGCGATCAAGCGTCACAGAAGAGATTACGCGAAGAAATACGCCAGGCAAAAATCGAAAACGGTCTTGATACATTGGACTCTTTCACTGCGGAGCAATTGAATTCTATGCCTTTCCTCGAAGCGGTAACTGTAAGTGATGACAGTGCAGATTATATCTGTGTTGAATATGTTCCCATACAGAAAGAAGTCCTGAGAATTCGCCCTCCTGTTCTCAATACCGAAAGAACTGTCGACAAGGATGATGATCTTCCACTCTCGGCACCTGTCACACTCAAGAACGGTACTCAAGTAACATCGATTCGCGTACATAAAGGAGACAATTTCCATATTCCCATCAGGGTTATCAACAGTGAGCAGAATTATCTAATTCCTCGCGCTGTTGACTAAACTCAACGCTGTAGCTCTCCCAAGTATCTGGGGAGAAGATGCTGGTCAATTCCGTCCTGATCGTTGGTTGTCTGATCTGCCGGAAACAGTCGGTCCTGCCACTCGCGGATCAATTTACTCGAACATATTGTAAGTTGCCTCGTCTGCACCTGGAAGAAAGCTGACGATTTTTAAGCACCTTCATTGGTGGACCGCGTGCTTGTGAGTCATTGTCTGCATGATCTTGACAGCAGTCTGATCTGTTGACGCGCACAGGCATTGGATGTACGTCGTTCCAAAGGCTGCATTTGCTCACCTCATGCCTATTCAATCTTTGTGAAACAGATCGCTTCGCCCTTCTGGAATTCAAAGCTATACTTTCAACTCTTCTGGAAACCTTGCAATTCGATGAACATGATGTTCACAGGGACATTTATGGCAAGACATTGATTGTGACGGTGCGCTAATTCTCTGACAAAAAAAGTGGACCTGCTTGCTCACGATCGCACAGAGACCTTATGTTCGCAATGATCCTTCTGGATTATCGCAAATGCCTTTAAAAGTTTCTATGGCAACCTGATCGTTTCTACTGGGTATCAAATGTATAATATGAAGATTATCTTAATGTACGTGATTGTATGTGCTGTGGACTGCAGCGTTTTGGCATTTGCTCAGCTGGACTGCTATCGTTCTCGCTCTTGTCCATGTCTCGTCTCTTCATCGCCAAACCTCTGGTGTCCCTCTTGCGTACTTTGCGGCAATCAAACCAGTTGTTCTGGATTCCCTTCAGATCTTATTCCAGCGACATCGAAGTCGGCGAATATTTTGGTTTTTTCTCGTCCCAGTCTTCCATCTTTTCTCTAGTCCCTCTCTATGTCCTGCTTCCGCTATTTGTTGTCAACCTGATGTGACGTGTCGACTCTTCCGAGGTTGTGAATCCATCACCTAATCATGATTGTCAGGTTAATTGCGGCTAATGAAGATGGACTCCTGTAATGAGATTCAGCATAGTTGACGCAGTGTACATCATACATCAGTTTCCACTTGAAATACTGCTAATGGCGATTCAATTCGCCCCGCTGCAGCCGCGCCTGAGTCTTGTCGCGAAACAGCCACTTCACAAAGCTCATACCCAGTCTTTGACTATCTGGATCCATGCTGCTCTTCAAGCTTGGGCGCGTCGCTCCCTATTGCTCTTTGTGCAAATTGTGTCTTTCGATACGTAAATTACAATATTACCCAATCCACCTTTGTGTTCAGAAGCGTCTCTCTTTTCCTGACCTTCCTTTCCCAACCACTCGATCAGCGACCAGCGATGTATAGCCCAGTCTCTTTCGGTCTTTGAACGTTCATCGCTTCAAACCTGACGGTCAAGCGCCACCTTGCTCCTATCTTCCCATTCGACCTCAATGGCACGCCAATCAATCGTGGTTGCCCATACTATGAGCCGTACAGATTCGGTCGCGACAAAACTGCAGAAGAAGCGCTTCCTGAACCACCTTCAAATTGGATAGCACTTGTTCAGCGCTGTGATTGCACTTATGTTGAAAAGATCAGGTATGCTCAACGACTCGGAGCTATTGCTTGCGTGATCGGAAACAAACAAGAGGACGTCTGGAAGCACGATGGGCAAAACGATATGAGGTTGGACGAATGGAGGATCAAATCCCTGGATCTGCGGATGGACGACAGTAGTACTTTGGAAATTCCTGCATATGGTATTACGGGGCAGGAGTATTTGGAAATCCTGACATTGCTTGAGAAGGACGACGCAGTCACCAAAGGGCTGGAGGTCAAGCTTACGGCACCAAAGAATGACGAACACTTCCCAACTATCTTTGGCAAATCTGATTGGTCGTAAGTCTTTCCCGTGGGTTGCATTCACCGTCTGACTGTGCGTCAACAGCTCTTCTTGGTCCAAAATACTATTTTACTTCAACGTCGGGGCTGTCTTCTGCTGTTTATGCATCACGATTGGATTTGGTCAATCAACAACTGGCGCGAGTTCAGATTGCTCTCTCTTGACTAAAGGCTAACTCACCTCTACCGTAATAGATGTGGTTGTATGGATTGTATGGGATGCTTATAGGCGGGCTAGTATTGAACTATGTGAAATGAGTTTTGAATGGACGTAATGATATGCTTCTACGCGCTCGACCGAGCTATGTGCATCTTTCATTGCATTGTGATCGATACCCTCGCGCTTGCAGTCGCGCTTGAGCTCTTGACAAATAACAGCCGTAGATCTCATACTCAGTCTGTACAGACCTGCTTAAGCACAGCCGCGCCAGAAGAGACTCAATGGACTTGCTATAACGCTCGCTTTACACCCTTTGTCCCAGCACTTGCGCCGAAATGTCATTCTGGAAGTTTGGGTCGTTCACGCAGCAATCAGCGATAGATACCTTGCTCAACACTGCTTCTGGACCAAGCACACCTGGCTCAGGCTCGCTATTAGAACATCAGAACGGCAGCGGCAATGGTGGATCAGCAGATCATGTACCTATCTTGACTTTGGAACAATTGCTGGAAGAGGATGACCTGTTGCAGGAATGCAAGAATGGTCATAGCAAGCTCGTATGCTGGGCTATTCCAGGCATGGAGAATGCGGCTTAGAATAGTATACAGGTTGACTTTCTAGGTCGTCCGAGGGTCGTGCGACGACTGCTGGATTATGTGGATGGCTCTGCGTTCGAAGCTGATGATGAGATCCCAAGCACACCATCCGAGAACGAAAGTAGGCAAAGGAAGCGCATCAAGTCAGTCACCCAAAGCTCGAACACAATCGATGCTAATTTAGCGCTCCCACAGATATCCTCATGTGTGCTCAGAAATCATTCTATGTAACGTGCATTCGGTTATACAAGAGCTCTACCGCGACCTAGACATCTACATCAGTAAGTCTATTTCAACCTGACAGCGCTACTTGCGCTTATACTAATCTGATCAGAACCCTTCTGGACCACTGTGCTAGATCGCTTTCCATCTGATGATCCATCTCAAACACCCGTAGGAACAATCAACAGTGTACAACTCGGTTATTGGATTAAAGTCAACTCTTTCTTGCTAGCCGAACGACCTTTTGACATGATAGCTTACTTCAAATCCAATCCTGCCATCGTCTCTCGTCTGATACAACACATTCCTTCTGCCACTGCTATTTCAGATCTGATGTTTCGCTACATCCAAACAGAAGAATCAGGCATGGGTCGTGGAATCATTGAATACCTTTGCAGCCATCCGGAATTACAAATTGTCTCTCGATTGATTGATTACCTTTCACCTTCATACCCTGCTGATACACATGCCAACGTAGCCGAATTCATCAAGGCTATCATCAACTTCTGTAGCACCGCAAACACAACAGCAGCTAATATCGAATTCAATCTGCCGCTAGCTGGCGCGAATGGATCACAAACGGCTTGGGGTCAATCCAAGATCAATGGTTTGCAAAGGCAAGATGATGATCAAGCACCTCATTGGGTAGACAGCAAATTTCTGCGAGAATTGGCCAGCGAGGAGATTGTCACGAGACTACTCAACTATATGTTCGATGATGCTACAGAAGCAGCGGCTTCGATAACTGGAGCTCCACAAGAAAAGCTAGAGGCACACGCAGCTGCAGCACAAGATGCAACAACGCCGAAGAGAAGTACTTTCCAGGACTTTGTTGCAACTCCTTCTGGATCTGGTAATGCGTCGCTAGCAACGTCGATTACAAATCTGCCAACTCTTTCTCCTGCTCAGCCTAACGAACTTCGTCTACCTACTTTCCCTACTTCTCCATTCACCAAATCTTCACCTTCTCCTGAATCCATTACTTCCTCGCTGGTCAACTCTCTTGCAATTCTGATCGATCTGATACGGAAGAACAATTCGGATTTCTCAGAACAGCAGATATTACATTACTTGAAAAAACGAGTACCTACGGCTGCTTCTTCGCCGACTACGGAAGAAGAGCCTTCAGTAGAGACCAAATTAAAAGATGAAGTTCAAGATGGTCCCAGTGTAGTTCATCTTGGACCGCTGTTGTGTTTGGTCAGCGAGCGGCTCGGAGATTTTCAGCAACTCCTTTTACACCCAAGATCGAATGTGAGCCTCGCAATCTCGCTCCTCTGTGCTTTATCTTATTACTTTATAGATCACGCCTTTGCATATGACTCAAGGACCAGTGACACCTCTGTCAAAAGAGCGGTTTCGTATATGCGAGTTCTACGCGGAACTGCTACATTGCTCCAACATGGGCCTACTGAATCGCAAGTCTGGCGAAGGGCCTCAATACGGTTCGACAGGCCGACTGATCCCTCATACGGATGCGATCAGCCGCTTAGAAATAGCTCTGAGCAATCCTCAGCCTGTAGTCGATAGTGATCAATCGGCCAACACAGTGGATTTAGGATCAGATGCAACATCAAATTACAACTCGCCAAAAGCTTACACGGACGAATCGTTCCATTTACCTGCAGGAATGGAAGATATCTCTCTCGATTCACCCGCGCAAAGTCCTGTTCAGTCTAGAGTCAGAGCCTTTGAAAACACCTCTCATGCAGAAGAACAAATCAAGGATCTTTCGCTCGAGGAGAAATCTATCGACTCCGAAGCAATAGCAGAAGAGAAATCCACTTCGAATGCCATCACTCCTGGACAATTACTTAAAAGCCGAATGCTCGACCAGAAGATCACAAATGTTCTGATAGTGAGCTTCATTGGCATGTAGCAAGGTCTATTCTGATCTGAACGGCACAGGACCTTTTCTTCGAATACCCCTGGAATAACTTCCTGCATAATGTCATCTATGATCTGCTGCAACAAACCTTTACCGGACGACTCGATAATCCTCTCAGTCGCAAAATGTGTTTGCAAGTCTTCACTGAGAATCAGCTCACCAACCGAATACTCGAAGGTCAAGCTGCCAATGATAATGCAAAGTATGTTGTTTGTTTTTTCCTGCTGAATGACCGGTAAACTGACAATCATGTAGTAAATCCGGCAAAGGTGTCAGAATGGGCTACATGGGCCACATGTCACTCATAGCAGAAGAAATCGTCAAGCTATTCAGTCATTACCCAGAAGAGATCTACCGCTCGGCGAAAGCACACATGGACATTTCAGCTTGGGACAATTACGTTTCGACAATTCTGCGGCCTACACGACAGAGCGATATGGCTTTATTAGGCGGTGGCGTCAGTGCGGCAGTCAATGACACTATTTCATCCAGCAGCGGAATGTCCGATGATGATGATGAATTCCCAATGTCGAATCGATCCTCGAGAATTATGAGCTTGAATGCCAATGAAGGCTCGGACGGGGATTCTAAAACTGGCCAACCTGCAAGCCCTACAGCGAACGGCAAGACAAATGATCAAGTGAGCAACGTCTGCTGGTTCAAGTGGCTTGGCTGAACTTCAGATGTAATATAGTTCGCTCGCTACCTGATACAGCAAATATCAAGTGATCTACCTGACAAATTTACCTCCAGCTCCGACGAGGAGGAAGACGATTGGCAGTCTGGCTTTGACCCCAAAGATACTGATTTTGGCCTGTTTGGAAGTGACCAGAAATCGGCATCGCTAAACGTACATTATTTTATCGTCATACTCACTCGGATCTGAAGTGATGTCTTGCTTTAGTCCTCAGCAGAAGATGCGTTTGGCGACTTCGAGAGTCCACCTTCAATAGACAAGAAAGGGTCGTTTGATGATAGTTTCGGCTCTACTCAGCCGAATCTCACTCCTGCAGAGTGAGTACAAGCTTGCCATCAGATACGCAAGCTGACAATCTGCTTAGCTGGAATCGAGAATTCAAAACAAATTACGACAGCTCGGCAGCCAACGATAACGTCGATCCTTTCAGTGATCCCTTTGCAAGTGCTGAAGACGAGGAAGAGAATGATGATGATTTTGATGATGATTTTGGAGACTTCGAAACTGCTCCAGCTTCGACTTCGACGTCTGAACAAATACATCTTGGACCGTTTGATGATGAATTCAACGCTAGCGCTTCTGGCTTCTTACCATCTTTCGAAGATGCTGGCGCCTCTGTTTTCGATACGAGTACAAATAGTGCGGGAGAAGAGTCAGCCGGCCTCGATGCACTGAAGGTTTGTCAACAGCTCCTACATCATTTTAAAGTAATTTGACTGATGATGTGCTTGCATAATCAAGGATGTCGTAGATCCCGACAAGGAACGAGCTGGTCCTCAGGGGTTGGTCGAAGTGGAAAATAAGGCCGATGGAGCTGGAACTCTGCTGGTACCGAAAGACGAAGCACACGTCGCGAAGAGCGAATAATGTATATAGCCTGTATAGATGCAGCATACAAGCCTGAGCACGCTTGACGAGATGAAGCAGTAGTTCATTACGTAATCCGCAAACGTTTCGAAGTTATTGATTCATTTACATCTCTTCCGGAACAATCATGGCCAGCAATTTCGTTCAGACAGGGAAGAAGCTGGTCTGTATTGGAAGAAACTACAGTCTCCATGCCAAAGAATTGGGCAATGCGGTACCGAAAGAGCCTTTCTTTTTCTTGAAGCCGTAAGCTTCACCGTTGATATGATTCGCTTTATGTCTCATGCTCATGATGTCCTCAAGAACCACTTCTTATCTGCCAAACAACGGGACTATCGAGCTACCCCGAGGCGAGAACGTAGTGAGTGCTTCGCTGTCAGCGTTCGATCGCTCTGATCGTATGCAGCACTACGAAGTGGAACTTGGCGTTGTCATTGGTCAGAAAACCCGCGACGTGAACGCCCGAAGTGCACAAGACTATATTGCGGGCTATGCTTTAGCAATTGATATGTATGTACGCATCATCCTCTGTGTCTTCACATGACTTACTCGTGGTGTAGGACTGCTCGCGTTGCTCAAGAAGCAGCAAAGAAGGCAGGCCTGCCGTGGTAAGTTATGGAGCCACCCCTTCATCCTGGCTACATATGAATACCTACGCAGGTCAGCGAGCAAAGGCTTTGATACCTTTACCCCTATCAGCAATTTCTTGCCGAAGCAGGCCATTCAAGACCCTTACAATCTTGAACTGTTTCTGGACGTCAATGGGGAAAGCAAGCAGCGCGAAAGTGAGCAAGCTTCATCTCATCTGCATAGTGATCTAACAATACGGCATTATAATTGTTAGGCACTGCAAAGATGATCTTCCGTGTATGTGAAACGATTACAACGTGCAATGCAAAATGCTAAATATCTACATTGTTACAGATTCCAGAACTGATAGCACACTGCTCTTCCATCATGACTCTGGAGGAAGGAGACCTTCTGTTAACGGGGACTCCGTCGGGAGTTGGCCCCGTGAAAGCGGGTGATTCCATTCTTGCTGGTCTGTTAGACCTTGCAAACTCCAGGAAAGAGTTGGCGAGGTGGGAAGGGAAAGTGGCAGATCGAAAGGGCGGATACAGAATTGCATAAAGTCATGTTCTTCCTTGTCAAAGCTTTGCTTTGGGCGCGTCTTGAGGACTGTCTTCCATAAGTGCCATAAGTTGGTCGGCCGCACGTTTGCTATCAAGCAGAAATCAGCTGTTTTCTCAATGCCTGATAGGAAGACCCTACAGATTGGCAATCATCTGTTTGCTCGCTGATTAGCGATGCCTGAAAACAAGTCAATCGAGTTCACCTGGTCGCCTTTTGCACCTTTCCGATGCGTGACGGTGAAGAGGAGACTCTCAGGCTGAATCATATCTGGAGGGAATACTCTTAAAATGGTACTTTGACTGTCGACTTCACACTCACAAGGGATTCCATATCCATCCGGAGCGACACAACCCCATCCATAGACAGGGAAATAGCGACCATAGACTTGAGAAGTAGACAATGTCCAGTACGAAGCAGCCGCGAGCAAAGGATCGCCAATGAAGTCGGGCTCTGCTTCGTCTTCTCCAACGCACAATTTGAGACCTAGAAGATGTCTATCTATTCCTTGAGCCGCACTCGCTTCTTTCATATCTGATCCGTGCTGCGCTACAGCTTTCCTGAATAGTTCACGACGCTCGTCATTGGTTTGATTATCATTCATCATCGATTCCACCCAAGCTCGAGATACGTTCGAACACACTCGAACGGTTTCTGTTCGACCAAGGTGGAAACGCCTGACTGAAGCTGATTCATAGGTTGCTGCGACTTTGCCTTCGTAAGTCAACGCATAAGCGAGCTGCATGACCATTTGAACCCTTTGATACCATAAGCAAATCGAAGACTGTGGCAAAAGGCAACTAACCATCCGTCTGGTGAGCACTTGTGTTTTTTGATTTGCTCTTTTCCGTAAGTATCGAAAAAGAGGTAGTGCAATTCGTTCTGGAAAGGAGTCAACAGTGTGAATGAACTGTAGTATAGCTTGCTTGACCCACATCGGCAATGGTCTGCTGCAACTCTGCAGAAGCTTGATCAATATATTTTCTTCCCTTATCGACCAATTCCCAGGACAGGGCGGTAACTTCAATAGCTTCCAACGAAGGCTCTGAAAGCGAAGGAATTTTGTTGTGCATCAAATCGAGCGTCATTTCGTTGTTCATCCTCGCAGTTGGTGTACCATCCATAACCGAATGTTCACCACGTATACCACTTTGACCGTTATCGTAGATACACCATTGCATAGGCTTATCCCACCATGCCGGGCTACCCTTTTCACCGTGGAACAAATGTCGACTGAGTTCTTCGCCATTAGCTGGTCTCGCATGATCCAGACAGACTACAGCGATAGACTGTTCAATAGCTTTCAGTGTCTTGGCGTTAGTTGGGTGGCCCGTCAGATGTGCTCGAGCAGTAGCCCAGTGATCTCGGTTGGCAGCAGTGAGATCGCCGACAGCTGGTGCTTCTTCGCTAGCGCTCCTGCTGGCTCTATCGGCTAAAGAGTAGACTTCTTTGAATGCTTGATGCAATTGTTCAACCGTTGAGCGTTTCCCGTCTTTGCCTACAATCGGTACTTTATAGAAACGGTTGCCCCTGATTGCGATAACATGATCGCCTCGTGGGTCATCCTCTGGTATCTTGACACTGTAGTCTTCCTTCGGAGCAGGGATACGGCAAGCGTTGAACAGCCATTGAAAAGCGCCCATGTCTTGTTTGGCTCCTCCGGCTTGATCAGGTTCGATTTGACCTGAAATTATCTTGTCCCGATAATGCGCGGCATAGTAAGTGATAGTTGCTGCAACATAAGCTGGATCTTCTGTCTTGTTGGATTCTGGTGGTCCTTGCGGGAGTTTGCTGAAACCGCTGCGACCAAACAAATCTTCCTCAGTTCGTTCAGCAGAAAGTAATGGTTTGCAACTCACTAGTAGTACGAAACATTGCAAACGACAGATTGACGATAAGTCATGTAAGCCAATTGATCCCAGTCCTGACATTTACGCATCAATAACAGTTCTTCGCAACCCAAAAATGCTCAGCTGACCTTTGCGAGCCAGTTACGAGACTTTGCAGCTTTCTCCAGCAAGCGTTTCTGCAGCAATTGACCTTCCAAAGGATCATCAAGAAAGTAGCCAGCTCTTTCCTTGAGCGTGTCCAGCGCTTCCTGATCATAACAGACCGCTTCGCAAGAACTTATAGCTCTAGCAACAGTCTTCTTCAGGTCTGGGACAGGCAGAGAAGGCAGTTCATCTTCATTGGAACGCAAAGGTGAATCTTTAGGAGCTACTGGTTGAGGACCATAACGCCAGCTCTCGAAGGTAGGTACTTTCATAGTACCAGTACTCTTCAGTCTGTGGAAGGGTCGCAAGCCTCGACGCAACATGATAAGTAACGGTTAAACTTCAAAATTCACATCAACAAGGGGAAAGACATGTGAATGAACGACAGATGCAATAAATGATGTCTAGGCTTCTTCCTCGCTTACTTCCTCATCACTAGATTCTCCCGTGACCAAAGTCATTCCTTCGACTAACAAAGAAGCAGAAGGTACCAATCCAGCACTTTGCAAATCCAGCTCCTTCGACTCTTGATATGCCAACGTCCGCTTAGGGAACATAGTAACCAAAGTGAACTCATATTGATGTTGATATCCTTTTGGCGGTGTTGAAGAACTTGAAGAAGGTTGACAATCAGGTTCAAAAGCTTCGCAATCGATCCAAGCATAAAGCTGTTCCACTTTAACTTGTTTGTTGAACTTGGCTTGCAATCTTCTTCCATCAGGTAGTTTCACACTCAACCTAGCTACTACACCTTCCCCATTTGTTTCTTCCGTAGGTACCAAGTTTCTTTTCGCCCATTTTCTATATTGCAACTTTTTCTCTTCCAAACTAGCTTTATCCTTTTCTTCTCTCTGCTTTATCTCTGCAGCTTCTTTCTCTTTTGCCAACTGTAATTCTTTTGCTCGAATACGTTCAACATCTTTTCTACCCGCTTCAGCATATGCAGCATCTTGATCTAACCTCATTTGTCTTTCTTGTTCTCTATTTCTTTTCTCCCTCTTTATACGTTCTAAATAATTTGAAGTACGTGGGATAAAGACTGTGTTGATATGAGTTAAAATGGAAGAAGGTGAAGTATGGGTTAAAGGGGATCCTTCTAATCGAGAAAAGAGTGTCATTTTAGGTGTTGATCCTGGTGAAGGTGAACCTGGTGTTGAACGAGGTGGTTGAAGAGTGATGAAAGCGACAAATGGGAAAGTAGTCGCTTCCAATATTTGGGAGGCTGCAACAGTATCACGTTAGCAAGTCATCGAAACAGCTGGTGCAAACATGAGCTCACTTTGGTAAGCATCTTTATACTTTACATCTCCTCCCCAAACGATGAAATTCCGGTTTTCAAAAGCGGCCAATAGTTCTGGATCGCAAAGCGTTTGTTTGTTGAAACTCGCTGCATCATCGTGTTCTGAGGAGATAAGAATCACACAAAGAGGTTGCATCTTGTCCTTTGCCAGAGTCAAAGCAGAATCATATGATCCGATATGAAAGTTTGGTAATGTTCGACTTGTTCTTGATGCTGAAGAAGAAGATCCAACTTGAAGTCCAGTAGAGACAGAAGAATAACTTGATGAGTTGCCTGTTTCTTCTTCAAGATCTCGAACGAAACATTCTGCTGCTGCTCTGGCGTCTAGTATTCGATTTGGACTTGATGAGAATAGAGGTCTGAGTGAGAAAGACGGTAGGTTTGGCCGAACACCAAAGATGCGACCTATGAGTGACAAAGCGGAAGAGAGGGCATATAAGAGCAAGGTGAAAGGTAGAGCTAGAAGTTGGAGAGGTGTTTGAAGTAACTATACGTGTCATTAGAATCAAGTAATCCGACAACATGAGATATAACTCACCCTTCGCGCTGTGCCGAAGCCTACGTTTCCAGGTGTATATGCATTAGACCGCTTTCTTGATCCAGTCTGACGTGAATCATCCACCAACAGAGGTTCGCGCTCTATGAATGCACCTTCTTGTTCGACTTGATCTGGGTGCTGATCTGTCTGTATCGAATCAGGATCGTCAAATAGGTTGGCTACAGCTGTCTGTATGCCGGTGTAAGCTCGATGTGACCTCTGGCTCGAAATGGACCGACCTGTATGTTCCAATGATTCGACGTGAGTGCTTGTCTGGCTTGAGTATCGCTGCAATTGGCTATCGACTTGAATTGCGCTATCAAAGCTTCTCTGTCTTCATTCATTTGCCCCTCTCTGCTATTGCTGAGCTCGGCGGTAGCTGTCCAACCCCTTTCTTCCAATCACGTCCAACACTCTATACCCAATAGACCAGGCTTGACTACCCGTTCAAGGCAGAAGCTCTAGCTGAAGTCTGAGCTCTAGCTGAGCTGCAAAGATACCAAACCTCGAGCGAATGGCAGATTCGAGCGGCGGAAGTGGGTTCGGTTTACCAATCTGGGTCTTGGCTACTTCTACTGCATGTTCCATCTTGAGCACGGTAGTCAGTATATGGGCTATTTGGTTACAACTCAAGAATGTACATTGCTTCTCCCGCTTGTCACGAATTGCGAACAAGTTGATGACGAAGTGGTAAACAGTATAGGAAGATACACCTTCAGAGATGGGTAGTCAGGATCATGGTCATGTCGGTCATTCCAATGCGGAAATACTCCGGGCACCAATTGAATGAGTTGAGACAGGGTTCCGGTTTATTCGATATCTTCTGCAATCTCGCTCTATTCAAGTGAAGCTGCTTTCTTCGTGGATGCAGTGCGAGACATCTATGAAGTCAGTACATGATTCAAATTAATTCGCGAAGGAGCTGATATTGGGCCACAGGCTTTCGTTATCTAGTACATTGTTATTCTGTATTATCTTGTGTCTCGCGCTGATCGGATTCTAGTTGTTTCTTCTCTCTGCTCGTAGAGTACCTGTAAGCCATCTCACAATATGTTTCTATGTATTCTTGATCTCGTACTAGTGGTGGAGAACGATCCCTCATCATCACCCTTCATGGTCGACCTTCAACACCTCACGTGTTTCCCTGCAACTACTTCTTAGAACCCTTAGACGTATCAGATCCCTTCGCTTTCCTAGGCTTGAAGAGGGGCATACTACGTACGTCACTCCTGTTCTACTGCGTTACACGCTTCATGAGCAGGATGCTGTGCGTACAGAATATGTACAGCTTAAACCGCTGTTGGCTGGGATTACTATGGTCTTGAAAGCGCTTGGCAAGTATCAAGAAGGCACACTGACCAAAGATAACGGTTACACGTATATCAGGTAGGATATCCTTTGTTGAAGGTCGATTAGTAGCTTATGATCATTGCAGTGTCGTATATAACATTAGGTCAGCACACAAGGGATTGCTCGTTGTGCTCCGAAGCTGAACCGCGAAACAGTGTCGCTTTAAGTCTATACTGCTTGGTGTTGTTTTGGTCTTGCACGCACGAAGATTTGAAGCCATATCGGTATGTAACTGAGCTCGATCCTTTATCGTAAGGTATCGAGGGAACAGTTTCCATACAGGCCGTTACCAAAATTCATCTGCGTCAAAGGCATTAGTGAGCCAAGTCTTACATTGATTGATTGCAAAAGCTTGATGTCGAGGCCTATATCACAGTCTTTGCAACCTTCTGGCAATCCTTCTTCATCTCCATCTTAGTATCAACAGGCGCTCTGAAATCCGATGTCTACACTAAAGAAGATTTCTCTCTCGCCATTACCGACGCATTGATCTGCGTTGAAATGCCCTTCTTCGCCGTCCTCCATCTCTACGCCTTCTCACACAAAGACTATATAGATCCAAACAATCTTTTTTCTGGTCGAATGCCTTTCTATTACGCAACGCGAGATTGTCTGTTTGGGTTCAAAGATGTACTACAAGATTCTTTGACCACATTCAGAGGAACTGGGTTCTCGTACAGAACTTTCGAACCTGCTGAAGGTGGTGTTCATCAAGGTCAAGCGAGGGATAAAAGAGTTCGAGCTGGGTTAAGGTATGCCAAAGGTGGGCAAGCGAAATATTGGTTACCTATGCCTGGAGCGGAAAGTGGTGAAGCGTATGGGAAAAAGAAAGCTAGCGGAGCGGAAAGTGGTTGGAAAGATTTCATCAAACATCCTTTGGATGAAACGAGGAAGAGAATGGAAGAAGAAAGGAAATGGATCAATGGTTATGCTCCTTTAAGTCCTGAGCAGGCTGCGCAGGTCGTTCATACAAAGTAAGTGGATATTTTGGTTCGAAAATGATTTCTCGCTGAAATGTAGATGTAGTCCTCAAGAGATCGACAGTGCTGTCCATACAGAAGGTCGTTGGGAAGATGATGCAATGATAAGACAGAGTGGACCTTATATGGAAGGCGACGAACCGCAAAGTGATTCCAGCTTAGAATTCAGTGACCCGGAAGACGAAGACGAGGAGCTGTTCGAAGATGCAAAGAAGCTAGAATTCGGCGATTACAACAGTCCAGTGGTTGACGCGTCAAGAGAAGCTGCTCGAAGGAGAATACGAGATGAAGAAGATGAAATAGTCTATAACCGGCGGCGAAACAAGCCTACAATACCAAAGAAGTCGAATGGGAAAGCTAAAGAGTCTAATGATCAGCCTGCAATAAATTCTAGTTCAGACAAGAAGCGCAAGAGGTATAGACGCAAGAAGTCGAGCTTGCCTGATGGATGCGTTGATATCATGGTCGAGGATGCAGCTGCGCAAGAAGTAGCAGATGGACAAGCGCGAGAAAAGGGCGACATAAACGCGCTGGGAGGTCGCCAGCGGAAAGTCTATCGCAAGATTTGGTTCCCAGAAGCATCCGCCGCATCTGGGACATCATCAGCTGGCGCCAGCACAAGCGAACAGCAGCAAGAAGTGTTTGAAGTATCTGTTGATCGGAATCCAGCAGATGTACAAACATCTGGCGCTCTCAAACAGGAAGAAGTCATTTTGTCAACAGAATCTCGAGAAGATATACCATCATACATAGAAGAGAGTCGATTCGCGGGAGAATCGCATCATGCATCGGACGTGGACAATCCTTGGGATTCAAAGTGATGTTATACAATGCATTAATGTTACATAGTCATGCATACTGATGCTACGGATTATCTGCCGTGTGTTTTCTCGATCTGCTTCAGCATTACGCCGATTCCTGAGTATTAGGTAAGCACTATGAACTTGGCAGTACCTAAGGCGAAACTGACTGCTATTCAGGTTCAATTGACCCTTCTTAGTCTTCCGATTGAAAGCAGCCTTGTCCGCCGCTCGCCTAGCACGAATGACCTCGAGTTCATCCGGTGTAGGTTTCACTTTCTTTTTGGGCGGTTCTCTAGCAGGTCGCTCAGGCGCTTTTGGTTTGCCTCGACGAGAGGGATGCACGAAAGGTTGTTCGCTTGCAGGTCGCGCAGGATCTTCAGGTTCAGGTGACAGGACATCGGATTTCCGTTTCTTCAGCTTGACGGTCTCGTCCTCTTCCATCCAATCCACTGCCTTAGCTCGCCCTTTGCCTTTACTCTGACTTGCTTGCGGTGAGTCTACCGCCATATCTTCATCTTCTTCAGCTGGCTGTGGCTCGTCTGTTTCCATCAGCGTTTCGCCTTGAGCACTTTCCGACTCGTCTACTGCCATCCCTTCTTTCTTGAGCAGCTTGGCATACGATTTCTTGACTGACACATCGAATGAGACAGCCCCCGAATCATCCGAGATGAAGGTCTACCTTTAGCCTTAGCGATCAATTTCTGCTTGAGTTTATCGATGTGACCAGAATACTTCCCATCTTGAGGTTTGGGCTGCAGAAACAGGACACGATTTCAGACTCGTTGTATTTATGCCAGAAGAAGCAGATGACAGCTGAGAAGTGCATCCGAGAAAAATAAAACTGACACCAATTGCCGCAAAGCTCTTGCCCTTCTTCTTCTCTGGCTTGCTTCCGCTCGGTGTAGACTGCGCACTGGATTTTGCATGCTTCCGACTGGACAGGCTAGACATTGCAAATGGTTGTCTTGCTTGTTGCAAGATGACGAGGAAGCTTGTTAATGGAACATTCAGTCAACTTCAGCTGTTGGCTTCCTCATATATTTACAGCATGCATTTATGGTTATACAGCATAACTTCAATCCTTCCGGCGATCACTGTCAAAACCCTCAATTCGACCAACTAGCCTCAGACTGGTGACCAGCAAGTCCCCTTACTGCTTCCTGCCAACAAGCATAGTGACATGCGCGACCATTCCGTTGTCTGTAATTTCTTGACCCGTCATCTCGATGCCTTCGTTGAATCCTTCCGAGGTTCGCCATTCTTGAGGTAGCAAGTCGAGCTTCCCAGTCTTTTCGAAAGCAGCATACATGTTGCTAGCAACAGCCAGAATATTCTTCGTACTTTTATTGGCAACCTCTTCGCTCATTCCCGCATCCAAAGCAGCTTTCCCACAAGGCATGTTGCGATGAGCTACATCCACCATTGAAAATCCAGCTTCTTCCAAGAGTCCAGGCAAAGCTTCTGAAACAAAGAAGTCCCTACCCGTGATGTCGCCTACTTGAATTAACATTTGGTTGACTTGTTCAAAGATTTTGGGCAGCTCTGTTCCGGTTACAAAAAGCTTCATGCTGATTTCTTCGAGTTGAATGTATCCTCCAGGTTTGATGGTATTAAAGAGATTCTTTAAAGCGATAGGCCAAGTCTTGCGATCAAGACCCAAGACGAGCAAACGCTGATGAACGAGATCGAACTTCTGTTGGTACTGGTCCGGGAAAGGTTGAGTAACATCTTGCTCGAAAAGAGTAGAACCATTTCTTTGATCTTGGGGAGGGAATTGGGCTGGTGAGAGATCGCAACCGAAGCGTTGGTAAGAAGAAGGAAGTTCAGTGAGCCAAATAGCAGTGCCAGTAGCTGAGTCCAGAACAGATGCATCATTGGGTAAAGTGATCTTGGGGCTGATTGCGTTGCCTTCGAAGAGCTTCATGTACATGCGATGCTGTTCAGTGAGCCTGTCTGTCGCGTCAGCTTCGCGGAGCCCCAGAGCTAAGAAAGGCTAACCTTTGGCTCTCTTGCTCATGTCTAGGAAGCATGTAAGAGTCCATGTTCTAAGATACGTCAAGACGAAAGCAGTGGTGATGAGAGATAAAGAGAGAAGACGAGCACAAGCTAGAAGCACAGCAACAGTCAGCTGCACAGTCAGCCACTGATTGAGGACAACATGCTCTTCTGACTTCTGTAGAACAAGCACGTCTGATGGGAAGCAGAGTAAAAACAGTGACAAAGTGCTGAAGACTTGAGAAGGGTTGGAGGATATTTATAGGTACCCATTACGAAGTTGATCAGAGAAGACTTTCAACAAGCTGCGGGTCTCTGCGAGATATAAGGATGGGAAGCCTATCTAAATAAGAAATATGTGAAGAAGAACAAATGCATTATCACACAGAACGATAAAAACAAATACTGCACTTTACATAAATCGGGTACAAATACTGAACGACGGACACACTACACATGAACCTCATACAATCCGTCAACATGTCCGCAGAGGAGAGAGACTGGAAAGTCTAAGTCAGCTTGAGGAAAGCGAAAGTCAAAGCAGTGAGGCTCACAAAATACCAGTGCCAGTTCTTCTTGAGAAGCTTTTGATGAAGACCACAGCTAGTCTTTGTGATCGATGAGCCAGATATGGCAGACTGAAGCAATGACAATCAGCTTGGTCAATCAAAGTAAAAGGCAAGGACATACTCGTCACTCCCTTAGCATCTCTTGATGAAGTTCTGATCGCTCATATGACGATAGAACTCCTGACAGTACCGAACGCCGAGGGCATAGCGTTGGACCCAACCTCAATATTTGACTTTTCGTCACCTCCAGCCTAAAGAGCACTCCTCGGAAGAAAGTAGCTCTTGGTTTTAACGGCTCATGAAAGGTTTCACGAAGGACATGGATTGCGAGGGCATGTTTTCTGTACATAAAGAAGGTCAGCAAACAGTATCTAAAGAGATCAATGAGACTCACGCAATCCGCGCCTGTAGATCTCTTGAATCTAGCACTGGCACAAGTGCATCCATCTCTCTCCTGTACTCCGTACACACCTCTTGACAACATCTCTTGATTTACAGCACAGACTAAGAAGTGAAGAATTGACTCGACAACCCAAAACAGCATAAAGGTAAAGATCAAGCTCAAGCATCTTCTCGACGATCTTCTTTGCATCGCTCATCGATTTCGACTTCTTCATACCCTTCAAAGGTGAACTCATTCTGTTGAACAATTTGTTCCATTTCTGTAACAGAAGGAGTCCAGCCATAGCAAGGATGCAGAGCTTCGAAAGCTTGAGTATGAGCAGGTGAATTGAAATTCTGTTCGCGCAAGCGAGCCAAAAAGTTGCGATGAGCTGAAGTCCATTCAGTCAATCCGCTACCATTGCCTTTGTTTGCATAATAAGTTCTTGCATTGAAGAAAGCTTCTTGCAATGTTTTGTATCCAGCATAGAGATTGGTGTCGGGATCAACAGTGTAGCATTTTAAGATTGCTCTTTGAAGTCCTGGGCCAGCTTGGATAGTTTTGATTCGCAAGTTGAGATCAGCAATAATGACATTTTGAGCTGCTTCGGTGAGGTAGCTGAGGCTATCCATGTGTTCCTTGATTGACTTAGGGAATTTGTCTGGGTGAGTAGCCTGCTTGACTCTGAGGAATTGCTTGTTGATGCTCTTGACTGCTGCTTCCAGTTCAGTTGCATTGGTCAAAGAGGGTTTAAGAAGAGCTTCAGCTTTGTCGCCGAAAAAGTGATTGACCACATCAACAGGCATAATCTAGAATCGAGCTCATCAATAAGAAGTCTCAAAACAAAGGGAAGTAATTTGACTCACAGCAGGTTTGTAGATGGAAGTGAACATGCCGATAGCTTTCAAGTAAGCTTCGTTATCCTTTTCCAAACTCTTGATGTCCTCCTTTAGATCAACCATTTCCTTATCTTTAGCGCTTATAGCTACCTTTTGCGCCTTATTCGCTTCTTCAGCTTTGACTAGTTGCAGTTGAAGTTGTTGAATGGCCTTCTTCGCTTCGACACTAGCTTTGGCTTGAGCGGACTTGGAAGAAGCGAGTGAGGCTTTGAGTTGAGTAATCTCAGCGTCTTTGCTTGAAAGAAAAGCTTCCTGTTCCGCAAGCTTGACCTCATTGGTGGCCAGAGCAGATGTTTGAGAAGAGATTGTAGCTTGTTGTTGTTCGATTTCGGTGAATTTGTTAGCTAGTTCGGCTGTGAGGTTCGAGATTTGAGACTGAGCAGTTTCTGACCGAGCGACCAATTCAGTAATGCGAAGTTGCTTTACTTCGATCTCAGCTTGAGCAGTGAAGAGCTTCTGTGAAACATTGTGCTTGACTTTGCGGTATAGAGCGAAATCTCTGACAGTTTGTTGAAGTTCTGCTTTGTCGACCTTTTGAGTAGCAACGAAAGCAGCCAATTCCAGTTGCTGTTCGAAACGAACCACTTGAGACTTGAGTTCTTTGATCTCTTGTAAAGGCGGAAGACTGATTGGATTAAAGAAGACGTCCTTATCCTCTTCTGGTTCATCCAAATCCATAGGGTCCGAAGATGATGCATCGTCTTCGCTTGAATTCGACTTTGATGGAGAAGAAGGAGAGGCAGGTGAAGAGCTTTCCGTGCCGATTGAGCAGGGTGAGGCTACAGCAATGATTTCTGCAATGACCAATCCCTCTACGATAGTGACTTCCTCTTCCTCTTCAATGACTTCTGATTCAAACATGGCTTCAGATTTCTCATAGGCGACAAGGAAATTCTACATGAGTTCGCATCAGTACTGCATTCCTCAATTAGTAAGGAATGTAAAACTCACAATGAAGTCGTAAACAGGTTGAACATATTCCTTCTGGAAATCCATAGCATTCCATTCCTCGAGCCCAGCCAACACCGCATTGTACATGATCAAGCAACCAAAGATGCTCATGACCAACAAGTAGACCAAACCAGCGTTGTTCATTTTGGCTGGTTCAACGACTGCAGGAGCAACGTAGGCGAAATCGCGGATGCAGTTGTAGCGGAAAGGATGGAGTTGTAGATTGCAGATCTGAGCCAATGGTGATGGCACGAGTGATTCCATTCTGCTCTGTTTGTGCTTGACTTGACGATGATTTGCTTGAAAAAAGTCGATGATGGTACGGGAAGAAGAGAGAAGGGAGTCACAAGAAAGAGAGTGGCCCGCTTAATATCGCGACTGGCTGTAAATGAATTACTCAAAGTGGAAAGTGCAAAGACTAAGTCGGAGGCGACAGTTGGTGCCTGGCTGAACAGCGCATTGTAGTGTGAAGAGAGCGTCTCCAGAAATCAAAAGACAGCATAGGCAGGCTGTAGAGTCCAGCTATGGACGCGAAAGTAGGCGATTCATAAAAATGCGAGAAATGTCATTCAGCTTGCAATGTCTGGACATGAGCATGGTATACGCGACAGGCTGCGAGCGCTGGGTCATATTCCAAGCGCGGGACATCATACAGAGAGTCTTTAAGATGTTCTTGGCCGACTCGAGACGAGCCCTCATCTCTCTGATCGCTGACTCTTGCCCAAACACCGCCAATACGCGACTGACTGGCATAAATCAATAATGAGAAGCTCTCTGTCGCAGAGGCTCGCTCTGCTATCGATCTTAATCCTCTCGGTGCATGCTCATGAAGGGCACGAATTCATGGAACCGCCAGATTACGGCGTACCGATAGATATACTGCTCAAGATACATATGGGAATGCAGCTCTTCACTTGGGGCATCATCTTGCCTGCTGGAGCTGTGCTTGGATTGACGAAATCTCGTTTTCATGTTCCGGTGCAAACGCTTGGGATCTTATTATCGATAGTGGCCATACAATTCGCTGTATGTTTCACGTAGATCGATGTCTGCTTTTCTCACGTGATGATCTTCTGAAAGCATCACCATGGAGGACGAACCTTCTATCACACGGCTCATGGTAGTCTGGCGTACTTCCTCTTCTTTTATCTGATTGCGCAAGTCGGATGCGGCATCTTTCTCAAACTTCATGTAATGGAAGGTTCGCGAGCACGAAAGATTGTGCGCTCGGCGCACAGTCTCATGGGCAAGATCTTTCCTGTATTGAGCTGGATACAGATTGTGCTCGGAGCTATAACAGCTCTCGGATGTAAGCTGCCTTCGTCTACTGTTCGGCTGGAGCTGACAATGATATTTAGTCTGTATGTTTGAAGCAATAACTTTTCCTGTCGTCCTGTTTATGAGACTCGGCGTCTATAGGCTTCAATGATCCACCTCCAGATGACTACCTGGGCCAATGTCTTGCTCAGTAAGCTATACAGCAACCAGTTATCACTCGGAACTCACTTCTTTCAGCTTCATTATGGGTAGCGCCTTTCAAGCTTATGGCATCTGTCTTCTCATTATGATAAGATACGGCCAACCTTGGCTGGCGAAGCGAAAGACCAGTCAGGAATATTTGGATAGCTGGATGATCATGTGCTGGGGCATTGTCGGTCTATGACCACTTTCGTCGCATTCGAGCCTTATAACAGCTTCACAGATCAATACCTTTACGATGCACAACTTCTTTGGCTCAGAATCGCATTGGTCGCACAAAGGTGGGCGACGTTGCATTGTTTATGTGACCAATACATTGATGCAACTATGCAGACATGCAGCATACGACGATGGTTGACTTGGCAACTTCCATGTAGCGTCGTGATCGGCTGATGCTTGATTTGTAGGGTGTCTTCTGGTGGATTTCTGGCGCTGCCGGAATCTGGATGGGAAGAAACAGCCAAAGAAACGGTAAGTGATCCTACAACGCTGAATGTTTGAAGCTCAGGTAGAGTTCAGTCATTCCCGCATTAGTCATGGGTGCAACGGGTCTCGCGATGGGATCCCATGCACAAAGTGATATGTTAGCTACGGTAAGTCTACTTGCGATCGGCAGCATTCTCGCTCAATCTCTTTGTCAGATGGTTCACAAAATCTTCGGCATGACTTTGGCGCTTTTCGCAGTTGTGCGAATAGTGGAAATTAGCTTTTTACTCAAAGACAGTCATGCTGTTCAGTCGCCTTCTTCTTTCCAATATCTTTCGCCCCTGGTGCTTATGTTTGCGGGGTGAGTACAAACCGATAAGGCGAGACCACAGTGCTCATTGACCGTCGACAGGATGACTTTTCAAAGCGCAACGCAAGAACAGCTCAGATGGATTATGGAAATCAATATGGATCACGTTACTTATGCTTTGCTTATACTGAGCGCAACCTTCGCCCTTTTCCTTTGGGTCAATATGCTGCTCGCGCTCTATGCCAATTCCGGCCAAAATGCAAAACGTCAAGATACACCTTTGAGTTGGAGCTCAATGTTCAAGCGTCAATCCACAGAAGATTCAACTCTAGAATATGCGAGACTATCCGTTGATGACGATCGACCAATGCAAGAGCAGGAAAAGAATGACGAAGTTGAACTCTCAGATCGAGCTTGAACAAATGGGAACCGCTTGTGAACAATTGTAGAATCATGCTGACATACAGTCGTTGTAATTCGTTGCATTTCGATACCCCCTTCTACTGTTACTGCCGCCTCTACATCATCCCCTCTTCTTCATCAGCCGACCCGCGGCTCATCACTCTTCAGATCTCTGCTCTGAGTGCTACTGGTCGTCCTGCCCAGCATCATACCTCCACAAACTGTACAATTGAATCAGCTGATTTGAAAGAACAGAGCTTAATGGCAATCTTACCCATAGGTTTTGGGCTCATCCTGCCATAATCGAATTGTTCCATCTTCGCTTCCACTGGCATACAATTCTCCATCTGGCGAATAAGAAATTGAATGAACAGGTCCATGATGACCTTTATACAATTCTTTCTCTTGACCCGTTTGAGCTGAATGAACTCGGATCCATCCATCTGGTGTACTGCCAGTGACGAATTTGGTTGGATTTGTCGGATGTAAGGAAGCGCAAGAAGGTGTGTAAGATAATGTGTGGGTCAGGAAAGGTTGAGCCGAGGAAGGATGGAAGAAGGAAACGGTTTTGCCCGATGTAAGAGACAGGATCGAGGAGGATGGCGAGCGATCCATGGAAGTGATTGTATCGGTAAAAGATTGACTTGAAGTGGGTTGTTGCGTTCGAGTGTCCCAGAAACTACGTGTGAGTAAGCTCTGCTCGCGCTTTACGGATACAATGGGGTGGACTCACACTACCGAATGTTCATCAATTGAAACAATCTGCTGATGTTCATCATCATATACGACGCTCTTGATATTCTCCTTATGCGCTTGATCGGATCCCAGAGCAACGTTGACGAAATAGAGTGGTTCATCAGGTCTCTGCAGATCGAACAACCGGATCTTCTTCTCCTGACCACCAGTAACAACGTGCGATCCGCTCGGTGAGATATCGACTGATCGAACGATATGGTTATGTGCCAAAGTCAGAGAGCATTGGCCAGTAAATGTGTCCCAGACTTTGCTGTTCGGTTGAAATCTTTGAATCAGCTATGTGCTGATTGAAAAGCACCACACGAACGCTGTGAAATCCGCAGAGCCAGTAACAGCTTTACTCCCGTCTGCGTTAAGTTTCCCGGACCAGACAGCTCCTTTATGGCCGAGAAAAGTACCAAGCCAATCTCCAGTCATTCCGTCCCGAAGCATAGCTTTACCATCTGTTATAGATACCTGAGCATTGATGCGCGCGATGCAGAAGATAAAATGTACCTTTGCAAGATGAAATGAGCAGGAAACCTGGTTGGGCTTGAAGAGCGCTGAAAGCGATCTGAGGAATAGGTCTATCTCCCTCATCTTCAGAAGAAGATACTAGAGCTGAAGAGGGAGAACCCTACCTTGTATGACCACCGCAAACCAATGGTGTAGACTGTCCGGAACATTCGAAGTCAACTTACTTAACTCGGGAGCTGATTGATAGCAAAGCTCACTTTGACTTGAGCCATGCGTGGATACTATAGGTATGTCTAGTACTGAAGCGAAACGAGAGACAAAGATGCAAGTGTAATGATGTAGAGAAATGCGATTTATGAAGTGTGTCGTGAAGTCAGAGGCAGCGGGATCTGAGGGCAGCAAAAGCAGAGTGCAAGGGTATCTTGGGGAGTACGCAGACCGAGACTTGGCCACAGAACAGAATGTAGGCAGTTGCTCGTCCTGGAATAAGCTGCACCTTTGTTTTCATTGAACGACGATGGGTCGAAGAGGAACTGGAAAGAATCGCTTGCTGGACGACGACATCTCCGATTCGGATGGATCAGGCGATAGTGCAGCTGAAGCAGGGCTTCAGTTATCAGGAGATGAGGCAGCAGAGTTCGCTTTGAATGCACAACCTTATGGATCTCGTAAGAATGGTCAGAAGAGGCGAAGGAAAGACATGTTTGCTGGTGACTCAGATGACGAAGATCAGGAAGAGCAAAGACCTAGAGCTGGAAAGCAAGCGAGATCCAATCTCACCAAAACTCCAAAATTCGTTCCTTCAGCTACTTCTGCCTTGAACAACACAGCGTACGACGATGAGATAGATAACTTAGCCACAGCAATAAATGGTCAAGATGCTGAAATACCGTTACAAGAGTCGGAAGGTTCAGACTCCGGTTCTGGCTCAGATATGGACGAAGAAGACGACGAGCCTACATTACCTTCCGCGGCAATAGCAGAAGGAGAAGAACCCATATCTTTCGCACCTCAAGCCGGAATAGGCGCAAAAGGTGGAATAGGCTCTCAAGCTGGAATCGGTTCATCTCGAGGTGGAATTGGTTCTCGTCCTGCTGTATCTACATCCTTCCCTCCGCCACCTTCTTCACTACCTACTGCTTTTGGTCAAAATAGACCAACTCGTTCTTTCCTCTCTCAACCTGCTCCGAAAACTTCAATACCCAAAGTTAACCTCTCGTCGGAAGAATCAAAACATTTCAGCAAGCTCGAACAACAAGGTGGTGTGGGATACAAATTGCTTGCTAAAATGGGTTGGGCAAGCGGAACGGGTTTAGGTAAAGAAGGTGAAGGTCGAGTAACGCCTGTGGATAGTCAATTGAGACCAAAGAATGCTGGTATTGGTTCCGGTGGTTTCAGTGAAAGAACGAAACAAGCTAAAGCTGAAGCTAGAAGAAGAGGTGAAGTCATACCTGATGAAGAGGAAGAAAATCAATCAAATAGGAAAAGCAGGAAAGGCAAAACTGCTGGATTTGGCCAAGATCTATTGCAGGGGAGTCAAAAAGCTGAGCGGGAGGAAGCTTGGAAAAAACCTGCCATGTCAAGAAAGAAGAGCAAAATCGAACATAAGACTTATGAAGAGATTCTGCAGGATGCTGGCGAAGTCAACGCTGTTGATTCTGGACTTGGTCAGCTCATCGATCTCAGTGGAGCAGCTGTCAGTCGTT
Source organism: Kondoa subrosea (assembly GCA_039545335.1). NCBI lineage: Eukaryota > Fungi > Basidiomycota > Agaricostilbomycetes > Agaricostilbales > Kondoaceae > Kondoa > Kondoa subrosea. The sequence goes on along the minus strand of BCIN01000003.1, from coordinate 937,061 downwards.
ACGCTCAACAGAAAGTTTCCCGCTAATTTGTGCTTTTAGCTCCCCTCTTTGGCCTCTTCTCTATCGCTTAATATACCAGTACCTAGCAGTGATACCACTCGTCTGCCAGAAATAAGGCACAACATCAAATTGATATTCGACACAACCCAAGGCGAGCTTGTTTCTCTAGGTAAAGAAGGCAAGGCAGTTCAAGAGAAACGTAAATGGATTGATAATCAAGCCAAGAAAGCTACAAATCAAGTCTCGCAAGATTCCTCGAGAATCTCCAGGCTGGAACAGATTACAGCCATTGTCACTGAATTATCTAGCACTTCTTCGACTATTCAATCTTGTTCATTAGTCAATGCTTTCAGTTCCCTCGAAGATAACATTGGAAGGCTTGTAGACGAATTTCCGGACGAGTATGAGAGCTATAATCTAGATGAAGCTGTTGTGGCAGCAATAGCGCCGATAGTAAGTCCGACAATCTTCAGCGCGGTCTGCTCGCTTAGAAGATGATTCCGGTTTAACAGCTTCGATCTACATGGTCAGATTGGAATCCTCTAGAAGAACCCGATCTAGGGACGAAACAGCTCAAGAAATGGCGCAAGGCATTCAGGATAGCGAAAGTCCAACCTGCATCTAGTAGCACGCAACTTGATATATACGGCTCTGGTCAAGCTGGTTCTTCCTCGTCGCGGATGTGAGTATTCTTTCAGGCAAATGTGGCATTGCTGATCTTGGTATTACAGAACGACTGCTTCCCATATGACGCCTTACGAATCGCTTCTATGGACGCATTGGCTTCCGCGAGTGCGCAGTGCCATAAAGTGAGTTATCTGAGTGCTTTTCTTTGTATTGAAACTCAATTTCTCTTTTCGTGTCTTCAGTAATGTATGGTCTCCTTCCGATCCTTCGCCAGCGATTGCCTTCTTTTCCGCTTGGACCTCCATTCTACCTCGTTTCCTGCACGATAATGTACTCGACCAACTTATACTACCGAAAATATCGAAAGCTGTCTCGGATTGGACACCTAAATCTAATACAGCTCTACACACTCTCGTCCTTCCTTGGATCGAGCTTGCTGGTGTTAGGATGGAAGAGATGCTCGATGAAGCCAAACGGAAAATCAAGACTTGGCTCAAGAGCTGGCGACCTAGAGATGGAGTGCCTTCGGATTTATCAATCTGGCGAGATGTGAGCATCATATACCTGCTTTAAACCCGGCTGATCTAATTTACGCTTGTTCGCTGACATATAGGTCTATACAGCTTCAGAATGGGATGACCTCATGCTTCGCTATGTCGTACCGCAACTTGGTTCAACACTTCGAGAAAAGTTTCAGATCAATCCGAGGGATCAGAAATTGGACCAGCTGGAAAGAGTTACTGCCTGGTCTTCAATGTTACGATCTTCAATACTGGATCAACTACTCGAGACGGAATTCTTTACAAAATGGCTCGATGCGCTTTATCTTTGGCTCACCAGCGAACCGAATTATCAGCAAGTCACTGAATGGTATCTGTGGTGGAAATCATACTTTGATGAAAATATCACGTCCTTGCCAGGTGTCTCAAGAGGTTTCATGAAGGGCTTGGACTTGATGAACAGTGCTATGGCATTGGGCGATGATGCGAAATACAGGCGAGGCTACCTCTGGTTTTCTATGGATAACGCTAACACGTCTCTCCACAGGCTTCGACGGCCAGATTCTACAACTCCAGCTGTGCAATCATCCAAACCAGCCAAGAAGACACCGACAGTCAAAGCTCCTGTAGCAGAAGTCTCGTTTCGCTCATTGGTTGAAGAACATGCAGCAGAAAATAATCTTGTCTTCTTACCGACTGGAAAATCGCATCAACAAAGTGGTCAAGTTTTGTTCAGAGTGTCTACAAATGTCGATGGCAAGTCTGGTATTACTGTTTATCTGCAAGATGATATCGTTTGGGTGCAAGAAGGCACCAAGTTCTCGCCAATTGGCTTGAGCGAGATGGTTAGCAGAGCGCAGAAACAGTCGTGAAGTGCATGTATAGCATTCAATTCAAACTTCCACTGTGCTCGGGCATTCGCCCATTATCTAATCATGCTTCAGAACGCGCGTCTTGAGTCTCTGTTCACGTCATTTTTCATGCATATGAAAAATGAGCATTTTGATATTCGATGTCTTGGCGGGAGCCTGGTCTTCTCGAAGCAGCCATCCGGTTTTTCAGCTGTGCATGGCCAATGCAGTCGCTTCCGCCATCTTTGGTGTAGTCCTGCTGGTCCTGGTTGGTCTACCTAAACGCCTGACAATAAGATCCCTATCGACTTGTTTGGCTCGCTACGTCCTCACGCCGCTTGGTCTTTCATCACCTGTCGCATTACTTCATGCGCCGAACGTGGATGCATCGCTGCGAGCTATGCTAAACCAATGTCCATCGCTTAAAGACTATTATAGTCCACCTCTGGCTAGTTGAGCGATACCATTGAACTTTATTGGATCTCATATTGCTACAGTACTTCCTTGGCGGTCATTTGCCAACAATCTTCTCTGCCTTTGCAGATTTCAGTCGAGTGGATGAGATTCTCTACGAAAGACAATATCTTCGAGTGCCGTAAGATACTCCTTCAATAGTTCACTTGCCGGTCTGATATTGCCTCAAGCGATGGCGGGACGCTCTCGCTCGATTTTGCACCGCCTTTCTCAACTGAGAACCCGCACGATACTCGTCCTGTATTAGTCGTCTGCCATGGATTAACAGGAGTGAGCCAAGGTTAGACTAGAACACACACATGCCGATGCTCTTGTTATAGGGTAGTCACGAGTCTTATGTACGATCAGTACTTTCGGAATTCATACCGCGTGGTTGGAGAGCAGTGGTGTGAGTATTTGTGGTTGAAAGAGGGGAAGTAATTAATCATGTCTCGTCAGGGTCCAATTCAGAGGCTGCGGACAACCTGCTTTTTTGACGAGTGCGAAATTATATAGGTTAGTTTGGTCCTTGATATGACATCTTGCGCTGATATAGGAGCAGCGGAGCATACACTGATGATGCAAGAAGAGCACTCCTATATCTATCACATCTTCTTCGTGAGGCAATATCATATGCCGTTTCACTAACAGCCTAACGTATTACTTATTCTAGCTGATGCACCTCTATATGGCGTTGGCTTCAGCTTAGGTGCTAATGTGATAGCAAAGTATGGTGATTGAACCTCTTTACATGGTCAGGCTGATTGTTTAAACAGACTTGTCGGTCAAGATGGGGACGGCACGACCATAAAAGCTGTCTGTCCAGTAAGCAATCCGCAAGTCTATTTTCCCTGCGTATTTGAAGAGCGAAAGACTGACCTCGCATTCACGTAGATGGAACTTCTGGACTGGTCACATTGGTCTAGAGCAATCTTTCATGGGAATGGTTTATTCTCGAGCTATGGCTGGCAACCTACGAAGGATAGTCAAGAAATACGAGCACATTTTTAAGAATGATCCTCGCTTGCCTTGGGATTGCATCTTTAGTCATCCTCGTCAGTCCCTATATCAATTCGATAACGAGGTCACCGCGCGGTAAGGCAACTCCTCATCACCACTATACCTGTTGATATATGATATGCGACTTGGTCCAGGCTAGCGGGCTATGGATCTGTGGAAGACTACTACCTAAATGCGTCAAGTGCCAATGAATTGCCTCAAGTCACTATTCCGATGTTGGCTTTTCACAGGTGAGGAAATTGGTGCTCTCTGTATACTCATGACTGATTTCGTCCCAATTGGTCTCACAGCGACTCAGACAGTATCACGCTGGCCAATTCTATCCCCTACGATATCTTCAGGAGCAAACCCAATCTAGCTCTAGCTACAACAAGACAGTGCGGGAGCTCTTCTTCGTTATATTTCATTAGCTGATAGGTCTATCATAGCGGTGGTCATTTGGGCTGGTTTGAAGGCTCGAATTGGACAGCATGGAAGCACAAGAAACGCTGGATCAGGAAACCTATCCTCGAATTCTTCTTAGCAGCTCATAAACAAGACCCTACACCTCGTCGGCATCCCACCTCTCCTGGCCTTACAGCTCGACCGAAAGTTGGCGATAAAATGATTCTGGATCTGAAGAACCCCGAAATTGGTTATCAGCTGCTATCCAATGATATATCTGTCGAAGGAGGTCAAGCAAAGACTGATGATCCAACTTTCGTGCTCAAGGGTCTTTGAACAAAAATACACGGGATGCCGCAAACGCGATACGAAAGCGAGGTTGCTTTAAGTATGAAGCACAGGCTAATAGTGTACGGGCAGTGTTGTAGAAAGAAGAGCTGACGTGATGTATGCCACTGTTGCCCCTCTTCAAGTCCCCTTTGATCTCGAAAGAAGTATGGCTCGAGGAGTCTTGACCTGGAACCATCACTCAACAGACAAAATGACTACTAACGGACACGTAGAGCACTCTACTAACACTCATAAGTTCCTCAAGAAGCGAGAAGTAGGAATCGTAGCCGCTCCTTTCTCGTAAGCAGGATTCGCGAGTTCTTTATCGACTTCATTTGACACCAGTCTGCAACAGAGGCGGACAACCCAAGCAAGGCGTGGATACTGGTCCTTTGCAGCTAGTGGAAGCTGGACTCATATCAGACATCAAAGTGAGTCCATGTTGTCATGTTGGAGTAAACATTCTCAAGCAGTAATCCTGTAGGAGTTGGGATGGACAGTCGACTTCCAAGGACATGATCGTTTTCCTCTTATGGCCCCAGCATACGTGTCTCAAGTCGAGGATCCACCTATTGGCAAACTCTTGAAGCCTAGATTGGTGTCCAATGTCAACAAGGAACTAGCGAAGATCCATGCCGCACATCTGAAAGCTGGTCAATTATGTCTGACTTTAGGTGGAGATCATTCTCTTGTTTGCTTCAATCACTTTCCTGAGACGCAGTGACTAAATGCTTCTATAGGCAATGGGGACTGTCTCTGGAACCATGTCTGAATATCCCGAAGCGTGTCTGATCTGGATTGATGCTCATGCCGACATCAACACACCTCTGACGACTGTGAGTTTCTCAAATTGTGCTGAAACACATGCTGATAGACCACTTACAGGAAAGCGGAAATTTGCATGGCTGTCCTGTCTCTTTTCTTCTTGGGCTAGAGGGAACTGAGATACCTGAATACTCGTGGATCAAACCAATCTTGAAGAAAGATCGTTTAGTATACATCGGATTGAGAGACGTCGATTCTGGCGAGAAGAAGATTCTGCGAGAGAACAGTACGCATCACAATTTGAGATGGATTGAACCTGGCTCATTCTTTTCATAGAAATCAAGGCTTTCTCGATGCATGAAGTTGACAAGTATGGAATTGGCAAGGTTGTCGAAATGGCTCTCGATCATGTCAACCCTAAGCGAGATCGACCGATACATCTTTCTTTCGATGTGGACGCAATGGATCCTACTGTTGCACCATCGACGGGTATGTCTTGCTCTGCTGACCTAAAGTATTCGATTGACGATAATTGACAGGTACTCCTGTGCGGGGCGGTCTAACTTTCAGAGAGGGTCATGTGAGTCTGTCATTCTTTTACAAGTATTTGCTGATTGATCTGCTGCAACAGTATATCTGCGAAGGTCGGTAATTATGATTGCCCGATTTTCGTGATTTAAAGTGTTCCCACAGCTATTGCGGAAACTGGACTGCTCGTTGCACTAGATCTGATGGTAAGTACTTATTGCTGACTACAAGAGCGACAAGCTGATTGAATCATGCAGGAAGTCAACCCAAGTCTGGAAGATACTGTAGCAGTACGAGCTACAGTGGAGGTGGGTAGAAGCTTAGTGCGCTCAGCTCTGGGTATGTAACTTCTTCTTGCTGCCTTCGATTTGAGCTGATTGATAAAAATTAGGCGAAACACTGCTTTGATGAGTCAAGCTAAAGATATGTTACAATAGATTAGCTCCCTCGCTTTATACTATATATTTATGCACTTGATTGTCCATTCTCTACTACTTTCTTGATGTATAGTGCAACCGATTCGCTGATCATCACCTGATTATGTCCTCCCTTTTCTGCTTCCAGATGAACTACCAACCCGCTTTCTTTCCGCACCTCTCGCACTCTTCCATAACTTTGCACTATTTCATATTCAATATTCTCTTCTCCCGCTAGATGATTAAATAAGTCACGAGAGTGTGAAGCGATGATATCCCAATCATCTTGACTGTGAACCAACAGAATAGGACAATGAATCTGATTGATGATGGAGAGCGTTTCGAATTTGGTTTTGAGGTAGGTAAGGAGCAAATTGTGCAAGTAGTTGATTTTCCGTATGGGCTATATCCAACACTTGAGAAGGGAAAGGAGGATAGAGTAAGAGAAAAGCCTTACTGCTAAGATTGGAATGAATTTGAAAAGACGGTATGTCTCGAGAAGTTTTGCGATTGAAGTATAAGGTGCTATCAAAACCAGAGCTCGAGGCGGAGATCCTGTGCGGATTGTTCAGCTTCGAGCGTGTATGCACGATGTGATGAAAGAGAGTTGCCTTCTTGTGTTAATGAATATGCTAGGTGAGCAGCTACACCAGTCCCAAGCGAATGTCCCGCAAGTATTATATTCTTCGCATCTGTCTTCTTTTCTGCTTCATCACTGAGCTTCATTGATAAGGTATGAATGCCAAAGACACTCACCACGTATTAACCAATGATAGACTGTTCTAGCATCAATATTCAAACCATTTTCGCTGGGGTATAGAGCGCGATCGGAATCCCCAAAGCCTCTGTAATCCATTGTGACGAAATCGTAACCTAGATTCAAAGCTTGCTTGGCGAACTCTCTACGTCTGGGAGTCAGGCGATTGCCCGCATTGCCGTGGAAGTAGACTTTCAAAAAATGGTTAATATGACAGGGCATTATAGTCAAAGAGGCAGACTCACGCAAAACTGGTCGTGCAGAGGCTATTAACCGGATCAGCTACATTGGCAATGTTTGTTAAGCGGAAGAAAGTACGAGCAGCAGTTGCACGCATGAAAGTCACTCCAATGTGAGTTCCATCCGCCGTAGGCAGCTTCAGACTTTCCCACGAGTCTCTCTCGAATCCATAGACTTCAGGAGAATGGTAGGAAGCGAACAGAGGCCAATTTACGCGATGGACATAGATCGCATTTCTTTGAATTGGTTCGCAAGATAGAAGAAAGAGCAGAAATGGATATCCGACAAGAGGAAGTAGTAGAAAACGTTGAGCTCGAAGCAGAAAGCCCATTTCCCAATCTCTTTGCCCTGTGATGCCCAAATTTCCCTGGGCCTGTTTTTCGAGACCTCTCTCTCTCTTTTGTGATATCAACCAACTTGCAGAGCCTACAAGTATGGCTTCTCTAGCGAGTCAATTGCAAGCTAGACATGCAACGACAAAGGAAACAGTCACTGAATCGCGCAAAGCTACCGTTTCTTCAAGTCAAGGCGAATTTGAAAATCAGGAATTGGATTCTGTTCGAGTGGATGCTTTGGTTCGTCGTGCTGCTGCTGCCTCTGTAGGACAGCTGTTCTGACGCTCAGATGTCCCTGTATGTAGGCCGTGCTCAAGATTGTCAGACATGCAAGACAGCAACCTTCAAATTCTCAGCCAGCAGGTCAATTGTTAGGCTTGGACTCTTCTGGTGTCTTGGACGTCTCAGACTGTTATCCTTTTCCTCCCAATCACATCTTCCCAGTCACTGAATACGTAGACGACCGAGACCGTGATTATGCGAGAACGAAAGAAACTACTTTCGACACTGCTGCTGCCAATGCTTCAGCTTACACTGCCCAATTCTTACCTCGTTTGGCTGAATTGAATGTGGATGCGAATGTAGTGGGATTCTATGCTACAACTCATGACGGACAAACGACCGGTCACAACGGAAGTTTGATTGAAGCTTTAGCGAGGTATCAATTGGGATCAGCAGAAGGAAGTGCTGCTACTGGAAAGACCAAGGCAAGATTAGGTACAGCAGAAAAGAAAGGACCAGGAAAAGGTGTTGCCTTAGTTTATGGTCAGTCAGATTTCCTTTCCTCACAATAAAATGCGACTGACAAATGTTGTAGACACTTCAAGCGCTTCTTCCGGCACCATTTCACTTCGTGCTTTCCGTCTTACGGACTCTTATTTAGCAGTGCACAAGAATGGTAAATTCGATTCTGCAAGGTGAGCTTTGGTCAGCGCTATTCACTTTGAGAATCTGCTTTGATACATTTGCCTTACAGCTTGGCCGAAAATCAATGCATCCCAACCAAAGTCCTAAAAGAATATCCAGTCACCATTTCCCGTTCTTCACTTCTCACAGCTTTCCTCTCCACTTTAGCTGCACCCTCAACCGAGAGTGCACCCTCAATCAATCAACCTAGAACTTCAGCTCTTCCAGCATCCACTTTCACACCTTTGGCTGTACCTTCCGTTGCACCAGGAGCTCAAGGTTCATTATCTTTACCTTTACAAGCTCTACTCAATTCTTTCGATGCTTCTTTGAACGCAATGGGTAATTTGAGACATAAAGATAGAAGAGGTGGGAAACAATCAACTGGCGATTCTCATTTGGAAGCGATCAAGCACTTGAGCGCTGCTGATGGTGCTGCGACAAGTTTGTTGGCTCAGACTGGTGTTAGCTTAAGCAGGTTAGTCGAGCCTTTCGCATAGACCCTAGGGATGCCGCTGATGATCTGTGTGTGCGTAGGGTGGAAGCAGTCAGAGCTGTCGCGGAAGCTGCATAGATCGACTAGACTAGACTAGAACATAGTATATGTCAATGCAAAGATAGCTTTGCTTTTTCCGCGAGACAGCCAATGACGAGTTACAGATAGGAGAGCGCGTATAAAAAGCAAAGTACAATGCAAAGATGCGGTGACAGATTACAATTACAAAAGGTTGGCAGAATACGCGTCAAAATTACACAGCAACAGCTCTAGCAGTCTTGAGAACATCAGTCAGGTACTCATCATCCACTTCTACGCCGTGAGATGCCTTCAAATGCCTTGCTACATCGAATTGCCGCTTGAAAGCGAATTGACATGCGACCGCAACATCAAAAGCATCCAGTTGATCAATTGGACATGGATAGATACGATCGAGTAGCTTGCGACGCTTGACTGGTGTTTGATCATCTTCATCATACTGAACAACAGGTGCAGTAAGGTAATTGTAACCGGTCAGAAGATCGATGGCTGTGGAAGTGGGGGTCGACGTGCGATGAGCATTGCTCTGATGCCTTTCGAGAACGTGTTGCTTGCGAGCAGTGAACTTGCAGCCAGGATGAGGGCACGAAAGAACCTTGGAAGATCCAGCAGTCAACTCTTCCTCCAATTCCCTCGCAGTATCATTTCCAGTATCGGTGAGATCAGAAGGATCTTGTTGCTTGGCTTTTCGCTTGCGTTTGGCTTTGGGGGCCTCGATTACTTGATTATGCTCAGCGGACAAATGAGTTCGCAAAGCAGACTGAGAAGCGAAACTCTTCTCAGAACAATCCGGATGATGGCAAACAGGTGGATGATCCGTCTTGGTGTGTTTTTGCAAAGCGGTCCAGTTTGGGAACGTAGGAGGCCCTTGTGGAAGAGTTGCACAAGCAAGATGTCCGCAGGTATAGCGCGACTCTAAAACAAAGTCTTAGCCAAGGTCTTCACGGCAAAAGCAAACTCACGATCATGCGTCTTAGCGTGAGCGCGAAGCTTGCTCCCAGTCAAAAAGCTCTTGTCGCAACCTTCGTGTTCGCAACGAAATGGCCTGGTCCCAGGAGGGCAATGAGCTTCAGCGACATGAGATCTCAGTTGATGATGTTTGGTAAAACTGTCTTCGCATTGATCGCACTGTAGAGATCGATCTACAATCAGTTTCAGATCTCCGAGAACGACATGCGAAGGAGAAAAGAATGACAACAATGTAACTAAGAACTTTGGCGCGAGCAATTATCTTGCGACAAAGGCTCTATCTGCTCGAAAAGGCAGCGTCCAAACTTCAACTCTGCCCCGAAGGGCCACTGCTGGACTCAATAAAGAGAACTTGATCTTGCATGCTTGTAACGCTCTTTGCGAAATGGTGTCTTCCTCTTACGTTCGTTTGACCGAACACTCCTTTGACAGAGTAGAAGCACGCAAGAACTGACTAAGCCATGCGGTTGTTGGCCATGATAACGACAGATAATAATTGTGACAGAAGAGAGAAGTAACAGAGAGTGATAGACAGGAATTGAAAGCTTACGGCAAAAGTTTGACCACCTTCATGACAGGATGCAACATGAGAGCGCAAATGCTGGTTGGTCCAGAAGCGTTTGGTGCAGCCAGAATGCGTGCAACCCAAGGGTTTATCTTCTTCGGAAAGATGAGTTCGCAAATGAGCGTTCAAGTGAGTGTCTCTTCGATAGCTCTGATTGCAATGAGAGCAGACAAAAGGTCGCTATAAGCATAGATGAATGAGTTCGACTGGTCAAAGCAAATTTTGAATGCAATTACTTCGCCAGTATGAACGCGCTCGTGCTCCTTGAGTCTAGCAGGCTTGGTGTAGGCCTTGTCACATCCTTCGTGAGTGCAAGCATAGCGCTTCTGAGGTTGAAGTAAGCCCTCAGAGCTCAGATTGAAAATTTGGTCATGCTCACTTTGACTTCGCGAGGAGCTGGGCTTTTGCCTTTCACACTTCTACTACAGCTCGCAATAGGAGCAGGATTCATTCCTGGCCAGCCTTTTCGAGGCGAAGGTATGGATGGGAAAGAAAGAGGTGCATAAAAATCTCAAGGGAAGTCTGAATGTCTCGGATGTACCGGTACGAGACACAGTATGTGAAGGCTTCTATTTCAACATGTATGCTCCTCTATTGCTACCTGCCTACTTCCGGCACTGAATGAGGGAAGTCCAGTCCGCGAGCGAAACCTTTCGATTCTGTTGAATCTGCTTCGCTGAGCGGTTTCGCTTTGTCGCTGTACTCCTTTTGCATCGCGGAGACCACTTCCAGAAGATCTTCAACTGCTTGAGGCGAAGTTTGATGGTGAACCACTAGTCGACCAGAAGTATTGATGACAACCTTGTTTTCTCCTTCAGCCAACCTTGTTTGCAAATCTTGTATCGAGAAACCAAGTGGTGAGCAGCTGCCATTCTTGTGAGTGAGATTGACTTGGGCTGAAAACACAGCAACTCACTCGCAAAAGACCATATTAGTTTGCACTGGCATAAGAATGCGCACGCCAGCATCAGCCAGTCCCGTTGCAAGTTTTGTCGCGAGTTCATGTGCTTTCTTCAAGAGGGGAAAATGCGCATCAAGAGCGTATTCAGCAGCCGCTACAATGATTCCACCCTAGGTGAACGATGAGTTAAGGAGCAATTTCCAATGTCAGATGGCTTACCTGTCGTAGCGACCCTCCAAAGACCTTTCGGAAGCGAAGAGCTTTGTAGATGAACTTTTGCGAGCCAACAAGTACACTGGATGCAATGTTAAACGTGAATACGGTAACGGTAGATCTCAATCTACCTTCCGATGGGAGCACCTAGATATCAGAGCGTATTAGCACAGGAAACAAGGTCTCCCTTATGACTTACCGATTCCTTTGCTCAAACACAGCGAAACGCTATCAAAGGGAACACACAGCTCTTTCAGCGAGAGACCCGTAGCAGCTGCTGTTTCCCATATCCGAGCTCCGTCCATGTGCATCAGTACTGCTAGCCAATCAGCAATTCTATTCCTGTTCCACACAGACGAGCCTACTGCCTAACTTGTGTGCTTCTCGCGAAATTTTCTCGACCTCGTCTTGCGGGAAAATGGTTCCTGTTGCAATACATCAGTACGATAAGACAGCCTTCCCTTGCACTACCTACCGCCTAGAGTATTTTCAAGTTCAATCACTTTTGTCGGGCACGTATGAATATTAGAATCGTCGAGCACGATGGCAGGAAGTATATCATCATCCCAGGTCAAGAAGCGACCATTCTTTGGTACGAGACTGATGGTTTGAGCCTGTAATATAAGTCTTTAGACCAAGTACATGCTAATGACCTCGGGCGCAACCACACCTGCGAGTGATAGGCCAGACCGCCTGCTTCATTGACATGCACATGGGCCCGAGAGTCCAGGATGATAGCATGCGGGGGCTAAATCATTGCCCTTTCAGTATAACCCAAGCAAACCAATGGCGAGACATACTTGGATCAAGTGCGTCCGCAAAGCTACTTGATTCGTCTGATCTTCGCCGTGAGTAAAAACTCATATCGTAGCTGGTCAACTTACCATTGTACCACTAACGCAGAAGAGACCTGTTTATTGCATATGAGCACCCTCGACTCTGAAGTTTGAGCTGGTTTTGACTCACCAGCTTCTTTTCCTGTCATCTCAGCGATCCGTTTCTGAAACTCTTGTGTTGTTTCATCTTCCTACACATACATTTGAGTACTTGCGAAACTGGCAACCATTACTTAAGACTGACATTGTAAGTATCGTCACCTCGCGATGCTTGCGCCATTGCATCGAACATGGCAGGAGTTTGGATTGTGAAAGTATCTGAGCGGCTATAGAGGACATCAGCTAATGATCTACTCGCGTGGAATTGAAAGCTATAATTACAAATCTCTTGCGACTTCACGCAAGCGCCGCTCATTGTCGTGTAGAACCTTCTTTGCTTCCGTGTTCATTGTACTCTGCAGAACAAGGCGGTTGAGCAAGTTTGAGAACGTATTGATTGAGCTGCAAAAGTCGGAGTCGGAGTCATCAGCGGGAAGCCGCAACGCGATATATGCACATTGATACTAAGACAGCGTACAGCTAGCGACTACTATATGGACTGCTAAACAAGCCATGTATCTCACTTAGGACTTCTCGTAAACATATTCTGCACGAATTGCAATGTACGTTGACGTTTCGACCTCGGTCTTGTAGCAACTCTTGAATGCGTAGCATGCTGATCGATTGGATGCTGAGGAGGACCTCTGAAGAGGGTAGATACCCTCGGAATTCGATTTGTCTTGCTTGATGGTATTGGAGGTGTTGAATTCCGAGACATGGGACGCGGATATTGCGAATCTGCTGTGGTAATATATGGTCCTACAGGCCGAGACCTTCCTGAGATATTTGAGGCAGAGGTTTGGGATACCTGCTCCAAGCACTTCAGCTGTAGCATTTCAAAATAAGGACGGGATGCTAACAACAACTGGACCAAATTGACGATGTTTCATGGTTACCTATCGCGGTGTTAGCCTTGGTGCCAGCAATCCGAAAGACCAACTTACATCTCTAATTGCTGCATCTAGTAATCTACGAAGACGAGGGTCGAGGATGTCTGGTTGCCTTTGCAATAGCGCGGAAATAGCAGTGGCTAAGCGGTTCAAGTCATCAATATTCTGCCAAAGCCAACCAGTCGCGATAGTCGATTCACCGAACTTGAGATCGCCTAACAGGTCCAAAGCCGCTACATTTGCTTTATACCGATCGATAGGTAAGGTCGCAAGTACTTTGATGGCGTTGCGAACGATGATTCCGCGAGCTTTCATAGGCGAGACCTACAAAGGATCGTGTCATTGAGCCTTTGAGAATCGTCAAAGACAGATAAAGCGCTTACACGTTCTTTCTTTGCGTATGCATCCCACTGACGGTGGTATCCTGTAGAAGCTCTTGCCCAAAGATCCTGGTATAAACAGTTTGCGAAGCTAGACTCTGAACGAGGATTCACGAACTCGGTCCTCTATATCTATAGCCTCTTGAGATAATTGATTCATTGGGGCAGCTCTTGAATGAAATGGCTTGATTAAAGAATCGTCTATCGAGAGGGCGGATATTGATCCGAGAAGAAGATCAAATCGGGTGGAGGAATAGAGGTATTGAAAGGGAAGAATTCATAATAAGAAAACGCTCAGTAATTGACAGATATGGCCTAGCACATATCCTGTACAGAGATCCTGAGATTGAAGACCCAAAATGCATCTGCATTGTTGTCCAAGCACAAATACGGCGATGACCTAAATCAACGATGTCAAGTCAATCTCGCTGGGCCAGTCCAGCCAACATTCATCCTTTGATAGAGTCACAAAATAAGCTTCATACCAGAGCAGAACGATTCAAGAAGGGCGCAGTAAAGCAAAACAGTTTGGAGTTGTTGAGATCTCCCTCTCGCGGTGAAGTAACTGGCGAGAAGAGGTGAGTGTGCAATATATTATACTGAATATGGATGAACGACCGGAATGTAGCTTGCGAGATCCAACAACTCAAGCTGAGTATCGGTCGCATATTGACAACAAGGTCAGCCCAATTTCATGCAGACAATATCATCCGGCTGAAGCTGTATGCTAGATTTCAGCGTATCGTAGCAAGTATCCCGATCACTTGGGATCATGGACTTCTTCTGCTCAACGTGAAGATGTGTCAAACATATTGCTCGATTTGAGAAAACTCAGAGAAGGTCTACTGGCATCGCACCGGAATGACTCTTTCGCAGTAGAAGTATACGAAGAATCCCTACAGCTGGCGATCGAAGCAAGACATCAAGCGACGCTCACGACGACTTTCCCTCTTCTCATTCGCTTACATGCTCAAGAACGGTCAAATCTGGATAGCAAACTAGCCAAGCTTTCTCTCTCCGACTCTTCTGCACAGCTGGATAATCATTGTTACTTTGCTTCTCTTTATCTTCTCTTCTCCCTCTGCTATCCAAACCCAGCATCTTCTTTCTGGACCAACTACGCCTTTTTAACCTGTTCTGTATCAAGTAGAGATCTCTACAGTGAAACTTTTCCTGTTTTATCTACGGATAACAAACATCTTGAATTCGCTGTCCAATGCTATCGTCATATCTCGCAAAACAATTGGGTTGGAATACGAAGGCTTCTGGACAAACCGAAAGCAGAACACGATCTCCAGCTGATATTACTGAGAGAAGTGGTTCAATCAATACGAGATCAAGCTTGGCAAGCGATAAGGAAAGCTTACATGACAATCCCCTCTGTTTGGTTGGAACAGTCATTGATGTTGCAAGGCTGGTGGGAACCGGAGAAGCTTGCTTTGGGCAGCTACCTACAGCAGAAAGACTGGCAAGGAAGTACAGCAGAAGATGTTATCAATCTCCGCCCAGTAGTCAAGCAGAAAAGTTGAAGATCATTCGTGAGAAGAAGCGAATACAGGAAGTCTAGGATATCATTTCTATGTTACACGGTAATTGTAAAACGCAGAAAAGGATGCTAAAATGAGTGTCCATGAGGATGTAAGCTATCAAATCCGCTTTTGACTTCTACCTTTGCTGAATGGACTTCTTACAAGTTATGTTGATATGTTGATGGTGGGCGAGATGCTGCCAGATATGCGTTGCTCAGCCGTGCTTGCTGTTCTGATGCTGCGTATACATTCTCAGCGGCTAATCATACGGCATATTAGATCGCTATCATTAGTAAGGATAATGTCAGCTCACCAGAAACTTGGGACATCGGTCGTTCATTCATGACAGCTGGCTCTGCAAGCGCAGACTGTCTCCTATCCTCTTCTTTCGCGCCGAACATGCCGCTGAATCTGGATTTTGAGAATCGGTTAGATTGAGGCCTTGATTCGACCAAAGTGGTGGAAGATGCCATAGAGTCAGGTCTACGAGGCGGTGTTAGATCGTCGCTTTCAGGTGGAGCATTGAGGGGATCGCGAATAGGTAAAGCTTTCTCAGCCAAGTATTCAGATTTTTCTTGCTCTTGGTCTTGAGGTGTTGCGAACATTGACGATCGCTTGCCGCGAGTGTGTTTAGACTTGACAGCCCAGATGAGACCCTTGACTGAAGGCAGAGACTCTATTAGTGGAAAATAAGGAGAGACAGACCGCGCACTTACTTAGCTGTTTGATCATGACAACAACAATGACCAAGAACAAGACACTCTGAATGACCAGAATAACAATGCCAATAACGGTCCTGTTGCAGAATCAGCAAAAGCTGAATACGCGAAGAGAAAGACACAAACACCGCTATCCTGTTTACATTCAACCTGGGCAGGAAGCTGAGGAGCAGACCGTAAACTACCAAGCGACCAATTGATAGAATGATTGTTAATGCGTTGCTACCCTTGCTTTGGAAAGGTCTTGTTATGATAAGGAAAAGTAGAATAAAGACTTCAATGATGATGAGTGGAATGAGTTGCACAAGAGGATGACGCTATGAAAAGCGTTAGTTCCGCATCCGTATGAGAGAGAAAGAATGCTCACCTGTCCAGCTCCAACGAATATGGCTTGCACAAAGAGCAAAAAGAAGATTGGTGCCGATGCAAACCAATATTTGTGCTTGTATTGATCGAAAAGCGGTGCCATCCTTCTTTGTAATTTACCGCTATACATTTGCGATACATTGTCTCTTCTTCTGCGACCAAGAATCATTAATGCCAAAATCGCAGCCAGGCCAATCAAGAGCAGGACAAAGGTGACTGCTGCTACTGCGACGAAAGCATATCCAACTGTATCTTCAAATCGGAAAGTGAAGACAGCGAGCAGAACCAAGGGTAAGAAAGCGACCATGAACTAAGATGTCAAATCAGCTTTCGACCCCAATCAGAATTTGCAATGGCTAAACTGACCCATCTCAGACCGTTGAGAGCAGCAAAATCGACCCAATGCTTCCTTGTAAGCTTTACAAACGGTTCTCCACGCTTCTTCATCTGCATTCTAGCTACGAGATACACTACAAGCCCGACCAAACCAGTAAGGGCGATCATAATTGCAGCCAACATGAGGAAAACGACCAAAGATCTATAATTTTTCCGATCAGCTTCATTCTTTGGCGAATGAGAAACTGCCTGTACGTAATGAAAGCCGTTGCAGGTGACAATTTCATCTTTTCAACAAATTGCTCAATACCAGAGAATGCTGAATCAGGTGTAGTACCAGATTGGACGTTCGCCAAATCGTATGGACCAGCTGCAGCATTTTGTCCTACAGCAGCAGCAGCAGCAACATTCCCATAAACGCTACTGATTGCTGATCCCAGTGAATTGATGGAATTGGTTATCGATACAGCATCAGGTCGAGTTTCGTTCAGTCCGCCAGTCGATAGAGCTTTGCGAAGAGTATCGTCTTCCAGAGGTGAAATATAAATGAGACCGAAAGTCCAAGCGAAATTGCGAGTGAAAGCTTGGAAAAGTGCTGGATAGTGAACTGAGATCATTCCCGTTACTACAATATGTTGCAACCATGTTACTGCGGTAAGAAGACGATAATCTGGACCGGAAAAGACAGCTGATATAGGGAAAATGGAGTTGACGAGGCATAGAATGAACGCGATCAGAATGACAGCGCCGACAGCCCAACTGACGTAGGAGTGTTGCGTTGTTCGACCGTTTGAAAGATAAGCAATGATACAAGCTGCTTCTTCACCGGTTGTTTGGTCTGTGATGGATAGTCTTGCTTTGGCTTCTAGATCCGGCAGATAGTACGCTATTGAAGGTATCTGCTTCGTGTATTCTTCAGGGATGATATATGTTGCTGTTCCATTGTAGTTACTATCGCAGCAGTACATTAAACGACGACCAAAATCGCCTGTGCGGTAACTTACTAAACAGGTAGCGGACATAGAATACCGCTAGCAGCATCACATAGATTGATGGAGATGTTTACAGGCTGATTGACAATAAGCGTATAGCATGAAGAAGGGCGAAATTAGACAGACCCTCAGCCCATATGCGACCAGCTCAAAATTGACAATAGCATCGACATTATTTGCTATACTATTGGCCATGATGGAGACTGATAAGAGCGATATTAGACTCTGGCTTCAGAAGCCGTCTTCTGAACTTACAATCGACGCTGGAATCTGATCGAGACGGATCAGCTTTTGACAAGCTGGCAGGAAGGGAGAAGCTTACTCCCAGGGAAGAACTTGAACTGGACTTTCTCCAGTAGGATCTATCGGAAATAAAATGAATCACTGAGCGAGCCAATACTTTGGCCAAACGTACAAGCTGATTCTTTCCGCAAAACTCAACGCTTGATGCATAAATGTATTTATCAGCTCTTGCTGTCGAAGCAGTAGCTAACAGGCCAAGCAACCCAAGCGGTAGAAAATCGAAGAAACGCATTATGACGCTGATTTACCGAAGAGGTCGACCGAGCGACAATAGAAAGGACAGAAAGGAATAGAAAAGGGCCAGCCAATTCTTGATCGTTGGATGATTGGATCCAAGAGCAAGAAGAGACCGTTGCGGCGATGTGATAGCGTTGACACTGCCTTTTTATCTTTTGACCGAAATTCCTGCTAGGCGGAAGCAGCAGACGTCAAATGCGATGGTTGACCAATGCACAGGGTATATACAAGCTGCGAGATATCTGTATGCTCTAACGGAAGATCGACGTTGATGAATATGGCCGTTATCAAAATTTGTCATTTCGCAAATCGCATTATTCTCAGTAATTGCCCTGATGCCGGCAGCTTAATGCCAGCATTGGAAGTCGTTACAATCTCCTTCTGATCGCATTCACGCTGCTATCCAATTGATCCGAGAACTAATCCGAGGTCTGCCTTTTGATCCGCTCGCCCCATGATAACATACAAGCTGAAGACTCATCAGGCTATCAGGTCACCGCAAGGCCCTCGGTACACCATCCACGCTTAATCATCGTACTTGCTCTGTCAAAGAGCAATCTTGGAGAAGAGTTGCGAACAGGATCCTTTCGGATCGAAGTCCCCAACGAAGACAAAGAATGAACGAGCCTGAGGCATAGCAATCGCAAAAAAGTATCTTGACACGGTTCTTTGGACTGTGTCATTGCATCGGTAATGAGATTGCGACACTCGAATACTGTGCTTGCGGCCGGTAGTTGATTTCGAAAGTGCCATGGCCTGGCATCAGAGAGCTCCATATTCAGGATCCTATCTCAAGCGGACCAGATCCTTGTTGTTCTCTAGGCTCGAGCAGTCGCTTCCACCGCTTGCACAAAGCCTTCGCGTTTCATATTATTCGTTTTCATTCAGTCGCTCCATAGGACTTATACGGAAGCAACTAAAGCTTATTGGAGCATAGAGTATCATAGCAGAGGTATCACAAGCTTTGCAGTCCATACGTCTGGTGTTTTGTTTGGCCTCTTCGACGTTCTTCGCCAACAGTGAATCAGAATTTTTCTCTCCTTCTGACCTATCCTGGGCTTATTGTGGCCGTCTGTTCTCGTCACACTCGTCCACACTGAATTCTGGCCGCTATCTGGATCAAGGAAAGCTTGAAGCATAAGAAACATCTAATAATCGGAAGTCGAGCCAATCTCTGAAATTCAGAGATGTCTACCAGATTAGCTATCATTCCTTCAGGTATGTCGTGCAAACTATTTTACACGTCCCCCAACGATCATTTGACGCGAAATGCAGAAGTAGCGACTTCCACAACTGAGCAATCTTTCCTTCGTCTACCTCACCCTCGTGCGGTCTTCTGCTCGCTATGTCTTCAGTACTAATAAAATCGGAATAGGTACTGGCTATGCTTCTCTTTTCTTACCTTATAATCCTGTCGAACCACCTTTACCGGATGTAACTCTTCCACCTACACCAGCTCCTTCACGCACCTCTAGCTTTGTACAGCAAGATGGGCTGCTAGAAGTACAAGCTATCGCTCCACCTGATGATCAGAAACGAAGCTGGTTCGTTAATCAACAAGTCGTTTCTGGTAAGTTACTCTACCTTCATTGCTTTTGCATCACTGAAAGGCTATCGATATGATCAGACGGAAGACTGTTCATAATGACTCCTTTCGATCCTGTCTTCCTCTTGGCTGCTATCCTTCTTGTAACCCAAATGAAGAACCCAACTCGTTCATTACCTTTTTGCGATATTTTCGAAGACGCTTCTACGTCTTATCAATTTGCAGATGCCAATTTAAGCAAAGGCAAAAAGAAAGCTACTGAAGAAGATGAGGAAGAAACGGCAGAGGAAAGAGGGAGTGGTCAGGATATGTTTCGATTAGGTGAATTGCCTTGTTTGAGAACTGTAGCGGAAAAGATTTGTGATGTGACTGGTGAGCTTTGGACGTGAGATAAATTTGGACTATTGCTGATCAGATAGAGACAGAGATCGCATCGGATCTGTATACCTATAAATTATCAATGCCAAAACTTCTGCATGTGTTGAAGAGCAAGATTGAACGTCTATCAAGGGAGGAGTGTTTCAGTTCGGACAAATTTCCTACATTGAATCGATTGCTCGCTCGAGAAGGATTAGGTGATGCTCAAGGCATTGGCGCTGATGTGATGAAAGGTAATCTTCATCGTCAAGTGGGCTGTGTGATGCTGATCGAATTGTCACAGAGGCAAGACAAAAAGCAGCGATGGAAGTCATCATCAATTATCTACCGCCTGTTATCGAAGAGGAACTCAAGAAGTCTTTCAGGTTAGTCTCGTGCCCAGTTCGCGCCGCATGAACTGATCTTTTCTACAGCTTCCCCATATTGCAAACGTACCTCGATCGCATCAATACTGCTTCATCTCTATCAAGCGATCACATCTCTGGTCTCCCTACTCCTCCGCCGGAAGGTTCATCAACAAAAGGCAAACCTGTTCCTGGTGGAGGCAAGAAGAAATCAGCTGCTTCCAAAAACAGCAAAGGTGTTGAAGCATTGAAGAAAGTTTCCAAACAAGGCATGAAACCTTTGACCAGCTTTTTCAGCCGAACTCCTAGTCCTCAACCACAACCTGAAAAGAAGAAGTAGCTCTCCATGCATTCACTAGTTTACTTCAGTTCAGTTCATTTCAGTCCATTTCAGTTCAAGAAGGCATTGTACACTTCATTTTTGCATTGTAATACACTTGCCCGTCATAGTGAAGTACTTTTCCATACTCTCAACCTAACAGAATCGATGACTATTTCTAATCCATCTCCTTTATCATACCGCATCGATCTGATCCTTTCATCCATCGTTGCATCTATTCTTTCCCAACCATAGCCATCTTTGATCTAATTTTGATTGCGATGAGGATTTTCCGAGTCATGTTCGAAGAAAGCAGGACGGACATGAGGATTTTTGTGCGGTGCGACAATCACAAGATATTTAGCTCGCCTACTCAATTCGCCCAGTAAAGCAAACATCTTGCTTTGATCAAGTAGATGTAAAGCGAAAGAACATATGACAAGGTCCATTATTTCAGGTTCTGAATCAGGTAAGCTGCCTTCTGCTATATCTTCGAATGATAAAGGTAGACATTCATTGCCCGTTCGAACGAGATAAGCTGCACCAGTATAAGGATCAGAAGCACTGATGTTCAGTTTCGGTTGAGGTAAAGCAGATACAGGTGAAGTTTTGATAAGAGGTCGATTACTGGGTAGAGGTAAGGTGGACCAACGAGATTGGACCCAATCTTGCAAAGCTACAGTCACTTCTCCAGAACCACAAGCTAAATCATGTATGTAGAGTTGGGCTTCTGTTGGCAGCTCTGCTAAACGAGAGAGATAGAAACCATCCATGAAAGTGGCAATAACCTGATGCTGCATCTTCAGCAGGTGCTTCCAGGCGTCTTTAGATGATAAAGACGAGCCTTCTTCACTTGAGCATCATGAGGGTTTCTATCTGCGTGGATGGATCGTGAACTTAGGGGTCATCGACAATCAATAACAGACTCACAGGTCGCGTTCACTTGCTCATAGTAGCCTTGTACTCCGTGATCCGCATAATTCTTAGACATGGAATTGGACAGCATCATTGCGTGTTTTCCTTCACCAATTGGTCCCAGCTTCTGGATTCCGATCAAGTGTATAGTATAGCGCGCACGCCTCGCTTTCGGCACTTCGAGTCAATGATCGTAGAAACTGGAGAAGAGCAGGCTGCCGAAAAAGTGAATTTCCGACTCGGAAAGGCGGTGCAGCTCTTGTTTGCCAGCAATACCCTCGCAGATCGAAAAGAAAGTCATCTCGTAGCCTGTAGCTGGGTCTTCACTTGATCAAACGGGATCTCAAAAATCAGTCTGACTCGAATCTTGGCATCTGAGGGGTTGGCCAATAATGTCTGCAGGTAAGGCAAGGAAGTGCTGCATTATGTGCAACAGCTCACAGGATAGTAGGACAATATATCTATCAAGGTTTCAAGCCTACACTCAAAGTTCTTCTGACTATCTCATGCGGGTACATCATTACGAAACAAGGGAAATTCCCTCCAGCAGCATCTAAAGCTACTGCAGTAGTTTGTATGACTATCGGTCTACCATGTCTACTGTTTTCTTCTATGATTTCAAGTTTCAATTCGGACAATATTAGCAATTTTGGACCATTAGGTAAGTCCGCTCAAGCGTTGCTCTTATCAGGCTTTTCTTATGGTCTTTCAGCAATGATGGCTATACTGCTTCAGATAGCTGGATTTCTTTTGGGATTCATTATTCGGTTAGGCGAGACCTTATCTTGCTCATGTTCGAGCTGATTGGCAATCTTCAGGGAGATCTTCTATGTACCGAAAGACTTTCAATGGGTAAGTCTTGTGTCATAACTATACTACGGGAACTCATATGGTGCTGTAGGGGATCGTATGTCAAGATTCTCTTCAGTAGCAACTCCGTTCGCTCATGTCCACGCTTCTTGACTGTCACAGCTCGTTCTTATGGGATAAGTTCTTTCTTCTGCCCACTTACGCTGTGCTGATTTGCAGTGCACTCTTTTCAATTGGGTGAGCTGCTCCGCTATGAGCATAGTGTTCTGCTCACAGTGCTTTGCGTTATGACAGGGGAATCTAGTGAGCTATAACCATCAACGCGAGACTTTAACTAATTTGCTCTCAGCCCACCGCTATTGTTCAATCAGTTGCGAAGCAAGAACCTTTCAGTGGAACAACAGATGTTGATCTGGGTGTTGCCTGTAGGTGATACGAGTACTCGCTACGATTTGCCTCACATTTTTGCCTAGACATCTCGATCTTCATATTCATCATGCAGCAAGTCGGATTCTTCTGCTATCTTTTGCTTTTTGGCTGATCATTTGCTGAATAGGACTACTCTTTACGGAACCGGGCTGTACAATGTTGGTTTGACAGGCTGAGCCCTTCTAGAATCTCCTAATCCATAGAGATAGGTACTTGGATGGGATCTACAAGAGAACACTCAAGACATTCCTTTGACTTTCGCTGGCCGTCTTGCGAGGCGGAAAAGCCAACTCAGGTATCTCACCCTCAAAATGACAGGCAAAAGAGCTTCTGTTTCAGGTCAGTCAACTATCTCTTCGAGTGATGATTGTCGTTGATCAAATATTGAAGATATATCGCCAAACGACACACTGGAACTTCCTGATGCTCCTGAGCCTAAGCACGATGCCAGCGAACCTACTGGCTTCGAGGTGCCACTTTCGGCTGATTTACCTCTCAGCACAACTAGACCTAACCCTGTTCTCTCACAACCTACATCTTCATCTTCTACAGCTCGAAGAGTCGGTTCAGCACTCTTGACATCCACTCGAGCAATGCTTTCACCCATCACTTTGAGTGTGCTTATATCAATACCATTCAGCATTATTTCTCCTCTCAAAGCACTCATCTACCCTACTGATGGATGGAGCGGGAATAAGATTTCGAATGCACCAGATGGTGAACCCCCGTTGAATTTCATATATGATGTGATTATTCCCTTTCTAGTGTAGTCAGATTGAGCTTACCTTTCGATGTTAGTTTACAAGCTTTGTTGGAGCCATATCTATTCCGTATGTTAAGCATCTTACGCCCGCAAATGCTCTCATTGCTTCGAACAGGACGAGTTTGATTCTGCTAGGAGTTTCGTTCGCGCGTTTGAAGTTCAGCAAGGAACGAGTCAAGAGAATGCCGATAGCGGCGATATGTGTACCTTTGGCTGTTTTTCGTCATTTCTAACAGCTGATAATCTGTTCAGGCTTGCACTTTCGCCAAACTCGTGCTTTTGCCGATTATCGGCATTCTGGTCATTGTTGGACTGAGGGATACCACTGACCTGTTTCCCCGTCAAGAAAAGAGTGGGTTCATCTCTTTTCTGTCCTCTGTAATGATTGCTAAAGATTGTAACAGTGCTCTCTTTTGTGGCACTGATCTCGTCCGGATCGGCTTCAGCAGTCAATCAGGTATGATCATCCTCGTTTTTGGGTACAATTTGCTCAAACATCGAATCATAGATGGTCGCGACGTCAATTTTCTTGAAAGAAGGTCAGAATCTCGATACGCTGGCCTTGTTCTTGGTCGCACAATGTTAGTTTTCCTTTCTGTCAGCATTGCATACGACTCATGTCCATCAATAGATGCATGCTTGTTTTTGCAATCATCGTTAGCCCAAGATATTACATTCTTGGGTCATTAGTTGACATTCGAGTACAGAGCGCTCACGGCTATATCACTTTGGTTGATCAAGTAATTGTTCATGGGTAGCTAAATGGGCTTTGGGCGAATGAATATTAAGCCAAGCTGTACAACAGGGTAATGAGGTCTGAGGGTAAGTGCTATTCACCTCTCTTTCGGCAGTAGATTAGTGATCTAATCTCGTTGAGCAGTAGTAGACCGATTCAATATTTACTCTGGAGCCAGACTTCTAAATTCCCTTTGATGACTTTTGCTCGCTCTGCTTGGCCTCTTCTCTCTTTGCTCTCTTTGCTCAACTTCTATTTATTTTCAGCCTTGATCAGACCACTTCTGTTTCTGGTTGTCTTGTCTACTACTGTCCTCCTTATCGTCAATCATCAGCATGACGAGCAGCGATCCTCTGACTGTTATAAAGACGTTCGTGCGCAACTTCCTTCATTTAGACCGTCTCATACAGCAGTACGATATGCTCAAGAAGGTTAGACACCATTTTTCTTGTTGGTCTCTATGTTCTAATCTTTCTGACCTTTGTTACTAAAGGCTGATCGGCTCACTGACAAGTACAAGAAGGAGGAGCACCTTCGTAAGATTAAGGAAGCAACAGCCAAGGTTCACGGTCACGATCAAGAGAGAGTTTTCCTTGAGAACCTCACAACCTGGGAAGCAGACAATCCGAATGAAAGTCTTGACATTTCACAAGAGCCCGTCACTCCAGCCAAGAAGCGTCGGATCTTTTCTACAGT
This sequence comes from Kondoa subrosea, assembly GCA_039545335.1. Taxonomy (NCBI): domain Eukaryota; kingdom Fungi; phylum Basidiomycota; class Agaricostilbomycetes; order Agaricostilbales; family Kondoaceae; genus Kondoa; species Kondoa subrosea. The sequence goes on along the minus strand of BCIN01000003.1, from coordinate 912,143 downwards.
GCGACCAAGGACTGAAGAATACCGACGGGCCGCCGCTGAATTTCTCTTCATACGCATGTTGGCAAACTTTGTGAGCTGTGTCTTCACCTGCTGTTTGGGTTTCAAATGACATTGACAAAGTTGCGCTACGAAGCGAGTTTCAAGGAACAGACGGACGCGAAGGATCAGGTGAAGGCGCTGTACTTGGCTGAATGGCGAGAATCGATGTGTAATTTCGTCTGTTTGTGCTACGAGCAGCTCGGTCAGAGCTAAGAGGCGAGAATACAGGCGAGAAAGGCAGCTGCTGCACCGCTTCCTGTTCATCGCAAGTACTAGCCAAGAGCATGTATACAGAATTCGTAGAGTTAGACATGAGCATCAATCCCCTCTGACGCAAAAAGCAGACAAGACATAGCTGGAACCTGAAAATCGCTAAGAAGGCAGAGAAGGATAGCAACTCGCTGATGTGATAGTATAGACGAATGAAAGCGCTTTTATATGCATTGAACATCACCCTAAACCGATTCTGCGTAAAACAGACTTAGCATCAAAAATCTAGCCTCGGACAACAAGACTCACCCGACAACAAAGCATTCATCTTCTGTACCCTCGATTGAACTGCAGGGAATCATCGATGAGCCTCCAAGGACAGAAGAGTTGTTTTCGAACTGACCGCTCAAGTCAATGCTCTTGTCCCCGAAATCGACAATCAGACCACCAAGAACGTTAGGGTTGACGACATTGTTGATCTTGACTGATTTGCCTGCTTTAGCTGCTGCTGAGTCTTTGAGAGATTTCTCTAGACGAGACTGCAAGCTTGAATCCAAAGGTGTAGCGGCTATTCCTCCTTGTCAGACAGTCTTCAATCTTCAGTAAAGGAATACTGACAGGTGACGGTAATGTTAACTTCACCCCTGTGAGCGCTCATGATTGCTTGAAACTCTTCAATAACTTTAGCAGCATCATGCAATCTTCCATTCTCTTGCAAGACGTCGAAAAGATTCTTAGTCACTTCATTATATTTTCCAGCGGCTTTCAAAAGAGCAGCTAAACCAGCTTCTTTGTCAGAAGCGGATAAAGTAGGGTTGGCTACGAATTCGGCAATCTGTTTGTTTGAAGAGATTACGCCAGAGATTGCTGATAAATCGGTCTCGACTGCTTTTAGTGAGGCTTCTGATTTTGAAAGTGCAGCAGAGTAAGCAGCTCCAGCGTCTGTGAGTTTGAAATTGGAGGTCAATTGCTCTGTTCGGTAGTCCCGCGCTATATGCAACTCACATTTGCCTGCCACTGCAATGTTCCAATCGTTCGTTAACTGTATGGAAGGCCGCTAGGCAGGCACGCACAAGAATGAGATTGAATAGGCGGCTACAACAACAGATCAATATGGAACTACTTCACACATGGGCGAAAGCACAAACCTGGATTGTTTTGGCAGCCGGAGTAGCGTAAGTGCGAACAGCTTGTCTAGCTACAGATGCGAATCGAGCTTGCATCTTGTTCAAGTCGTCGGTTCGCTTTAAACGAGACTTCCGAAAATTAGAACACACACCCTTTGACTGCAAACCTCGACTGCTTGTGCTATACCTTTCAGAAGCGGGTGATACGTGAGTTGCTTATGCTGATCTGATCTGAGGCTGCTGTGATACCCCAATATGTGGTCGAATTCTCGCTTGCCAATCTTTTGTGTTGCAAAAGTTCAATAGCTGGATGCAACCTCACGAGGGGCTGTCACCAGTTCGCGCAATATGTGGCAGCTATGTTACTGCGCCTCTCAAGTGAAGGCAGCTGCCTCGAAAGTCTGCTTTCGAGCTGCATTATGTCCATCATGCGAAAACACATTGTGCTGTGCAGAGTAATCAATGCTCATTCTCTTTTGCTTTACATTTAACAGTACTACGCTTATATAATCACGCACCATGTCTTTCTTTCGCAAGGCTGGTTCAGAAACGTCAGACAGCGATTCCTCTTCTGAAGAAGAGTTGCTTTCCGATTCCGGTGATGATTCAGGATTAGAAAACAAGATTGCAAAAGCACCTGCTGCTGCTTCAGGAGCACCAAAGAAATCTAGATTCGCTAAATCTTCAGGCGAAGATTCAGATTCGGATTCTGATGAAGATGAGGATGAAGATGATTCGGATGCTGGCGAAGGAGGAAAAACTGCGGCTGGACCTAAAGTATCTAGATTCGCTAAAGGAGCTGCATCCGAGACGGATAGCGACGATGAAGATGATGGGAAAAGAGTAGTCAAGAGTGCGAAAAGCAAAAGAGCGGAAGAACTGGAAGCTGGTGTCAAGAGGGTTGAGAACGCTGCAAAAATTGACGATTGGGTCACAGCCAACACAGGTCACCGGCGCTGCTCGGATTAAGCTGTACAGATAGCTGATATCAAGTTTGTCACTGACAGAATTCGACAAGATTACTCGTTTAGTAGCATCCAGTCCTGGTAATGTGCTCGCTATCGTCGTCATTCCCTCTATCTACATCAAGACTATCTCCAACCTCGAAACTTCAATCGCCGAAACCAGCAAAAAGGCCAAAAAGCTCAATGCAAATCATAACAGAGCACTTAATGGTATGAAGCAAAAAATCAAGAAGGCGCAAAAGGAGCATGAGCCATTGATCACGAAATACAAAGAGGTCAGCGGATCTCTGATTCCGCTCGCTGTAAAGAGCTTAAGCCAGTTTCTGTTGACAGGACCCGGAAGCTTACGAGAGAGACGAAGAAGGCGCATCGGCACCTGCAGCGAAAGCACCAAAAGAAAAGAAGAAGAAACCAGTTTCCGTTCTCATCTCTGAACAACCTGATGAGGTCGACGAATTCACCACAGTCGGTAAAGGAGGGAAAGCCATCACTCTCAACGCCGATAATGTGCTCAAAACTCTTCAATCTGTTCTTGAGGCTCGAGGAAAGAAAGCAACCGATCGTGCTGAGCAAGTCAAGATTCTCGAAAAAGTGCTCGCGATCGCTAGCACACCGTATGCTAGAATCAGAGTTCTCTTAGCTCTCATCAGCAGTCTTTTTGACCACAACACCAGCACTCACAATTTCTTACCTCTTGATCAATGGGCTGCAGCTCGAACTCGCTTGGACGAACTTCTTGATCTTCTCGATGCCGAACCTGCTTACATTGTCAGAGAACAAACGGAAGATTACGATGAAACTGAAGAAAGAGTACCGCAAGATGGTCAATCTACTTTACAAGTTCGAGGAAGCATCCTCAGTTTGGTCGAACGCTTGGATGATGAGTTTACGAGAAGTTTGAAAGATATCGATCCGCATGCTGTCGAGTATGTGGAAAGACTCAAGGATGAGAAGAAAGTCTATCAAAGCTTGGCAAGAGCTGGCGCTTACCTGGAAAGAATAAATCTGGGCGATAGCGTCAACAGAGTTACCTTGAGGCGGTTGGAACATGTCTACAATAAGGTACGTGGTCGTGTACTGTATCAGGATGGCTCCTGATTTTTAGCACTGGTCTCGTACAGCCCGATGCAGTTATTGCTGCGCTGGAAGAAGCTTTACCGAACCTTGCTTCCAATGTGTGGTCTTCGCCTGCACCAAAGGAACCAACAAATGGCAATCTTGTTCGCGCTCTCTGCACTCATCTATACAAACCGGAATGCGATCCACGTCTTCGCGCTCGCGCCATGCTCTGCCATATCTTCCACTACGCTCTCGACAACCAATTCTTCCGAGCAAGAGATATGCTTCTTATGTCGCATGTACATCACTCAGTTGTTGGCATGGATGTTGAAACTCAAATTCTCTACAACCGAGTTATCGCTCAACTTGGTCTATCTGCTTTCCGAGCTGGTCTGATTGAAGAAACCGAAAGTCTATTACGCGATCTTTACTCCAACCCTACTCTAGTCCGAGAACGTTTAGCTCAAGGTGTTCAACGACGTGGACCGGATTATGCTTTGACGCCAGAACAAGAGAAGCTGGAGAAAGCTAGACAATTACCTTTCCACCAACATATAAACTTGGAACTCCTTGAATGCGCTTACCTAGTCAGCTCGATGTTGATCGAAGTACCGCAGATCGCTCTCGAAACATATGATCCTGAACGAAAGAGAGATGTCAAGTCAAGGATGTTCAGAAGACAATTGGATTCCTTCGATAAGCAGATCTTTGCCGGACCACCTGAGAACAAGAGAGAACATGTTGTTCAGGCCGCGAAAGCTTTGCAAGCGGGAGAATGGAGGAAGAGTATCGAATTGATCGAGAGCATCAAGATTTGGTCATTGATGCCAGGTGAAAAGGAAGTCAAGAAGATGCTAGGACAGTGAGTGATATCTTCGTCTTGTCAAATATCGACTGATTGTAGACTGTGCGTCCACAGGAAAATACAAGAAGAGGCACTCAAAACATACCTTTACTCTCACACTGCTTTCTACACTACAATCTCTCTTTCTTATCTTGCAGACACCTTCGATCTACCTCAATCAAATGTAGCAGCACTCGTCTCGTCCATGATTTGGAATGAACAACTTTCCGCTTCTCTCGATTCAAAGTCAGAAATGCTCGTCCTACATCGCGAGACTCGAAGCCCGCTGCAGCAAATGGCTATCGCTCTTGCAGACAAGATTGGTCAAATGCTCAACGAAAACGAAAGAACCGCTAATGCTAAAATGGGCGATGCGGATCAAAGCAGAGAACAGAGAGGCGATCGCCGAGAACAACAGCAAGACGGTCAGCGCCGTGGAGGAGAAAGGAGAACGCGCGGCACGGGCGGAAGAGGTCGAGGTAGAGGAAGCAATTTCCAGTCGTCTAGCATGGGTCGAGCATTGCGTACTTGAGCAGTTTAAAACTTATATGTATTGCGAATTGAACGAAGTCTTTGTGCAGTCCTTTGCAATGCTAGCTGCAATGCTACTCTGCTGACAGTACATCGGATCGAAACACAGGTCATCTCGAGTCGGCCAAGCATAATCTAAAGACTCCGTATGATGTCCCACGCTTGGAATATGACCCAGGGCTACTGTTCTGTCGCGTATACCATGCTCGTGTCCAGACATTGCAAGCTGAATGACATTTCTCTCAATTTTACGAATCGCCTACTTTCGCGTCCATAGCTGGCCTCTACAGCCTGCCTGTGCTGTCTTTTGATTTCTTGAGACGTTCTTCTCACACTACAATGCGCTGTTCAGTCAGGCACCAACTGTCGCCTCCGACTTAGTCTTTGCACTTTCCACTTTGAGTAATTCATTTACAGCCAGTCGCGATATCAAGCGGGCTACTCTCTTTCTCGTCCTTCCCTTCTCTCTTTTTCCCGTACCATCATCGACTCACTTCAGCAAATTATCGTCAAGTCAAGCACAAAGAGAGCAGAATGGAATCACTCATGCCATCACCTTTGGCTCAGATCTGTAATCTACAAGTCCATCCGTTCCGCTACAACTGCATCCGCGATTTCGCCTACGTTGCTCCTACAGTCGTTGAACCAGCCAAAATGGACAACGCTGGTTTGGTCTACTTGTTGGTCATGAGCATATTTGGTGGCTTGATTGTGTACAATGCGGTGTTGGCTGGGCTCGAGGAATGGAATGCTATGGATTTCCAGAACGAATACGTTCAACCGGTTTACGACTTCGTTGTAAGTTCCACATTCCTTATTAATTGAGGAATGCAGTACTGATGCGAACTCATGTAGAATTTCCTTGTCGCCTATGAGAAATCTGAAGCCATGTTCGAATCAGAAGCCATTGAAGAGGAAGAGGAAGTCACCATAGAAGAGGAATTGGTCAAGCAAGAAATCATCGCGGAAGCTTCACCCACTCCTTCCATCGATGAAAGCTCTTCACCTGCCTCTCCTTCTTCTCCATCAAAGTCTGATTCAAGCGAAGACGATGCATCATCTTCGGACCCTATGGATTTGGATGAACCAGAAGGTGATAAGGACGTCTTCTTTAATCCAATCAGTCTTCCTCCTTTGGAAGAGATCAAAGAACTGAAGTCTCAAGTGATTCATCTCGAACAGCAATTGGAATTGGCTGCTTTCGTTGCTGCTCAAAAGGTCGACAAAGCAGAACTTCAACAAACTGTCAGAGATTTCACTCTATACCGCAAAGTCAAGCACAATATTTCACAAAAGCTCTTTACTGCTCAAGCTGAGATCGAAGTAAAGCAGCTTCGCGTTAACGAATTGGTCGCTCAGTCGGAAACTGCTCAATCACAAATTGCGAATCTCACTATTGAATCAGCTACTAACTCCACAGAAATCGAAAAACACCAAGCTACCATCTCTTCTCAGCAATCCATTCTAGCCTCCAACGGAACGAAGATTAATGAACAAGAAGCTCTTCTTTCAAGCAAAGACGCTGAAATTACTCAACTCAAAGCCTCACTCGCTTCTTCTCAATCCGCTCAAGCCAAAGCCAGTGTTGAGGCAAAGAAATTCATTGCGCAACTTCAACAGCAATTAGTTAAAGCTGAAGAAGCAAACAAGGCGCAAAAGGTAGCTGCAAGCGCTAAGGATAAGGAAATGGTCGATTTGAAGGAGGATATCAAGAGTTTGGAAAAGGATAACGAAGCCTACTTGAAAGCTATCGGCATGTTCACTTCCATCTACAAACCTGCTGTGAGTCAAATTACTTCCCTTTGTTTTGAGACTTCTTATTGATGAGCTCGATTCTAGATTATGCCTGTTGATGTGGTCAATCACTTTTTCGGCGACAAAGCTGAAGCTCTTCTTAAACCCTCTTTGACCAATGCAACTGAACTGGAAGCAGCAGTCAAGAGCATCAACAAGCAATTTCTCAGAGTCAAGCAGGCTACTCACCCGGACAAGTTTCCCAAGGCAATCAAGGAGCACATGGATAGCCTCAGCTACCTTACTGAAGCTGCTCAGAATGTCATTATTGCTGATCTCAACCTGCGAATCAAAACTATTCAAGCTGGCCCAGGACTTCAGAGAGCAATCTTAAAATGCTACACAGTTGATCCCAACACCAATCTCTATGCTGGATACAAAACATTGCAAGAAGCTTTCTTCAGTGCAAGAGCCTACTACGCAAACAAAGGCAGTGGCAGTGGATTGACTGAATGGACTTCAGCTCATCGCAACTTTTTGGCTCGCTTACGCGAACAGAACTTCAATTCACCTGCTCATACTCAAGCTTTCGAAGCTCTGCATCCTTGCTATGGCTGGACTCCTTCTGTTACAGAAATGGAACAAATTGTTCAACAGAATGAGTTCACCTTTGAAGGTCCTGAAGAAGTCGAGATCGATGAGCGATGCAAAGAAGATCGCCAAGAAGATGCTTGAGCTTGATCTGTACCTTTATGCTGTTTTGGGTTGTCGAGTCAATTCTTCACTTCTGGTCTATGCTGTAAATCAAGAGATGTTGTCAAGGGTGTGTACGAAGTACAGGAGAGAGATGGTCGCACTTGTGCCAGTGCTAGAATCGAGAGATGTACAGGCGCGGATTGCGTGAGTCTCTTTGATCTCTTTATATATCTTTCGCTGACCATTTCATTCACAGAAAATATGCCCTCGCAATCCGTATCCTTCGTGAAACCTTCCATGAGCCGTTAAGACCAAGAGCTACTTTTCTTCGAGAAGTGCTCTTTAGGCTGGAGGTGACGAAAAGCCAAATATTGAGGTTGCGTCCAACGCTATGCCCTCGGCGTTTGGTACTGTCAGGAGTTCTATCGTCTTTTGAGCGATGAGAACTTCAGAAAGAGATGCTAAGGGAGTGACGAGTATGTTCTTGCCTTTTACTTTCATTGTCCAAGCTGATTGTCATTGCTTCAGTCTGCCATATCTGGCTCATCGATCACAAAGACTAGCTGTGGTCTTCATCAACAGCTTTTTCAGCCAGAACTGGCACGCGTATTTGTGAGTCTCAATGCTTTGTCTTTGGATCTCCTCAAGCTGACTTCGATTTTCTAGTCTCTCTCCTTTTACTCTCTGGCCTTGGATCGATATCTAGTGTAGTAAAATCGGGTCTACTAGATGCGTTTGTAGATCATTTGTGTTTAGCAGCAGCAGTGCGCACTTCAGTCGTTAACTTGTATATAATGCATTGTTCATGCTTGTGTTCCGGTCCTACCTGTCCTTTTGAATCTGCCTTCGAGTGCTCTTCTCTTGCAGTAGGATTGGCGCCCCTCTGCTTTCGTCTGCCTAAGTTTTCGTCGCTACTTTGCACAGAGCATAGTTTCGATGGGCAATAAAACGGCACAGACATTCGATTGCATAGAGCCAAGTAGATGAACCATAGCACGGCGCACATCTCGTACGCTAAATCACCATCAGAACTTTCACCTTTGGGTAATGACCACGTAAAGCGGTAGAATTGCATCGTTAGAGTAGACAATACTGGCTCATCAATGAGTTTGGTTGATGACGAACGTGCACACTTACGCTTCATCGTAACTAACAAGTCCCAGGATGAGATTGGATAATTCAAAATACGAACGACATGCACTCACTTCAGCATACTTCCAGGCTTGCCGATGACTGAGTCGTACCCGCTAGGAGGCGCCTTCAAACCAATATTATCCGAAGTAAGCACTTTCGCTTGGCCCAAAACGACTTTAGCAAGGATGAACGCTCGGGTAGTTCTACTTCCGTGTCCGCTGATGTAGTCGGCAGCTTTCGAAGAAGTAGCTGAGGTATAAATACCGGTGCCGAATCTGTTTGCAAGATTCAGACATTTGATGCTGAAATGTGTGTTTGATTGACTTACCTTCCAAAGTTTGTTTTTCTGCCGAAATGTACCAGATTGAAAGAAGCTGTGACGCAAACATGAATTAGCATCGTTATCTCTGCGTCGATGATCATCGTATACTTTTCAGAATAGAACACAACGAGCATGTCTGACTTTGACAGAAAATCAATGGCGCCTTCGGATCATCGCCCAGCTGACAATCCCGCCTAGTAGTTCAATGTTTCACTTCGAGGCTTGCACAAAAAACGATGGGCTTACCCGTGCCACCGACGACACTCATTGCCTTTAGACCGATTTTGCGATTCAAAGTCCCGAGCAGCTTCAATGCTGTCTCGGTATGTATCGTACGCGACAGCAATACTTCGTTTGCTATAGACTTTGAGGACACGCAGCATTTCTGGACAGGCTGTAGGGTGTTTCCATTGGGATGTACTGTCTCGAGGATATTAGAAATGGAAAATAGAGGTATAACAGAAGGGCATACAACTGGTCCTTGACAGATTTGTGCTTGACCGAGTCTTTATCAACTTCTAAGACGAGCGGAGCTTACGAACGATATATCAGATTTGCGCGAAAGCAAAGGATCGTTGAAGACTCACCTTTGGCAGAAACCGCATTCCGGCACTTAATACCGCAAAAGTCTAACAGCTTGCCCTTGATATCCTCATATTTTGGATTGCTTCTGCACTGAAGGCAGCTTTCGATACCGGCTTGTTTCACGGCTTGTCTGGTAATTGCTCAACGAGGTGTCTCACATCTTACCAGCAAAACGTACTGGCGACATCTGTTGCTGCAGTAAGCCGATCTTACTCCAGCTCTATTCGCCCAAGTCGGTCTTTTCTTGCAGAGTGTGCATGTCGAGCTTGGGACAACCGCATTGGAAGTAGCAGTAGCTGTGACAGATCTCGCTGCTGTTCCGGATGCGAGAGCCAGACCAGCGCATCTCTTTGCGCAGAATGGATGCTCGTAATTGTTCTCTTTGTAGCGAGGCGTTTTTGACATTGCTATGTCTAGCATCAGACAAGCCATATCTGCAATAAGCTACTTACAGTACATTTCTTGTCTTCTTGTGCAGCTTGAGCGGCCATGGTTTCACAGGCTTTACCGCAAAAAGAGGAATAGATGCGAGAGTCAACAGACTCCGGTCGGACAGGCAGAGTCTTGCAATGCGCGCAGCGAGTAGTAGCTTTGCGAACTTTGTCGGGTTGACACATACTGTACAAAACAAAGCAAAGAGCAGAAAAGCTAACATAGGCTAGTATTGACTAGTACGAATTTATGCAGAAAGAATAGAACAAACGCTGCGGGCAAATTGCAATTTCTGGCTTGAGCAGGAACGAGTACGTCTGGAGCATTCGTAAAAGCACAGCACATCATCTTGATATGCCATTCGGTCTCAAGAAGTGGATGAAAGAAACTTTCACCGTAGGGGACGCTTTCCCTCAAGGTGAAAAACGGATGCACTCGAGCCACTACGCGATTAATGGCCAGAGCACAGGCTATCAGGAACATGCTGTAACAGGAAAGAAGCGGAAAAGCGAGTTGGTGAGATTCGAGGAGCAAGCGGTCAAAAAGAATCGCAGCGAAATAAGGCCATTGAAAGCACCGGAGAAGCAGGCACTTGTCGAAGAGCCAATTCTCTTCTACAATCGAGAGGATCCTCTCTACGAGTTCACCAATTTTTCAGATCATCAAAGCAAGTTATGGCTGGGTTTGATCGACTCTGCTTCGCTGATAGGTTTCTTCAGTTCGCTTCAATGATACGGTCTACACTACTTCTGAGGCAGCTTATCAGGCCTGCAAATTCAAAGACCATCCTAAAATACTGCAGAAGATCCAGCAAACAACAACAGCTTCGGATGCACTGCGCTTAGCTAGAGATTTGGATCGATTTAGAAGACTGGACTGGTTTGAGGTCAACGTGGGTATCATGCGCGCAGTGGTATGGTCTTGTCGGATGCTTTAAGTCGATGTTGACACTGTTAAAGGTCAACGTTAAACTCGCTCAACATCCTGAGATCAAACGCCTCTTGTTGTCAACGGGAAATGCAGAACTGATAGAAGACTCACCAACAGACGCATTCTGGGGATGCGGTTCTGTAAGCGTTTGTACTGTCTCTCACACTTTCGACTGAATGAGACTTTCAGGATAGATTGGGTCGAAACGAATTAGGGAAGATCTTGATGCAAGCAAGAGATCGATTGAGAGCTGGAGACGATACTGTAGAGGAAGTTTTGGAGATAACAAGCCTTTTGCATGTGTAACATCTGCTGTGCAATACACCCTAATCCCGTCTGTTCGAAGACTCATCAGCTCTGATATCGTGACTGACAGACTGAGCTCACTGAAGAATAAACACGTTCATTCGTAAATGCATAGGTATAAAGGTCTGATAGCATTGTCATCATATACCTGGACGAGATCAGAATCTGAAGTAAATCTATTGACATCACTTACTACCACCTCATCATAGTTGAGGGAGCCTCCGGGTTCACCTTGAGCGCTGTCATAGCCCTTTGGTGCTGATTGGAGGTCTCGCTGATCTGCGTAGAGAACCGCTGCTTTGCCGATAATAACTTTCGACAAAACCATCGCTTTGTAGGGAGAATTGGGAGAGGTAGAGTAGTCGTTGGCTTTGCTTGACGTAGCAGAAGTGTAGATTCCCATGCCAAATCGAACGAAATTTGTATTTTCACCAGCCCTTGAAAGGGCGAAAGAAGTCTGAAAGATCCTGCAGACTCTACAGTCGGGATCAGAGCAGAATTGAGCTTCTCTGGCGTGATCTAGATCGCCTATAGTACAAGTTCGTCGACTTCCATGCCAACGACGCTGCAAGTTGCCTACGGTCTGACCCTTCGCTTTACAATGCCGCAAATTCTCGATCTTGTGCGAATACCAGGCGAATGACTTGGCGAGACGAGCGGGTGCAAAGGCTTTGTAGACTGAAACGATCTGAGGACAAGTTGAGCTATGCTTCCACCCGCTGCGAAACTGCGCATCGACAGATTTGAAGGCAGATGACTGGTTGTTGAGCTTGAATAGAACAGGTCCTGTCACACAATCAGTATAAGCTTAACTACCTTCACCCTACTGACCTCGATCATAAATCAATTCTCGGCATTGGGAACTGCAGAAATCTGAGGGACGTCCGCTTTCCGCTCGAACAGGTTTGCTGTCACATTGCAAACAGATGTTATTTTGACTGCCAAACGAATTAGAGAGTCTGCTACTAGGCGAGAGGCCTTGCGTACTTGATTGCATAATTTGTCGGATTGAGTATCTGCTGTAGCTTGCTTGGTTGAACTTGTGACTTTCGAGCCGCTGCGCAAGTCCTACTGCAGAAGAGATGTACTTTCCGACCATCTCGGTGCCGTGGCTTCGTTTGGCAATGCTAAGCTCGCGTGTAAGGGCCGACTTGGCCAAGGAGCGTTGTATGCTTACCACGCAGAGCTCAGTAAATGCTTCTAGGTCATCGACAATGTTGGGGGACATAAGCAGACGTAATACTTCGTCCAAAGACATGCCTGAGCACGGATAGGCAGCTTTTCCTGGGCGCGAGATCGAGGAGGAACAAGATGTGCGCAAATACAGGAGCAGAAGAAGAGAAAGAACAAAGAGAGCTGCGAAGTACATGAGAAGGAATAGAGTGAAACACAGGAGGGACTAAATGCAGAGCTAGCGCGAACAATAGCTGTCGCGGACCGAAAGGCCTGAGGCTGACCAATGAAGTCCCAAGATGCAGCTTGCATCCAATGTTCGCTATTTTCTAGGCTTCTCAGTGGCTTCTCATGTCGTGTTGAATTGCACGAAGACATGGCCAACTTTGGTCAACCTTGGGTCAACTTGAAACGAAAACTATGCATGCCTCGGCTGCTCTTGCGGACTCTACAGAAGCCAAGTCATACCACTACAAGACTGCATGAAGCGCTCCAGCGAAAACTGCCGCGAATGCATGGAGCTGAAGCTTCAAATGTTTTGCGTTGGCTGAAAGAAGCCTCTACTTCCCAATCTCACTTGAGAAGCATGCTGCATGCTCATGTAGTACATGCTAAACCTCTCTCTTACTGTATTGGTGCTTTCCTACGTCTCTCGCACCGAAATCTATCTTATACCCTTCTCTAGGCGATCAGCCCTTCAATGATCTGTCTCTTCTTATACGTCCGCCTATCCTTATTCCTAGACCAGAAACGGAATCCTGGGTCTCTGACTTGACGAAGGAGCTCCTGCCGAAACTCAAAGATCGCTCAAGACCTTTTTCCATACTTGAAATTGGTTCAGGAAGCGGTTGTATCGCTCTACATTTGGCCGCATCTTTACCTCGTGATTCATCAACCATCATGTCCATCGATTACTCGTCGGCCGCGATCTCCCTCTCCAAGCAGAATCATGAGCGGAACTCGAGCTCACTGCAGAATCCAGTCGCCTTCTATCAGATAGATCTCTTCGACTCTCTTCTCACTTCGAAACTCTTATCACTCGAATCAAAGCCATTCGACCTCATTGTCTCTAATCCGCCTTATATTCCACCCAAAGAATATGCTCTACTGGACAAATCAGTCAAGGATTGGGAAGCTCGTTCGGCTTTAGTGGGATCGCAAGAGAATGAAGATGGCCTGCTGTATTATTATAGAATTGCAGAAGTGTGTCAAGCGTTGCTGAGCAATGGAGAGACAGGATTACCGAGAATCGTGCTGGAAGTAGGATGGGATCAAGCTAAGAGAGTCGAGGAGATCTTCAAGCATGTTGGGCAAGGGAAGATTGAGCTGGATTGTTTCGGCAAGCAAAGAGTTGTAAAGGTATATTGAATGCTTCATTGCGAAGATCTTTCGTGTATCTTCGTCGCAGCTTGTTAAGCAAAAGTCCACGCGCCCATCTCAATGCTCGTCCCGACCTGAGTACGCTAACGCGATCAGAGACCCAATTTTGCTAACCTTATCTGACCCCATAAATTTGCAAAATTGGTTTTTTCATTATCATCTGCCGAGCAGCTGAACAGCGACGTCCTTTGACGAGATGGCCAACAGGAGTATACCTATACGCGGGCAGCAAAGCAGTCATCGTCCTTCTCATAGCCAGAGAGATCGCAATCAACCCAATTCGCTGTTATCGACTTCGCTAGATCTGGTCTGGGTGAGCTGGAAGCCATCTGGAACGCTCAAACATAGCTCATAGAATGCTGTTATACAGTCATACAGCCGTTCTACAGCTTTCATTGGCTCGCAAATGCCCTCTTCCCCAAGTTTTGTTGCTCGCTATCTGCCTCGACCAAAGAAGACTAGTGATGCAGCAGAAAGTGCTTCTATGTCTACTGCAATGAGCAACGACGATGAGTCAATACAAGAGGGGAACGATGACGACTCTGATGAGTACAGCGACGATGAGACGCATCATCAGATAAGGCCTTCGGAGACTTGGTCGACTTCAGTCGAAGCTCTACCACCCAATGCTGTTGCGTTACAAAAGGATAAAAGGAAAAGAAGGAGATCAAGCAGGCGTTCTGCTAAAGCGAGCACCATCCCATCGTCATCATTATCAGAAACTTCAGGTCTCTTAGCCTCTACAGACGAATATCCATCCTATGGTTCTTCCCCTCCCGAAGATGTGCCTTTTGCTAGAAGAAACAGTGCTTTGAAAGCGCATATGAAACAATCTTTATCTTCGATACAAGGATCTGCACTAATAGTGGAAGAGGGGAATTCGGATGACGGAGAAGATCCAAGTGGGATGAGCACTTTTGCTCAGAGTCTGTTCAATTCCATCAATGTGCTGGTTGGCGTAGCGATATTAGCAGAACGTGAGGCTTATCTCATCTACAAATTTAACTTCAAGCTCACCCGAAATGCTCACAGCACTGGCCTTCGCTCACGCTGGATGGGTCCTCGGGATAATGATCACGCTCTTCTGTGCTCTCATAACAAATTATACCGCCAAGATATTGGCCAACCTGATACATTCCCATAAAGGGCTTTCCTCCTATACAGATATAGGAGCCTTAGGTTAGCCAGTGTCTAACCTAATTTACATCAAAGGCTGAGTGTCAATAGCTTTTGGCGACAGGGCGCGGATGGGCATTAGTCTACTTTTCGCTTTGGAGCTTTCTTCACTTTCGTACGGAGCATCAAAAAGCACAAACATCTTACTCATCAATATTACAGTGTCGCTTTGGTCGTTCTTTTCGGCGACAGCATGTCATTTTTACTACCCAAGCTTTCTACCAATCAATTCAAACTCATTGGTTTCTTCATGTAAGACAATAAACCCTGATTAGAGGCTAGTCTGATCTATTACAATAGAATATGTCCGACTGTATTTCTACCACTACGATTTCTCTCAATTACATCACTCATTGGGTATGGCTTTTGCCTTTTCATCCTTCGCTAAGCTGACTTTATATGTGGCATCGTATCCTGCATTACCCTACTGGTCGTCGTATATGTAGATGGAAGTCTGAAGCACGATGCACCAGGCAGTCTTCGACATCCTGTGCACACTAATATTGGTCCCGATTGGAGTACTCTTCCTTTGACGTTCGGCTTGATCATGAGTGGTGTAAGCTTGTCCGTAAGTGCTATACAGTTTTGCTGATGTGACAATTAAGTTTGCTGGACATGCTGTGATGCCTTCTCTTGCTAAAGACATGAAATGTTAGTCGCATGACTTGAGGCTCTGATCTCATGCTAATATTCTCGCAGCGCCCAAGCAATTCCCCGCTATGATCAACCTAGCATACCTCTTTTCAACTGTATTATATGTTTTGATGGCCGTCGCTGGCTACCTCATGTTAGTTCAGTCTAAACTAAACTAGCTCCACATGCTGAAACGACATCGATCAGGTTCGGGCAAAATTCTGCGCAAGAAGTGAGAGACTTCAAGCAGACTCAGCCTTAGCTGATTTCGGGTTGGTGGTCTATCACAGATCACACAAAATCTTCTGTCTACACCTGGCTACCCTAAGACTGTCACTCGACTAGCAGTTTGGACGATAGCTATAAATCCGCTGTGCAAATTTGCACTTGGTATTAGGTCAGCTTGTCTTGCACCTTGGAATAATACCAGCTAAAGTAATTGCCGGCAGACCACTTACGGCGACGCTTGAATACATGCTGGGTATCGACGCTCATGCTCAACGGCGAGAATCAGAACATGAAGCCGATATTAAGCAAGACGAGCCAACTCATTCGGATTTCCACTTTTCCCCTCCTGCAGATATACAAACAACGAAAATCGATGATCTGCTTACTCCGCCAAAAGATAGCAAAATCACCATTCAACAACGAGCTTCTTCTTCCTCTTTCTCTCGGATCTCATTAATAGAAGCACCTAAACCCGTCAAAGCTTCCGTCAAAGTATTGATCAAAATTCTCCTCACTGCTGCTGTCGTATTGGTTGCTATTGTTTGGCCGCAGTTCGAGAGCGTGATGGCATTGCTGGGATCGTTCTCTGCTTTCGTTATTTGCGTACATGGACCGATATGTGCGAATTTGGCTTTGAATCGGAAAGAGATGAGCTGGCTCAGAATTATAGTGGACGGGATTCTATTGGCGATTTCCACTGGTAAGTGTTATTGTAGCCTGCAAAGAACAGAGCTGATAGTAGCAACAGTGATGTGCGTATTAGGCACGATTTGGTCTTTCTTACGTGAGTCTCCAAAGTCAATTCCTTGATAACGCGCTGATTAGTCTACAGCAAGGTGAATGTACTGCAGAGGGATGTGCGAAGTGTACTGCATGTAATATATATAAGCGATTCAACGCGTAAACATCGCCTTTGCTCTCGACTATATAATTGGACCTTATTTCGCAACGATTCGTTACTGCTTTGCACTCTAGGTCCCCACTAGCGACAAAATGACCTTTCTGCAGCCTATCCTGCAGCCTATAACACGCAATCTGCCTGGGATTATTTCTGGCCCTGCAATTTCTATCATTGGCAATGTTTGTCTTCCACGCGCTCATGACTGTAAAGATGCAGAACTTATGTATCACCCCAGGATTGCTATCAGAGTCTTGTAAGACCTCTCGTTGTCACCGCAGACATCAGCTAGCTGAGCTGTACTTGGGCGATTAGATTTACGACGTCAACCTCTCGGATACAGAATGCATCAAGTACTCGATATCCAAAGGGCTTGGTTTCGGTATTGTCGTAGGCGGTGGTATTGTCAAGATCCCTCAGATTATCAAGATCCTCAAAGCACAGTCAGCTAGAGGGCTATCTCTTTCTTCCTACCTACTCGACACAAGCAGTCTCATCATTGGCGTGGCTTACAACTTACGCTCCAACTTCCCTCTATCTACCTATGGTGAAAACATTGCCTTGGCAATTCAAAACGTAATCATCATCTGCTTGATTGTCCTATACAACCCGGCAGCCCTACCAGCTTCTCTATCTCCCAAAGAATCACTCACTACAAGATCACGTCAACCACCATATGGAGCGGCAGCACTTTTCCTTGTGCTTGGATTAGGAACGTTCTATACTCTTTTATCAGAAACCTTAACACCAATGTCAGTTTTACGACTCTTGCTCAAATTTTCCATTCCTCTTTCTTTATCCTCCAAATTCCCTCAAATCATTGAAAACTACACCAACCAATCCACTGGTCAATTATCAGCTTTCCTAGTTTTCAATTCTTTAGCTGGTTGTTTAGCTAGAGTTTACACCACTCAAACTGAAACGGGTGATGAAACAATTTGGTGGAGTTTCATGTTGGCTGCAATCCTTAATGGAGTTCAAGCTGGTCAATTGGTTTATTATTGGAAAGCTAAAGAAAGTGGTTTGACTGTTAAAGAAAAGATGAAGAAGGAGGAAATAAGCTTGGAGAGTCCTATTACCGTTAGAACGCATACAGGTGAGCAAATCATGAGGCTTACTATCGTCTACTTCAGCTGAAAACCTGTTTCTCTTTCAGGTAGCGCGCCGTCATCGCCAAGAATTCCCTCAGGCGCGAACAAACCAAAGACCTGGGTCAGGAAAGCGGACTAAGAGAGTTCAGGGAGAGCACGTAGACAAAAGAGGTCACGAATACACATAAGGGTCACACATATTTATCGTTTTCTGTTTGCATTGATTTTCGCCCAAACTACAAGTTTGGTCCCAAAGCTTTCTGCCTGATCTTTACTCTTTGTTGGCACCTTTTCTGGCAATGGCCAGATCGGATGCGTTGAGTGTACGAAGGACACCTGTGAGAGATCAGCGCAGGCCTTGAAGTAGAACAGCTAAACGAACCTGGAGCAGCAGTCTCTCCGCTATATTCGAGTATCAATGCGTCAGTAACAGAAGTAGAAGACAGCGAGCTGAATAAACATACGTGACGGCTCCCTTGGCTACTTCGAAAGCTGTGCCGAGCATGGTGCTGGTTTGTAGCCAGTATCGGACTGTACGGAACCAGAGAAATAAGCCTCTGCGCTGTAAGAACTTCTAGTGAGGCCATACTCTCGTCAGGGACAACTTCGATCAAAGAGACACGAGGATCACTAGACATCAGATTGTCAGAGCTGTATAATCGATGAGAGTTGATACGACTCACTCCCACTTGCCTGATAGACGAGTAAATTCAGCATGTAATACTGGAGGATCGAGTATCGCGACAAACCGGTGTGAACACCATCCTGTTGACAAATCATTTGAATTGCAATCAAGTATATAGCACATCCGGACGTACCTTCATGTCGCCGAACCAAGCTGAAGTAGCAGGTGAGAAGTATTCCTTGACCTGCGGGGATGAGGCATCAGCTAGTCGTTGTGTTACTATTCCGGAAACATACCTTGTTCTTGTCATTGCTGACGGTAGCAGTGCCAGAAACAGAGACCCACTGTAGACTGGATTGAGAAAAATTGACCAGAGGATGTGCATATTCGAGTGCTCACGTCTGTTGTGCTAGTGTTGTAATAAGTGACATTTACATTCTCTACGATCCTGAGTCAGCGCGTGTAGATTCTACTTAGTATTGGGAGCTCACTGTCGTTTGTCAATTCATCGAATTCTGCAAGAATAGGTTAGCAGAGTTTGCTTGTTACAGAAGAACCAAACTTACTTCCGGAGTTGTTGCTGCGGAGTACGTGATCATCACGGTAATTCTACCATTTTATCTGACAACTCACTTGGCAATCTACATATTATACACGTTAGCCAAGTTTCCGGTCACGCTCAAGAAGCGATGCTTACGAAATCGAAGACCAAGCCTTCCTTGCTGGCAGGAGCCATAGCACGAGAGTGCATACGACCATCAGACCCTCTGGTGACGAGCATGCCGGTCTTGCAAGCGCTCATGATGCCTTGAACTTCCTTGATCTTTTGCTCGGGTGTAGCCTCTTGGCTGGCCTGAATACCCATAGGAACATATCAAGTAAGACCCAGAGTAGTCGCTCAAGAGTGCAGTAAGGCCTACCTTTGCGGTGTAGCTGTCATGACATAACAAATCAGCGACTTGATCGGCTTTGGCTTGCTTGAAAGGGAGAAACTCACGGATCAGATCCGCTCATGTTGCTTGATAGTCTGAGTTGAGTAAAGGTGCGTTGAGATGTTAAAGCTAGTCTGTTGCGCAAAGGAAGTCGCAAGAGATGGTGCATTCAAAGCAAGAAGCAGTTTCGGTGGGAATTCGTGATGACGATCTATTGAGCCGGTCTCATTGTATATAGGACTACTACTACAAGGCTATGGCATCTCTCCTCATGTTTTCTGAGAATCATTGCGCTACTCAAGCGATCGGTGACCGGCAATTCAGAGTGCGACGACTCTAGAAACCTCGCCTCATTTCGACCAACGAGAGCCTTTCCCTGTCTAACGTCTGCCTGCTGTACTTTTGCAGCGCAAGAATTGCGTGAGCACATTAAAAGACCATCTCGTGCTCTGGCGCTTGTATTTCTCCAAAGTCCGCTTTCAAGTTTCGAGCAGCTCGAGCTCAGCGTTCAGCTGCTGTGCGAGATTCCTGCATGCCATGTCTTTTGTTTCGGTGGTTGCTGCTGTCCTGTGTCTATCCCTCTGCTCGCATTGTCCATCTTCTGCTATACTTCTGCCGTTAGGTCTCCTGTTTGCCGGTTTCTTTTGACACACAGCCTGGAACAAATATATATCGACGAAGCTTGGCGAGGCCGGTGGCCCGTATCCTTTTCGAACACTAATGATGAAGGTGAATCGTACACAACGAGCCGTGAGGATGCCCTGTCGCAGCCCTCTTCAGCAATCTCAATCATGACAAGCTGGTCAATGCGACCATGGCTCAACAGTCACAATACCAAGTACAAAGCGCTCATAGGTGAAGAGAAAGGCAACGACACCGAGGGAAAAGATGTCCCTTCTACAATCAAGCTAGAACTCGTTACGCTTAGCTTAGCCATCGTTTGCCTGGTTGGCTTACACATATACTTACCTTTTCCTACATCCATTCCACTTTTCCTGGCTTCCACCTTCTCTTGTGTTTTCTGGTACTCAGGGAGAACGATTCAAATATGCTGGCATAGTCGAAAAGACCGATCTTGGCCAGCTTCGTCAAAATGGAGTGGCCGTCTCTACTGTATCTGCGGTTTCCTCATTCTCATCATGCTTTGCATCGGCGTAGTACCGCCAAAAGGTCCGAAACGCTCTTCGCAACCTGCGAAAAATGTTCTGAACGTGTGAAACAGAACTGTTGCCAACCTTACATCCATCGATACCTGGTCAGATAGAGCGCTACTTTATCGCTGCTAATTTCTATAACAACGAGAACATTTTGCCAGCATGGATCAAGGAGATGAATCAATTGATTGATCACCTAGGTCAAGATAACGTCTATTTATCAATTGCCGAAAGCAACTCGCACGATTCTACACAGGAGATTCTTGCAAAGTATCGAAAGGACTTAAACAGCAAAGGCATTGAAAGCAGAGTGATCACGGAGAATACTACGTTTCCACCACGACTTTGGCCAAACAAAGTAAGCACTTCTCCACTCTAAGCAGGCAAAGGTTTTTGAACGCTGACAGTAATCAGATCGCAGCAGAACGTATCGAGTATCTTTCAGCAGTTCGCAATCGAGCTTTAGAACCACTTCAAAGCGATGACTTGTCAATTCGTTCCAGATCTGAATCGCCTTTCACCAAATTAATCTTTCTGAACGATATGTTCTTTGATTGGAAAGCTGTAGTACGATTACTTGCGACGAGGGAAGACGGCGATACGACCAAACCGGCTGATTTTGATCAAGTTTGTGGTATTGACTTCGGTCCGGGATTGTGTGAGTACGCTTTATATTGATAACTGCTTTGGCTAATACATTTGCTTACAGATGATACTTGGGTTAGTTCGGCTTTCAAGTTTGTGAGTGTTGCCTAAAGCGAATACAGGTGCTGCGAGACCGCTGCGCCATTACAACAAGACCGTACTGGCCGTACTTCAAAGACCAATACAGTCAAGATCGTATCTGGAATGAGCTGCCAGTTTCAGTGTATGCCTTGTTTCCATAACTCTTGCGCCCATACTTATGTCTTGTTAATTCCAGAGCTTCTTGCTGGAATGGTATCAGTGCCTTTGCGATAGAACCTTTTCTTCCTTCCGCTAACAGTACTTCGAACTCTGGCAAGATCACTAAACCTTTACAGTTTCATGCTTCGCCTGACCGGGCTTGTCACGAATCTGAATGCTTTCTTTTGAGCTGTAAGCTCTTGTCATTTCCATTATCGAACATAACTGACAGTTTAACTTAGATGTGGGTTCTGTCAGGCTAGATTTCTCCCTATCTGACTGTAATCCAGGATTTACACCTTCTACATAAAGAGACAAGACCTCCTCGTATTCTGCTTAATCCAACAGTCAGAACAGCCTATACCTGGAACTGGTATATTCTACATCAATATATATATCGAATACCCTTCGTTAAATTCTATCTCGATTGGTTCACCCGACGCTTTGGTCTGATCTTTATCGACTGGCTTTATGAGTATTTACGACTTCTGCCGGAATGCAAATGGACTGGTTTCTGGTTGCCAGACGATTGTGCACCTCTCTAGCGCTCAAACAAAGTTACAACTTTACAGCCCTTTATGTATGAAGCTCGAGCAAACGTAGAATAGCATGGCGGGGACAAGAAATGAAGGGAAAMAAAGAAGAGGGKTTCAGAAACGGACTGTTTGATACCATCTACATGTATTTTCGACGCATATGAGAGCACAATGGGTTTGGATGATTTTGACGAGACTAATCTGCACAAGTAGCAAGTCGTATGGGCAGAGAAGTAATTGAGGCCTCAAAGCATCAGAAGAGCAGCATTGAAAAGAACATCGCATTCAGTGCAGATTGATCGCAAGGCTTTGTAAAGAATCGTTCGCAATATCTTGCTCCCGCAGCTGCAGAGCAGTAATTGCAGAACAGATCCAATCTCCGCACAGCATCAGTCGTTGTATCGCTCCTGGCAAGTTCATAGGATCCCATTCAATACTGTTTTAATGATTCAACGGGGGAACGCCGCTGTTAGATCTCGTGGTACACAGGTATCTTGGCTCAGAGCTCGCGCTATGGCTTACTGAGTCTGGACCGTTTGAGAACAAGAGAGTGCGGAAAGCAACTTGACCTGTAACGATGCTGAGCTCACGAAATGCTGCTTGATCGGCTCCGACCCATCTAGAACGCTTCTCTCAAAACTATGACGGTCACTAAACGCAAACTTGTCCGCAATGAAGCAGAAGTTAGAGTTCCTCAAGAAACAGGCGTCCGCTTCTCTTGCGATGCTTGCAGTGCAGATCTCTCGCACACAGTCCGCATTCGTTGTGCTCAGAAATCTGCTCGCTCTCCTCGTTTGAAAGAACAGCTTGTACCCGGTGTTGCTTCAGCTGCAGTATCAAGCGAAGATGGACTTGTACCGACCTGCGAAGACTTTGATCTATGCGGTAGCTGTTTCACTCAAGGCAAAGAAGTCGGTCGTCATAAGCGGTGGCATGATTATCGGGTCGTCGAACAGCATGCCTATCCTATCTTTGATAATGAATGGGGAGCAGACGAGTGAGCTCTTCCCTAAGCTTAGCTGTATCACTACTTATGCGGTACTTAAAGGGAATTGCTGCTCATTGATGCTTGTCAACTCTATGGTTTGGGCAATTGGGCAGATATAGCAGAACATATTGGCAGTTTTCGAACGAAAGAAGAAGTCGAAGAGCACTATATTGAGACTTATGTGAATCCACAAAGCTATCCTGAACCTGTAAGGTCAATTCTCTTCTTCGCGTGATTAGTTTCATCTAGGGTT
This sequence comes from Kondoa subrosea, assembly GCA_039545335.1. Lineage (NCBI taxonomy): Eukaryota > Fungi > Basidiomycota > Agaricostilbomycetes > Agaricostilbales > Kondoaceae > Kondoa > Kondoa subrosea. Next base: position 889,277 of record BCIN01000003.1, on the reverse strand, counting down.
ATAGTTCATTGATCCTGATTTGGATGCCGATCAAGATCGCTTCCAATCCCGGAAACGAGCTCGGTTGGAAGATGCTCAAGTCAGACCTCTTGGTAAGCACTGCCCGTGGTGAATCGGCTTTTGCTAATGCCTCACTTTTAGTCGCACCTATGCCTAAACCACTTGCATCTGTTCCAAGTTGTCATGAAGTAGGAGGTTTTATGCCTGGCAGACTAGAGTTTGAGCAGTCAGTTGTCTCGAATACTGTTGCACTGTAGATACTGATCCTGTTATAACAGCGAATATGAAAATGATGCAGAAACTTTGGTGAAAGATATGGAATTCGGGTTGGTCCATCGTTTTGGCGGAGATTCTCAACCTGCTCGTCCACCTGAAGATATCTTACCTTCTATCAAAACGGATAAAGAACCTTTGGTTTCTGCTGAAAGGGAAGGGGAAACGGAAGCCAAAGAACCGCCACCATTGGAAGAAGATGATGAGGATCTAGATTTGAAATTGACCATCTTGGAGATCTATAACGAACGCTATGATAGAAGAGTGGAGAGTAAAGCTTTGATATTCGATAGAGCTTTGACGGATTATAAGAAGGTGAGTTGTAACCCCATAAAAGGTGCCGCCGGTCTAATAACTTGGATTAGATTACTACGAATGAGAAGAAGAGAGGTCGAGACGAGAAAGAATTGGCTAATCGCGTCAAGGTGTTTGCAAGAATACAGACTGCCAACGATTATGAACATTTTTTAGATGGCTTGTTATGTAAGTACTATCAGTTATATCACTAAAATAGGTGATTGACTAGTATGTGATACAGACGAATTGACTCTTCGCAAGAGAATAGCGGAACTACAAGATTATCGACGAGCTGGCCTAACTTCTTTTGCTGAGATTGACAAGTATGAGAAAGATAAGACCACAAGGGTGAGCTTCAAAGCAAGAATATGCTTCCTATCGCTTACACCATGTCTAGGTCGCAAATCGCCAACGAGATTTCGCTCGTGGCCCTCGAATGAGTCAAGGTGGAAGAGAAGGCACGCCTGTTCTGAAGCCATTCAAGCGGCTTACTCGTGAGCTGTCCCTCGATCAATTGTCAACAAAGATCTAATGTCATGTTTACCAGACTATCAACTTACTCTGGCCAATTCTTCTTCCTTTAATCTTCTGACCGAAGCAGAGAAGCAACTTTGCTCAATGCTTCAGATTCTCCCAAAGCCTTACCTCTTCATCAAACAAACCATTTTACGTGAATACTCTCAACGAGATGGACAACTTCAGCACAAAGACGTTCGAGCTCTCTTTCGTTTTGATCCGAACAAGGTGCACATTATATACGACTCGCTTCTGAAAGAAGCTGCAGAAGGTCTGGTCAACGAAAGAGATGAATCAGTTCTCCATCAACAAGATGAAGCGGACGCGCTGATAAATGGTCATGATTCCGCGAGTGCAGATGTAGGGGAGCAAGTGAAAGTGGAAGAGCAGGACTCAATGCATGTAGATTAACTGTAATATTACACGGAATTTTGACTCTGCTACGGTGTCATGCAATTTATGAATTTCGCGCTTTTCCCCATACTGTTACTTCAACACCATTCAAGCAGAAATACTCATCTGACTGGGTGGCTCTCAGATCACGCCTTCTAATTGATCAGACTCGTTATCAGCCCTTTCTTTTGCTTCACTCTTCGCGACTCGAAGTATATTATCTACATGTCTGATTTTGATGAGGACGAGCAGAGAACGAAGCTCGTGCAAGCTTGTATCGATGCAGATGTCTATGGAGTCCTTCGCACACTGGCAGAAGCGCCAATTGATCTGGATGAAGCTGATACTCATGAACCTGGACGACTGGCCTTGGTAGAAACGTAAGCTAGCTGTTTCCTCTTCGATGCCCGTCAATTACTGAGGCTCTCTTTAGTCTGGTCAGAAGTGATCATCAACCTGAACGTTTCAAGATCGCTTGTATCTTGCTAGCAAAGTAGGTTGTGTTGGTACTGTGCGAAATAGCTTCCTCTCATTCGTCTGAACAGGGGTGCTTCGCCTGACTCTCCTGATGATGAAGCTCGTAGTGCTCGGGATAACGCAGATCGAGTCTTCAGGCAGGGCGATTACAATGTCTTCGAACAATTCCTAAGCATTGGCAAGCGCTTCGCCGTGAGGCATTGTACTCGGCTCACATTTCCCTTTCATAGACGCAATCGAGTCCGGCAAGGCATATCATCCCAGTAAGCTGTGTCTTGCATACGCTTCTGCCTTGGCTAAGCAGCCCAAGGTTTCGACATTCGCATCTTACTGGAGAAGACGATCGAGCAACTAGACAGGTAAATAGCAATCACTTCTACAAGAGTCTTGAGATTATTGAGATCGTGCGTTGTCTCAGTACCTTCAATCGACCTGCTGTCAAATCTATCTCCTTCTCGCGCAATCCTTCTACCAACAGCTTTCCAAGTACCTCTCTGGCGCCTTTACTTTCACCTTCATCTCAATTAGTTGCTCAGCAGCTGGTCCCTTCGCCGGTGGGGCAAGTCTCAAATGCTGCTGCGGCCAATCTTTCATCTCCAAATACCTCCATGCCTGCAGCAAATCAATCTGAAATCGTTCGCATGTCAGGATCTGGCTCTTCTACTGGATCATCTCGAGCAGACACGCCCCAAACAACTGTTCCTCAGGTCAAGGGAGAACCGGTAGAAGAATCGTTCCCCGTTGATATGGATTTAGCAATGTCTCCTTACTTGACCGATGACCTAGAATGTCTGGATGATCTACCAAAAGCAACGACTGCTTCTTCTCTTCTTCCACCTCAACAGCAACCAGTTCGAGGAACGATTTCTTCTTCCGCCCGCCCGACGCCCTCCAGACCGTTCGGTGTTCAGCCAAAAGCAACTGTGGTTAAGATTGAGAAGCAAGAACCGGTTTCTCCGCCTTTGCAACAGAATGGTTTTCCTGCAGGTGTCCGCACTGGTCCTCGCAGGACAAGCAATGCTAGCGCTACTACATCTGTTCCCAATGCTCCTACTGGTCCTCGATCGTTAGCTACAGAATAAGTGAGCTATGCACTTTAGCTGAAGATATTGATGATAGAGCGCCTGTCGAGTCGGCTCGCCGAAGTCCTGTGCTTCCGGCTCAAGCAAGATCAAGATCAAGATCTCATTCTTCGCGCTCTCCTCCTGAGCGATCCAGACGCGAAAACAGAGGAAGAAGCCGATCGCCTGTTAGACGTGAAACAAAAGATCGGTCAAGATCTCCAAGACCCAATGATTATAGGTCTTCACGGTACGAGAGCGGATTGAGAAGGCAAGGTCAATCTCCAAGCTACGAAACTCACGAAAGAGGTCGTCATTCATCTCCCAGATCTGAGAATGCTCGATCTCGAAGATCCTCGGTAAGCCCTCGGCGTGGTACAAGAGATCGTTCCTCGCGTAGTAGAAGTCCTGCAAGACGCAGGAATGAAGACCGATCAAGAAGCAGAGAGCGAAGCAGAAGAAGTAGAGAACGTTCCGAAGATGGCCGCAACCGTCAAGACAGTGCGTTGCAAGACAAATCAGCAGATCGTCGATCCAGTAGACGGTCTTCTGGTCGACAGGAGCGCTCAAGCAGAGACGCAACACCCATTGGCGGTTCTAGTACAGAATCGAACGGCCCACCCGTGCCTAAATTCTGGGACGCGAAGCTACCTGAAGAGATCGCTTCAAGCTTGAAGAGTAGCGAAGTAATGAAGATCCTCAACAATAGTTCCCCTCCTCTTTACGACAGATCCGATAATAGAGAAAGATCAATCTGGGGAAATCCGCAACCAAATTATCCTGCTGTTTGGGACAATTACAGCGCAGCAGCTGTCGTAAACGTCATCATTCGATTCGTTGCTTTGGCCGACTGCCCAGCCTTGCTCAACGAGATTTGCCGCAGCATTTGCAAAGTTATCCATGCTGAAGAGGATCGAACCGCCACTATCTTCCTTTCCAGGGTGCGCAACTTGCAGAACAAGGAATCATTCTTTAAAGCCATGATCAAGTGTGTGCGAATGGCTGGAATGCAGGAAGCAGACATCTCGAAGATCGAACAATCTCGCGCTCGCGCAGTGTTAGCTGCCAATTCTTCTTCCGCTGCTCCTCCACCTCCTCCAGTCAATACTAAGCGTATCTACAGCGCAGCATTTCCGTACAAGGAAATTGTTATCGACGAATCCAAGAACAACAAGGCTCCGTTTCCTATCAGATGTGATCCGCCATTGGAGAATCCTGAAACTGCCGAGCGTCTGCCGGCTCCGCCATTAGGTACAGACTTTCGCTATACCCATCAAATACCAGATGGGCCGTGCTGTGCGTGTGTCGACGTTTATGTCTATTCAGATACTAAAAGTCATGCTTCAGTTGTACCACCTGACCGGGAATGGAACTACCATACAGTAATGTCGGTTGCTTGTACTAATACTCATCTGTTATACTCTAAATTTCTAAACACAGGTGTGCAAAAGTCAAGAAAGATGACAGTAATCCACATGGAAAAATTTCTTGTACCAGGAACAAGAACGGATGCAGTGCTTGCCATTCATTTATCGAGCAAGACAAGCAAGCAAAACGAGGTCGGTCTTCTGCTGCTGGCCTTATTGCAAGAGCTAAAAGTTTGGTAGTCTATGAAATGCCGAGGCGACCAATAGATTGGAACAAGCGATTGACACCAGCAGAAATGAAGGAACGAAAGAAATTGGCCGACGAGGCCGTACAAAGAGCTAGAAGCAGTGTTGCTCCCTCTTCTAGTAGACCGTAAGCTGCTTCGATCTCGCACCGAACAAGTACTCAAGCTGTGTATAGTATGCAAGTTCCCTCTCGAACGCCTTCTGTTGCACCTCAAGCTGCAGCTTCACTTCCAGCTCGGCCTCAATCTGTTTTACCTTCTCCAGCTCTTGCAGTTAACGAAGTGTCCATCCAGCCAATGGACATCGATGAGATTAAACGCAACGGTCAGTTCAGAGAGATTGCGAGCGGAATCAACCTGATTTCTCGACAGGCATCCGAGATCTGATCATCAGTCCGAATGACTCCAACACGTTGGAACAAATGTTGTCAACGCAGCAATCTCATATTGGTGTACGCATCTTAGCAAGCATGGTCGCACATGATGAAGCATCGGCCAATCTAGCCAATGCACTTCCGCCTCCTGACTTGTTTCACGATGAGGCTGATGAAGAAGCTTACAAACAATTTTTGGAGTATTGCAAAGGCAACAATGCGGCTTTCATGCTTCCACTCTACCGCTTTCTCCGTGAACATCAAGTCAGAGTAGCTAGATTCACTGCAATTTCACATTTTCAAGCTCGTTCGAACAATTCGACCAAAGCAAGAAGTGATGCAAGACGCGACAACTAGAAAATCCTCATTCAACATCAAGATTTACATATCTGAAAAGAATACCGTCTATGCTCTTTTATTCAAATACCTCAAAAAAAGTACCATACATTACCCAACCATTTTTCGCCTGCCCAATCATTTTCATTATGCCTCTGCTTCTTTCACAATACCATTTCTTCAATCCTCTTGATACTCTACTCTTACTCTCTGCGTACAACCATCACATTGAATCAGCAATTCGCCGTTTCCACTTTCCAACTCTAATTCGGTCGCAACATAAGTCGAGCCACAACGACATGCAAGCGTATAAGTATTATTGTCGGAAAGATATTGGAATGCCGAGAGGTCGACAGTCCGATTCAAGGCGTCTGTACTTTCTTGAGCTGCACAAGGGGAATCTTAAATCCATGCTTTGTAATACTCGGCGACAGAAATCTACCTTGTTTGAGACTCTCATCGTAAATTGCACGCTTGATCGGGTCGCTCAGCGTTTCATAAGCTTCATTGAGCTCAACTGCTGTGCCTTCGTCCTTTGACAGATTTGTATTTTTGTCTGGATGAACTTGTCGAATCAAATGCAGGAATTGGGATCTGATTTCTAGCTGTGAGGCTGAGTAGGGCAACCCTAGGGTCGCATAATGATTCGCCAGCTCGCCTCTCGCTCTTTAGGTGCGAAAAATCTACTCGCAATGTTTGACCCGACACAGCGAGATACCCCGCTTTGCCAGCTCAAATACCTGCTCGCAAGCCCGGAGCTTATGGTATATCCTGACTAGATGCAATCTGGTCTTTAGCTGGTCTTCTGCTTGTTGCCGATCGCTGATTTGAGGTCTCAAGATTGATCTTATGATGGAGAAAGTGTCTAAACTACTGGAAACACTCTGGTGTTTCGCTCTCTTGCTGAATACCGCTGAAGAATCAAATCCAAAGATGTCTATTTCTTGATCGAATGCAATGGTCCGATCACTAGCTCCTGCAAGAAGTCAATGTTGCAATCGTCCTGCTCCAATTGATGGAATTGCTTCCCCACGGCTCACTCTACAAGCGGATCTTCAATGACAATTCAGTGCTTAAATCATGAAAATTTGATTACGGAATTCCTCCGAATGAACCTGTTCTCTTTGAAACCCCTTACACCCTTACTTTCTGCTGAGCTCCTTCTATCAATTAAGTTTCACCTTGTTCTCAGAAAATACATGGGGCTTGGGAAGCGGCGAAATGGGTTTCCGAAGAATAGCATCAAAGCTGGGCTATGTCCTTGATCACACTGCTTGCATATCCCTTCACCTCTCTGTCTCATGGATCGACACCTAGAACTACGTGTTGACGGTCTTATTAAATCTGCTGCATGGCCTACTCCCACAGTTAGAGACATAGCATATGCTCTTGTACACGGTCTCGAAAATACTAATGGCAGAACTTTGTTCTTGAAGAGTGCTAAGAACGTTCTCTTTCTCCTTCCTTAACTATCTTCTCTTTCTCCATAGGCACCTCTGTAATTCTTCGTTCTTTCTCTCACTGACACGCTCAATCACAATCCTTCATTCTATTGCTGCACTTCGAACGGTCGTTGGTACCCATATGTATAGTCGTCAATTCAAGCTTTCCTATCGCTGCAACGAGCCCAATCTTGCTGCAACGTATTGATCTTGATCTGGTGATAATTCCGCAAGTACAGTGATGTAGTCTAATTACTGTCAGAAAGGGAAACATAAGGCGGTGGAGGGCTGAAATTTCCGGTAGTGCATCAGCGCCTAATCTAGAGCAGACCGATACAAGTAAGACTCACTCAGTCGGTAGCTTCAGCCACTGGCTCTCTCGTTTCGCTTCTTTTGCTGCTATCTGCTTGATGCCTGCTCCTATTCCCACTGTCCAACCTTCTTTCTTTTGCGCTATTGAAGCACAAGCAAATCACTTTCATGCTCCGAAGGTAGCGAATCGACCTGTGAGCAATTATTCGACTCAAGGATTCTGAAATAGCAGCTAGAGACTGACATCCAAAACTGATCTCGGTTCAGAGCACAGATAATACATGTGCCAGAGAATCTCTGTTCAGGCAAATGAGATTCCAGGTATTGTGATGAATTAGAGGAATTGGCATACCGCCAAAGATGATAATCTGAACATTCTGAAAGTCAGCGTATGGACATTTGACAGACGAGAGATCTTCTATGTCTTACCTCCCACTCTGCAACTCGAGGTGAGAAACCAGATCGATGACATGCCAGCCAAATCCGGTCAGATTCGGCCATAATTAGCTTACGCAGCTGTTTCATCGTTGTGCGCTTGATCTTGATTCGTCTAATGATATAGACATCTTCTTTACTATTGAAGGAGAAAACGTTCATGGTTCCTTTGAATTGACCGGTGCAAGGCACAAGGCCAATTGAGCCAATGAGGGCTTTTGGATATTGAAATGCTACAGGTTGTTATAGTACAACAATTGCGGGACACATGATATAGTACATACAAATGATACAGGACTTGGCAATAAAAGTGCCCATTCCACTTTCCCTCGACCTGAGAAGATCGATCGTCGGTAACTTTCTTTCAACCAGTTCCATATAAAGATTGATATGACGGCGGAGGTATTGTTATATCGAAGTTTGATGACAAGGACTGTGCGCTGGAACAGTGACTTGAGAAGTCGATCCTGTCTTTTAAAAAAAATATTAAACTCACCTTGGAATTGCTATTCTTTCCACAAACTCTTCGGCAGCTAGTTGACTGACCCCATCAGCTGGATTGAGAGTCTGACCATCCTTTGCTCGACCGAGTTTGAGAAGAGGAGGACTTGCTTCATTGCCATCAATCTGCATGCGCAATTCGAGTCAAGAAAGCGAAGATATAGGAAAGTTAAAAGATTTACATCAACAACGGTTGTAATCTGGCCAGCGACATCTTGCCGTCTGAATAGTAAATGATTAGCAATAGCTTGAAGTGCATTCCCTCAACTGACTGCTGATTCCGCAAGTAAGGAGAATTCCTCATTTCTGTTGCAAGTTGGTGAATTCCTCGACCCGTAATCAAGGTATAGGTCCCATTCTCTTTCTTCCTCAGATCAAATATTGGCGAATTGACTGTTTCGGCAAATAACTTGCCCTGTAGAGAAAGAAGTATTCAATTGGTATGAGGGAGCATCATCAAGGCTGTTACTAACCTTCTTGACAGGTTTGGCCACTAGGTAGCCAAGAAAGCCTAGAGACAGCATCTGATCAGTGATGATGTTGTATGACATTTTTGCATTGCTCACGTTGGTATAGCAGGAACTGAGAGTATTTCATTAGCTTTTGTGATTTGTGTGTGATACTGTGGACTAAGACTTACCTCCTTCTCTGATAATGTAAGATCGTAGCGGCCTATCAGGTCTTGACATAGAGCCTCAGTTTCAGCAGCCAGTTGACGGACAGCTGCTCCTGCTATCTTCTTATTCATGATGGTATACTGATCACGTCTGGTATTGTAGGAATATGCATTATAAGACATGGCCGGTCGAGAGAAGTGAAGTGCACCCCAGAAAATGCAAAGGTTGTTCTCTTTCCACCTTGTAGCATCTTCGAAATCAAGATGGACAACTCTTTATACGATGAAACTGACTGGGACTCTTTACCAAAAGCTTTGGAGCTCAATTTCGACGCTGCTTCAAGCAAGATTCATCTGACTTTGTTTGAGCATTGCGAACATTTGAAGGAACCTGTGCCATTGCACTTGCAGTATGACTATGTACCTAGCGCTGGATTTGCTCCAAGTCCGTTCCATCTCATTCATTGAGCTGAGAACACAAGGCTCATGCACATTTTTTTTTTTGTTGGGTTCTTGTAGTTCGCGAGATTGTGGATGATAGAACAGAACGTATCAGTCAGTAGACACCTTGCTTATATGCTGCGTGAGAAGCTTAGCTGGATTCAATGACAGAGCAACACTATTGGAAACTTTGGGGTTTAGATGCAGATGAAGCTTCAGCTGGTCAAGGCATGTCTTCCTTGCAAGCAGACTCTGAGTTCCAAGGAGAAGAAATCACAATCTCCGCTGAGGATATTGAGCAATTCTGCAAAGGTCAGCATTGTCAGGATCTAGAGTATTCGCCTTGTGCTAATGGCTCGATTCGGGTGTTGACAGTCGTTGGCAATGAACAAGAAAGCTACAAGGGTAAAGCTACTGGTTGGCAAGTGCCTATGGACTTTGCCATTAAGTTGGGCTGGAAAGTAGGTCTTGTACTTGTTGGCAATGCAGCGCTTTGACTGACCCTTGATACGTACAGTCTATGATGAAGGTCAGGCAATCGAGGTCTCACTATAGTCACTCACTGATGCGCATTCATGCGATATATTTAGGGCATCTTCCCTCGCTCTATCGACGGTGATCTCCTCAAGCTCTTGCATTTGTCAAACGGCTTCAACTACTTGCCTGGAGCTCCTGTACTCAAAGTTGGCGATCGAGTCACCTCTACTTCTCGCATTGTCTCCGTCACCAACTCTGATTCTGGCAAAACTGTTGCGGTCAACGGAACAATTTTCCTCTTGACTTCAGCCAGCAACGAAAAGACTCCCGTGATGGAAGTCAACTCTTCTTTCCTCTACCGCGGCAAGTTTGAAGATTTCTCTTCAACTTTCGATAAAAAGGTCGACCCTACTTATTCTTTGACTTTGAAGACCAACCAAGACATTGCTGTCCTGAAATCGAAAGATTGGTTTGATTTACAAGATGAGAAAGTGTTCTTGACTGCTGGAACTACTCTAGTATTCCGTACTACTTCTGAATACCGCTTCAAGTCCAAAGATGTCTATTCTTCTGTCGAATGCAATGGTTCCATCACTCTAGCTTCTCAAGAAGTCAAAGGTCGCAAAGGTCCTGCTCCAATTGCTGAAGTCGCATACTCTTCAAGCGGACCTACTAAAGGCAATCCTGTACTTGAATACCTCAAACGTCACGGAACTCCTTTAGATCAACCTGTTCTCTTTGAAACTCCTTACACCCTTACTTCGTCCTCTGCTCCTTCTATCATTCAAGTTCCAGAAAGCAATTTGGATTATAGCAACATTTCTGGCGATGTCAACCCAATTCACGTCAATCCATACTTTGCCGATTATGCTGGTTTACCTGCTACCATTACTCACGGCATGTGGGGCTCAGCAGCAACTCGTCGCTATGTAGAACAGGTAGCTGCGGAAAACAAGCCTGAAAGAGTTATCAAATTCGAAGCCAATTTCACTGGCATGATGATTCCAGGTGCTACTTTACAAGTCAACTTGCGTCACATTGGACAAAATCAAGGCAACAAATTGATCGAAGTCACTACTGTCAATGTAGCGAGTGGTGAAAAAGTATTGATGGGTAGAGCTGAAGTAGCTCAAGCTCAAACGGCTTATGTTTTCACTGGTCAAGGTTCTCAAGAACAAGGCATGGGTATGGAACTTTACAATACTTCTCTCGTTGCCAAGAACGTTTGGGATAAAGCTGATGAACATTTGGGTGCTGTTTATGGTTTCTCAATCATTGATATCGTCAAGAATAACCCTCAAGAAATTACTGTTCATTTTGGTGGTCTCAAAGGTCAAACAATTAGAAAGAGATACATGGATCTTTTCTACCACACTGGTGAGTGATGTGTGAGAGGGAAGAGTATCATTTCACTTACCGTGACACACCTCATTCACAGCTGACAAGGACGGCACCATCCGCGAACTCCCTCTTTTCCCTGATATTGATCTTCGCTCCACTCGCTATACATTCAGTTCCCCGACCGGTTTACTCTTTGCTACTCAATTCGCTCAAATCGCTTTAGTCGTTACTGAGAAAGCTGCTTTCGATGATCTCCGCGCTCGAGGACTTGTTCAAGAAGGATGCCCTTTCGCTGGACATTCTTTGGGAGAATACTCAGCTTTAGCTTCCATCGCTGATGTCTTGCCTATTTCCGCTTTGGTCGATGTCGTCTTCTATCGTGGTATTACTATGCAAAGAGCTGTGGAACGTGATTCGCAAAACAGATCTTCTTACGGAATGTGCGCTATCAACCCTTCAAGGATTGGGAAATCTTTCTCGGAGCAAGCTTTGAGGGAAGTAGTGGATGCTGTTTCTAGACGAACAGATACTTTGTTAGAGATCGTCAATTTCAGTGCGTTGTAGAGATAGGCGAAATGTCCGATTGCTGACTTAACCATCCAAACACCTCGCACAGACGTTGAAGGCCAGCAATATGTAGCGGCTGGTGAACTGGTTGCATTACACTGCCTGACCAACGTTCTCAACTTCATGAAGATGCAAAAGATTGATTTAGTCAAGTTGACGGAAATGATGACGATAGAAGAAGTCAAAGAGAAGTTGGGCGAAATCATTGATGAGGTTTGGCAAGGCAGCAAAGCTCTTCATGAGAAAGAAGGCTGGATCAAGCTTGAACGTGGCTTTGCTGTAAGTCATTCTAATTGAATCTACTTGTCTGTGCTCACCTCGTTTTCAGACTATCCCTTTACCTGGTATTGATGTACCTTTCCATTCTCGATATCTCTGGGCCGGTGTCCTACCTTTCAGAAATTGTAAGTGTTTGAAATCGATGCAACAATCTATACTGAATACTGTCATACAGATCTATCCAAGAAGATCAATCCTGCTGATCTTCGTCCTGAGCTCTTGGTCGGCCGCTACATTCCTAACTTGATCGCTAAACCTTTCGAAATCAGCAAAGAATACGCTCAAATTATTTATGATCAGACTGCTTCACCTCGTCTCGAGAAAGTACTTGGAGCATGGGAAGCTGAGAAATGGGGTTCTGAAGAAAACCATCAAAAGCTTGGTTATGTCATCCTGGTCGAACTGCTTGCCTATCAATTCGCCTCTCCTGTCTTATGGATCGACACTCAGAACCGCTTATTCACCGAATTCAATTTCGAACGTCTGATTGAATTTGGACCTTCGCCTACTCTTGCCGGTATGGCTAACCGTACTCTCAAGATTCGTTATGAAGGTTCAGACAACTCTAATGGCATTCGAAGAGAAATCTACTGCATCTCAAAGAACCAGAAAGAGGTTTACTATCAATTCGAGGACGAAGCTGAAGGCGAAGCTGAGCCCGCTCCTGCTCCCGCATCAGCCACAAGTGCTCCTGCTCCTGTCGCTGCTCCGGTAGCCGCTGTTCCTCCACCACAAGCTGCTCCGTCTGCCGGTCCAGCTGCTTCAGTTGACGATGTTCCTCTCAAAGCCGTTGATACCCTACGTGTAATTATTGCACAGAAGCTCAAGAAGCCTGTTGGAGAAGTTCCTCTGGGCAAGACAATCAAAGACTTGGTTGGCGGAAAGTCTACTCTGCAGAACGAGATCTTGGGTGATCTTCAAGCTGAATTCGCTTCTGCTCCCGAAAAGGGTGAAGAAATGCCTTTGGACGAATTAGGATCTGCTCTCAATGTTGGCTACTCGGGTTCATTGGGCAAATACACTAGCGGTCTCATTTCTCGCATGGTCGGTGCTAAACTTCCTGGTGGTTTCGGTCTATCTGCTGCTAAGGGACATCTGAGCAAACAATGGGGCCTTGGTTCTGGTCGAATTGACGGTGCTCTGCTTGTCGGTCTCACGATGGAACCTGCAAAACGTCTTGGTACTGAAGCCGAAGCTAAAACTTGGCTCGATTCCGTCGCTCAAGCCTACGCTCAGCAATCTGGCATCTCTTTATCTTCGGGTGGTGCAGCAGCTGGTGGAGGAGCAGCCGGAGGCGGAATGGTCATCGATAGCGAAGCTCTAGATGCTCTTCAAGGCAAACAGCTCGATCTCGCTAGCCAGCAAGTCGAGACTCTCAATCGCTTCCTTGGTCGAGATGCTCGGGATGGCTTCCGTCAGAAGGATGCTCAAAAAGCCGAAACTGAAGAGTTGCAAGCAAAACTCGACTCCATTCTTCGCGAACACGGTGAAGATTACATTTCTGGAATTCAGCCTGCTTTCGAACCTTTGAAAGCTCGTCACTTCAACAGCGCTTTCAATTGGGTTCGCCAAGATGCTCTCTGCATGTTCTACGACATCATCTTTGGTCGCTTGACAACAGTCGATCGAGACATCACTGCCCGCTGTCTGGTTATCATGAACAGAGCAGACCCTGCTCTTCTTGATTACATGCGATATCACCTCGATCATGTCTCTGCTGATCAAGGCGAGAACTACAAGCTTGTCAAAGAATTCGGTTACATGCTTTTACAAAACTGTGAGGAAGTTCTTGGTACTCCTCCTGTCTATAAAGACGTCACTGTTCCTACTGCGCCGAAAGTCACTATCAGTCCAACTGGTGACATTGTCTATGCTGAAGTCGCACGATCCAAGATCACTCGCCTAGAGAAGTATGTTGCTGAAATGGCTGCTGGTACCAAGGTCACCCAAAGCTTGAATCTCGATAAAGTTCATGACTCTATCTCTGATCTTTACCGTCTGGTGAAAGCACAACCATCGATTTCCAAACAACACATGCAAGCAATTAAGGCTCTCTATGGTGAAGTGGCGCGTTCTCTCGGTAAGGGCTCTTCAGGCGGTATGCCAACGTCTTCTAGCGGTCCTAAAGCAAGAAGACCAAGCTCTCAATTCTTGCGTCCCAAGCAAATTGAACCTACTCAAGTTGCAGATGACAAAGTTCCTCTCTTGCATCTCCGCAGAAAAGTCGGAACCGAATGGCAATACTCTTCTCGTCTCTCTTCCTTATATCTTGACGTACTCAAAGATATTGCTACCGCCGGAACATCTTTCGCTGGCAAGAACGCTCTGCTTACAGGAGTGGGCCGAGGATCAATCGCAGGAGAGATCCTTCGCGGTTTGCTTGCTGGTGGTGCAAAGGTGGTCATTACAACTTCTCGCTACTCTCGTTCTGTCGTCGAATATTATCAAGGCATCTATCAAGAAGTCGGTAGTCGTGGATCTTCATTGACAGTAGTTCCGTTCAATGGTGGTTCTCGTCAAGATATTGAAGCTTTGGTCGAATATATCTACTCTGCTGATCCAAACAATGGATTAAACATGGATCTCGATTTCATCTTGCCTTTCGCTGCTCTTCCAGAGAACGGTCGCGAGATAGATGGCATCGATGATCGATCAGAACTTGCTCATCGGATCATGTTGACCAATCTGCTTCGTCTGTTGGGCGCTGTCAAGACAAAGAAAGCAAGCAGACGATTCATCACCAGACCTACCCAAGTCATTTTGCCTCTTTCGCCTAATCATGGTCTCTTCGGCAATGACGGTCTCTATTCCGAATCCAAGATCTCGCTGGAAACGCTATTCAATAGGTGGGCTTCTGAGTCTTGGGGTAGCTACTTGTGTCTGGCTGGAGCCATCATTGGTGTAAGCTTTCGTTTGCGCTCTGTGTGCTATTGCTCACACGTCTTATTACAGTGGACCCGCGGTACTGGTCTTATGTCTGCTGCAAGTTTGGTATCAGAAGGTGTAGAGGCTCAAGGTTGCCGTACCTTCTCCGCTAAAGAAATGGTATGTTCAAGATAAATCGCCTCGAGGCCTTTGCTCAAGATACTCCTAGGCATTCAATATCTTGGGTCTCATGCATCCTTTGATGTTCGATGTGACGCAAATTGAGCCTGTTTGGGCTGATTGTAAGCCAAGTCTCCTTGCGGTTGTGCAGTACTGAGATCGCTTGAAGTCAACGGTGGTATGGGCGCTCTCCACGATCTTCACCTCATGACAGCACGGGTAAGCCCTTCACCTCGCCCCATAGTTATCGCTAAGCCTATGTCTAGATCCGCAATGATATCAACACTGAAGCTGCTACGCGCAAGGCTGTCAGTGTAGATAATGGTCGAGATTTCGCGGTCACGAATGGCACCGATGCAGAAACGCTTCACAAGACAATTCCCATCACTCCGCGAGCCAATCTGACCCTCAACTTCCCTGAAATGAAGTCCTTTGAACATCTTTCAGCATCTGAGATGAGCAAGCTTCGCGGCGTTGTCGATCTGGATGATGTTGTCGTCATTACTGGTTTCGCTGAAGTTGGTCCATTCGTATGTACCTTCTGCTTGTCTTCCGAGCAGACTTGACTTTCTCAATCAGGGTTCTGCCCGTACACGGTGGGAAATGGAAGCCAAAGGAACGCTCACCAACGAAGGTCTTCTAGAATTGGCTTTCGTTATGGGCTTGATTCAGCACTTTGATGGTCGTTTGAAAGATGGCAAAGTCTACGTCGGATGGGTTGATGCCAAGACTCAAGAACCGATTGACGAAACCGATGTTAGAGCTAAGCACGAGAAGCACATCCTTGAGCACACTGGTATTCGCATGATCGGTAAGTCGACATCGTACATGTCTATCTTAGGCTTACAGTAAAATAGAACCCGATCTCTTCCGTGGTTACGATCCAAAACGCAAAGGATTCACCCAAGAAATTGAACTAAATCATGACCTGGAGGCTATTGAATCTTCAGCTTCCGAGGCAAGCAAGTTCAAGCTTGAACACGGAGACAAAGTCAGTGCTCTGCCTACAATGCATACTGTAGCTCATCCTCATCAAAGGTTGATATTTGGGACGACGGCGAGAAAGTGTTTGTCAAGTTCAAGAAAGGTGCCAAGGTATTTTGTCCGCCGCCAGAATACGCCATTTGCTGACCAGTACTTCAGATTCACGTACCTAAAGCTGTCAAATTCGATCGCCTTGTTGCTGGTCAATTGCCAACCGGTTGGGACGCAAAGGTTTATGGTATTCCTCAAGATATCATCGATCAAGTCGACCGAACTGCTCTTTGGGCTCTAGTTTGCGTTGCTGAAGCTTTGATGATGTCTGGTGTAACCGATCCATACGAATTATACAAGTTCATTCATCCTTCCGAAGTCGGTACTGCCCTTGGTTCAGGTATGGGTGGAATGGAGAGGTAGGTGTTTTTTCTATTCGTCATGTAGCATGACTGACTTTCATATGCAGTTTGTCGAAAATGTTCAGAGACAGACGAGCGGAAGCCGACATCCAAAAAGACATTCTGCAAGAGACTTTCATCAAGTGAGTTTCTCCTTGCACTCCGCTTGAGATATTTCTAAAGCTTTACCAGCACTGTTGCTGGATGGGTCAACTTGCTTCTCCTATCAGCCAGCGGACCAGTCAAGATTCCCGTTGGTGCTTGTGCTACTGCTTTGCAGTCAGTGGAAATCGCATGCGATTCGATCCGATCTGGAAAGGCCAAGGTCATGATTGCGGGTGGCTTCGACGATTTCTCTGAGTGAGCACTCTATTATTTGAACTCCGTCACTCACTGACCATCTTTATTCGCTTGCAGAGAGGGAAGCTATGAATTGTAAGTTTCCTGCTGCTTCTGTGCAAGACGATGACTGAAGCTGCTCCCTAGCGCAAACATGAAGGCTACAAGCAACACTGAAACCGAACTCGCCAGCGGACGAGAGCCAAACGAAATGTCTCGACCTACAACTAGTACTCGTGCCGGTTTCATGGAGTCTCAAGGATGCGGTGCTTCCATTCTCATGTCTGCTTCGACTGCTATCAAGATGGGATGCCCTATCTGTAAGTGCAGTCTCTCTATCTATTTGGTGTCATCTGACAATAATTTGGGACAGATGGTATCGTCGCATACACTGCTACCGCAACTGACAAAGCTGGTCGATCTGTTCCTGCTCCTGGTAAAGGTGTTGTCAGCACTGCTCGTCAAATCCCTTCGCGCAACGCAAACATTACACTTGACATCTCTTACCGTAAGAGACAACTCGAGTTCCGTCGCAAACAGATCAGCGAGGTCAGTTGTGCCAGCGATGTATGATGTAGGCAAATGCTAACCTTTCTAAAGTGGCTTGATCACGAAACCGAGCTGTTTAAGGCCGAAGTCGAAGACGCTGGTCAAGACATGGCTGATGCGAGCGTGGTGGCTAAGCTTTCAACTCTTCACAGCGAGGCGCAGCGTCAAGAAAAGGAAGCTATGGCGACCTACGGCATGTTAGCTGGTCACGACCCTACTATCGCTCCCTTGCGACGCGCTTTGGCTGTTTGGGGTTTGACTATTGATGACATTGGCGTGGCTTCAGTACGCATATTCCATTTTTGGACATGATTTCTGTCTGACATTGCGACTCAGTTCCACGGTACATCTACCGTTGCCAATGACAAGAACGAGAGTGGCGCATTCAACAGACAATTCCAGGTCAGTCTTTCTCATCGAATGGAGATCTTGTCTAATATATTTATCAAATAGCATCTCGGTCGAAGCAAAGGCAATGCTTGCCCTGTCATTGCTCAGAAATGGCTCACTGGTCATCCAAAGGGTGGTGCAGCTGCGTGGATGCTCAACGGCATGACTCAATCTATCTTGTCTGGTCTTATTCCCGGCAACCGGAACAACGATAATCTTGGACCAGAACTTCAAGCTTTCGAACTCCTTGTCTACCCATCTCGATCGATTCAGACCGATGGTCTCAAGGCTGGATTACTCAAGAGTTTCGGTTTCGGTCAAGGTTCGTCTTGCTACCGTTGTTTTCCGGCTAAGCTGACAGTCGCCGGACAGTCGGAGGAGAATGTCTCATTCTGCATCCTGATTACCTCATCGCTTGCCTCGATTCTACTTCCTACGGTGCCTACTCAGCTCAGCGAGCAGATCGTGCTCTTGGCGCATACAGCAAATTCAACGACATGTTTGTTTCGCGCAACCTCATTCAGCTCAAAGAAGCTCCACCTGTGAGTTCATTGCTAACAATTTTAGGATCAGAGCTGAATTTGATATACCTTAGTACACTATCGACCTCGAGCAAGAAGTTCTTCTCAACCCTCTGGCTCGTGCAAGCCAAGATGCTGCTGGCTCTTACTCTTTCACAGCTAAATCCTTACCTTCAGCTGTTCCAATCTCAGAAAATGTCGCCTCCGCCGCAGCGGCCATTGCCTCCAAGGCTACAAACGTCTTTGCTGTCGGCACTGATGTGGAACTCATTTCTTCCGTTCCATCAGAAAACGAAAACTTCTTGGAACGTAATTTCACTGAAAGTGAATTGTCGTACTGCAAGTCTGCTTCCGACTTTGCAGCAAGTTTGGCAGGTCGCTGGTCAGCTAAAGAGGTACTTTTTCGACCAGCTCCCGCGCATGAGTTGTTTATTGATGAAGTAACTGTTTAGGCTGTTTTCAAAGCTCTCAAGACCTCTTCTCGTGGTGGTGGAGCAGCAATGAAAGATATTGAAGTTACTTCAAACAATGGTATCCCTGGCGTTCAACTTCACGGTCAAGCGGAAACTGTTGCGAAAGAACATGGCATCACCGGGTTCGAGTTGAGCATCTCACATGCTGAGGGAGTAGCTATCTCTGTTTGTGTAGCTAAGAAGTGAGGGGTAAAGGCGCGATAAGGGAAATGTACATAAAGAGTTCAGTTTAGATTAAGGGAACAATGTATGCATGATTAGTTTGGTTTCTTGATGAGGCACTCTGTGCCCGCCTGAAGTACAAAGAGACACTGTGCCTATATTGAGTGCATTGCATCACTATTTCTCATGCGCTTGCAAATACAATATACCTAAAGCGAAAATAGGTTAGCTGAATGCTGACGAGAAGTGAATAGCGCTCACCCCTTATCTGCAACTAAGCTCCTCTCTTTGAGCAATACAGTGTACTGGACATATCATTGCTTCATAAACTGAATAATCAGCGGTAGAGAGGCAATCGCACCTTGATGACCCATCTAGCATGAAGCGGTTTCTCTGCATTCAAAGCCGAGACGAGCTCAGCAGGCAACTTATCCTTCATTTCTTGAAGCATAGAGATGAAAGTAGCGTCCGTCAATACATCTGTTTTCAACTTCATCAATCAAATCGCTAATGAAGAGCAATTCCATAGAAGGACGAACCAGAGCAATCTGAATGAGTGAGCAACTCTAGTTGTTCCTTCTTTGCAAAGTCAACCAAGTCTTGCTGAACAGAACAACAATCCCTTAAATTGACTTGATTGACTCTTGGTGGTGGTTGCAACTCGTCTTTGTGTTTGTACAGTCTTTGCAATCGAGGTAAAGAGAATTCCGATAAGCCCATTGAATTGATTTCAGGTGATGTGCTGATAGTCTGTCAGATTCGAGTGTCCTTCAATCAACTTCAAGCTGATGACGATCAATCAAACTGACGGTATATAATCTTCGAACATTATTTATCAATTCTTCTTCCTCTTCTTCTCCAGCCTCCACATCATCGTAATGTAATTTAGGTAATTGCAAGATCAAAGTATCCACACTATTCAAACCCGTTGTAGTTTTCAATATCCCTAAAGCTTGTTTCACGCAATTTGGATCCAAAGATTTTGAAGCTTGAGTTGCATTTTTATCTTCTTTGGCAGAGAGATACCAGAATTTGACTGTGAGATCAATTGAAGATCTTTCTTCTGATGCATAATCTGATCGATCAATTGATTCAGGATTAGGGATATGCAGAGTTTTGGAAGCTGAATCGAAAGCGTAGTCAGGCTCTGGTGCTGTTGACTCCTCTGATGCATCGGATTCTTCGGGAGATAGAGGAGGTGATGAGGAAGAAGAAGAGGGATCAAGGGAAGTAGAGAGTAAGTTTTGAATGGAGCAGATAAGCTCAGAGTTTGATTTGCGTGACGTGAGAGAATCTTTAGGGACGATGCCTAGAGTGAGAATTGAGATTGCTTGTAAGACCAAAGACTGGCAACAAAACGCAATCGTTCATTGATTACTCAGATCTTTATCGGATGGGCTGCGAGAGAACTCACGGTTGCGGTCTCTTGATGGGCGATTCCATTGGTGTGCGCCATGCTTGCTGTTGGTCGAAGGAGCCCAGCCTAGACAGCGATGAATGGCAGTCTTAGTGAACACCGGATTTCAAAATATCTTCGGTGTTTGTTCAGCAACGGTCACTGAGCCTTGGATGCTGCTGGACAGAATAGAGCAGAGCCTCGCCAGTCGGAAAACTCGATCACTGCTTCGACAGCTGACTTTGCCTGACACAAATTTGGTTGACTTCTCGTCGAATGACTATCTCTCGCTCTCCAAGTCACTGCAACTCAAGCAGCAACTCATAGCTGCTCTATCGACCTCTGATGAATCCTCGCCAATCTATGGTCCGGCTTCTTCTCGCCTATTGGACGGTAATTCTTCAGCTCATGCTCGAGTAGAAGCTGAACTCTGCGAATTCTTTGGCGGTCAATCGGGTTTACTCTTCAACTCTGGCTTCGATGCAAACGTCTCGATCTTCTCCTTCTTACTATCTGAACATGATGTATTGCTGTACGATGAGTTTATTCACGCGAGTGTGCATGACGGTGTAGCTCCTCTTCCCTTTAAGTACACCGAATATGAGCCGACTATTATCCGCTAGTAGATGAGACAATCAAAGTGCAAAAGAAGAATACCATTCCAGCACAATTCAATATCCGATCTATCTTCTCAACTTGAAACCTTATTCGCAAACAAGACAGAAGAGTCAGAACGGCTGCGACAAGGCAAAGCAGATGTATTCGTCTCTGTTGAAAGTCTGTATAGCATGGACGGCGACTTGGCGCCGCTGGTGGAATTGGTTGACGCTGTTTCCAATTACAAAAATGTTCATTTGATTGTGGATGAAGCGCATTCCACTGGTTAGTCACATATTTTCTATAATATCTTGAGATTCCTAACCATATTGCTTAACCAGGTCTTTATGGCAAATGCGGACGAGGACTTGTAGCGCAATATGGGCTTGAGGATAAGATCTTCATTCGCTTACATACCTTTGGCAAGGCGATGTCATGTGGAGGAGGTCAGCTTCTATGCTTCTTTTTCTTCGCGCGCTTATGCAGACACGAACACAGCTGTTGTTCTGGCTCATCCATCTATTCGCAACTACCTCATAAACTACAGCCGTCCTTTTATCTACTCAACATCCCTTTCTCATCTGAGTGTAACAGCCATCCAATGCTCCCTGAATCATCTCAAGCAAGGTTTAGCCGATTCAGCTCGAACGAATCTACATAACCTCTCTTCACATCTTCTTTCCCAGCTCAACACTTTCATCCCTTCTTCCTCTGAATGTTCCTTACCGGATCCACCACTTCTTCCTACGCCAATCATACCGATCATCACTTCACATCCTCGACTTCTAGCCAAACACCTCAATGATCGAGGTTTTCTCGTGCGACCAATTTGTTACCCTACAGTACCTCGATCAAGCGAAAGAGTGAGAATATGTTTACATGCAAACAATACTTTTGATCAAGTGAATGGGTTGGTATTGGCAGTAAAAGAGTGGTTGAATCGACCGAGATTGTAAGTTAAAGGAATTAGCGTAAAGAGGATAAAAGGGCTTGTTCGAGTTTTCGTAATGTTGATACTGGTGTATTGAGGGAACACATAAAGTATAAGACAGAACCTAGTGTTCGACCATGAATTGCTGTTGGAGTTTCTGCATCGCGCTTGAGTTCTTGATCGACTTTGAGTAGAAGATCTGCTGCAGAAGAGGATAGGTAGCCTGCAGGTACACATGAGTATGAGAGTCTTTAATCGGAATGCAAGAAAACTCATTACCTTCTGCGCCTCCGAGTTGTACACTTAATACAGTACCCAAAGCCATTACTCCTTCCACCTTCTCCAGTTGAGAAAGTTCCAATACGACATCTTTACCCCATCTACTCCAAGCGCCTTCATTCTGTACTCCCCAAGTCGATTTCTCCTGACCGAAATCCATATTACTGAGTATATCAAGCGTTTTATTCGCGACAGCACAACCTATAGGGTGTGCAGTGTAAGAATGACCATGTAATAAAGCATCTGTCTTCTTTTCTCCCAAATACGATTCAAAGATGGATTCGCTTGCTAAAGTAACCGACATAGGCAACATTCCGCCGGTGAGAATTTTAGCGAAACAGCCGATATCGGGTGAGACACCCAAAAGATGAGAAGAAGAGACTGGTCCGACTCGATGGAGACCGGTGAAGACTTCATCAAAAAGGACTGGGAGGTTTGACCAGGACTTCTTGCACGAGAAGGACTTCTCTTGCGCAGAAGAGGGAGAAAGGAAAGGTTTAGCTTCTGGAGAGCGGATCGTATCAACTAGTACTCTTTGAAAGAGTGGATCAACGAAGATCATTCCCGCTGCACCCATCACAACAGGTTCAAGAACAAGTGCGCCGAATTTGATTGCTTTCGGACCTTGATTTATTCGCTCCAAAGTTTGTAGAATTGTATCTCTATAATATTTCGCCAAAGGAGAAAAGAGCCTTGCTTCCACGTTGTATACTTGATTCAAGTCTTCAAAAGAGGTTTCTTCTGCCAATTCCCCTTGTACAATAACACGACCATTCTTGATCTTTACTGCGGGCGGATCAAACCAATATCCTCTTCCTCTATACCATTCAACAGACTTGCTGTACACGCTAGGCTCAGAAGCATCCATTGCACCAATTGTATCACCATGATAACTTCCCTTTAATCCAAGTATACCAAGGAAAGGTTTCTCTTCATCTGAGATCTTGTTTTCTTTCGCATACGCATGTAAGGCCATCTTGATACCGACTTCGGTTGCTGTAGACCCATCATCGGAGAAAAAGACTCTAGATGCCCAATTCTTGCCTACTGTCGCTAGTAGCTTTTCAGTCAAATCTAGAGCTGGTTTATTGGTGGATGTAGGGAAAATAACATGACCATAGCGACCTGCTGCTTGAGCCATAGCTAACACCAGATCTGGGTACGCATGACCGAGACATTGAGTCCACCAAGAAGCAGAAGCATCGAACGTATCGGTGAGCAGGTTGTTAGAAGAAGAGTTAGGAGAGAAGACGGAGAAAAGATCGCCTTGAGCACTGTCAATGACTTGAACTTGTTTGGTACTTTTGATATCGGCATGCTGAACGAAAGGCCACCACACATGTTGTAACGTTCTTGTAGCTGAGGTATCCAAATCTGACAGCCGAGCAAGATGTGCACCTTGCAAGCTTTCCACAACGGACGAAATTTCTCCGTCGGAACATGAGAGCTGAGCATAATATTTGTGCATGTTCTGACGATCCACTTCGATATCTCGATTCACTCCTGGAGGTGATTGAACACTTGCGAATGAGACATTGGATTCTTTGGCGAAGTACTTTGCAAGGTAAGCCCAGTTTGCGTAGTAGTCTTCTTTGAAGCAAAGAACAGCATCGACTTTGTAGCCTCTCAGGAGAAGAGACTCGTATGCTGATATTGTAGTCGATATACCTCCGAGATGAGGAGAAGCAATGAGAACGATGGGGTTGAGAAGAGGTCGATAAGCATCTACTTGACTTGATCCCGACAGAGTTGGACTGTGAACGCCTGTGAGATGATAAGACTACCGATTGAAAGCGGTTGGCCTGTAACTGACCTCCAGCTGTCTCGATATAAAGTGATTGTCGCTGGCGATCCGGCGAAAGACATTTATCTGCAAAGCTTCTAACAGCTTTAGAGAACTCTTGATCGGTTGGTATCTGTAATCTAGATCAGTACAAGTAGCCAAAAGACGACCTAGACATACGGAAGCTGAACTTCCTGCTGCCCTATCTCGCTCCACAGCCAAATGAGGGCTCACAGGCTCTTGGAAACGGAAGAGACAAGCGTTCCGAGCCAATTCTAGATCATTTGTGCGAGTATAGCGAGCCACATGCCTTCAAACAGGTTGTCTGCATGAACTCATTTCATGCTCTGAACCAAGATCTCACCCGTCATCTCCTTCTGAGCTGTCTCCTGTCCCAACAGGCTTGAGATACGAGACCTTTTCACCTGCAGCCAAGCTTGCGCGACATAATGCAGTGCTGAAGATGGTCTTGCCAATTTCTGTGTTTGCACCAAAGATCGTGTGAACTCGCAAAGAGCGGTATAACATGAGTCGACAGAGGTCTTACAGAGCACTCTGGATATACTCCTAGCAAGGCCTGGTATCGTTCTCTTGGGTATGGTCACTTCTCGGCAATCTGCTGGCTTCGAATCTCGCTCTTCGTCTGGTTCGCTTCTCAGCCTCAGCCGACAGGCCGACAGTCTTGCTGTCCATCTGATCTCTTGCTGCTATGCCATGTGGCTTTGAATGCTCCTTGTCCTTGCTTATATCGTCATCAATGTTTGCTCTCAAACAACGATCTCCATTATGCCAGATGTACACAAGACACCGTTAAGAGCTTTCGAACCTCGGACAGACGGATCAGAATATACTCCTTACACGCCTAACCCTGCCAATTCGATCAAGCTTTCGCCGGAACGTCAAGCTTTAGTAGATGCTGTGATCGCTGTATACTCGTCGAGAGTGTCAGAAGAAGCTATGCTCCACTATGCAAAGGAATCCGTGTATGATGACCCGCTTAGCTTTTGCGATAGTGAGTCCGCTAGCAAACCGAGCAGAGTTGTGGTTGTAATTCATGATTTAGCTCGGCGGAAGATTGCTGGACAATGGTATGCTTTACCTAAGTGCTTCAAGAGGTATGTCCAGAATCTGTCGCTGTGGTCTGTCTGATTTTATACATCAGAACGGAAGTGCTAGAATATGAAGTAGTGAAGGAAGATCCAGTCAATTGCAGTACATGATCGCAAAACCTTGACTCATCTTAATTGCAGATCATAATGAAGTTCAAGACGGTCTTCGAGAACAGCGTGCTAGGTTCGAAAGAGGTCGAGCATCTTATCACGCTTGTTACCGCTGAGGAAGAAGGAGAACTCAAGATCAAGTATCATAAGGATATGTGGAACGAGAAGGATTATTCGCATGGCGCAAGTGTTGGTGCGATGTTCAAGAAATTCAATGGAGGTAATCCCTACAGCTTCTTTGCCCTGACCCGTCTCATATTCGCGACAGAGCTTCTTCCACCTTTTCTACACTTACCAAAGTCGCTGTAGAGACTGCATAACAATTGCAACGCATTGGCTTAATGCACCAGATGCTCAACTTGTCTTACGTAATATGTTGACAATAAGGTCTCCACAGAAGCTCGAGGTATTGTATAGCAGATTTGTACGCGAATGCATATTACCAGAAGCTACTGCTGGCCTGCTTTGATTCCGACACCATCAGTCGCGGGCCAATGTGCAGACCTTTATCATCTTGATAACCAACAATAATGTCTGAAATCAACGTGAATCTCAGGCATACATGTGCAGCTGGCATCACTGATCCTTTCTCTAGATCACTGTCCTGTATTTCGCAGGAGCGCGCACTTCCATCCAGATATCATCCGAATCACTTTCGGTGCCTTCGCAATGCAGTCTCGCTGATCTCAGCTCTCTGTTGCTTAAGAGATACGTGGATAACGAAGAGTTCCAACAAACTATGACTAGAAGTGCTTGGAGCTTGAACGAGGAGATTGTAATGAGGGAAGATGAAAGCTCGACAATGCTCAGTCAAGGAGACACGGTTGCTGTGATTCCGCCTGTTAGTGGTGGATAAGCTAAAAGGACGGGTCATCAGCAGTTGCTCAGGAACACAGTGAATGCTGCGTGGCCGTATATTGCGTTTCTCTCATTAAGGCGTCTCTCTGAATGCTTTTCCATTTTAGCGTTATTCCTCTCCTTGCTCCTCTTTTTTTCGCGTCAACCATGAAACAGAGCCAAGTGCGTAACATCTGATTAGCTGTAGAAGGCATCTCAGGTCTTTCTCAGCCAAACATGCCCGAAATGCCTTTCGATATATTGTGCCAAATCATGGAAGAAGTAGCTCTGTCTTCGCCCAAGAGACCGTCAGTAATAAACCGGCTGATGAAGACTTCCCGTAAGTACCTCATGTATTTTTGTTGCATGTATTTTTCGCTTACGCATGTCGTCCCTCATTCTAGATGCTTTTCACTTGGCTGGTATACCGCACCTATATGTTGCCGTCGATGTAAAGGATCGCGACAATCAGCGATTTATGCGTACTCTCCAAGACAAACCGCATTATGCAAATTATGTTCGCGAATTGAACTGGCATCTGAAAGAAACGATAGTAGCTGACCGGGGACGTCCCAAGCTTGTGGACACGTCCGGGGACATCAAAACCGACGTACATTTCCTGAATCAATTCATCTGCATTGAGCGAGTGAATATTCTTTACTCTCTGTCATGGCTTGACGCAAGGGCGGCAAGGTGGATCAGTCCAACGGAATTGCAAGATCTGGACAATCGACCTCCTCCACCTCTATCTGCTGAACAAATCCGCAATACTCCCTTCTTTCAAAGCATGCGATGGCTGTCATACAGCACTTTTGCAGCTAGAGATGAAGATTTCTTAACAGATTTCTTGCTAAAGATGCTGATGGGTGGCCCAAAATTGCAATACCTTGCACTGCCTCAGCCAATACTCAGCCAATCAATCAATTTGTCTGAAGCTTGGTCCATGTCAGAGCGCGCAATGGGGTGGACGATCAGTAAAGTCTCGTCACTTTCCTTATTGGCACGATGCGGACGAGAATTCCTGGTTCCAGTTCGTCGATTTCTAGAAAATTTCCCTCAACTCCGCAAAATGGCGCTCCACTTTCGGAAGTCCAATGGGGATGGTGCTGATGGTTGCGCTTTGGCCTGGCTGGTCGAATGTCTTCCGCATTTGCGACCTCACATAGGCCTTACCGCGATATATCTAGAGGGACTGACATACGGGAATCACTTCTGCAGCAGCATATCTTGGCTTTTTCCATCGCTACAACACTTACATCTCTCGTTCGCGGAAATGTACAAATCTACTGCACCTGCTGGAACCAATTTTCACGAGCAGTTCTGCAATCATATGGCGCAGTTCTTTCCTGCTTCAGAAACATGCAAGCATCTCCTTGATATTACCATTCTCAATCATACCCTCTTTGACGACTATTTCTTATATCCCGGCTCAAATAGACCTTTCAGCTCAGTACAACTTGGTTTCTTCTCCAGGGAGACATTTCCTTCTTTACGCACATATACCTTTGGAGCAATGCTGGATGCTGATATTGACAGAAATATATTTGGTTCTGGTTTGGGATTGTGTGCTTGGGGCGAGCACACAATTAAATCGGAGCAGGAAATGTCGTGCAAAGTTTTAATGGCTGAAGATCTCGCTCAAATGTCACGCAACTTACCGGACGGCATGGTTGTCAGCTTTCAGAATGTTCTGAACTCGCATTTTCCTAAGCCTTTTGCGAATATTTATGCCGTTCGAGGAGAGCGAGATGGTACAGTCCAATTCAATTATCGCGAGGCAGATGAGGGACGTTGGTTTGGACCAATCACTAGGGAAATCTACACCACAGGCGGGCAGATGAAAGCAGCATGAGGTTAAAGTGAGTAACCAGGATGAAACTTGCCTTTTTGCACTACTCAAGCATGTGTAGATCAGAGTTCGAGGAGAGTAGATTGAATGAGGCGTGCGATACGACAGAGTAAACGAGCTAGTAGCTGAAAGGAAGAAGGCAGATATGATAGATCAAAGCCGACAACTGAACGTAGAATTGGTAGAATATATATGCTCTCGGTATTATTAGACCCTTTACGGATGCCCTTTTCAATTCTTGCGAGCCCTCTCTGTCCAAAAAGTCAGAGACAGCCAGAAGAAAAAGCCAATCACTGACTCTTTGGCTTTTCATCCTCGGAATTCTCGATATCGATTTCAGCATTGAGATCTTCAATGTCTGAATCTTCATCCTCATCACCAGCTGTAGGGTTGCAGTAAATATCAATAGCATCAATGAAGAGTTCGACCAGATGTTCAGAAACATCGAGAAGATCTTTCTCTTCTGTGAAGAAGTCTGTTCAACAGCTCGGTTAGCCTTGTCTCACAATCTTCGAATAGAGTCACTGACTGAAGAAAGATCCTAAGCCGTCAAATTCGTCAAATTCTTCTTTCGCAGCCATATCTGGCCTAGGACTCTTCTTGACCAGGTTCTTGTCGTCCGATTTCCAATCAATGGTAACGACTGAAGACTCGATTGGGTAATCGCAATCCATATCACGCATGTTCTTGATGTCATCTGATGTTCCTTCAGGTAGGGATTTGACGAGGGTGAAAGATTTTGTCAGAGTCTTGTTGCTGAAGTATGGGTTTTTATCAGAGTCAAAGGTCTAGAAATCGAGAATTAGTATACATTGAAAAGCGAGACGAGAAGAGAGCAAATACAAAAGTAATATCGAACTCTCTTGGATCGCTCTTGTATTCAATCCAAAGATCACGCAGCGCCGATAGAGCTTCAAAATCTGCAGAGTCGACAATTTGTGACATGGCATTGTGTTTCTTCATCTGTGAGCGGTGTCAGCAGTTTTGTGAAATGACAGTCGCAAAGGCTTACGACTTCGAGCCAGCTATCGAGACAGAGAGATCAGCTTAAGCACGCTTCTGATGAGAGAGGATCACGCACAAATCGTCAACCGCGGCAGCCTTCAGTGCCTCGCGCCTTTGTTCCCAGCTAGGCTTCAGACTAGAATATTTGGTCTTCACTACATACTCTGTTAGCTCATGCAGGCTCTACAAAAGCAGTCAAGACGAACGAAGTTCCAAAGTAGCTTTCTTCTCCATGTCGCGTACTTTGAGGATACCTGTGCATTGTTCACCGATGAGTGAGTTAATCTGTAGCCATTGTATATGCAACCAACCTTCAGCGCCTTTAGGGAACGCTTGAGAAACTTCAATGCAAGCATCAGCATAAATTCATGCAGGTCGGATAGAGGCATACCTATCTCGCGCTCTTGAGCCATAGTCATGGCATAGAGTTCAGCAGGTGATGTGGAATCGCTCATGTTGTGCTTGTGTGTAAGACAAGAGGAAGACACAAAAAAAGATTTTTCAAATACTTCTGAAACACAACCAGAACGTGACGCGAATAAAAGAGAGATCTATAGACAAGTCTGGTATTGCATGGCATCGATACACTGATACATTTCCTATACCGAATCAAGCAAGAGTCGCAGCTGCGCTGGACAAGATAACAGTATTTCTTTCTTTGCATGTTGCAGCTGAATCCACAACACGTTAGCATTCAATAATCCGGCAGCACAGAGACACTCACTGAAGATTACTTTGTCACCCTCTTTCCACATAGAAGTCACACAAGTTTCACCAGGGTAAAGAGATCCAGCGAATCGAACTTTGATGTCCTTGATCATACCGTATTGCTTAATAACAGCCTTGCCAGCAATTCCGAAGAAGCAGAGTCCATGTAACTAAGCCAGAGAGCACGGACGTAAGTGAACGTTGTTGCTAATGCAGAGCCTTTCGACATACGATAGGTGATTTGAAGCCTCCCACTGCTGCGAATTCAGGATCGATGTGAAGAGGGTTGTAGTCTCCGCTTAGTCTGTGAATAGAGAAGACACTGAATCAGCATGAAGCTAAAGTGACATCTACTTCCACTCACCGATAAATAGCAGCTTGAGCTTCAGTAGTCTTGAACTCTGCAACAGCATCAGGAGCACGGCTAGGTGGCTTGTTGACTGCAGTAGCTGGTCCGCGATCTTTCCCGGTACGCTTGCCTCCAAATCCACCTGCTCCTCGAATGAAGGTCGTGCTAGTGTTGTGGAAGAGAAGTTCGCCAGAATCCTTTTCGTACGAGTCTACGCGAGTCGTGACCGAAGCAGCCTTGCCTGTTTGAACACCGTGAAGTCAGCTCTAGAGAAAGCCGACTATGTGCGTATACAAACCTTTGTCGAGCACTTCTAGTAGTCTGCATTCATTCCTCAATGTTGCATTGGTAGGTACTTGCTTCTTGATCGACAAGTATTGTTCTCCGTGTAGCAACATCATCTGCGATCAAAGTCAATCGAAGTAAGAAGTATCAGCTTTGAAACATACAGGGCTGAAATTTGGTAGCCAATCCACTGTTGTGACATGAGCAAATGATTCATGCGAGACAGAGAAAGGACTCACAAGGCATACCACTGGAAACAGAGAATTGAGGAATGACACCGAAAGTAGGGATAACTTGGAAATCCTTGTTGCCTTCGAAAGTGTATTGAAGTTCTTGCGCTGATGCTCCAATACCCAAGTTGTACAGCATACAGTCGCGTTCAGTGTAAGAGAATTCGCTCTTGAAAACACCGCGATTCTTTGCTTTGACAACGAGATCTGAGTCTTCAGGATCGGAAGTATCAATGGCTTGATCATCTGAAACTGCGTCTTGTTCAGCACCCATGTTAGCCATGATCATTGCTGTTCCTTCTTGGTTAGTTTCAGGATGTTGCGATTTGGCATCTAGGAACACAATAAGCCTGATGTTGTGCAATGGCAAGAGACTGCTCACCGAAGCGAGTAATTACATCCCATTTCGCCTTGATCTGATCAGGAGTAGCGAAAGTCTTGTTCGAGAACTGTGAGGTTGCAATACAATTAAGCAAATCCAACATGCAAGATGCAGAGCAACACCCACAGCATAACCAGCGGTCCTTTGCCATCTGAACTTAGCAGACCATCCACGCGAAATCTCATACAAGCCTCCTGAGCTAGTGTTGACATCGGAAGCGAGGAAAGCAGTGAAAGGAGCAAGGAAATCAGGCTTGTAGTAGTCGAGTTGGTCTTTGCCCCAAATAGTAGCAGTCATTGCTGTTCCTGCTGTTGGAGCAACACAGTTGGCAATGATACCGTACTTCTTGCCTTCAAGTGCTAGAGTCTTGGTGAAACCGATCAAAGCAGATTTGGCAGTCGCGTAATTGGCTTGACCTATAAGCAATCTTCTGATTAGTCATACGCTTCTAGCTAGACAACGAGTACACATACCAAAGTTGCCATAAATACCGGAAACGGAAGAAGTGTTGATGATCTGTGATCAAGAAATTCAGGTATTGCCCTAAAGCAGAACTGAAGCCAAACTCACACGTCCGTATTTCTGCTTTTGCATGATTGGCCAGGCAGCATGAGTAGTAGCATAAGCACCTCTCAAATGGATCTAGTCCATCATATCAGCGATATTCACGAACGACAGGACGACAGAAAGCTCACGTTCATCACATCGTCCCATTCCTTTTCAGTCATAGCAGTGAAAGACTTGTCACGGAGAATACCGGCATTGTTGATGAGTACATGAACGGCGCCGAAAGAATCCATTGCTTTCTTGATGATGACTTCACCATTTTCGACTGAATCAGTAGAGATGACTGCTTTGCCTCCAGCTGTGCATGGATTTATACACCGTTAGCAAAGTGAATTGCAATGCGGAAAACCACTGCACCTTTTTTGATTTCCTCTAATACAGCGGTAGCATTCTTCTCGCTGTAATCATTGACGACGACGCTCGCTCCGAGTTTAGCGAACAGAAGGGCGTAAGCTCGACCAATTCCTCCTCCTGCACCAGTAACGACAACAACTTTGCCAGTGTAATCGATCTTTGGTCCTTGCTTATTCGGTGGCATAGATTCGGCTTTCTCGGCAGCTTCCTGTTCGACGGTTCCGAAAGTTTAGCTAATACTTCAGCCGGCCTGCTATCGTACGAACCTGTTTACTAGAGTCGCCGTTCTTTGGATGGGTGACATGAGTGAAATCGCAAATTTCGTTGAATTTAGCAGCAACCTGCAGTACACAAACCGCCTCCAGTCAGAGAAATGACTGGCGAACCGAAGTGCACGTACAGCTGAAGGAGTGAAAGAGTCATCGACTTTGAAGATTCCACCTTTGCTTTGTTCCCATCGAAGAACACCAGTCCAACCAGCACCGGTTTCGAAGAGTCCTCCAGTTTCTTTGCATGATTCGTGGCAGAGATAAGCGACTACTGGTGCTACGTGGCCTGGTTTCAAGTTTTCCAAAACATCTTTAGGCATGATAGTTTCTGTTCGATGAATTCATCAGTAATAGTCGCTCAACAAAGAGAAAGTGTGTATACCAGTCATTGGAGATGCAGCGATAGGTGCAATAGCATTAGCATTGATGTTGTATTTGACACCTTCTTTCGCTAATGTGTAGGCAAAGGAAACCAGACCGAATTTCGCGCTGGAGTAGTTTGCTTGACCAAAGGAGCCATAGATACCCTGAGTATGATGTGAGCCTGAAGGCAACAGCTTGGAAGAGGAGACTCACGGCTGCACTTGCGGTGTTGATAATTCTACCGAATTTCTGTTTGCGGAAGATTGGCCAGCACGCCTTGGTGATTGAGTAGGCGCCTTTGACGTGGACCTGTAGATATAGATATAAGTAGTAAACAAAGAGTCAGGAATGCAGACGAACATCGATGACATCGTCCCATTCTTTGTCTGACATGGCCTTGAAAGATTTATCTCGCAGAATACCGGCATTGTTACTGAGGTCTCTATCAGAACAGGCTCAGACGTAACAGCCAGGACATACACAAGTACCTAGAATGATCAATCAGCTTAAATATTCACATGCGGAGACAGCAATCTGGGGAAGAGAGACTTACATCGACACGTCCATACTTGTCCATGACTTTCTTGACGATCTCAGCGCCATTAGTGACGCTGTCGTAGTTTGCAAAAGCCTCGCCTATTCATCACAGATGAGCTCAAACATCTTTAGAAAGGAGCCTTAAGCCGATTGCAAGCGGACCTCCAGCTTTCTTGATCTCAGCTACTACAGCATCTGCGTTGGTCTTGTTGAAATCGTTGACGACCACTTTAGCGCCTCGAGAACCAAACAGAGTGGCATATCTGGAGGGCGACCAACGTCAGACATTCAAACACAGGAGCAATGAGTTGCTGGCTCACGCTTTGCCTAGGCCTCCTCCTGAGCCTGTGATAATGACCACACGATTGTCGAAGCGTAGTTCTGACATGTTGAA
Organism: Kondoa subrosea; assembly: GCA_039545335.1. Taxonomy (NCBI): domain Eukaryota; kingdom Fungi; phylum Basidiomycota; class Agaricostilbomycetes; order Agaricostilbales; family Kondoaceae; genus Kondoa; species Kondoa subrosea. The sequence continues at coordinate 856,337 of BCIN01000003.1, read as the reverse complement.
TATGGTTAGATGCTAAGAAGGGGAGTGAATAAGCAATCTTAGCAGAATGGGCGGTGAGGCTTGATGACTTACGAGTATGAGAAGGGAGAGATCAGCACAAGAATAAAGGCCAGGAAGAGAAGAGTCTTTGGCCTGGGTGAACTCTAGCCCTCGGCTATGAGCTATTACCGCGCTATGTTTGTAGCTTTTGACTTTATTGTTTTCGAAATCAGTCACGTGTTCCAGATAGCCATTTGATTTGAATCCCTCCTCCTTCTCAACTGCAGCTGGACATCCCAAAGCCTCGTTATAGCAGTCCGCTGTACACCAGACTCATCTTAGAAGCAAATCCAGCGCGAGTTAGTACAAGCTCTACCTTGCATAATTCCCTTGGTTCTATCATTGTCAAGAGCTGTATGCCTGTGTAATTGCTCGGAACTGCTATGAACGTCTTCGTCGCCAACATTCCGCAAGGAGTAGATGAAGCTCGTTTGTGCGTCTGCATTCCCCATGAGCTATTCAGAATGGCATCTCATTGCTTGAACCCAGAGAATCCGCTATTGCACATATCTTGCATCATGATCTTCGAGCTTACGGAGGCGGATCTGGTCTTCAAACCAATTTCAGGTTGAAGTTTCATCTTTACCCAAGATCTATGCGGCCCAAAGGTACAGGCATCATCAGTGTGAGGTTCGCTCCAAAATGTTCTTATCATTCGCTGAATGTGATGCGACAGATCCCGTATGAAGCAATGGCCAAAGAACTGATCAAACGACATGCTTCATTACGTTTACCTGGAGTAGTTGGTATAATTCAGCTTCGAAAAGGTCGTGAACCTGTATGTCTTCGTCTTTGTATTGTCTCTTACTCACTCTTCATACTCGACGAGACAGCTGGACCCTTCGTTGGAAGAAGAACTTACTACGCATGCTTATGAACAACCTCATATTCGTCGAGCTCGACTTGGGCACGTAGCCAATCTAGCATTACCAGTCTCTATCAAATCTATCGATATTGGTTTCTATTGTCGAGATGGAGTTTTCAGTATTGAATGGTCAAGAGAAACCAAACATGGTGAAGCTTTGTTCGATGCGTTCTTCAACAACTTGAGACTCTTCATGTGGAAAAAGGGACCTCATGCTGTGATTCAGCCTTTCAGCACAGAAGTCTTTATAGCGGATGAGAAGAGTTTGGCTGTTTTCTTGTTTTTGAGCGAAGCACCTTCTTTTGAGTATTCTGGAGCGGAAGAACCTTTGCATGATGAAAGACAATTTTTTGATCAGGAAGAACATGGTGATGATCCTCTGAGAGTGCGGATGCGCGGAATGGATCAAGCTCATGAAGCTATTGCACCTTGGATCAGTTCGTCCTGACGATGGTATGTTCACTGCGAGCTATGTCTGATTCAGAAGAACAGGTCGATGTTTTCGGATATGCTTCAACTCCAAACGCGAGTACGAACACTTTCTTATGTCCTGCAAAGAAGTTGGCTTCATTTTACCAGCTCAACAGCCCGTCAAAGCAAGAAGACAACGACTACTTTATGCACCACATAAGATCAAACAAGTTCTAGAATGGCAAACTCGGCTAGATTGGCCTCTAGCTTTTCAAATCGACATGCTCCTTTCGAACGGAATACTGCACCCAGAAGAGATCTTATCCATCAAAGACACTCTCATGGAAGCTAGATTGGTACACGATGATGAAGGAATAGTCAATGCGTTGAGAACAGTAGCTCAAATAGAAGAACGTCAACGCTATCAACCCGAAAGCAAAAGAGAACCAAGTATTGTTAACCAATTGAAGAAGATCTTGGACGATCGATTGACGGAAGCAGTTCAGACATTCCGATTCAAGAGAAGGAAAGTGCAACCAAACAGAGTACCACTTCATCATATTACTTTCACACCGGTTGGTCGATTCCTGCAAGGCCCAACTTTGGAGCAATCGAATAGAGTTTTACGTCGGTATGAGGATCATCTGGATTGCTTCCTGAGAGTTACATTTGCAGAGGTCATTTAATTCAGGATGACGTCTCTTTTTGAAGCTAAATGCAGTTTTTGTATTTCACAGGAAGATCAGCTAATATATCGGCCAAATCGCCATGTCGATTCCAAGATCTTTCTCCACGATCGATTTGGCACTATTCTGAAAAGAGGCTTCGATATAGGTGGAAAACATTACGAATTCCTTGCTTACTCCAATTCTGCTCTGAGGCAAGTCTTCATAATTTCTGTTGCAAATTGTCCGAGTACTTGCTGACAATCCCGTAGAGAACACACTGTCTATTTCTGTCGGCCTTTTACGCACGAAAAGTATGGCGAGCTGAATGCAGACGCCATTCGAAACTCATTGGGCGACTTCACCAAACTCATACATCAGCCAGCCCGTTTGGGAGCCCGGCTGTCACAAGCTTTCTCTTCAACTGAGAAATCCATCACTTTGGAAGAACATCAAATACTTCGTCGTCCGGACATTGCAATTGGCAAGAACCTGTTTACTGATGGATGTGGAGCAATGTCGAAAAGTGTCGCTCGAGCAATAGGAACTTCTCTACATACGAAATACAATAAATCAACAGCAGAACTCAACAGTCTCGCTACGTGTCAAATGCGGATTGGAGGAGCTAAAGGTGTCATGTCGGTTGATACTACTCTAGAAGGACATGTTATTGTCCTCAGACCGTCTCAAGAGAAATTCTTGGCTCATTCTCGGGATGTGGAAGTCTGCTCTATCTTTACCAAACCTTTACCTTATTTTCTTAATCGACCACTTATCAAAATACTCGAAGATCTGAAAGTTGATCCAAAGATAATTCTAGACATGCAGCGGACCGAGTGAGCTCGAGCAAAAAAATGTTGTGAACTTACTTGCTGATTGTAGTGGCAGGATCGAGAATGCGCGAGCTGCAGAATACAACATCCTGGTTGCTGCTAAGATGTTTCAAATGAACGGTTATGGCGAAAGCTATCGTCTGTAAGATGTTTGATCCAAACACTATTCCAAGTTCTGAATGTATTGAAGGCCGTATTTGTTTCGACGCATTCACGATTTCCTCCATCTCACGAATCATGGAATGAAAGCACGAGTAGAAGACGATTTCATTCAAGCTGTTATTGCTCTAGGTGTCAAAGATGTTCTCAAACAGTCAGTCTTTGGCTGTTGAACATTCAGATGTTTTACTGATCTTTTGCTAAGGCTGAAACACAAAGCTCGAATACCTGTTCGACTTGGTTATACTCTTGTCGGAATAGCGGACGAATATAACATCATACCTGAGGGCTGCATATACGCTCGGATCGAGAAGCGTGGTCAGCCTACAACATGTCTCACTGGTCGGCTAGCTGTCTCTCGCTCACCTAACCTGCATCCGGGTGATATACAGATATGCAGGGGTGTGGAAGATCGCGACTTGCAGCTCATGAGTAGAGACCTCGTGTATCCTCCCAATGTCGTGGTGTTCTCGATTCAAGGTAAGAAATCTCAGGTCTGCGTGTAATTTGCTGAATTGAAAGTTACAGGGCAACGATCTTTGCCATCCATGCTTGCTGGAGGTGATCTTGATGGCGATCTGTAAGTGCTATGAGTTCCTTCCTGTACTTGTCTAATGTTCTGTTCAGATACAACATCCTGCTCGACCCAAATCTGTTGCCGAAAGAGAACATAAATCCAGCAGAGTATTCTGCTTCGCCGATCAAAGAACTAGCATGGCATGCTACCATCGATGACATAGCGGTACATTGCACTGAGACCTTAATTCTGTTTTGTTCATTCTTGTACGCCTAGGACTTTGTCATCGATTTCATCGAGAACGATGTAACTGGCCTTGTCTCGTAAGTAAATTCTTCGTTGTATACTGGGTCGCGATTGACTCAAATGTATCTAGAACATTACACTTGTCAGCATTCTCAACTCCGTGGTGAGTACAAGCTAACGAAGGGTTTCACAGACGCCTTGCGGACGAATCGCAAGAGGGCACAAAATCATACAATTGCATATTACTAGCACAATACCACTCGTAAGCCCCCTGAATAGCACCACAAAGCAAGCTGACTTTCTGTTGATGCAGACAATCAGTCGATTTCCAAAAGACAGGCATACCAGTCGACTCAAGTCTATTCCCTCGCCCAACTGAATTCCGCAAACCCGATTTCCTTTCACCAGAAGGAGCAACCAGGAAAGCTCTCGATGCCAAATATTACCCAAGCACAAGGATACTAGGTGAACTCTTTCGAGCTGTTGACCTGAAAGAGACTCAAGACTACCAACGTCGACCTAATAAAGCAAGACTGAATCGCTTCGAAAGACACGGATCTGTCTTCGAGAATGTTGTCCCAACACAATCCATAATACCCAATGTCCAATCAGCTATACAAGAACATATGAAGATAATGAGAATACAATGTGAACCAAACAAGGCAGAAGAAGCTGAAATGTCAGATCTTTATGAAGCTTACGCTGTGAGTTGGCTGTGATCGACAAAAATGTTCTCTGACTACTTTGATAGAATGAACTGGCTACTATATGTGCAAATAACTCTATCTCTCGTCGGCACGATCGAGCATTGACAGAAGAAGAAGCTTTCGTGGGTCTTATCACTTACTCAGATGCGCAAATCAAGCGGAAACGAGATGCGGTTGCCAATCTTCGCGAACAGACAGAAAACGTAACCGAATGTGTCTTGGCAACGCTAGTAGAACCTCGCGAAAGATGGGTTGAACGGGCATTCGCTGCATGGAGTATTGCTTGTAAAAAAGCGCCTGAATTTGGTGCACGATCTTTCTCCTGGCTCGTGTAAGTTCTCCTTCCTTTTCTTTCAGGCTTGCACTGATTAAGGACAGGCTTGGGAGTCTCATAGAAGCCATGAAGCACAGAGGTGGTCTTCCCGAAGAAGACGAAGATTGAGCAATAGGTGTAACATCAGAAGCATAGGTTGTACGGCGAGTTGTATTGTATATGTGTAGCAATCTTTGTAACAAAGCATGCATTAACTTTATGTCGAAATGCTGTTTTCCGCATACCGCGACCTACAGTCATGGAATTCGAGTCGAGCGATTCACCCGATTGCTACATAGACAAGATGCCTGCGGAAGTCCTGGAGAACATGCTGGCTCACCTCGTGGGTTCTGACGACTTGTTCAGCTGTCTGACTGTCAGCAAACAATTTCATGCAGCAAGTTCCGGCGCACTGTTGTTTGGAGAGATATGGCTTTGGTACCCTCTCCAGGCTGTGCAAGTCTTAGCAGCTATTCTGGCTAAACCAGAGCGAACAAGCTGGATCCGCGACCTCAACTTCTCTCTCGATCAGTGGGCTCAGCCAGCCGAATGTGAATATGCAGGAAGCTCGTTGACACTCTTAATACCTCTGTTGTGCAACTTGAGACGTCTCTATCAAGTTCCTGTTCCTCTCCATTTGAGCCAAGATCTCTTAGGTGGTATCGTTCAGCTGCCAAACTTGCGGGAGCTTGTTCTGAGTGGTGCGTATCGAGCTGTGGGGTGCTGGAAGCGTCTTGACCTCTCAGACCTGGCGTTCTTGCTATCAACCGCAACTTTGCGTTCTGTCACATTAAATGAATTCGCGGAACTGTCGACTAGCATAGTACAGAATACAACGACTGCTCCACCATGGGAAACATTAGAATTTGATACATGCTCTTTCAACAATGGCAGCGCTGCGTGGCTGTATTCAAACATGGGCGAGTCACTGCGGGAGCTCAAGATGGAATTCTGCTCTGGTCTCAATCAGACCTCTTTTCTATCTGTCATGATACGACAAACGCCCCATCTTGAAGTACTCTCCTTCTCAGGCACGTTCAATAGCGGACAATCGCCAATGCCTGTCGACTGGCTCCGACACTTTCCGAAGCTGAAAGTCTTACTTCTTTCGGGAAGGGCTGTAGGCGAAGAAACACTTTGGCATTTGAGCCCGAAAGTTCAATTGCTGGGAATTGTGCGAGCACTGGATCTGTCGGCGGCCAGTCTGAGCAGCATTATTTCCGCCTGGAGAAGCGTTAAAAAGCGCAACATTGAGCTTATTAATATGCGATACAATGATGTAGAAGTTCGTGCGATTAAGGTACTTTCTGCTCATCTGCCTCCTCCTAGAATGTCGGTTAAAATTGGTACCAGCGCGCTGCTCAAGAACAACATTTCGCCTTGACAATCACTTGACATTAGCTGTGCGATCCTTTCTATCCAGCGCATCGCCAACCGCCATCTACTGTTAAATTCTACAGCAGCTGCTTCACTACATTTATGTCTGTCGTCTCAACTCCCATTCCTTCGTATCTCATTCTACTTGGTCTCACTCTTTCTGTCACTTTATCGTTGCCTACTCCATTGCCTTATTCTCAGCTCTGTTCGGTATACAGCACAAAGACCAAACTATGAATCGTCTCAAGTAACGAGTAATCGGTGATTACTTTAATGCAGAGTTTTGAATCTTGCGGGCGAAGAGTTCAGGCAAGCAATGATGTATGAGACTTGAGGCAATGGAGGGAAAATGCGAATTTGGTTTGGGAAAAGTCGAGGTAGATGAATGGGAATGGGAAGTAAAATACATACAGCATTGATAAATGGCGTCAATGTCGTTCCAGACGAAGGGAAAAGACATAAATGTTTTACCTAGATGCGAACCAAGGAGATCAGTGAAGCATAATGCCAGAGATGTGAGGTCAAGCGGCAGCATATGGCTAGATTCAAGTGAGACATAGATTCGAGGCGAGAGTAGCAGAAATGAACGAATGTTTAAAGTTTTACGAGAAAAGAATACATTGAATAGCTAGCATTAACACAAGAATCGATCTAGCAGCCTTTAACATTTCGGTTGTGCTGGAGTAATGATGATGATGCAGTGTTGTCATGCTTGGCCGTAACTTGATGAGCATGAGCGGTGGTCGGATATATTTGCTGTACAGGTAGAACAGCTTTGACATGAGGGACTTGATTTGCTTGCATGACAATTGAATGAGGGATCTGGACAGCAGCCGCATATGCTTGATGGTAAATTGTCATTGTTGCCTTTTCATCTGTCTCTGGAGGGAGTTCATTCAGTCCTCTCTTGAGCTCAGATAAGAGTTGTTTGAAGACGCCATTGCTATATTGATCGGGAAAGAAATGATAACAGCAGAGATCGAAGACTTCGCTTAGGAAATGAATACGAAGTTTAGCTTCTTCAGTCTTGATTTGCGTTTCAGGGAAAGTATGATCAAAACCTGAGACAAGAGGTAGTCTTGATGCCAGAGAATAAGCCTCCCAGGCCCAACGTTGTTCGAACTGTTCTTGGACTGAAGTAGCAGCAACTGGGTTATTCTTGTAGATCTTCTTCATATCTGCAAGAAGCCAAGCAACGACCGTTCCTTGCTGATACTTCACACTATCCAGTGACAGACTGATTTGCTTAGGTTTCTGGGCTTTCCGGGTTGGGAAGGCTGCAAGTCTTGCTGCTCTGCTATTTATGCCCATAATAGAGATGAAAACAAAGCGATGGGATTGATCTGATAGTAACGAAGAAAGTTGTTTCATAGCAAAAGTGAGAAGCATCGCTCTGATCAGACAAAGGGACATGAATGACAGCAAGGAGAGAAAGAATTCGCATGTTCACAGCAGTTTACGGGCCTCGGATGTAGGCCACGCAGCCGTGCATAGACAGGCAACATTAATATTGCCTCAAGAGTCAAAGCCCTCAACTTTCAAGCTGCATATTCAGATCACTCTGATTTATGGCCGCAGGAAGAAGTCAAAGGGATCGAAGCTCTGGAAGCCCAGTAGCACAACATAAGAGCAGAGTCCACAACAGGTGACAGTCGAGCACCAACCCGCATTCGTCACTTTCGTGAACTCCTCTTGTTCTCAAACGGCAAACATGTTGAAGCTTCTCACTTTACTCTGTCTGGCAATCATCTCAGCGCAAGCTCTGCAGATACCTAATCTAGGAGGCTCCGATTGGTCTCTTTCTTCAGGCGGCGTGCATGCGAGTACAACTTGGGAATTCGATGATTGCGGTTCGTCTGTGCTTTGGCTACTATCAGGTTGGACTCTGATGGTGCCTGTCACATGATGAACAGGCGAACCTGGAGATGTCATTACTATCAAATCACTTCAAGTCAAACCAGATCCTCCAAGAGCTGGCGAGAAGTTGACTATCCTGGCCAGTGGCACAGTGCATGAGCTAGTAGAGGTATGCAAAGTCATCATTACAGCAATCAGCTGTTGATGGACCATTTCATCATACAGGAAGGGGCATATGCGGATGTTGTTGTCAAGCTTGGTCTGATCAAGCTCTTATCGAGGCGATTTGATGTGTGCGAAGAGCTGTGCGTGTTAGAGGCACCTTTCAGACTATCACTGATTTGTGCATCATGCAACGTACAGTGCTAAGGCTAACGCTACCCTTCAATGCCCTATCTCACCTGGCGAATACACGATCGAACAAGCTGTAGATTTACCAAGAGAGATTCCACGAGGTTCGTCCGAAGTTGATCTTAGCTCTGTATTGTGCTAAGTGCATCTTTCACGAACAGCTAAATTCACTGTTCAAGCTCGTGCATTCACTCAACCTCCCGAACGCCCAATGGCTTGCGCCGACATTCACATTGACTTCTTACATCGTTAATACTGTTGTGTGATGTATGGACCTAAACTTGTACTAGTATTTCTTAATCTGCATCAATGCAAGCATTCGCAATGTAATGCTCGCGTTTCTTTATAATCTCTCGATCTTCATTCATGCAAGTCTAAAGAGAGGATAAATAGTATGGAATGCTAAAAACCTCTATAACGATAGCTAGACACAATCGATTCACACTCTAGCTGAAGGTTTCAACAATTTCCCTCTTTCTTCATCTCCTTCATCTTCCTCATCTTTGACCGCACTATATCCATTACCATTTGTAGCACTACTAGTAGATCCATCTACTTGAACATCAATATCGCTTCCGAAGAGATAGCCTAAAACATTGGTTTCTGGTAAAGGTGAAATTGGTGGAGGTTCGACTAAAGAAGGAATAGGTGAAGCTGCTCGGGCGATAGGTAATCTTTCTTCTCTTAGATCGTCCGTGTTGTCTTCGAACAATTTGCTCATATCTTCTAATGCTACTCCTCGCGTTTCTATCGAAAGGAAATCAGAAGAGCTTGATTAATTTTGATGTGGAAAGCAAACCAGGGTAGGTGAAATAGACGAGTACGAAACTTGTCAAGCAAAAGAATGCGAACCTGTAAGAATCGGTATCGTCATCAGCTTTTCAGGAAGCAGCTAGCAAGACTGGAGTCTTACATTGGATACATTCTCCACTTGATGGTTACTTGTAATATAGGTGTCGTTGCTCCAACGATGTAGTTCATCAACCAGTTCGTTGCCGTCGAGATAGCTACACCTCGAACTCGGTATGGTGTTGGCATGATTTCGGGCGGGAAGAGCCTGAGTAAGACATAAGCTACCGTCTGCAGATACTGAGAGCAATTGTACCAAGGTATCGGTCCCCATGACTAGACGCAGACAGTCAGTACACACGCCTGTTTACGAGAAAGAATGACTCACGAAACCAAATGCAGCGTTATACACGATGACGAGCCCGACCACAGCAACTGGGGTGTATGATTCGTCCAAATACATGAACATGCCGACCATTGCTAGAGCGCAGCCCATAACAAGGGAACCCGACAGGAGCTGTACGACCCAATGAGATCTCAGATTGCGACAAGGATGCGAGAATAGAGCTCACGATAGGTCGTCGTCCCCATACATCGACTAGATACCATGGCGGGATTGTGCTAGCTACGTATACGAGGGAATTGATACCAGTCTACAATAGCGTCAGTACTTTCATCATTACAAGCGGGAATGCTGACCATCAGAATAGCATCTCTATATACAAACATTGTCAGCGTTGTCCATAGCTCAAACTGGGAGTAATCCTCACCTCCCTATCCAGCCTGCTTCTTCAAAGACAAGAGGCGCATAATAGGAAATGACTGTTTGGCTGGTCAATACAGCCATGTCACGAAGAGCATCCTACTCACTGTTGATACCGTTCTGTCGACAACGAACACAGATCAGCTGACTATCAGCATTGTCCGAGCTCCTTACGGACCAATTGTGCAAATGCTTGAGCAGACATAGCGATCAAGACTCTGCCTTTATATTTCTGCCACATGATCTTGTACGATCTCGGTCCAACGGCTCTCTGTAAGGAAGGGAAAGGTCAAGCTCAAAATAGAGCTAGACCGAATTGCCATCCACTCACATCCGCTAAAACGCCTTCTTTGATCAAACGGAATTCATCTTTGGCAGCTTCATCATCCGGATCACCCATGCCATGAATATCAGCCAACACTCTCATTCCATCTTCATCTTGATCTACATCCAACAACCATCTTGGTGATTCAGGAATTGCTAAAGAACCTACAGCCAGGAAAAGACCAATAACTGCTTGGAGAGATAAAGGGATCCGCCAACTTAGATCAGAGGAGATGAAGGAACACATGTAGTCGATCCAAATGGAAGAAGAGTAGCCAATGATATTGCCTGTGAATTCGATACAGGCTAGTTTTCCTCGCTGAACAAATCATCAGAATGGATGAGAGGATGATAGCAGCTGCTTACGTTCTCCGCTGGTGAGATTTCTGATTGGTAAACTGGAACAATCATCCTGTCAGGAGAATGAGGAGAGCCATCAGCTCCAAGCCGATGTGGCATCCGACTCTACTGACGAAAGAAAGCCAACTCCAAAGCCTGATATTATCCTTCCGAAAACCATAGTAGGGAACCCATTCGTTAGCGTCTGTCATCCAGCATCAATTGAGATTCCTATGATGCTTTCAATGCTCGCGAACCTGAATGATTCCACCAAAAGTGAAAATAGTAGCTCCCCAAAAGAGTGTTCGTCGTCGCCCATACTTATCACCCCAATGTCCTGCCAGCAGGGCTGTGATGAACGCGCCAATCTCTAATATTGAAACCATTGTCGCCAGTTCGTATGGCGTTGGATTCATGAAATAAGAACGAAAGTAAGGGCCGGTAATGATTCCAGACATAACGCCTGTGCAAACATGGAACTTGAATCAGGACAGTCTGAGGTCAAGAACATGCTATGCACCTTGATCATAACCGAAGAGGAAAACCTGTTGATCCAGTAAGTACAGTAGACGAAGTCAGAAAGAGTGTCTCACTCCAAGCGAGGCCTATGTAACAACACAAATCTTCAACATAAGCCTTGCGATGCATGTAACAGACGCACAAAGCATGATATAGTGTATAGCAATGGATCTCCAACCAGAGCTCGCCTGGATTTTGCGCGTCTGAGCTCATTGCTTTCATTTGTCACTTTATAGCATCTTACCTAGTAGCTCGTTTCCGGCCCATACTGATCAAATCCTAGTACACTAGAGCACCTCTTCAAGCTCAACGTAACACCTCTTGATAGCTTTCAAGCCGGGATGGAGGGCGGCAGGATATAATGCAAAAGCGCGGTATCTCAAATTTCCAAAGCCAAGCTAGCGATGTCAAATCACGATGGGCAGCTGCAGTAATGGGTGATCTGTACAGCTCTAGAAGTATTCCGAGGCAAAGCTCGTTGATCTGAGCACAAAGGGGTCGAGGTTTCAAAAATGGAGGTTGGAGAGCAGGAGCGATCTCTTGACATATAGCTCTGGGTCTGGGGCAAACATCACTATTCGCATTCGTCTGATCCTCTTCAGCTTTGTGTGCGAGCTGCAGTAATCTTTCGTTTAATAAGCTGCACTGCATGATTGAGCTCTCAAGCGACGCAAAGGATACAAGCGCTCAGAGCTCAGAAAGATATATCGTGCAATAAGGCAACTCTAGTCCTTCCACTTTTGTTCCAAATGCTTCGCTTGAGCCAATTTTCTCAAAATGACGTTCCAGTGAGCAAGTCTTTGCTCCGACGAAATATGGGACTCGAGCGGTAGCAATTCACCAAGAGTATCATTGCTAATCGTTTTTGCCCAGATAACCCAGGTATCGATACTTCCATGATCGAGTTGGAAACACGTCAACAGAGGGCAATAGGTTAGAGCATCGCAAGCATCCCAGATATTGGCGCAAACAAAAGGAATACGAGTAATCATGATGGTAGTGTCCGTCACATAGTGATGGATTGGTTCATAGAGTAGACTGAAGCGCTGTATTTGCAGAACTCGGAAGCTCGCAGCTTGGTTGTTGGCTTGATGACGATGATACACAGCCGCGACTGATGCAACAGCGAAAGGCAGAATAGAATGAACAGAAAGTTTAGAAACTGCTACAGCTGCGGTAGCGGCACTAATGAGCTGTTCTTCTTGTCACATTGGCGTGCGAAGATTGCTCAGCGATCATTTGTCGTCGAGTCGGGTGCAGTAGCTTGCGGAAAACCAGGAGTAACCATGTCACAATGGTGATAGAATAAGAGCAAGAAGGAAGATAGATGAAATAGAAAGCAAAGAGAGAAAGCGAAACCAAAAAAACGACGCAGCTATTGAAAACCGAACAAGGCCATCTCGCTCTACTGCGATGTCTGGCAGTACAAGTACATGATGAAAGACTTGTCATAAAAGCGGAAGCAGCCAAGTCGGTCTGCCATTCGCAACAAGGCCTTGAGATTAAAATGAAAGCCCGAGGATATAATCGCCTTTTGCGTGCTCTTGTTTGCCGTAGCACTAGCAGCCTATCAGACCTAGTGTACAGATCCAGCTTAGCGAGTCATGGGTTTCGGAAAGAGTCGATAATATTCACTTCTCGACACAACGATGGCAGCTCCAGCAAAAGCGTCAGCTCTGATACCTGGTGCTCAGTAATGTAACCTGATCATCTGAATACGCAGAGCCGCTGTGGATTTCGCTCGGTTGAGCTCCAAATTCGGATTATCGAAATCAGCCTTAAGCGGCATCTCTGCTTTCCGCAAGCGCAACGAGGACGCACGCAAGACTCTGTCTCAGTTGAAATCTCAAAAGACAGAGGTTAGCGTCTAGAAAATTGCGGGAAAAGGCTTCGGTGTTGACTTGGAGCGATTCAGGTTGATTTCAACCATTACAAGTCTGTCTTGAAGAATACAGAAGTCATCTCTCAGTTGGAGAAGATTTATTCTTCCTACAAACCTGTGGATTATGACTTGGCAGCTCAATTGAAGACTATTGAAGCTTTCGAGCAAAAAGCTGTTTGTTTCTCTTCCTTCACATGCGTCTCTTATACTTTACTGATCCCATGGAACAGACCTCAAGTGCTGAACAAACTTCCAGCAAGATTGGTCAAGAATTGAAGCAGCTCAACTCAACTTTGTCCGATATTGAAGATGCCAGACCTTTCGAGGATTTGACTTTGCAAGATATCGCTAAAGCCAGACCTCAGATCCCAGAAACTGTTGATACTATGATTCAACATGGCAAATGGACCGTTCCAGGTAAAGCCTGCTTCCGTTCTTTTGAGCCTTACATAGCTAATCTTGCTTTTTAAGGCTACACCGAGAAGTTAGTCGAGCAAGTCTTCCGGATCATTGTGCTGACCAGTATGACAGGTTCGGAAACATCTCGGCAATGTGAGAATTGGATCTGCGGCATTCGTATCTATCAATGTTTAATTGCGAATCAATGCAATGGTGTTTCGGAAATTATTCGCCCATGTTTTGATCTCTAGCTTCTTCTCTGTTACAGCATATTCTTGCTCGCCTTCCTTAAAGGCTTTCTGTGATTCTTGCTCTCTCTCTCTCTCTCTCTCTCTCTCTCTCTCTCTCTCTCTCACATACTAGTATTACAAACGAATAGTACAAGATATCTACAATGATAACATTCCACATCAACCATGAGAACTTGATCTTCTTCTCAATCGTCCACCATCTTCATCCAGAACAGCAGCCAGTTTCTCTACTTTCGCTCTATGCGAGACAGCTCGAGAAGGCATAATGTCCATTGCTGACTTGATCTGATCTCGTAACAGTCGAGAGAGTTTCGTGTAGCTCGGTTCTCGTTGTAAAGAAGTGATTTCAGTTTGGAAAGTCTTGAAGAGTCGATCCTGTTTTCTATTTAGCATTACTTTTCGAGCGTTGGAATAGAGATGAGCTTACATCTCTTGCGAATTGATACGTTGGTAAAGCTGCAATGTAAGGTAAGGAATCACTGATGCAAGACACGATCCCCATCAAAACAAGATCAGCAGTAGCATTTGACTGTGTCTTCTTGTCAGCTTCCAGCCGATGTGGTGCAGTGAAGGACTTACGATATAATCATCCACGGAAGAAATACTAGCTGTCTTGTTCAAGGTTCGGAGTTCAGACGTTGCGAATCGCAATACGGCTTCTTCAGCAGTTTGGACAGGCGATCCACTTTTGCCTTGTCGAAGAGCCAAACCGACCGCTTGCCCTTGTTCTCGAATCCATTTATCGCCTGTCAAATACCGCATTTGATCTAGCAATAGTATGATAGCACGAAAACCCTACCTTGAGACTGTCAGATCAACGGAAATGTAGTATCAGCATATAGGCTGACACCGTTTTCCGTGTACTGACCATGACTACGACTTGCAAATAAGATCTGTGCAGTACTATCAGCATTGCTATATTATTACCTAGAATTGGAAACAAACGATATCAAATCTGTGTCATTTCTCGAGAGAGATTCGTTGATCGCAAGTTTCAGATTCGTCCGTACTGCTCTCAGTAAAGCAGTGGTTGCGGGCTGTCCGCCATCGAATGCTTCATTAGCCAAAGCTAAATAGCATGCGATAAACGCACAGATGGTTTCTGATCTGCGTCTAGGTTATTCACCCATCTGAGCAAGAATCAGCGAGAAAGCGAACGGCACTTGTGAAAGACCAACCTTGAAAGTGCGCCGGTAATGAGAATAGCTATATCTCTATGCGAAGCGCCTATCCTCAACGTATACAACAAAGGTAGAGATCCAGAATGCGCAGTAACGAGTAAAGGGAATGCGTGATCTCTAGCTTCGAATATAGCTACGCTCCCAAATCCGCATCAGAACAGCTAGTTTGGGAGAAACATGGACTGACTGGTCAAGTTCTTCTTCTCAATCGCCTTCAAAAGTTCCCATCCTTGCATAGGTCTCTTGGGCGCTATGCTGCCTCCAGCTCTCGAAGTTGAGCCTTTAGTGTCCGATGAATCTTTACGTCGTTTCGCTGGACGAGTCTGAGAAGAAGAAGGTTGCTCTTCTGCCGGCGGAAGACGGAGGTCAGTCTGACCAATCGCTTCGACTAACGATTCTTGGACAGCGCTTTCGATGACCGCCGCAGTATAGTTTCGCTTGGCTGTTACTTTCGCGGAAGATTGGATGGAGGAGAGGACCTGAAGAAAAGATCATTACGACGTCATAGATTGGTATAACGAGAGAATACAGGCAAACGAGACAACATCAAATACTCTGACTGTTGTGCTATTCGCGGTAAAGCGAAAGAAGCGGTGTTATCCATCGAATCATCGAATTGAGCTGCAGCTTTGTCGATACCATCGCAATAGGGAATAAGATTGAAGCCATTCAGGCGGCGACGAGCTGGCATTGCTCGAGATCTGTTCCGGCCAAACTTGGCTTGAAACGAGCGAGACAACAGATACCACGGGAGGGCGATACCACAGGGAGAAGAGACTGGTGTAAAAGCAGACTCGGGCAGGCTCCAGGAGGTGCAGGCAGTCACGGTTGAGCGCAAGCGAGGTGGATATTGGTTCGAAAGGTTTGCAAGTCAGGTCGGAGTAGCAGTCAAGGGCAGCTCGTGCTGTAAGTCTCAGGGACCTCGTTCCGTAAAAGCTCATTCTATCGCCAGACAGGAAGAGAAGCCTCAAGTTCCCTAATCAAACGTCTTGACGAAACATACTTGGTCCTTACTAAACCTGAGCTTCTCCTCTGCTGCATCTGTATTTACTCCGGCAGCAGAATATGGCCAGGATTCAAGATCTTTCGCCCGAGGTACTCGAATTGGTCTGCGCACATCTCATCTCCTCCGGCAGCCTGGATCTTTACCAAGCATGTCTGGTCTGCAAAGCTTTCTACGAGATCTGCCATGGACGTCTACTCTACGAAGAAGTAACTCTTATGCATCCCAAGTCTGTACCGATATTCCTCCGCCGACTGATTTCGAAGCCGCAACGAAGCGCCTGGGTTCGTACTCTGGCTCTAGGTATTGTCAATTGGCACGACTACTCCCCGGAGTTTACTACTGTAGCTGCCGCAGCAGTATCTCAGCTCCTTGCGATGCTACCCAAACTCACCAGTCTACTCGACCCACCTTTATGTACACGGGACAATTCAGATTACATGACAAACATTGGCAATATGCACTTGGTTGAGCTAGGCCTATATGAGCCTTCTGAAGAAGAACAGCGCAGCTATGACCGCTGGTCTTTCGAGGATATAACAGAGCTGTGCAACACCAGCCCTGAAGCATCTCTCCCTCAGCCGCTTCGGACAAGATTCAGAACTGGAGTACTTGGGACAGGGGGTCCTTAGTCCGTCGATAACAGCGTTATCTCTCGATGAATGCTCTATTGACGACAACTGTCTAATTGTTCTATTCTCTGGCTTCTCTTCTAGATTATACGACCTCCGTCTCTGTAACCTGTCGAACATCACTCTGGAAGGCTTCATTCTATGCATACATGAATACGGCGGCTCATTGAGGAACGTCTCCATGGCATATATGTTCAATGGTCAGGATGCGCTCTTGTCCAGAGCAAATTGGCTCGAGATCATGTCAAGCTTGCAGACTGTTCGATTTGACTATGTGTGGTTGAATTACCGTTCCCTACTGTTTCTCGCTCCCACTACAAAATACGTCGAATTACGGCCTAGATCGCACTGGGATGTAGCTTGGCTGGCTATCACAATATTGAACTGGAAGCTGAAAGACTGTGAATTGGTCTTGAGAGGAAATGAAGATGTATGGCCTTCGGAAGATCGGCTTCTGCTGCTTGTGAGAGATTTTCCATCCTGCTGCCGACATAGCTGACTGAATCAATAGAACTCAATAAAGTCGACCACCGCCGTTGTAAATTTCCCCGACATCGTAACAAAAGAGGCAGGAGTCGAAGAATAGCAAACTCTCTTCGCAATACAGCAACAACATCTCGATTGCGCGCCTCCGACTCTCGATACACTCGAAGATCTACCATTCTCTCGACTCGTTTCTGGTCTGTGAAAGGACAGCAAACCTGCCTTAGATCCAGCTGGCACTTTCCAAAAACTTTGGCAGCTGCGCCTTGAAGGGATTGGATAGACATTGGCGAAGACTTATTCGAGCGCTGAGATGGATCACTTGGAGATGCTGACAGGTACTCGGAACATTATTGCGTCTGCTTAGTTATAGCGCCAAGCCGAAACAAAGTAGCATCTCGTGCTCCCCTGACTTCCACCTGAGCAACGAACCAACATCGCTCCATGCTCGTCACGCTCCTTTGCAGATATGCCTCTGCACATGACGATGACTAGCAAAGTCAAGTAGATTTGGCTGCTACTTCGCCAAAGATTTTGTGCCTCGTCTGCTCGTCTACAATCGGCCGTTGAACAAGTGTCTGATCCTGGCAGCTCTGTCACTAAGCAATGCTCTACTCTGTCGAACTCTCTGTCACTCTACGTACACAGTCCTTGATCTTTCGGCCGGATCGTGAACGCAATCTTCGGCAGCAATGATACAAATTAAATCTTGCTGCTCTCTTGCTTTCTGTACACCAGCTGTACAAAGTTGACCAAGCCTGTATCCTCCGAGAAGCAGCAATCAGCGAAGCCATCGTCACGGCCTCTTAATCAGAAACAATGCGGATCTTGATAGCAGGCGCTGGAGTCGGTGGTCCTGCTTTAGCATGGCATCTAGCAAAAGCTGGTGGTCATCACATTACTGTCATAGAGAAGAGTAAATCCTTGATGTCGCAAGGCCAAAACAGTGCGTTATCAGTAAAACGCTTCAATCAATCTATTTCTGATTCGCTCGAGACGATAGTCGACGTAACAGATACTGCCTTACAAGTAGTCCGAAGAATGGGTTTGCTAGATGAACTACGTAAGAGGAATACAGGCGAGACTGGTACCGAATTTGTGCTTTCATCTGGCAAACCGTTCGCTTCTTTTCCTCTGGTGAAAGGACTACGGAACAGCATGACCAACGAATTTGAAATCTTGCGCGGTGATTTGGCTACTTTGATGTATGAAGCAACGAAAGATCTACCAAACGTAGAGTACAAATTTGGTTCCGGGGTCACGAAAGTACTTGAGAATGGAGAGAAGAGCGTAAAAGTAGAATTGGCGAATGGAGAAATTCAAGAGCATGATTTACTTGTAGCTGCCGATGGACAGTGGTCAAGGATTCGCAAACAATGGTACGCTTGAACTTACTTACCTGACTTTTAACGCAGTTGAAGGTTCATTATATGTTAATTATAGTTTCCCAGCTGAAAACGTAACGATTGTAGACAAAGGAGCTATTGCTATCTATTGGACAATGCCGCGAATAGCAAGCGATGACAACAACTGGAAGATCTATACTAGTACCAAAGCATCAGTTCTTTGGTTGCGACCTGATCCGTATGGTACCATTCGAGCTGGTTTGACCTACATGCCATCTACAGAGCAAGAGAAGAAGGAGTGGAAGGAAGCTTGCAGAAGTGATTACCATACCAAAGAAGCGCTCATCAGAAGAACATTTACTGGTGTTGGCTGGCAAACGCAAAGGTTGTTGGACAGTTTGGAACAGCAACCAGGAGATTTCTACATGCATGCTATTGAACAGATTAGGCTGGCTAAATGGTCAGAGAATCGAGTGGTATGCGTAGGTGGTAAGTTTCAGCTCTGCTGACACTAGTCAATACACTGACAGCTATGAACAGACTCTGCGTATGCTCCAACACCACTGACGGGCAAAGGTGCACCGCTGGCTATTCTCGGAAGCTACGTTCTTGCAGGCGAAATCAGCAAGCTGGCGGAAGGCGATCATCCAGGTCCAGCTCTTGAAGCCTATGAAGCCGCTTTCAAACCTTTCGTTGAAGAGACGCAACAAATTCCCAGCTTTGTGCCCGGCATTGTACATCCCGCTAGTGAATGGCATCGAGTGCTCATTCGTGGCTTGCTTTGGACTTTATCGCAACTCGCAAAGCAACATTGGCTGCTCAAACGTCTTGGTGCAGGAGAGTCGGAAACCGCAGAGGACTTCAAGCTACCTTATTACGCCGCTTTCGACGACGAGAAGCCATCCTTGAGCGCGAAGGCGTGAGTCATAATGGTCACTGGGGAGGGGTATGACAGGAAATAGCCGGAATGCACTGTTCTACCCGAATCTATGCATTACTGCCTGTTTGCATGACATTACCTAAATTCTGTGAAATCCCATATTGACTCGAACGAGGACGTTTATACCCCTGAACTGCAAGTTTGACCGACATACCAAGCCTTCATAGTATACCAGATCATCTCTGAAGCCAAATTGCCTGCTCCTACCCGCGTTGCATAAATTTCGCTCAATAAGAATGGATGAAGTCAAGGCCAAATCAAGCTCAGAGAAAGCAGTAGCACCCGAAACTCTGTCTTTTGCAGCTCTACAACCGCCTCACCTAACGCCTTCTACTTCTTACCAAGGCACTTCTTCTAGCAAAGCTGACATCCCATCGCATTTGTACAAACGTCTGCCGAAACATTGTTTGCAACCTGATGGCACACCAGATTATCTCAGATTGATCTTGACTTCAAGAGTGTATGATCTAGTACAACCTAGTTCGCTACATCCGTTCATATCCAATCTCGTTTTCAGCTGAAGTATGAAGTATAGCACCCTTAACGAAAGCTACTTCTCTTTCAGCGAAAACGGGCTGCGATGTACTACTGAAAAGAGAAGATCTGCAACCTGTTTTCAGTTTTAAAATCAGAGGAGCTTACAATCTTATGGCCAATTTGACCGAAGAAGAGAGATGGAAAGGTGTTGTCGCATGCTCAGCAGGTCAGTATGAATGCTGCTGTGCTCTTTTCTTGGGCTCAGCAAGTTTCAATATGACAGGCAATCACGCTCAAGGTGTTGCTATGGCTGGCCGACATCTTGGAATAGCATGCACTATTGTCATGCCGCTCAATACACCACATATCAAATGGGGCAACGTCGAGCGACTAGGAGCTAAAGTAGTCTTGCACGGATCCGATTTCGACGAAGCCAAGAAAGAATGTTCGCGATTGGAAAAAGTACATGGATTGACCAACATCCCACCTTTTGATGATCCTTATGTCATTGCTGGTCAAGGTACTTCAGCTGTAGAGATAATGAGAGAAACGGACCCGAATTCTTTGGATGCTGTCTTTTGTTGTGTTGGTGGTGGTGGACTACTAGCTGGAACAGCAGCTTACGTGAAGAAGATTGCTCCACCTTCGGTCAAAGTCATTGGTGTTGAGACGTTCGATGGAGATGCCCTCACCCAAAGCATGAAAGCTGGTAAAAGGGTCATCCTCTCTGAGGTCGGTCTCTTCAGCGAAGGAACGGCAGTGAGAGTTATTGGAGAAGAGACGTTCAGAGTGTGCAATGAGCTGGTAGATGAAATGATTTTGGTCTCGAATGACGAAATATGTGCTGCTATCAAGGATATCTTTGATGGTAAGTCCATGAAGATTCATACTGCTTTGATCGATGGTGATCTGTCTCACGGACCAGATACTCGATCCGTTTGCGAACCAGCTGGAGCATTAGCAGTAGCAGGCATGAAGCGCTATATACAACAGAACAAGCTTCAAGGTTCTGGGAAACGATTCGTTGCAAGTGTGAGCGGAGCCAACATCAATTTCGACAGACTGCGCTTCGTCGCCGAACGAGCAGAGCTAGGAGAAAAGAGGGAAGCTCTACTCAGTGTGGTTATACCGGAAACTCCTGGCTCGTGAGTGGGACAGCAGGTCAGACTCACGTAAAGCTGAACCACGTGTCTCGACTTACAGGTTCATCAAACTCTACTCTCATATATATCCTCGATCAGTCACCGAATTCTCATATCGCTATTCTTCTGGTACACGAGCCTTCATCATCTGCTCCTTCTACTTATCAGCCGGCTCAGCACCTGTATCAGCTGGCCTGCCTAATGGTCACTCGACTCAATCGCCGCAAGAAGCTCGAGCAGAAGAGCTGCAAAACATCATAACGAATCTCAAAGGGGAGGGATTCGAAGTCCGCGATCTCAGTGAAGATGAACTGGCAAAATCTCATGCTCGTTATCTTGTTGGAGGAAGAGCAAATGTACCGAATGAGCGAATGTTCCGCTTTGAATTCCCTGAACGACCGGGAGCGCTCAAAAAATTCTTGTCTGGTTTGCATGCTGGTTGGAATATCTCGTTATTCCACTACAGGAATATGGGCGGAGGTAAGTGCCTCAAATCTTTTATGTTGCGCTGGATCTCATGCCGGAGTAGATTTGGCAAAGATTCTGGCTGGTATTCAAGTACCAGAAGCAGAATATGCAGCATTCGATACCTTCCTGAACAGCTTAGGGTATAGGTGGGTAGAGGAAACACATAACGAAACATATCGGACGTTCTTGGAGAACACAGATAGCACATAAGTTGGGCTTATTCTTGCGGTCTCCCCGAATTTTGTGTTCACATGCGCTCTGAACCGTGTTAGGTGTCCTGACTAGTGTGTCCAGAGGTGTGCCCCCACTTGTCAACACAACAAGTGTTTTTCGTTGAAGTATCGTATGCCCCTTCATCATATGAGAAGGCGACGTCTATATTATAGTGTTCTGGCGCCCTCTGTATTCCAATCAGACGATGATAATATCAGTATTACTCTGACAGACGAACATGGACGATGCTTTGATGTGTATCAAGCCAATGTCCTCCAAAGTCCCAAATCACAAGCCTGCATCTTTTTGCCTTTGCCTGCCATTCTGAGAAAGTTGCCGTAAGCCAACCAGCATCAATCTCGTCTGTATTATAGAGCTCCAAAAGCATTAGACTTGCCGGAGCGCTAAGTAAAGAGTCTTTGCCCAGAATGGATCCCGATAACCGCGCGGCGCGAAGCTGGGGTAGGCATGACATCCAGTCTCTCGTGTATGGACCACCACGATCATTGAGAACACAATCGTCGAGCCAAAGAGTATGTATTTTCAAGCCCGTCGTAGCCAACACCTCAACGAAGTCGTCCGCGTCCAAGGCTGATATGCCTGCGATCTTCAACACTTGCAGACCTGGGGCTACTGATTGCAGAAGATTGGTCAAAGTTTCTGTAGAGAAGCTGCATTCGTCAAGGTTCAGGGTAGAGATAGTGGGAGAAAGTGTGCTTTGGATTTCGGTAAAACTCGTTCTGGCTTGGAATGCGTGCATTTCGAGTGTATCGATCGATGTGCTCGCGCATAATTGCAGCAGATGATGTGGCGACCACTCTTGGAAAGACGTTTGCCTATCGGAAGGTTGGTGCAGACGAAGAACCTTCAATCTCGGAATTGAGGATATATTGCACAGCATCGCCTCCAATGTGCGCTTAGGTACGCAGATATCGTACACTCCAAGCAGATTGGGAAGCATCGGCAGCAGTAGTATCATCGGAGTTGTTAACAAGGATTCTTCCACAAGCGATCGGCCAGCCAAAGACCACTCTTTCATGGCGAACCGTATTGTCCGAACCCAGTTGCGCTTCTCCGGATGTACAATAAGGCAATGCAGAAAGAGCGTCGAAGAGCAGGGTCTGCTAAAACTGATATCTTCGTACAGAAATTCATGACAGATGGAGTGGAAAGTTTTTGACACGAACAGAGCCCTGTGCAGGTCTTTGCGGCTGCCAATGAGATGCCTATAGATCAAGTCGAGGACTTCGAGAGGTAGAGGAGAGATGTTTGCCATTGCTTCAACCGAAGTACTTGGGTTGCTTCAAGACTTCGACTATCAGCCATCGCTCGCGCAAATACCATGCCGTCCGCTCACTTTGTTCGCTTGACAGCAGCGTAGACTGTTCACTTTCAGGTCTTCGCTTCTAAATCTCAACTTTTGCCCGACTACTATGGCTGGTTCTCTCTGCTCTTCTCAGTCCGCAACGCCTATAGCCGCATGTTGCTGGAAGCTTCTCTCAATATTCAACGAGCTACACTTTGGGGAGACGCGTCTTGATGGCTGCAGCTGAATAAGTGTAGGCTCAACATAAGCTCTTCAACGTAGTTGACTTTAAGGGGCTTATATTGAGCCTAGAATAAGTGAGCCTATAACTTCCGCCGCGAAGCGCAACTGTATACTCAAGAATATCGAATAGCATGCAATTGTACAATTCCACGAGCTTGAAAGCCTTCTCATCTCACTCTCATCTCTTTTTCTGCCCTCAGAACTTTCTCCAGCCTGATTGACGGATATGAGTTTGTGCCCACTTTCATGCTGAAGAAACGCACCTTCTCCCAAGATATTGCTCTTGTGCTCAGGCTTCTCATCCTTGGTATAGACTGTAGTACCCTCAACTTGGCCCCACCCATGCTTCTCTTCGAGCGCTTCAAGAATAGCAACCAATTCCTTCCATCTGATCTCTCTCACTTCTTTGTCATCTTCTTCTCCTTTCCGAGCTCTCCCGATCCTTCGCATCGTCTCATGAGCTTTCTTGATTGGTTCTTCGTTTCCCCAATAGACAGCTAAGACTTTAGGATCAATCTGTTCGTACCATAACTTGGCGTTGGATTCGAGATCGCCTTCAGCTTGATGTAAGCAAGCGTGTAGCCATTTGCCTGATAAACGATCAGTGTCGCTTTAAACTTAGTGACATTGATTGCTCACCCCATTCATCTTCTTGCATCTTACGTAATAAGAACTTTGAGCAGTCAAGAAGCGTAAGACATGAGCGAACAGAAGTTACTACTGAAGGAGGCTCTTGACTTACATGAGCCGAAAAAAGATCATCGTTCATGAGATGTAAGCAAGACTCGATCAAGGGATGATAGAGACCATCTGCAATCTGAGATCTGATGGCTTCGCTGTATGGCGGATTCTTGTCATCAGTCATGCCATGAGGAGTGAGAGGTGCCAGAGGGCGTGAGAGAAGCTCAGACACGAAAGCTGGTCTAGAGGTAGACATTTGCTGATACGGTACAAAGGGCAGCTAGCACTTGGCAGAGCAGAACAAGAGGGGCATCGATGCGAAATTCGATGATGCTTTGTTGTTCCCGTACAGTGATCCGACGCGCAGAATTACGTTCATGAGGTGCAGCAAGTATTCTGGTACTATTTGCACCATCTACAGCCGTAGACTACTTCCCTAGTAAGCTTAAAATCACCCTACAAGTCTTTTCCATTAATCTTTAAGTATAGCCCGCTTTTTGCGATATTTATGCCAGAATTGCCTCCGGAACTGTGGCAGAGCATTCTGCAAGAGATTCGCAGCAACATTGGCAGTCAATCTTATGACATTAGCAATTTCCGCAGAGATCTGTGTAATATCGCTTGCTGTTCGCGTCAGTCCATCCTCTGTCTCCCTGCCCTGTCGCTGATGCTTGTCACCCGTAGACGTATTCTGTAGGTCTACCTCGGGCTTGCAGTTTACCAGCTGATTGACGATCGCACAGATGAACTTGCGCTTCCATACATTTATCAAACTCTTACTGCCGAAGATCTGGATAGATATTATGCGCATCTCAATCGTACTTCTGGGATATTCATGACTGCCCTGATCAAGAACGGTCATCTTGTTCGAAAGGCCACTGTGCCGCTCGCAACCGTGTTTGAAGAGCCAGAGGAAATCCAGGATGAATCTGAATGGGCTGCGGTGTTAGACGATGTACTGGAAGAAGCCCGGCACAGGTTGGAATGGACTCTGACTGCACTATCTCATATACCTCAACTCGAAGACTTGTCCATCAGTCTTGTTCACTACCACTACGAAGTTCAAGATACTGAATTCGCAGAAAATGCATCTCCCGTTCTTCCGTCTCAGAAGCAGCTCCTCGATTTACCCTTCACCCGGACACTGAAGCGTTTCTCTTTGGCATCTGCAGGGTATCTGAACTCGAAATACGAACATGGTTTTGGTGTTTGGCTCAATAGTTGCTCCAATTTGATGAGACTCAGAATGTATGACATTGCCTTCTATTCTGACATCGTCTCTTTGCCCGAATCCTTTTCATCTCTTACTTTCTACGCCGATTCAATACCTGCTCATGAGTTTGAAGAATCGATGCAGTGGTTCGGGAAAGACAATGGGAGTCAGCACCTACAGAAACTTGATATATGTTGGTTGTGTAGGGGAGCAACGACACAAGAGTCTTACCATACAGATACAGGGATACAAAGATTGGCTCTGCTCAGAGGCCTGACGCACCTCAGTCTGACATATCTCAATGCAAAAGAATTGAACCGCTCATGTCTCATTACACTGTTCCAATCTCTGACGAATCTGCAATCCTTAAAGCTCGGATTCAGCTTTACGGACTATGATCCAAACTTCTTCGAGAATTTCAACGAAGCATCAAAACATGGTGGACAAGTACTTCGGCGAATACACTTGTTCATAAATTGGATCAACGGCAACAGGCGAGTTGCCGTTCAATACCTCGAACCCGATCAACTCTTTCACATTGTGAATAGAAGTCGCTTCCCGATGCTCAAAACATTCATCTACTGGTTCAAACACATGACCTATGAAATAGCGGAGCAACACTTCAATCTGCTAGATCCGAGACTTCTGCAAATTGATAGCAAATTACGATGGAAAGAGATTCGAGAAAGACTGGTCAATGATTATTTGCGATTAGGAGAACAGGCAGAGAATATTGAAGTGCATGGCTGGCTTTCATTAAGCGCGACGAAGAGAGCTGAAAGGAGCATACTAATGCAGTTCGACAAAACAGCAGAAGGAATCATGACTGCCGGACCTTTCACAAAGCGGGGTCCTCCGTGACCAAAAGTATCAGACTGCAAGCTTCCCTCTATGTATAGTACAACGGGCCTGTAATGCGCCAAGAGCACTTCGACTGCAAGAGTTTGAAAAAGGGGTTATGCTTCTAGCATTGCAGTGACTCATTCATGAAGCTAGAGCTCTTCGAGCTATCACCATGAGACAAGATCTCAAGATTACTCGTGACTTGTAGAACAACTTCCACTCAGTTCTTTCTTCGCTGCGAGCACACTTGGGATCTGTATCACGTCTGCCGATACATCAGCCTCCCATCGTATTTCCACATACGTCCTAGCTCCTCCCGAATCCTGTCTCTGTCTTACACACTGTCTTTCAACATTTCGAGAAATCCAATCTGCTTTTGATCTTATCTTTAGCTTGTTGTACTTGCAATGAGCAACTTCAAGGATGCAGGTGCTGGAATGGAAGAAGCAGAAGATCCGGTTCAGATGCCAGACGGAACTTTGCGATGCTTGACCCACTACGTTAGTCTGTGCATACGTTCTCGAGTTATAGCTCATAGACTGTTGTATAGCTGGAGCACTGCTACAAGTGTGGTGTTGATTATACTTTCATGCGTGAAGTGTTGGCAGAACAAGCGCAAGGCTATCTCAATTTATAACCGTCATGAGCTACAGCTGACTCTATGGGCATAGGTATGAAGAAGAGAAAAAATTGGCCAAACAAGCTAGAAGAACAGCAAATGGAGAAGAACGAGCGACTGATTCTCGAAAATGTATAGCTGGTTGTACGGCACCTGAAGGAGCTTCCAAGCGATGCAGCAGGTCCGTGATGATCTTCTCTTGCAGTCTTCAGTGCTAATGAATAGATGTGTCGGACAGATGTCAATGCATGTTTTACTGCTCAGCAGGCAAGCCTTTTCTTTCGAGAGGTCTCGGCAGTACAGCTGATTAGACGAACCGAGTAGAACATCAAGAAGAAGACTTCCCATCACATAAAGAAGCATGCAAACAACTCGCTCTGCAAATGCATCTCTCAGCTAAACTTCGAGCCATCCTCACTCGATCTTTCGCTTTACAAAACGCTCATACAAAAGAAACCATTACTGATTTGGAAGCTATAGCGCCTGGTGATCGCTACAATCTTGCCTGGAAGAAGAACGGTCAATCAGGAAAAGAAGAAGCTTTCAAATGGAGAGCTTCTGAACCACTTTTACATCTCTTGCAAGCTACTCCTTCTCAACAACTCCTTTTCCAATATTCTTGGAACCCTCGAACAAGTTGTGGTTTAGCTCGAAGAATTTCTCATATGATGGAACCGGATGAACATCAAGATGAACAAGATGCAGCTATCATGAGAGATGGAGGATTGCACGCTTTAGCTACTTTGAGAGATCAAGATACTTTCTTTGGCATGATCATCAACTACACTCTCTTTGGTACTTGTTTACCTTTTGCTCCTTGTCATTGTTCGGATGTAGATGAAGAGGATATGCCCCATCCTGAGAATGATGACTATCAGGAAGAAATGGAGAGGATTGAAGAGGACAGAGAAAGAAGTTTGGAACCTAGTCATCTGGTCGCCAAAGGAAGAAAGTTTTGGGATCCGTTATTGCAAAGAGCATTGGCGAATCCTTTGGATGTTCAATGCAGTGAGTGGCATACTTATGAAGCAGATGACGCTTAATCGTCGCGTAGTGTTTGAGCAAAATCCAGCAAAGTGTATCGGAAGGGCAATATGTCCGTTCAGACATATCAGCTAAGAATAACCCCGAATAAAGCACAAGAGAAGTGAGCATAGATACACCAAAATCTTTTCATGAATGCTTAATTGTGACGAGAGATTAACTTATATACATCATACCGAATCGATACATTTATGTCAGACCAGTACCTTCCGAAATAGTTTGACGAATCTTAAGCAGAATGGCAGTCTTCCAGTTGTCCAATTTAGTCAACGAGTCGAATTTGACCACATGTTGGGTGCTGTACAATTGACAACTTAGCACAATTGACATGCAAGAGGGTTGATTGATCACGCACAATGACTCCTGATCGTTCTGATCTAGCGATTCCATGATTTCAATCAAGAATTTGCATTCCCTTGTACCGCTGAACGTGTTGTCTCGCTGCTGATAATGGTCAATAGCTCGACCAGCTTGAACGACATCCTGTGAAATACAGACACGTCCGAATTATGCAACACAATCAGACGACTACTACTCACGCCTTTAGCTAGATGACAAAGACCAGCTTTGAAATAGTATTCCTTGACCGAGTATCGTGTGAGAGGCGAGGTAAGGGAGTTCTCGGCAACCTGTGAGTATCACAGACAAACTTAGACTGAATAGTCTAAGTATGTATGATACCCACCAATTCGAACTTCTCGATAGCTTTATCGAAATGATTCAGTTGAGCAGCAATATCGGCAACATCTTTGTAGCATGCATTGGCGGTCCTGTGAGAAATTTCCATCAACCCTAGAGCGTTACTCAAGCCTGTTAGACTACTCACGCTGTCGCATCTTCTCCGCTGTACCAATCACCTGCTTGTTCGAAAGAAGCCAAAGCGGCTTCCAAATCTCCTCCGTCTTGCTGATAGATTTGACCGATCTCCTCTGTAGGCACGCACGAATACTAAGCATATGGAATGCCTGTTGAGACGTATGACCTACTCTCCCTATCTGCCGCTTGACGGAATCGACCTTTCTCGACGTATAGCTGTATAGTCTTCTTCAATGATCTCACAGCGACTGTGCTTCCATAGCAAACTGTATCAGACCAACACTGAAGCTTGGCTAGACCTGAACGCACGCTCAGGGTGTGTCTTCTTGTAAGCTTTAGCAGCGTTCCAGAAATCATTTGCCGCGTCATCCTTCTCATTAGCCTGAATAGCACAATCACCAGCTTCCACAAAAGCATCCGCAGAGTCTTTAAAAGCTTTCTCGGCTTTGAATGCGTTCGCAGCAGAAACGAAGAGTTCTCGAGCTTCTTCTAAATTGGAAGTCTTGCTGCTCCCTCCAAAGAAGGAAGCAAAGCCGCCTGAGGAGGCAGTCTTCTTCTTGCGCGCTTTCGCTAGCAGTTCTTGAGCTGTTGACATCGTCGCCTAAAGTCAAGCAGAAGGTCATTGAACAGCAGCGACGAGGATAATTGGGCGTATCCCTCTGGATCGCGATATGCCTAGATTGCTGCTCGAGCTACCAGCGTTGGCATACCATATTCTCGATTCCAATCATTTCGCTGCCTGCCTGTTTCTGTCATCTTTTGCTCTTTGTCTTATGGATCTTCTGGAAAGCTCTCTGTAGTTGTAGCTGAAAGCTTTCAAATCTGGCATGGCCTCATTTCGATTTCGTTCGCTCAGCATCTGCTCGTTCCAACTTGAAGTAGATCTCTTTCGCCTGACTGCCCAACTCATCAATATTCAGAAAGAGCTTGAATTTGCTCCGCCTCTCGCTAATACCAATGAGCGAATATCATATGCTATAGCTATATGCAGATTTTGGGGCAATGACAAACATCGCCTTGAGAATGACCTCTCAAAATCTGACTTCTCTCCTCTCTTTCTCTCATCCACCTTCTCCCTCTTCTATTCTTTCAACAGCTCATATCCAATATAGTCATTTCAGATGTCGAATCAACATTATCAGTCCGGTTCGTAGCAATATACAATCCTATAACTTCTAGGAGTACTAAACGCCTTTCACAGGGGAATGGCACGAAGGCGTCTTTCACCCTTATCCTAACTCAGCCTCTCGTACTACAACCCATCAAGACTATCAGACTTTTGCAGGCCCTCAACTTCATGAACAGCCGCCTCATCTTACTCCATCTCGCGGAGGAGCTCCCCCTGTTGCAGGCCAACAGACTTACGGTCAGCATCCCTATCAAGGTCAGTCATATATGTAAGATCACTGAGGGTTGCTAAGCCAAGATACTCGCAGCGCCTTCTCGTGAACAGTATTCTGGTGGACAGCATTACTCCACGCAACCCGCTGCTCAACATGCACAATATGGGGATATGCACGCCCAACAGTACAATGTACAACCTTCCCGGCACAACCTATACACTGAACAACAACTTGCTTCCCGCTCTCAACTGCAGCCAACTACTCCCACACATCCTCAGAGTCCGCATTCGCAACAACAGACTGATCGGCTACCTCGTGCTCAGATTCAATACGCCCAACCATACCCTCATCAGCAATATCTTCCTGGCGCGACAAACACTCCCGGCATAGATTTACATCAGCACGCTCGTCCTTCTCCTATGACTCCAAGCCCATACAATCAAAATCTCTATGCTCAGCAGCCATCGAGCGCCGACAACTACAATGACAAACAGTACGGATCTGACGAACATTCCAATCTGATGCATCCTGATCCGAAGCGCCAAGATAATGTTTTTATGCACAAGAGTCCTCAGCAGGTGCCTGCTATTCCTGTGTACAGTCTAGAGCCATATCTCTACAAGCCATTGACGGAGGCAATGCTGCATGCCGCTCAAGAGGATCCTCTTTCGGTTGAGGAGCAACATCCTCTTTCGGCTGAGCAGCAAAAGCAAGTTCGTATGCAGCGTCTAGATCGACTAGCAGTCGACTTCCTTGAAAAACACTGGCATGCAACTTTCAAAGAGCTGTACACGCATATTGTAGACGCTGGCCGCCGATACGCAATGGAGCTTCCAAAGTAGTGAGTCCTTCGTGATCTATGAGAACGGAGACTGAAGCTTGCCACAGCTTCGCAGGTCTCCGAGATTATCTCTATTCTGTCGTTTTCATGAGTCTAGGCAACGCTATTTATTCGGGTAAGGATGTTTGATTTCGTTCAGAGCAGACGTTATAAAGTTCTGTTTCCAATCCAGTCATGCCATCTCCAGACAAGGTAAGTCAGCTAGATCGTTTGCCTTCAGTTTCTTCCTAACAATATGTGGGCAATAGTCAACTCCGACTGTCGCGGCGATCATCTCGACCCTCAGAGAGATCCATATGCTGAACCCGCCAAATCAGCCTGGAGCTTATGCATCAGTTCTAAGACCACGATTGACTGAGGATAAACCTCGACTCTTCGTATGTTATACTCGCGCTCGAACATGTTGAGGCTTATTTTAAAGATATAGAATCCCTATTTAGTAGAGAAGTCTGTCATCGATATATTTGTGACTACTCGAGCCAGTACACGATCAGTTCCGACTTTCAAGGATCCCGAGCACTACGCTTTGCTTGGTAAAGCTATGCTACAAGTCAATTCTCAGCATCCAGCAGGAAGTCAGAAATCGGAGGCAGAGCTTTATCACTTGGCCTGGGAGCATCTTGCAAGACCTGATAAGACACAGCCCGACGACCAGAAGTCGCACGACTTTTATGAGCACATAGAAAATCAGGCTAGAGAGCATGGCTTGTCTCCGGCAGAGTTGTCAGTATTATTATGCTCTGCAACAGAATACTGATAACATGTGTCAGTTGCCAACGTCAATGGTACCGTTTGTCTCACAAGATCGGGACTGATGGAAGTAAGCCTACTCTAAAACCCGACGCTGTGATCTGATTTAATCTTGCGCATCTACAAAGAGATGAGGAGACAGGAGCCACGTGTCAGTTGTTTCGGGAGGACTCAATTCAAATCATTTGACATGCTTCATTTTCAGAGAAACCCGGAGCAGAAAGAAATATACAAATATCTACAAGCAGCTCGATTGATACATCCCCCTGATCTTCCGGGCGCTATGGTTCCTGCGCTTGGCTGGCAAAATACGAAGTCTCAGCCTCGCATTCTGGTATGTTTTGACTGTCGGCGCAGACAATGATAGGCTGACCAGCTGACTATAGCAACCGCTCCAACTCACTACAGAGGCTAGACTGCAGTACAATGCAAGACTGGACGAGCCAGGAAGAAAGCAATCAGCGAAAGCCGCTGCCACTGCCACTTCTGCAGCCAAATCGTTGACAACTGCACAACTGGCCAGGCAAAAGAAAGCGGACCAAGAAGCACAAGAAAATGCTGCTCGGGATGCGCGGCTGAAAGCACTCCACGCAGCTCAACGAGCCAGTTTTCGAAAGGCTGCTGTCGAGTGGGTACATGAAAACCTGCAGCTCGTGGACCATAAAACGGTTAGTGACTTGACCACGTAATAGCAAGCAAGAGCCAAGCTGACTTGTACTAATTCAGCCCAAGGTCAAATTTGACGAATTACTTCACGCTATCAAAGAAAAACCTTTAAATGAATATTTGATTGCTCATAAAAGCTCTGTCGTTCCTTTGACAGAATGGGCCAAAACACGTACGTATTACTCGCGATGAGTAAGCGATGATGATGATGCCATTTTTGTTTCGTTGTAGTGCACAGTGGCATGATCAAATGGCGTGCCTCGAATCAATTCGACCAGGAATGCCCCACTTTCGACTGGTTTGCAGAGGCCTGGATGCCGATCTGTGCCTACCGTGAATTGAATTCACCAAATTTCCACTGGACCAAACTTTGCGCTGACCGTGGCGAAATGAAAAACGTGAGCATCAGACTCCGTTGCTGCTGATACAAACTTACTGACTGATGAGAAGATTACTGTGCAAGAGATCTGGATTCTTCTGTGTGAGCTTTCGGCGGTCGCAGCCAGCTTGGACTGACAGATAATGTTCACAGACACCACTATACATGTTTTTGCTGGTCAATGTCGCAAAACCTTTGAGGATGACCATTTGACAGACTCCGATGCGCCGGACCTAAACTTGGTACGCCTCCCACGGATTTGTTCGGTTTTGCGTACTGATCTGGATTTGTGCCAGGCCGCGATCAAACCTACTGACGATCAGATACAAAAGACTCCTACGCATTCAGCTCTCCGGGAACTTCAGGTAGCTCGCTTTTCTGATGACTCCTGCTTACACTGACGGCACTCGGGACAGGCTGGGGTAGCTCTACAAGCGCCTTCGTCAGCTGCGGAATCTTCCACCAATCCAGGACTGAGGCGTTGAGACCTGCGCGTGCTGAGATATTGATGGTCGCCTTCAAGTGATGAAACATGACACTTTTTTGTAATTTTCTAACCTATGATTCAGTGTATGCCGTTCTATCGTCCCTAGACTAAGCATCAAACAGAAATCTCCCTGTAAATGCACGCAAGCTTCGGATGATGATTACGACGGAATGAATTTACGCTCATTTTGGTGAAAGCGAAAGACGATTGCTTCAGAAGAGGCGAAAGCAAGAAGGGATTGATCAAGATTGCTTTCAGCTCGACGAGTGTCTGCTTAAACCGGGCTTGGCGTCAGACTTGACGTCACTAGACACTAGATCAGAGTATACGCCAGACGATGCAATACAGGCTGACCTGTGATTCGCATCCGTTGCAGCAGGATTGACGCACTGTTGCTTAGGCGAAGAGACAGCGTAGTGACTTGGAAAGTGCTCTACACTAATACTCTGCGTACTTCACAGCCAGTCCGCTTCCTGGAAGCAGTATTTCAGATTCGCGAGCTTCTGCATGTCAAGATTTGCGAACCGTCTGTAAGCCTTCGGACTGATGTTTCGCGTAGCAGTATAGGCTCCAAGGCTCCGGAAGGCAGGCGAGATAAGTCTCCAGTGTGATGCACTAGCTGAAGTTCGTGACTTGCGAAAGAGAAACACCAGGCAGCAGACAAACAGATAAAGAAACGATTGCTCTTAGCTGTAGCAGAGAGTAAAGATGTCCATAATGCAAAACAGTATAAGCAGCATCAGCCACGTCGCACAGGTCCAACGAAAGTAATATTTGGATCTGTTGTCCAGAGGCAGCGACAAGGCGATTATACCAGTGCATTGTGTGATATCTAGACTACTTATACCGCTCTGCCATTCTGTGTGCCAATGTAAGCTATCAGACTGTTGTCATCTTGCATTTCAATCTTGTGCCTTTTGGCCTGTGTGCTCTTGTAAGCTTGTGGAATCTCCTGTGTCATCTATCAGAAGCGCCATCGTTGAATGCGTCTGCTATATTCATGCGTCAGCTCTGCAGGGCAGCTATCGTTGAAGTCCTCCGCTGAAAGTCGAGCACCTCGTTACTCAGCTGGCATGTCTGCTGAAGTGGCTAGACTAGGCTACATTCTGTAGCTAGACGTCTCATGTGCTCCTGATATCGCGAACTTCGACGGCCCCTTGATTACTAGAATTGAGCTAATCTCATCCTTTCTGACAGCATGGACGACTTCCTTCCACCTAAACCAGAATTAGAACCAGTTTTACCACCCATCCCAGTACAAGACAGCGGTATCGAAATTTCACCTCAATTCTTACATTTAGAACTCTCAATCGAAGCCTACCTAAAAACAACCCACAATCTCAAACTCGATACCGATGCCCAAATCTGTTCTGATCATTTATCTTCAAACGGTTGTCCATTAGGTACCAAATGCCCTAAAAGACATACTACACCTTCGTCTAGAAATTTCCGTCCTCCTTCACCTGTACCTTATTCCGCTCACGCAAGAACAGTATGCAAACATTGGTTAAGAGGGCTTTGCAAAAAAGGAACGGCGTGCGAGTTCTTGCATGAGTATAATTTAAGGAAAATGCCCGAATGCTGGTTCTTTACAAGATATGGATTTTGTCAATCTGGTGATGAATGCATGTATTTGCATATCACTCCTAGTCAGAGAAGACCGGAATGTATGGCTTTTACTAAAGGCTTTTGTCCAAAAGGTGCGAGTTTCTCTCATTGACTGTTCTCCTTTCACTTGAATATTGATTTTATGTTTGTGGAAACCAAAAGGCCCAGAATGTCCTTATAAACATATAAGAAGATATCCTTGTCCACTTTTCCTAACAGGTTTCTGTCCGAGGGGTTATGACTGTCCTCTTGCGCAGTGAGTTCCCATTTCCTCCTTCCTGATCAGTTCTCTTAATTCACTGTATTGAACAAACAGCCCACCGTTTGAATTGACTGAAATCCAAAGACTTCTCTCACCCGAATTAGCTCAAGAGCGAAAAGAAAAAGAACAAGGTTTATACTCGAACCGAGATCGAGATTGGCCAGATGAAGCAGGTGGAAGAGGAACGGGAGCTTTTGGTTCTGGTGCACCTGGTGCAGCTGGAGCGGATGGAAGAAGACCCAGAAGGGATTTATCGGAAGTCTTGTGTTTCAAGGTACGTTTTTGATAAGATGAGAGGAGATTCATGAATTGATTATTTGATTGATAGTGCGGGAAGAAAGGTCATTATGCTAGTCAGTGTCCTAATCCTGCTGTACCTGGTATCAGAGGAGGGGTCGAAAGAGGTCCAGGTGGGAGAGTGAGTGACTTCGTTTTGCTACGGTCGAGCAAGAATACTGACTCCTAATTGCTAGGTGTATGGTAATGAAAGCATGCAATGACAAAAGCTAAAACTATGAATACAATGAACGATTGCCCTCCCATTAAATCTTTCCTCATGATTTCTCTTGCTTGAAATGATTGCCCCTTACTATACAGTTTGCTTTCGTTGCTACAATTACATTTTTTTTCGTATCGCCATTCTCCAGAACCAGAATCATGTTAACATATTCCAAATGATTGTCCTGTATCTTGCTCATAGGGCATCACTCTTCTTCACTGAATTCGCCATCACTTTCATGAGGTGAAACCACGATAACTTTATCAAACGAGACTTTCTTCTTTGATCTTCCTACTGAAGTAGAACTGCCATACGAAGCTAGATTGGCTGAAGATGGTTTAGGTGAAAGAGTAGCTGAAGATAAAGTAGCTGAAGAAGCTGTTCGATGATGCGGTGCGTCTGAAAAAGAATCACCATGACGATAAGCTGTGCAAACATGAATCCAACTCAGAAGAGGCTTACACGTCTTTGGCGTTGTTGGTCTGACTACTGGTAGAGGAGGTGGATTAGAGTAAGAAGTGAAGAAAGAAGTTGCTATAAATGCAAACGTAAATTCAGCACGAATGATAAGATGACATGACGAAAGAAGGTAACGCACGAATAGGTAACAGAGCTAATGCGAAAGCAGCAATCTTGATAGGTAACGATAAAGGTAGAGGGTCGACATCTTCAGTGTCCGAATCTGAATTTGTGACAGAAGGTGGCAGATCTGACGATTCGCTGCTGACGGGTGATGATAAGATGGAACTAGTTGGTGTAGAGGCTTCAGAAGTGTTCAAAGAGTCGAATCCACTGATTAGAGATTCGGTTGAAGTGGACCTGGATGAATGAGATAGCTGAGGCGTAGGACTTTCTTGTAAGCTTCGACGCTCTTCTCCTTCATTGTTCCACCATTCAGCTGGCCAGGCTTGCATTTCACTAGGTGGGTTCCATGTTATGGCTTCAAGTACAGGATCCTCTTTCTCGACTTCATTGAGGAATCCCTGCAAAGCCAATTCATTGTCGATAGCATCGTCCTCTTCATGCTCGTGTATGATAATGCTAGGCTTCTTTCTAGGTCGACGTGACATGATTTGCGAATGGTTGAAGGTCAAGAGCAAGAGCCGCGGTTTTAATTTCCAGTGATTTCTGGGGCAAACATCAAAATATGGAAAGAGGAAAGGGCAGCATCTCAACAAAGTCTATCAATGTCTACTCTATGCAGGTACAAAGGCTCATGAAGTGTAAATAAGTGTTGGGGAAAGCTCCTAAGGTCGGTCGCGTGTCCGTGCAGATCTTCGGAAATAAGATAAGCGGAGTATCGCAGCTGACCGTCTTCAAACTTCCTAACCGACAGCTTGTCATTGCTTGTGAGCTCCGGACATCCTCTGAGCAATTTCACAAGCGTGGAGTAGGCGACATACGCTTATTTCAGCAGGGACATATCTATCGCCCTCAACGGAGAGGGCGTAAAGCAGATAATTGGGAGGATAAGCAGGTAGACTCTCCTTAATATCCCAATAGAAAGAAAAAACGGAAAGTGGAGAGAAAAAGAGAGCAGAGACAATAGAAGCTGAATTGAATTGTACATAAACGGAACCACAAACACTGTACAAAGGACTGAAGAAAGCTTTCGAGAGACCACACTATACTAGATACTGCGTCCAGCGCACCGTAGCAAGAGGAGAGACACTAG
Organism: Kondoa subrosea; assembly: GCA_039545335.1. Classification (NCBI taxonomy): domain Eukaryota; kingdom Fungi; phylum Basidiomycota; class Agaricostilbomycetes; order Agaricostilbales; family Kondoaceae; genus Kondoa; species Kondoa subrosea. Next base: position 819,571 of record BCIN01000003.1, on the reverse strand, counting down.
CGAGCTCAAGTCAGACACAGATCGCAATGAACAAGTACCAAACTCACTCCAATACAGTGCCAGTATTCAGTAGAAAGCTGTCGATGATGAAGATCGCAGCTGATGTTTGTGATCGATGAATCAATATAGACCGACTAGTGACATTTTCGAATCAGCTTGTTCGGAATAAGCAAATGCAAAACAAACTCACTCGTCACTCCCTTAGCATCTCTTTATGAAGTTCTGATCGCTCAAAATGGCGATAGAACTTCTGACAGTACCAAACGCCGAGGGCATAGCGTTGGACCCAACCTCATTGATTTCGACTTTTCGTCACCTCCAGCCTAAAGAGTACTCCTCGAATGAAAGTAACTCTTGATCTTAACGGCTCATGAAAGGTTTCACGAAGGATACGGATTGCGAGGGCATATTTTCTGTGAATGAAATGGTCAGCGAAAGATATATAAAGAGATCAAAGAGACTCACGCAATCCGCGCCTGTACATCTCTCGATTCTAGCACTGGCACAAGTGCGACCATCTCTCTCCTGTACTTCGTACACACCCTTGACAACATCTCTTGATTTACAGCATAGACCAGAAGTGAAGAATTGACTCGACAACCCAAAACAGCATAAAGGTACAGATCAAGCTCAAGCATCTTCTTGGCGATCTTCTTTGCATCGCTCATCGATCTCGACTTCTTCAGGACCTTCAAAGGTGAACTCATTCTGTTGAACAATTTGTTCCATTTCTGTAACAGAAGGAGTCCAGCCATAGCAAGGATGCAGAGCTTCGAAAGCTTGAGTATGAGCAGGTGAATTGAAGTTCTGTTCGCGTAAGCGAGCCAAAAAGTTGCGATGAGCTGAAGTCCATTCAGTCAATCCACTGCCACTGCCTTTCTTGGCATAGAAATCTCTTGCGTAGTAAAGAGCTTCTGCAATAGTCTTGTAGCCAGCAAAGAAACCAGTATTGGGATCAACAGTGTAGCATTTGGCGATTGCTCGTTGAAGTCCTGGACCAGCTTGGATAGTTTAGATTCGCAAATTAAGGTCAGCAATAATGACATTCTGAGCTGCTTCAGTGAGGTAGCTGAGGCTATCCATGTGCTCCTTGATCGCTTTAGGGAACTTGTCTGGATGAGTAGCTTGCTTGACTCTGAGAAATTGCTTGTTGATGCTCTTAACTGCTGCTTCCAAATCGGCCGCATCAGTCAAAGATGGTTTTAGTAGGGCTTCAGCTTTGTCGCCAAAGAAGTGGTTGGCGATGTCAATAGGCATGATCTAGAATACAGCTCGTCAGTAAGAAGTCTCGCAACCAAGGGAAGTAATCAAACTCACAGCAGGCTTGTAGATAGAAGTGAACATGCCGATAGCTTTCAAGTAAGCTTCCTTATCCTTTTCCAAACTCTTGAGGTCCTCCTTCAGGTCGACCATTTCCTTATCCTTAGCGCTTGCAGCTACCTTTTGCACCCTGTTTGCTTCTTCAGCTTTGACTACTTTCTGTGAAAGGTCTTGAACGACTTTCTCTGCCTCGACGCTAGCGTTGACTTGAGCGGATTGGGAAGAAACGAGTGAGGCTCTCAGCTGAATAATTTCAGCGTCTTTGCTTGAAAGAAGAACTTCTTGTTCAGTTATCTTCGTTGCATTAGAGGCTAGGATGGATTGCTGAGAAGAGATTGTAGCTTGTTGTTCTTCGATTTCGGTGGATTTGGTAGCTAGTTCGGCTGTGAAGCTCGCGATTTGAGCTTGAGCAGATTCGAGTTGAGCGACCAATTCGGTATTGCGAGCTCGCTTGAATACGATTTCAGCTTGAGCAGTGAAGAGCTTCTGTGAAACATTGTGCTTGACTTTGCGGTAGATAGCGAAGTCTCCGGCAATTTGCTCGAGTTCCGCCTTGTCGACCTTCTCAGCATTGATAGCAGAAGCAAGTTCTAATTGCTGCTCAAGATTGACGACTTGCAATTTGAGGACATGAACCTCTTCCAGGGTTGAAAGGCTGAGTGGAGCAGAAAAGACATCTCCCATCTCTTCCGGGTCATCAAGGTCCATAGGATCAAATAGGAAGGAATCTTCATCCTCATTTGAAGCTGATTTTGAAGGAGACGCGGCTGGGGAAGCTTCGATTGCGACTTCTTCGACAATCAATGCCTCCTGTGCAACTTCATCTTCAACGGTTTGGAATTCGACGAGGAAAGCTTCCGTATAGTCGTGTGCGAGAAACAAGCTCTGTAACAGAAGAGTGTCAAGACTACATTCCACAATCATAAAAGAAGGAATGCAGGCTTACGATGATTCGATAAACCGGATCAACGTAATCCTTCTTGAAATCCATAGCAGCCCACTCCTCCAATAAAGCCAATGCCATATAGTAGACGATCAAGGATAAAAGAGTAGTCATTACCGCGAGGTAGACCCAACCGGCAGTGTCAAACTCGGAAAACTCAATCCAAGGAGGAGCGACATAGGCAAAGTCGCGCACACAGTGGTGTCGAAAAGGGTGGACTTGTAAATTGCACATTCCCGCCAAAGGTGATGCCATGGTTGGTTGCATACTTGTAATTGAGTTTTGATCTTTATTAAGTACTTTGACAAAACGCAGCGAGTTGATGATTATACAGAAAGAAGAGAGGAGCTATCGAGAAGGTGGCAGTCCACCCTCTGTCACAACTGGGTGCAAATGAATTGCTGAAATCGGAAAGTGCACAAGACTACATGATTTGGTGCCTGACTGGATAGCGCGATAGAGCAGCGCTGGCAGGATGTATCATCTTTACGAGGTACAAGAATAGCATGAGCAGCCGCGGGAGCCAGCCAGCGGCGTGAGGTATTTTCTTTGGAGATTCGATGGATCACGACAAGGAATGACTCGGAACGGACAGAAGCGATGCAGGCAGAAATACAGCATCAAAGGTGAACGGGCAAGGAGTGAGCTCGAGAGAAACTATTCTAGGGCCTGAGAAGAGAGTTAGCTGTTGCGATACAGCAAGCATACAACTTCCGACTTTTGATGCGACACACGGCCAGCTGATAAAATTACATGGAAGTTACAGTAATGAGATGATAGCTAGAAATACATCGAATGTCTTTTAGTGCTGGGCTTTCCGGCCGATGACCATTGACAAAGGCACAAATCCTCCTTCACTCTTGAGCAGCTCGCGTAGACCCTCCATGAACTCTCTGTACTTCTGTTCATCTTGCAAATCTTCCGGCAAAGCATCCAATTTCCCAGCTTTCTTGAAAGCTGCATGTAAGCCTTGCATGATCGCAGGAAAGTTCTCAGCCGATATGTGAGCGATTTCTTTGCTCTTGCCTTGATTCTCAGCTTCCTTCCCTATTGGAGCTTGAACATTCCATGCCTTCACTTGCTCAAATCCTGCATCTTTCAATAATCCTGGAAGAGCATCTGCAACATTGACCTCTCGATTAGTCATTTGACCAAGGCTGAGAATAATGTTCTTCGCATCTTCCAGAAGAGGAGATTCGCCCGTAATGTAGGCATTAACTTCCACGAGTTGAATATATCCTCCAGGCTTGAGAATAGTTTTTAGGTTCTGAATTGCTGTCGGCCATGTAGTTCTGTCCAATCCAAAGACCAGCAAGCGTTGTTGGACTAGATCGTACTTGCTATGATGCTCATCAGGAAAGGGTTTCGTTACATCTTGCTCGAACAAAATGATGCCATTGCGATCGCTTTCGGCTGGGAATTGAGCAGTTGAGAAGTCGCAGCCAACACGTTCGCAAGTTGAAGGAACTTCAGAGAGCCAGATACTGCTACCAGTCCCGCAATCGAGGACTTTAGCATCAGAAGGAAGTTTCGTTGTGATTTCGGGATGAATTGCTTTATCGTTGAAACAGCTCAGAAGCCAGCGATGCTGAGAATTCAGTCTAGTCTCAGAAAATCAGCAGCTGGTCAGTACGGGACTACAACCTTCAGACTGACCTCTGCGTTTCTACACTATCTCTCGGCAACGAATATGTGCTCATTATTTTGATTGCTTGAATATGAGGTGTAGACAGTGGTTGTGAGAATGAAAGAGCAGTACGACGAGAATAGATCAGCCTTGCTTAGTAGTGGACTCTTAGCGTGCTAATGAGGTGCGCCCTGAGTCTGGCCATTTCGTCAGTCAGGCGCGCTTCCCTCGTGTATGTCAAGAACACGCGACACAAAGGCTCCCTAGGGGTAGTACGAGGTATCTTCCAGAAGCATAGGGCAATATAGACAGAAAAGCAGAAAAAAGCAAAAGAACGTGGAATGCTAGGCAACACCCTCTCGGAAGCACGACTTGCTGGTCTTTATAGCATGATCGATAGCCTCAGGCGTCGTTCTCTAGCCCACAGCGATGTACAGAGCACCGGTGAACAAAGGAATCGCCGGCGCAAGTTGAGCTGAGTCGAAGCTGGACTCGAAGTCTTCTCTTTCTCAACAGCCTCAAGCTCGGGCGTTGAGCCATACTGGTCGAGCACGACGGCACTACGCGGTGGCAGCTATCAGAAATATCACATCCTACAAATCAGATCAGCTCTCACCTCGTTTGAACATCAAAAGCAAGTTTCCAGCCGCCGTACGAAGCTAGCTTCTCATACAACTTTACACATCACTTCTGGTTCGGTTTTGTCTTCACCCAAGACGCTCAGCGACCACTGCAAGCATTCAGAACACTTGCCTTCTTTCGCTAAACTTGTTTTCTCATCCATAAGAGATCGCTCTTATAATCGGCTTAGCCCTGGGGCGCACCCTTTCGAACATACCAAATCTTCCATCTGAGCCTTTCTCGAGCTCTATACAATGCCGACTCTCAAGAGGAAGCCCGTTCCATTGATCCCGCTACCTGATGAGATCACCAACAATACCTTGCCTCCTGAAGCTGAGGTCTTCTATCTGCAAGCTACTGGCGAAATTTTCCTAGACTTCATGTATGCGGCATGTTCTTTGGATCTCCTAAAAACTCATTCTTTCTCTAGATCATACTCAAACCGCATTTCTTTCTATCTTCAGAAGATCTTTGCATGTGAAGCGACAGGCAAGACTGGATTAGACTACTATACAGCTCTCAATTCAGAACGTCGCGAGAGAGAAATTACCAACAGTCGGTTCCCAGACTTCTTAAAGGGTCGAATCCTCAAGACCATCCAATTCCGTTCGTTCCCTTTGTTCATTTGTGTTGGATGGCTCTCATTTGTATACAGAGATCATTCCACGACTCGATAGTCTGATCGACTTGATCTTTGAGCGATACAAAGATCGCTATTTCTTCGGCGAGACTTGCTTGGTTGATGTGTCAGGCGATAAGTGAGTTTATACGGAGATTTCCACGCGTGAATGATCTCATTCCTCATGATAGACAACTATGCCTCATCACGGCTGTAGTACCACCTCAAACTCTTCGCGATAGATACCAGCGCGATTCCCTTGCCGCTACCGCTTCAACGCTTATCACACCCGGAGGTCAAAGCTTACTTGCTCCTCAACCCCTTTCTACCGATACTGTCAATCGAATGGGACACTACCTCGCGACTGACCTCAATGTGTCAATAGACGAAGTCCTCTCAATCGACCCATCAGATCAATATCGGTACACTGTTCAATTAATTGGCGAACACAGCAAGTATCGAGGTAGCTTCATGGAAGCACAAAAACAGCAACTTAATCGAGATCGTTTGGCCTTCTCGAAATCTATTTTGAAACGTTACCTCAAAGAATGCGTCACTCGGGACCCTGGTGTTGGTTCGCCTTGGATGGTCAAACCTAGATTAGCGCAACAATATGGCCTGCCTCTAAATCCACCTGCTGGTATCGCTGCGAGAAACAAGGATATTCGAGACGGAGCTTTGGCTAAGAGAAAGAAGATCAGCAACGATGACTATCCTACTGCCAAACGCCAGAGAAGTGAGTCGCTATCCCTCACACGGATCTTGATACTGATCTGGATCCAGGTCGAGCGAGTGCTGCAAATACTACGCACAACAACCTCGAAGAGACGCTTGATGAAATCCTGGGTGTTGAACCTGAAGAACCCGCAAAACCAGCTGCTGCTGTCAAACGAGCTGCTGTCAAGTATCCAACAGAAGATCTAACTCTTGATCCATACACTATCATCGATGGTCGATCTATGCGAAAAGCGGGCGCAGATTTGCCGGACTTACCTGCCAAACCGATCTTGTCTCGTGATCTTCCAGTAGCAAAAGAACTTTTCGACTCGTTTCTTCATGTTTGGAATACACTTAACATCTTTGGGTAAGCTTTTCAAAATGTCAGCTGCGCTTAATCTCATCCTCCTGTAGCTGGCCCCTATTTCTTGCCAATTTCACTTTAGATGAATTTGAAGCTGCATTGAAGCACGACAACCCAGAAATTTCATGCAATCTTATTGCAGAAATCCACGCTTGTCTTCTTACTTTGGTCATCAACGAGAATTCTCGCATACCTGGAACTCGCTCTGCTTCTGTTACTGGCGGCGTACCTCCTTTCTTCCAGCCTTCAACAGAGATTGAAGGCCAAGATCCAATGAGTACGGTTCAGAAAGAAAGATTCGTTAGAAAAGCTTTAGAGTATTCTCGGAAATGGGACAGATCAAAGAGATTGAACACTGCTACTGGAAGAGAAGGATGGGAGAGATACTTGATAGGTTGTCTTATACAGGTAAGCATTCTTTACTGTAAGATTACACTTTGCTGACCGGTAAAGTAGCGAGGAGCTATCGAAACGGTCCCTGAACTGCCAAGTATTCTACGACATCTCTTTGCTTACGATGCAGAGAATATCATGGCAGATCCACCTGACACTGGCATCTCAGAATTGACCAACCTCGAAAGTGCAGCTAGCGAGATTTCTTCGGAACATGGCGAAGATCCAGAGGAGGAGAATGGACCTGCTGAAGCTTATCCTACCCTGCCTCTCTCTCATAAGCTGGCGATTCTTTCCTTCTTATGCGAATTCGTCATCAACTCGAAAGCCATTCGCTCGTATATTGATGACTGCGAGAATGCCTTGACCGAACTGAGGAAGAGTAGAATTGAAGTGAATAAAGACAGAAGAACGCTGTGAGTGACTTGAGTGTGTAGGTAGATAAAGATGACTGAACGGGTTCTCCTGCAGAACGGCTGAGAAGGCAGCTTTAGAGACCGCTGCTAAAGCCGAACCAGCCGAACAAACAAGTCTCGTTGTTAAGTTGGGTACGCCTCGCAATGCAACGCCAGCGATGGAAATGGACCTAGACGAAACCAAGCCCACTTTGGTTACCAATGGCCATCACGAAGAAGAAGAAGTCGCCAGCGATGTTGATGAACTAGCTTCTACAAATGGATCTATTGCTGATGAACCTGCTCAGTCTACTCCAGCTGCATCAAACAAGCCAGCCAGCACTCGAGGCTCAAATCCAGCTGGAGCTAAGTCTACTCCTGCTTCTCGCAACAAGAAAGGGAAAGCGAAAGAAGAAACTCCTCCAGTCGCTCCAACTCCTAAACCTGTTCCGGAAAAGCAAAGGATCGAAGATGGTCTGATTGCTGTTCAAGCGAGAGACGAACAGACTGAGCGGGAATTCAGGAGACATCAGCAAGTTCTTCGAGTGAAACCCTTAGGCAAAGATCGATTCTTCAATCGATATTGGTACTTTGACGGTATTGGTACTCAAGAATTGCTTAGCGAAGATGGGAAACCCGTTTACGGAACTGGTCGATTGTTTGTACAAGGACCAAGTGCTGAAGATTGGATTACCGCTTGTGATTTGCAAGGACCTGAAGGAGAGGAAGGTCTGAAAAAGCGAAGAGTGCGCGAAGAGGGAAGTCAAGCAGCGATTCTCGACATCAATGAATGGGCGTACCTGAACACGGATGAGGAGGTCAGCAATCTTTTCGATACTCCGGATCCCGTCTGACTTGATTCGTAGCTCGAAACACTTCTCTCCTGGCTCAATAGCAAAGGCACACGCGAGTACGCCCTGAAGGCTGACCTCAAAGAATGGCGACCATACTTGATTGGTGGAGCAAAGAGAAGACTTCGAGATCTACAGGCTCCTCCTACGCCGCTACCACTTCCAACTCCTGTTCCGGTAGTGCAACAGCCGAAAGGCAGAAAAACTAGAAAGAGTCTACCTTCAAAGGAAGAAGACGTGATAGAGGAAGAAGTCATCGACCCTAATCTACCCGCATATCTCAGATGGAGGAATGGCTTTGCTTTGCCGATCAATACGAAGAAGTAATTCGGGATGTATGCATTATCATGTTCAGTGTGATACAATCAGAAATTGCGAGCCGTCGCTTAGTGCCTGCAATAATCAGTGATCTCTAGGAGCAAACCCAGGAAGAGAGCTTTGCCTTTGATATTGCGCGTTCATTCTCGCGTCGACCGTGTCTCAGATTTCTCCACTCATTGACCTTCCTTCTTCACTTAACAACGACCCGGAACATGACTAGTAAGTCTCTCTTATACGTCTAGAATACATCTGACTGCTTGCCAGCCATCGAAACTGCCTCTCTGCCTCCCTCTCCCACAAAAGACGAGTCTCCTATTTCACCTTCTAATGCAGGAGCCAAGCTCGAGAAACTACTGTAAGCGTCTCTTCGTACTGAATTTCTAGTTCTAATATCAGTGACAGTCCTCAGCGACCCAAAGAGCAAGAACTGTTGGCTCACAATGTTCTGCAAGCACCTTCTAGCCTCGCACCCTCGTACGTAGGAATCTCCCGCTTTCAAATTAACCTGACTCAGTACTGTCAACAGTCTAGTAGCAAAGCAACAAGAGCTCAAGAAGAGCCAACTTGAGGTGAGTTATCCATTCATTACATAGACGCGGTTGTAATCTGCTTACGTAATGCCAAGGATTCACTTTCAAATGCTATTCAAAGAAGACCTACTATTGATGAACTGGTAGAAAAGGGTGTGTTAGAGAAAGATGAAGTTCCACCTACTCAAGGTAGTAAAGATCAAATTGAGGGTGAAGTACCAGGTGTTAGTCCAGCTGCTAAAGTAGCTTAAAGAAATTCCCCTTTTGTTGATAAAGATCATGCATGCAATTTCTATACCCAGTTTTCATTGTGTAATTTCTCTCTACTGTTTTACCCCGATCTTGCCAGATTGGAAATTAAAGATGGACAGTAACCCAAACGAAGCGTAAAAAAGTCCAACAGGATAGGCGACCAGTAATCTTTGCTGTGACATTTGCAGTACTGAGACGAAGATGCCTGATGCTGAATAAGAACACCATATGATAGAGAGGGAAGAGAAGATGTAGCCTATCAGACCGCTATTTTGTACCGCAGTAAGTCGACACTCTCAAATGGGATGTAAGCAAGACGTACTCCATACTCACGCATACAGATAGGAACGACATCAACACCAATGGAAGAAGACAGTAACCTAAGACGCTTGCTACGCGATTCACGTTGATTCCAGTTGGCGACATAAGATTGAGAAGGAAATAAATGGCCAAGACGCCTAACAGTCCTACACCATATATATAGCCGAATTGAGGCTTGCCTGACTGTGTTCTATGTTAGTACACGCTTCGCGTAACACTAGAGCGAGAAACTCACAAAGAGTAAGAACATGCCAAAGCAGAAACAATAGATCAGAGGACCAGCCAGATCTGTGTCGTCCATTATGTGCTGGTCTGGAGTGGTGAAAGGGTTCATGGCAGCGAAAGACTTTGACTTGATGTGACCAAAGTTGATACCCAATTCTTAATTGGCTCACAGAATCAGTTCCTACGCGTGTGACATTGGTAAAGAGCAGCTCACCTTCCATGAGAGGTGGTTCATCAGGGTAGCCTGATGCTGTGAAAGCGCTCCAGAAACCTCCTACTCGCTGCAAATCAATCTCTCTCGTCCTATATAGCAGGAATTCCAGCAGGGACACACCCTGAATTTGTCCTTGTGCGTATCCACCACTTGTAATGCCACCAGATCCTACATTACCCTCTAACGATGGCCTCGAATAATCATCTACTCCTTGACTTCCGCCTGACGATGAATAGAACTGTAGATCTGCCTGATTCTGGCCATAACCGCCGTATCCTCCTTGACTGTATGGATTGTTGTCGAAAAGCGTGGCCATCGTTGAGCAGGAGCAAGCTGATTTTATGAAAGTGAAGCTTGTCCAAGTGCGACCAAAGTTTATACCGAAAGGCTGCTACATATCACTGCTAAGGGATCTTCGATGGCCATATCTAAAGCCCTGGTCTTAATTCCTTTGGCTTTGTTCGTTGGCTTTGTGTATCAAGGCGTGCAGGATGGACTCTTCGATTTTCATCAGTCAAATGTCGCGAAAGGCAGGCTAGCCAACGACAGCGTTAATAGGCTCTCCGATTCATACACCGGTGTCACTAGCTTTGACACCCCGCTCAAAAATCAGGCAAGCTTCAGCAGTAATCTCTGAACGAGTTGACCTGATTCCAGCGCAGGTCACATTCTTCTGGGCCATCATTGGGCCTAATGCTAGTACTCTGCATCGCTTCTTCGTGCTAGATTTTCTCGTCCGCCTCTGCTGTCGTGTATATCACGGCCTGCTGATCAAGGTTGCAGACGTCTTGCCTGCCTGTTGTGCTGGCTGTATATGTGGAGAGCATCAGATCTTCTAATTCACGGACATTGCTCAACTTGTGAGTGTTGTGGCTCAAGCCTTCGGTCGGAAGTTGAAAGGCTGACCAATCTCACAGTGCAATCCCTCGGCTTGCTGCGATGCAAAACTTCTCTTTTGCCCTGATTATGCCCATCTACGCTTATGTGGCGGCTCGAACAGCCAAGAAGAGTCCTCCTACACCAATCGCATCATATCAAGTCAAAGCTCTAGCACCGGCAATATTCTTTGCTTTCATCATACCAACGATCTTCCTCTTTAACCCCTTTCAAATCTTCTCCGCCAACACACATCAACGGATTGTAGCAATTTGGCAACCATTCTATTTCGGCATTTCACTACTCTACTTCATCCTAACACGTTTCACACCTCGGAAGACGGGTTTAAAAGATTCGCAATCAAGTTGGAATCACCTTCGTCTTTTGTATAGACTAGCAGGTTTTCTCTCAGCCGGTATTCACCTATCTTTTCTCATCTATCTTTTCTCCACTTCTCAATTCATATCAGCTTATTGCCCTAGTCTGGTCGAGAAAGTAGATCAAATACATAATTCTTATGTACTTCTATTACTCGACTACGTACTCGGTTGGACTGGAGCGCTTTTGTGGACTTTGTTTGTGGTCAAGGAGGAAGAATGTAGTTATAAAGCTAGAGTCGTGCTACTGATTACTTGTGGTCCCGGAGCAGGTCAGTCAGGTGGAAAGTCTCGGTCATATCACTGACTGGACCTTCTCTTTGATTGACAGCTTTTGCGGTTGCGATGCGAAATAGAGAGAAAGAAATTTACGCGGTTGCTCAAAGGACGAGAAGGTTGAAAGGCGAAGACGAGAGAAGAGATTGATCTGATCAGGAAGAAAACCGGAAGAAGCAAATGATGGACAACATGCATATACCTTAACGATAATACCATACTTTTCTGCTCTATTCTGTTTCTTCCTGCTTTCTTTTTTCAACCATCTCTTGCTTTGCTAATTCATCTTCGCTTCCGTCTTACCATCTCCGTCAAACTTACTTCATTGTTTGGCCCCCGGCTGTGCGACAGAATGTCCCTCTTGTCTTTCAGTTATGTTTTGGGCTATGTAAGAAGCTTACGATTTGATTCGCTGCCGGGAAGACATAAGCGAATTGGCTATGCAATTTGTCAGCTTACTCACTCGCTTTATCTAATTCTTGCTCGTACCCTGCTCTTCCTTTTTACTAATGCAAGCGAACGATGCCGATCCGATAGTGGAATGTGAAGAGAAGATAGGAACAGATAGGATCGATGAAATTCCTTGCGTTATCGAGTAAGCTCTATTTGCTGACTGTGCGAATCATGAACTTAACGACGAACAAAAACAGGAACATCGAGTTGCTGAAGATCATCGGAGAAGGAGCGGCGGCGGATGTGTACTCAGCCAAAGATGTCAATGATCATAGCAAGGTCTATGCTGTCAAATTTGCACTGCGGAACAGAAATAATCGGTTCGTCCGACTACCCTTTGCTGATGCTGGAGCTTATTCTCTATGTAAGAGGCTATGAAATGAAGCTCTTCTCTCAAGATCGGAACTTGGCTTGCCTGAAAAATGAACGGTATCATCTAGGCAGACTGCAACACCCATTCATCATCCGTGCTTTTCTTGAGATCCTGCCCGATCTGGAAGATGTGCTGGTATTGGAGCCAGCCTGTCTGAGTGTTCAGCAACTGTATCATATCTGGTCAGCAGATTATCCGTCGAGCGATGTGAGTTGTCAGCTTGCTGAAGAACGCATCTAATATCTTCATACAGCTCAAATGGATTGAAATTGCGGAACCGTATGAAACTGAAGAGCAAGCTCAATTGAAAATACACTGTCCTTCGCGCGCCGAATTGTAAGCATCAAGCTCAGCCTAACAGCAGGACTTATCTACCATTAGCTCTTTCGATATTAATTTGGTCAAGCATATAGCGCGAAGCTGTCTCTCAGCTATCGAATATCTCGCAGAGCAGGATGTGATGCATGGCGATATCAATTTGGGCAATCTTCTCATCATGAATGATTTTTCTGTCCGCTTGTCTGATTTTGGGCAAGCACCAACCTTGAGTCAGGGTGAATTCGAGGCAGATTTAAGATGCCTGGGATCTTATATTTGGATGATGAGCGTATGTTTTCGCATCGTGCAATCATACCACGCTGACGCCTCATCTAGACAGGCCAGATGTGTTTCTATCGTACTCTACGTAAGAGCGGCCTTCAAAACCTAATTACTGCAGCTACGCAGGTAGAAGAAGACCTCAAGTTGTTTGTCATGGCTTGCTACAATTCAGCTTTGTCCGACATCAGATCTCATGTCTGGCTCGATGTTGAACGAGGGCATTCTATAGCTGCCGTGTCTACAGTTCTTCCTCGCAAGCTTCAGTCATTTCTGAGTGATAGCGGGATTTCTTTAGATGTCATTGCGAGGAGAAAGGCTTGAATATTTTCTTCAGCATTTCTACGATAAATTGAAAGAGAAACACAATTGACTGCCTGATAAGTCGGGTACTCCATTTCCCAGATTGCAACTGAGATTCAATCCGGCCGAAGTATGATGTTTGAAGTCACAAGACTTCTGGACGGTTATCGTGCAGGTCAAGCAGAGATCTCGCCTTGTTGGAAGACTGCGGAAGTAGGCCGTTCTCCGAGATATCGCCTTTCTCTACTGTATATGGGTCCGAAATTTCGACAAAAAGACGAAGACACAAGAGATAAGATAAGATGGAGTAGGCAGACAATCATAAGACGCAGTAGAAGAGCGTAGTACAAGTTGGATCATGCTAATCCACTTCTTCCAAATTTGGCCATTCTTCTGCTTTGCTTGTCTGTCAGCTACAGCCACCTCACGCCCTACCTGAACACCGCTCGTCGCAAAAGAATCTAGCACAGAGTTGCACAAGATCAGCCGTCCGTGCAGGATTGTCGCTGCTTCTGGACAGGAAGCTGGTTTCTTCAATTCACCTGAAATTGGCCTGAATGCCCGTACAAGCTGATCTCCGGGCTGCTCTATTGGATCTTATACCTTGACAATGAGCAGCGATACGCCCAATGGAGCCGATCACGAGCTAGCGGAATGGGGCACCAGTAGCAAGCTTCCTCAATGGGCGCAAGGTAAACGGTCACCACAGACCAAGTTATATGGATCGATCGTAGCGGCTGCTATCTGTCTTTTGGCCATATTATCGCTTTGGAGTTGGCCCCATCAGGCTTTGCTGAATAAGCTCAGTATGGCGAAGCATGAAGAGAGCTGTAACCCATTTGCCAAAGCAGGCGTTCTCTCCGTTAACCAACTTGAGCGCAAAGACAATTTCTGGCAGCCCTTCGATCCAAGGTGTCCAGTATCAACATTGGTCGAATCGCTTGTCGCGGAAAAAGATCTACCTTGGCTTGTGAATAGGACAATTGCCGTAGTCGGATCCTCAGTCGATAGAGATCATGTCTATCACTTCTGCTGGCTAACCAATGGCGAATTGACATCCATCAATCGAGACCATCCTTGGAATCCTCCCCCGTTTACGAATGGAAGAGACGAGTTTTTGAAGCCAGCAGAAGGCAGTAAACCGTTGTCCGACTGGCTTGCTCGACCTTGGGTTTGTCATCTACCCAAGTGGAACTTCACAATCTACAATCTCTTTACTTATGGGGTAGGCGATGCTACAGACTGGGATGAAGAGAGGTGAGACACGTCATGCTGCTCGTATATAACCGTCTCTGATGTATATGCCAGATATAAATATGAAATGCATTATTATCCACCTTACGCTACACCTTTGCGCGTTCAGCATATCCTCAAACCCCTGCAGAAGAGTATGAATAGATCATCTCTGGATATTGTATCGATTTCAGCATCATATTGGGACGCCCAGGCGCTACACACAATACAATACAAAACCTTACATGTTAATGTCGCAAACACTTCTTTTGCCTACGACAATCGACTAATCCTTCGGTATGCCGATGAACTTTCGCATACAATCCGCGCCGTCAGCTCTTTAGTACCAGACACGCCGGTTATTCTCTTCCGAACAGGTCAACTGCCAAGGGACAAATTCAATCTGAATATACCTCAAGATGTAGTACGCCAGCTTGATGAAGTAGGACAAGCTGTGGTCGAGGACCTAAAGGAACCGAATGAATGGGTACCCTGGTGGGCGAATTCAGAAACTCGCGCTACGATCAAGGAAGATGCCAAACAACAGAATCTAGCAGGGAGACTAAGATTGGATTGGAGCGGGAAGCTGTTGGATGGTCTACAAAGGTTCTTGGCTGATGATGGATTGCATCCGGCTCAATTGCCTGGAGGAAAACTTTGGGCCGACATGTGAGCTTCGGATTTTGGCGAATTGATCACGGCTGACATTAGGTTCAGTATGCTATGGGAATTGCGCCGATCGGTGCTGAAAAGGAATCCAGAATTGGCAGAAGCAGAGTAGATATATCGTTAGATCGTGTGAACACAGGGTATAAAATATCATAGATGCAGTGTATTCAAATGTTCTATGCATGCATATGGTAATCATACCACTTTCATTTGCGAAGACACGTCATGATAACAAACCACAGCCTGTTGTCCGATGTTTGTTCCCAAAGGGCTTTCGTAGCTGGAGCTACGCTGACGACACCCCATCTCGATCTGATGTAGCTGACCTGAGCAAGGCGTATATCTTCGAAGGTGGCAGAAAATGGAGAACTAGCTTCGAGTAGGGCATTCGAAGTATCAATGTCTCCCATGATACTTGCCTTTGCCAATTTTTGGAATTGCATCATTTCCAGCTCTGGACTCGCGTCAGCTATACTATGATTGAATTTGATTGCGGGCAAACGTACTATGAGCTAAGCGATAGATAGATTTGGGAGAGCTTAAGAAACACTCAAATCCTGTTTCGTTGTGATGTCTAGTGGGCAATGGGCTGGATTTGAGTTTGGATTTTGATCGAAGCGGTGCAAAAGAAATGCTGTCCAAGTATATGAAGCGTAACATTGAATAGTATGTATTATAAGTGAAATCTGTGATGAATACTCGGGCTTTGCGGTTGGCTGCTTCTTCGTTGGGTCGATCATCAGGATTGTTGGCCTGCGGTGGATCATTTGGATCAGTTGCAACTTGTGTTTCGAAATCCGAATCGTCTTGAGCATATGCGTTGGCGTCATACGATGGAGGCTTGTTCTCATCGGCGTTTATACCACTTTCAGCAAAACCGGATTCGAACACTGCGAGAGGGTACCTGAGCGTCAATCGTGCAATGTGCACCGAGCCTTACTGGTCTTGAAGTAGCTTGAACTGTCTTTGAGCAAATCTCGGCTGGCAAAAAGCGATCTCCTTTGACCGTCCCTTTGCGGGAAGACAAATTCGACATCAGAGACGTTTGGATTGTTGAAAAGAATGCCCAGGCGATGAAAAGCGGATCGCGAAGCTTCGATGACTTGCTGATCGGTAATTTTCGAAATAGTGAAATTTACCGTCAAAGGCTGTCGCTGAAGTATAAGTAATGTAAGAAGATCATATAGGGCACGACCTACTACGTCGCCCTCTGGAACATTCACAACAGTATCTCGGCGAATCCTGAGTTTGACCTCTAAGCCACCGCCGATGTCAAAGGTCTCCTTTTCGCGGAGTTGAAGCAGCGTCGCTCCCAGATATACCTAGGGATCGCATGTGATCAATTCATCTCATGAATTGAGCGCACTTACAGCAATTTCTATCGCATAGCGACCAACCAAAGGGACAACAGAATGCTCAGCAGTTTTGATGGACACGTCCAGATATGAAGGCTGAAGAACGGATTCGCGCATTTGATGTTGTAGTGAAGAATGAGCTGCTGTAACGTGTCGTAGTTCCTGTCAGCGCTCAATCTGAGCTTTTCAATAGCACATACTGTCCACTGACCCATTATCGAAGACGAGTAAGGTTTATTCCAAGTGCTGTACTCAGTCCAGAGTAGGTCTGTGATCCATGTAGCGGAAATCTGTGCAAGCCAAGCGAATAAACATGGCACATATGCTGTATCTTCACGGTGTACCGTCTGGGGATCTCTCCTGATTTCCGTCTGCCCGGGCAGCTTCTCAAGAAGAATAAAACCCTTTTCAGCTTCTGCAGGCTGTTTGGCTTGCGGAGTATTTGAAGCCATACTCAATAAACTTCGATTATCCAAGTATTACGAGAACAGATGTGCTGTACTTGCTGAGCTCCAAACTTGCAATCGAAGGGAGCACTTCGAAGTCAGCGCAGTCTTCCGACAAAGAATTTCCACGTTCACACGAAGAAGAACAACAGATGCGACGACAAGCAATGACAAGGCGCAGAATTCTGCAAGCTCAGGCGGATCAAGGAGCCAATTTGCCAAAGAGACTCCAAAGAGTAGCCTTGGAGTCTCGGTGTCTTACGAAAAACAAGCTTAAACCAAAACAATCATCTAGATACCTGTAGCATGCAATGACAGCTCATATACCCACAGCAGGCCCATCTAAACGGCCTCTAGCCAAAGAAGGCAGCAAGGATGACTTAGAAATCGCGTCTACCACGAAATCCAAGTTTCGCTATGTTGTTCCGCCAGCTCCTCAATCTGCTCCTGCCAAACCTTCTTTGCTCGCTCAAGTCGTCTCTCGTCCTACGTCTCCTACAAAAATCAAAGGCAAAGAACGAGCGGTGGAAGCTGTCACTGGCATGAACAAGGCACAACCAAGTATAAAGGGGAAGGAACGAGCTACAGAAGCTCCAGACCCACACCTAGCACGACGTATGATGGGACAGTCTGCCATGAAAAGTGGTTTAGTAGCTGCAGACCGAGATGAAGTCGCTCGCAAGATTGTCGAAGCTTCCAAAGGCTCAGCTTTCTACCTGAATGAGCAAAAGAAATCAGAGGAGACTGAAGTGCAAGTCCAAAAATTGCTCGTGAGGTTGAAAGCGATGATTGCGGAACGGCATGGAGATCTTTCGGCGGAAGAAAAGGATGTGCAAGTTATGCGAGCTGCTTTAGAATTGGATGGCTATGATCATCTGGATCAAACAGTCATGGTTGCCGATGCAGATGCATTCTATGCTTCAGTTGAGGAATTGGATAATCCTGATCTTAAAGGCAAAGTATGTCTCGCGTATTCCGCCTAGTTCCCATGCCTGAGTTCTCTGTAGGCATTTGGTGTTGGCAGCGGAGTACTAACGACTGCTTCATACGAAGCTCGCAAATTTGGCTGTCGGTCTGGCATGGCAGGATTCGTAGCAAAGAAACTCTGTCCACACTTGATCTTTGTCAAGCCCGATTTCAGCAAGTATTCGGCTGCTAGTAAACTTATTATGGATATCTTGCGTCGTTATGATCCTACTATGGCTCCTGCTTCTTTAGAGTGCGTAATCCAGTCATGGTTCTGTCTAATCAGATACTGATGAATTGAAAGCGTACAGTGAGGCGTACATGAATGTCACCGCTTATCTCAAGACAAGCGGAAAGACTGGAGCTGAAGTAGCTGAAGAGATGCGAGCTGCTGTGAAAGCTGAAACTGGCTTAACTATATCAGTTGGTATCGGTCCGAACAAGATGGTAGCCAAGGTATGCTTGTGATGCGTTGATCTTATAATATTCATAATTTCGTATGGCAGATCGCAGCGGACTTCAACAAACCTAACGGACAATGTGTTGTCGAGCCAACGAAAGAAGGTTTACAAGCTTTTATGCATCCCTTACCAGTTCGAAAGATACCAGGTATTGGTCGTGTGACGGAACGATGGCTGGAAGCGTTAGGCGTGTTCAAAGTAGAAGATATTTGGACCCAGCGAGGCAAACTCAATCTAGTTGCTAAAGAAGTTGGTCTTTCGTCTTTGGTGCGAGCATATTTGGGTATGGGTAGCGCAAGTGTAGCTCCTGGCAAAAGAGAGGATCGGAAATCTGTTGGTACGGAAAGTACATTCAGGACGATTTCGAAAGAAGAAGAGCATTATGAAAAGGTTCGCGAAAGATGGTCGTTCGCTGCTTAGTCAGCTGATCGCCCTTTCTTCGGAACAGCTTCGCGAGATCGCAGATAGTCTAGCTGAAGATCTAGCAAGAACTCAATTTTCAGGTCGAACTATCACGCTCAAAATCAAGCTCGATACTTATGAAGTCTTCACTCGAGCTTACACTGCTTCTTCTTCCGCCTATATCTCATCAGCAGATGACCTGTACCGAATAGGTCGACAACTACTGGAGAAAGAAATTCAGAATCGCTATGCTGCTTTTGATGCAGGCAAGAAGGTATCTGGCTCGAAAGGCAGCCGGGAACTACAGTTGAGACTGATGGGATTGAGAGCTACGCACCTGAGAGACGAGAGTGCGGCTGCGAAGGAGAGGCGAGCTACAATGGGTGTACAAGGTCTAGACAAGGTCGGTTCATGCAATGCTCTTTGATTTCAGGCTAACAGCCATAACACAAAACAGTGGACTCGTGTACCCTCACCGAAGAAGGCGCAACCTGATTTCCCTGCTGATGCACAAGATGAAATCGACAACGAGATCGAGTGCCTCGACAATGAATCTGATCCCAAACCTGTCAAACGCAAATCACACACTGACAAGACCAATCTACCGCTCAATAAGAAACCGAAGACGGCTGTCAACCCTCATACTTGTGCGAACGTGGTCACGGATGTCGAATGTCCTTCGTGCCAGAAATCATTCGATCGAGTCAGTTTGGCTATCTTCAATCAACATTTGGACGACTGCTTGAATCCGAAAGGTACAAAGAAGCAGAAAAAGTCAAAATCGTCTGCTTCGAAAGTCAAGAAAAAGAATGCTTTCGCTGTCATGTCTAAAGCAGCTAAAAGTCAGACTATCCGATGAAGAATGGGATTGGACGTGTATTTCTTGCTACTCTTGTATGTTCCGACTCTTTAGGTGCTTGTACTCTTGTAACATCGAGGATTGACCTTCGCGTTTTGGACTCGCTTTTTGTTGACCCGATACGGCGAAAGCTTTTGTGATACCCTTTGTGCCAGCTGGTCTACAAGGCAATAGAGATATCACGCACATCAGCAAGTACCAGCCCATATACCAGTTTGAGCTCTCCTCAGATTTATCAAGTGATCAGCGCGCAATTCAAGCACGAGCCGTGTTTTGTTCTCGCTTTGCCTAGCCTTGCCTAGCGTGCTCCACTATTTCATCAATGTCTACACTCAATCCACCAGACTTGCTTCGCAACAACTCCTCTTCTCTTAGTCTCAATTCGAGTGCAAGTGCGAAAGCTTCGAAACGAGGTTCAATGGCTTCTTTTGGATCAAATGGACGCTCAACTCAACGGTACAGCGTTACTGCTTTGTATTCTATGGCTGCGGAACAAGATACAGAAATAGAGGATGAGTTAGCGCGATGTTCGTGCCCTAATAATCTCGTCGCTATAACAATCGGATGCTGATGTTAGAGGACGGGCAAATAGGTCAGAAACGGTTAAGAGACCTCAAGACCAAGATTTCATCTCAATCAAAGAAGAATTTCGTGCTTGAACGCGATGTGCGATATTTGGATAGTCGAATTGCTCTCTTGATTCAGAACGTGCGTGCGAGTCATCTCGCAGCTAGATCGTAGCTAAAAGACCAGCTGGCATTGCACAGAGGATGGCTCTAGACGAACGAGAAGAGATGAAAGAACACATGGAGGAAATCGACGAGACAACGGGAGACAAGCTAGATGACAGGCGGATGCAGCAATACGCCAACCTCTTCTTCTTACTTCAATCTGAACCCAGACATATCGCTTCACTATGTCGATTAGTCAGTCTGACGGAAATCGATACACTGTTGCAGACAGTCATGTTCTCGCTCTATGGAAATCAATACGAAAGTAGAGAAGAGCATCTTCTTCTGACCATGTTTCAAGTGAGTCGGCTTTCTAGTGGCTCAAAAAGAAGCAAAGGCTTACTTCCTTGTAGTCGGTTCTTACAGTACAATTCGAAAGTGCGACAGAATTTGGCTCCCTTTTGCGAGCAAATACGCCTCTATCAAGAATGATGACTTCTTATGTGCGAAGAGGACCAGGCCATAGTTATCTCAAAGGTGTTTTGGCAGAACGAATCAACTCACTGATTGAACATAAAGATCTAAATCTAGAGATCAATCCCTTGAAGGTAGGAACGAGTCATTGTATGTGGCTGCAATCCCTCATATAATGCCATCTTGGCCTTACAGGTATACGATGCGAGAGTGACCGAAATTGAAGAGGAAACTGGCAGTATTCCAGATGATATGCCTCGAAGCGTTTCGCCAGAAGTAGCAGCTGCGCATCCAGATGTTCAGAACTTGATTGCTCCAAGATTGGCAATGCTCATGGAGATCGCAAACGGTTTCCTGGTCACAATTATTGATTCTCTCGATGCTGTACCATACGGAATTAGGTGGATATGCAAGCAGATCAGGAGTCTTACAAGGGTGAGTGATGAGGGCTGCTTGTATACTGTTGCTGACAGCTACTGGCCCCACTCACAGCGCAAATATCCTGACGCGACTGACTATGCGATTTGTTCCCTTATTGGCGGATTCTTCTTCCTCCGCTTCATCAACCCTGCGATTGTTACACCGCAAGCCTACATGCTCATCAACAGTCTTCCACCTTCAGCCAAACATCCACGTCGAACTCTAACACTCATAGCGAAAATGCTACAGAATTTAGCCAACAAGCCTTCTTATGCGAAAGAACAGTACATGATGGCTCTTAATCCCTTTGTTGACAACAACAAGACTCGTATCAATCAATTCCTGAATCAGCTGTGCGATGTTGGCGATTTCTATGACACACTAGAAATGGATCAATATATGGCCTTGTCGAAGAAGGATCTTCAGATCAATATTACGCTCAACGAAATCTACAACACCCAATCGCTCTTGGTGCAGCATCTCGATACCTTAGTAAGTCAGATTACTTTTAGCTTGACTGTAGCTTATACCAGAACAGGCAAAGAGCGATAAACAACATCTTCGAATCATACTCAATGAATTAGGGACACCTCCAGCTCAAGTGCCTCGTAAAGAAAACCGAACGATCGAATTGCCTTTATACAGTCGATGGGAAATGCCTATTCAAGACATTACAACAGCTTTGATGGCAGAAAACAATCTCACTTCCAACGATATTCTCTACATGGAAGCTAAATCCATCTTTGTTCAACTCATTCGTTCTATTCCACAAATCTCAGATCGAAGACCTGTTAATTTACCTGCCATAGCTGAAAGAGCTGCCACAGCCAAAGATGCCACTCTAGTTCGAAAAGGAATCAAAGTCAAAGAAATGTTAAGAGAACTAGAAGAAATCAACCTGGTAGAAAGAAAAGATGGTTACAAGATCTTGACGGACGAAGTAACGGACGAGTTAACTCATTTGGGTAATCTGAAAGAAAAAGTCGTTCTTGAAACCAGAAGTCTGGACGCTGTGTACAAGACGATCTGCGATCATAATTCTTACCTTCGATCTCAGTTGGAGCAATACAAGACTTACCTGCAAAATGTTCGAACTACTTCTGGCGGGCAAAAAGGCAAGACTGGAGGAGTTGGAGTAGTTACAGTTGATGGGAAAGAAAAGAAAGTGCAGAAGAACCAAGTACTTGGTCCTCACAAATTTACGCATGCTCTTTTCGAGAAAGATGGTGTGATTGTCGATACCACTGTCCCGGAGAATAGGTAAGTTGCTTTCGTTTTGCCTTGAGGTATCGCTGATCAATTGAACAGGCGTGCAAACATCTTCTTCTCGATTACAAGTGCTACTCCAGGTGCATTTGTGATTGCGTTACATTACAAAGGGCGGGAAAAGGCCATTCTGGAAATGTAGGTGCAACCATGTCTAAGGTCATTAGCTGTCCTTACAATAGATCCATCTCTACAGGGACCTCAAGCTCGATGATCTACTGGAGAAACAGCAAGAAAACATTGCAGTACTGGATCTGGAGTATGTCACTCTGAGTGTTTCAAAATTGGTATGTCCTGTTCTCAGTAAAAATGATCTCGCTTATACTTTAGCTAGATGGCTCTCCTCAACAAGACTGTAAGCTTGTGTTTGGTGCATTAGGCTTCAACTAATCTTTTCAATAGTTCCGAAGGCGGTGATTTCGACATCTCCCAGTGTTTCCGACGTATCAATGTGCAGGTCACGAATTGTTGTTGTGCTTTACTTTCTAGCATCATCCTTAATCTGTATATAGCGGTGTTGAGAGTTTCCCATTTGTCGTTTCTAAGAAGATCAATGCAATGACGCTTCTATGTTTCATATGCTCAGGCTCTTCTCTTTAATCGTTCAGCCCTTGCCTCTGTACTACCAGCTGGCTTTTCACTACCATTGGCTCCCGACCTTTGCACGTCAGCGGCTGTACTTCGAGGCCGTGCCTATTTTCGAACCAAATTAGGCCGGTGACGATTTTTTTCAGACTGCGCGATTCCGTTGTTCACTTGGACCTTGACCTGCTCGCACTCCCCCAGCCATTTCCTGCAGCAGTACATATATACCACCCTTTCGCATCTCTCGTTCCGCATAATAAAAATCTAAACAATGCTTCTGACTACTCTATTGACTCTATTGGCCACATCCGAATCCCTCACTTTGGCCGCACCAGCAGCTCAAGCAACGTCTGGCGCATCACTCAGAAAGCGTGTGATAGTAGGAGAATTACCGGCCAAGCAGAATAGTCTCATAAGAAGGGATGAAGCTGATGGTCAGGACTATGTCAATTTGGATGCAGTCTTCAAAGACTTCGACCGCCTGACGAGCAAGTACTCTCACCACAATGAAGTATATCGCCAGAATCTCGCCAAAGCTGATTTGCACAAACGGCACTCTGATCTCGTTCAACGGGCAAGCACGAAGAGCAAACCTTATGATCTTGCGATGCATCGAAGAAACAAGCGAGCGGCTGTAGCTTCTGTGTCATTGACAGACGACGTGGAACAGGGTGTCGACGTTTCTTACTATTCTCGTCCGTTTCTTTTCTTGTTCGGACCTTCGGGGCATTGCTAATTGAGTGCTTGCAGAGAATCTTCACATTGGTACACCAGCTCAAGTCTTCTCCATTGAGTGAGTAGCCCTCCTCTCCTGCTAGTTTCGTGCGCTTACCAACATTTGCAGTTTCGATACAGGATCAGTTCGTCTCTTGTTTCCAAAACAATGCTGTTCACTTACACTTTTCTCAGGCCGATCTTTGGGTCCTGAGTGATCAAGCTACTCAATCCTCTTCTTCTTCAACCGGATCTGGCAATCCATTTGGATCTCAAGGGAACCCTTTGGGCGGAGGCGGCACCAGTGAACAGCATGCAACTTTCAATCCCTCTTCTTCGTCCACCAACGTTCTCTCTTCCAATCAATTCGATATCACCTACGGCACCGGAAACATTGACGGTGTCGTTTCTCAAGATGTGGTTGAGTTAAATGGTCTGACTGTTCAGAAACAAGTCTTTGGAGTGGCTACTACCGTTTCTTCCGACTTCATCGATTCTCCCTTTGATGGCTTGATGGGGTTAGTATCGGGTCAGCTTATTGGCGGAAACACTGCTGATGCATATGTGTTTGAATAGTATCGCATTCTCGACTATCTCGCAAACAAATGGTCTCACTTGGCCTGAGCAATTGGTTCAAGCGGATGCAATGCCTTCAAACCTATTTTCCATTCAACTCGAAAGAGGAAGTGCTACTCTTCAAAACAGCTACTCCTCTGCTCAAGTTCTCAACAATCAATCTGGCATGATCATTTTCGGTGCTGTTGACTCTGCAACCTACTCTGGCGATCTCGTCTATTCTCCTGTTACTATCAAGGCATACTGGCAGGTCGCTTGCGATGGTGTAGCAAACAATGGACAAATCATCTCTGGAACAAGCTTTGGTGCAGCTATCGATAGCGGAACTTCTCTCATCTACGTACCAACCTCAGTAGCTTCTAGCATTGCTTCAAGCCTCGGTGCTCAACCTTATCAAGCTGGATCCTCTTCCTCCGGATACTACACCTTAGATTGCGACGAAGTTTCAAAAGCAAATGTTGCCTTCTCATTCGGTGGAACTCTCTTCTCGATCAATGGTGCTGACTTGTCGACTGGAAGAGTCAGCTCAAGAAACAACCAGTGCATGTTGACTATCGTTGGTGCTGATGTGAGTTTTCCTGGTTCTTGGTTGGAAAAGGTCTGATGTTCTGATGGGGTTGAAGACTACCGATCCTTCTAGACAGCCTATTGCAATTGTCGGGGATAGCTTCATGAAAAACATTGTGGCTGTTTTCGGTCAGTACTCCTGTCATCTCATCCAGTCACTTGCTGACGCTGTACTAAAGATTACAACGGTCCACGAGTTGGTATGGCTGCTCAAATCGGATCGAACTCGACCAGTTCGCCAATCAGTGGCCAATCAAGTGACAAAGCTTCATCAGCTTCGACCTTGGCAATCTTCGCACCACTTGCCGCACTTGCATCAGCAATCGTCGTTCTTCTTTGCTAGAGATAGTAGATACATTACATTTCAACGGACTATTATAAGCAAGCAAGTAAAAGTAGCAGTCCGGAAAAACACGCACGTGTGTACAGAGCATGATAACATGGTTTTTTATAGCATTATTACTTTGTTCTCGTTTACATAATAATTGAATTGTCCAAATCGCAATAGTGTTTTTATACATATTCGACCGGATAGACTTCCCACAACGCTATTCTTTGATCTTTGCCCGCTGTTGCTAGCCATGCCTTGTCATGCAACACCGATGAGAAGGCGACTGCATAAACGCTATCTCTGTGGAAGTCGAGCTGAGCGAGCTGTTTGCCTGTTTTGGCGGAGAAGATATGTGTACTGGGAAGAAGATCAGCATAGAATAGAGAGGAGATAACAGGACGCACAAGCCATCCCAATTGCCTGTTGCAACTATCCGATTGTCGTCACGAGTAGCCACTGCTGAGCGCCCGACAGTCTTGGTAGCAGTCTTGGTCAATATTTCTTCTTCTTTGCTTTCCTCCGACTACATCACATTAGTCTGATGTTGCTGGGATTGTATTAAGCTCACAAGGTCTGCTAAGTTCCAGCGACAAAGATATCGATCTGCAGCTACCGTCCAAGCCAGTTTCAAATCGACAGACACAGCCATACCCATGACTGTTGATCGCTCGTCAGCTCCTTGGATTTCGACAAGTTCAAGATGGCTTACCCGGTTGAGAATGACCTTTGCCGAACCAAATCAATTTCCAACCTTCTCCTTCCTCTTTTCGCATCTCATCCCATGTGTCAGACTTCTTCGAATCAAAGACAGCTACTCGACCATCTTCGTATGCCGCTAACAAGCGCAACCCATCTTTATGCATTCGGAGAGATAAAGCCATAACAGTTCCTGTTCATCGATCTTCGGAAATTACAAACAAAAGGCAGACAGTCACTAACCAGTCTTATCGTTGATTGGCCAGACATCTCTCCCAATAGCTCTGAAAACTCTTTTTCGAGTAGGTAGATGAAACACATCAATCTCCTCATCTTTAGTAATAGATTGAACAGCTATCAAAGCTTCTTCTTCATTGATAGGTAAGAGAGAACATTTGCAAAAAGAAAGCGAGTTAACTTCTAAGCTGTACAGAGCTTCCACGGTCGATAAGTTTGTATGAGAGGGACCTGAGGAGATACCGGTTGAAGAGATTGGGGTATACAATTCTGGGAAAGAGAAGACATAAATTCGATCGTCTCGTCCGTGCCTATCTTCAGGTAAGAGGAAAGTAATAGAGGAAAAGAGAGCGGGGAGACAAACGTGATGAATTTCTTTGACCAGACTTCTGTGCATAAAACACCAGAAGTATGAGCTTTCCAGAAGAGTAGAGGTCTGAATGTATTCAGTCTCCATACAGCAACGAAGCCATCTGCGTCACTGTGACATTTTCAGCTGAAAACGGGAAACGGAAGAAAGTTGAAAACTACCTTGAAATTAAGAAGGAACCATTATCAGAGAAGGAGAGATGATTAATCTGCGCAGAATGGACACGAAGGATGTATTCTCTGGCAGACAGCATCGCATCAACCAAAGATATAGGCGAATCACTAGGGCATACGGGCTCAGAGGCTCTGTACCATTTATAGGCTTGATACGAGTCAGAGCGGAAGCATCAGGCATTCATTCAGTGTGCCTTGAGTTCGCCTTGAGTTCACCAGCCAAAATGCACAATCGGTTTTGATCTTCCCAAACCACGGTCTTCTCTTTCTTTGGCTGCAATCATGGTCAGCTGGATGCTAATGAATTCGGACCATGGTCGCTTACCAGCTTTGTTCGATAGGCTTCTCGGTCGCTACGAACAATTTCACAATTTAGCAATGCAGCAAGGTCAGGCATATTGCGGGCTATGATCGTTACAGGTCTGAAGCTTGTGAACTTCCACTGACAGATGCTGCCGCTCCTTCTCCACTTTTCCTGCTCAACGAGCAACGGAAGCATCGACAAGCGCAACACCATCAACTTCTGCTAGTCCTTCTTCTTCAAGCCCTAAAGTCTCGCAAATAGTAGATCAAATATCTTCTCTATCTTTACTCGAAGCATCCGAACTCGTCTCTGCACTCAAAGTAAGTTCGGCTTCAAATTGTAGCAGATGGAGGCTGATATGTTTTGTAGACACGCCTGAATATCTCTGAAGTCTCGTATGCGGCACCAGCAGCTTCATCAGCATCGTCAGGTGCACCAGCAGCGGCAGCGGCAGAACCAGAAGCCGAGAAACCGAAAGAGAAAACTACTTTTAATGTCAACTTGACTAAAATCGATTCTGCTCAAAAGGCCAAAGCCATTAGAGAAGTCAAAGCTGTCATGCCCAGTATGAATCTAGTGGAGGTCAGTGGGTCGCACTTCTGCTCGACTAGAGCTGAGGTAGCGGCACGGTCGACAGGCTAAGAAATTCGTCGAGTCGTTGCCAAAAGTGTTGAAGGAAGGTGTCAGCAAGGAAGAAGCTGAGAAGTTGAAGAAGGCTCTAGAGGCGGTAGGAGCTGAAGTCGTGAGTTGCTGTGCGTTCGCAGACCTTTAAATGCTCATCAATGGTACAGAAACTGGATTGAGCGGATTGATGGAGATCATCTCAGCCCAGAGATTAGCTGCATGTAGACTATCATAGCACACATTGCTTGTGTATCAACTGCGAATTCTTGACCCGACCTCTTCGCGCCGTAGTGCATCGCATAAATTTCGCTTTTTGTCCCTAACCATTCGCATCACTCTTGTCCGGCTTCCTCTCACAGCGTAAGTGCTCGACTCAGATAACTTCTTCAACTTTGCGCGTGCGACCCAGTCTGGTCTCGCAGCTTCGCAGGCCTCTACGTTGAAAGGATTAGACTTGACAAAAAATTCATACGCTATGGAGCTGTCGGACAGCAACCTCCTGTCAAAGGGAGTGTTATTGCATGTCGATTTTGTTATACAGATACTTCTGATTACCCATTTCCATCAAATTTTTTTGCATTTTGTTGTCCTGAAGTGATACTCAGTGCTTTACTGTTCTACAGCATGGCCGACCCTCGTCTACGAGATCCTCGGCGTGCTGCACAAGGACAAGCAGCAGATCCGCGTCTAGCAGCCGTTGCAGATCCAAGGAGAGGTCGTTCAGCAACCCCTTCGACAGATGTACCTGTCGCTTCTACTTCTTCACCCCAACCTTCTTCTACACCTCTACTTGAACAACAACCTCAAAAGAAACAGCGCTTAACTTTTTGCGTCGTCTGCGCTTCAAACAACAATCGATCAATGGAAGGACACAAAGTTTTAGCTGGAGCAAATTATAAAGTCATTTCAGCTGGTACAGGTTCAGCAGTTCGATTACCTGGACCAGCAGCTGATCGACCAAACATTTATGCTTTTGGTACACCTTACGACGATATATATGAGGATTTGAGAAATCAAGATGAAAGACTCTATAGTGCGAATGGGCTATTACCAATGTTGGATCGGAATAGAAAGATCAAGAGCGCTCCCGAGAGGTGGCAGGATAGTAGCGTGGTCCAAGCTTCGGATGTGATTATTACTTGCGAGGAAAGATGCTACGATGCGGTCTGTGATGGTCAGTACCTTTCTGATACAGCATATTCTCCTGCTGAATTTGCAGGAACTCTGACAGATATGCTGCTGAGAAACGGCGATGGGAACCGACCGGTTCATGTTATCAATGTGGAAATCAAGGATAATGTCGAAGAAGCTCTGATAGCCGGTAAAGCCATGTTGGAGCTCTGTTCTGCTGTGCGTTGGAGGCCTTGACAGTCGATTCCACGACTGATCTGTCAGTCTAACCGCACAGATCGAAGGCGCTAAAGATGTCGATGCGGAAATGGATGGCATACTACAACGACAAGAAGCTCATCATCCTCATCAGCTGCTTCATTCTGTATACTACTTCTAAAGGGTAAAGAGTTGCAAGAACGGTTTGTATGATTAATCGATTCGCATTGCAAAGTATCGCGAAGTGCTCGCGTTGTATTACTGTCATTGATTACGAGTCTTGTATGCTGCTGTCTTCTTGACTACTCTTGTCTGCGTATATTGCTATTCGCGTCCCTTGTTTACCTCCGAGATGTCATTAATATTTCGATGAGAGGTAAGCTCAGATTCTGTTCCTGTCCGTTCTCGTCTGCCTCCATTACATGGCAGCTATCACTGCTCATGAAGGACCGCTGCCAGAAACGGTTGGCTTCATTCCCTTTTTTTGTTTCTTGCTTCTCATCTCCGAACTTTCGGCCTTGTTCACTAGGCAGATACTGAGCGTCTCGCGGATGTAGATTCACTACAAGCATGGAGAACTGGGTAAGCTTTCACGTCGGAGCACGGACTACATCCACCAAAGGTAGATCCTGCTGCGGTGTATAGGTCAGACTTTAACAAGCTTAACACGGTCAAAAGAGCTAATGGATCTGATACTCAGGATCTGGACACATCATCCTCTGCGAGAAATTTACTTTCTTTGGTCTATTCTAAGCCTGCTGGTCTTCTTTCCATACTGGTGCATCATCTTCCTGCGTAAATTCGTTCGCAAACAACCTGCTATCAATATTGATCAGGGTTATCGGTAGCCAAGAAGACTAGGCCGCGGAAATCATGGTCTTTGAAGGAGACAGTTCTGGTTATGACAGGTAAGAGAAAGGTCATATAATCATTTAGTAGACTTCATGAAGTATCTTCTTTACAGAACATCGCTTGCAGTGGTTGATATCCAAAACAAGACTTCCAATGCCGATCAAAGATCCAACGAAATTACCAAAGAATTCCAAGCTGAAAGACTGTGAGCCTTTGTTCCTTCTTCTACGGAGACAGCGGCTCATGAAAGAGGAACAGGTTATGTGGAGAAAATAGAGCCTGCTGATCCTTCCTTGCTGAAAGGCTTTCTCAAATCTGATTATGCGAAAGAAACTGGTATACCGTAAGTGATATCCACTGGTTATGATGATATGCTGACTATGGGATAGTGTTTATGTATATCCGAAAATGAGTTTGAAAGAAGTCGCTGCTACTACCGACGGACTTGTCTGCCTGTTCTTTCATGGTGTGAGTTCAGTTAGGTGAAGTCGAATTGCAACTCATACTTTCACAAACGATTCATAGGGCGGATAGTAAGTACACCGCTGCTCTTGTGATCTAACGCTCGCTGAAGTCGGACTCCAGCTTTCTACTTAGTGCCGCACCGGTAGGTGATCTTTTGTGCTATACTATCTCGCTCTCGCTCATCTAGCGACATTAGAATTTCACACCTGCTGCAATTTCCAAGAATCTAATCACTATGCCGGGCGTTCAAGCAGTAATAGCAGTCGAGTACCGACTATCCTGTTTCTCGCCTGCTCCAGGTTGTCATCTCGATTGTTTTGCATCGTACGTCAATGCAGTAGATGTAATGGGCATCTCTCCAGGTCTGGCAATCCTTGCTCCTTCACATTATACTGAGCTCAAGAAGAGATGTTGCCAAACAGACCGGATAGTTCTGGTTGGCGACTCAGCTGGAGGAGCTTTAGTTCTTGCTCTGCTTCGGTATCTCAGAGATGAGACGAGCTATAAACTACCAAGAGCATGCATGGTCCTATCTGTGAGTTAGTAAGACCGCTTGCAGAGCTTTGACTGACGTACTACTACAGCCTTCCTGCGATGCTGGTATGTCATGTGCAAGAAGCATATGTCACTACTAACGGATTCATAGCTTCTTGGGATGAAGAGAGTGTCGGCAAAGCTGGACTCAAGTTAGGGCCGACAATCACAGATTACCTGAATCGGAAAGCAATGTCTCGTTTGTCCTCACACATTTGACAGCTTCGTGATTACTCATGATGCGAGTAGCTCTATATCGTGCAGCTTTAGCTGGTAATCGAACAAAAGAAGAACTACCAAGCCTCTTTCTCAATGAATACATGTCACCTGCTAACCTGAAGTTTCAGCACGATGCGAAGATGTTTGCTTCATTCCCCAGGACTGTAAGCCGAGAGCTCTCTGATCCTGGGCTTTCTCAATGCTAATGCGCCAACGCTAGCTCATTTCTTGGGGATCCGCTGAAGTTCTGAGCGAAGAAATTTCTCGACTGAAGAACTCTTTAGAGTTGGCTGGAGTAGACACGACTGCCTATGTAATACCCGATGGAGTGCATGACTGCTTGACAGTGTCATGGTGTAAGTTGCTTTGAAGCGTACTTTCAATCTCTAAATTGCTGAGCGTTTGATCAGGGAATCGAGGAGTCAAAGAGCATTTCTGGCATATAATTGCAGAACCTTGGTTCAGGTCTCTTGTCGCAGTAGCACAATAATCCCTAGAGCTTTAGATGGACGCTTCGTTTTTTAATGACGCATCGGCCGCTGCTTGCTAGCTTGATCGCTTTAGGAAGGAAGAGCAGTCTCAAAGGCAGCGGTATCACCTTACAATTGATTTGAGGCCCCTCTGTCACCTCTGCTCATTCCCGGTTGACTTACTCAGCTAGTGTTGTTAATGCCGATTTCCAAGAATCAACCTTTCGAAAATATTAAAATGAGGCTTTTTTCTTGCACCAATTACCTGTATCAGCCATGGCGCCGAATCCTCTCATGAAGGCCGCCTCAAAGCTGCTGCATCACGGCGGCAAGGATGACAAGAAACACCATAAGGAGTCCGAAAGCTCGTCACCTCGGACTTCAATGGACGGACAAGATCCTTTCCCGCGGCACAGCACGAGCGACTCGCATAGAAGTGGTCATGCTACTCCTCCTCATGGCGCTCACGGAACCCATGGAGCTCACAAAGAGCATCACAAGTCTCTGATTGACCGAATTGTACCTCAACCGCTTAGACCGAACAATTCTCGCAAATCTTCTACTTCCTCTGATTCTAGCTCCGGTAATGGTCATCATACAGATGAGGCTCTAGAGAAGAAAAAGGCTAAGCGACAGGCCAAAGAAGAGAGAAGACAGAAAGCTCGTGAAGAAGCTGCTGAAATCGATAGACAACATCGGGAAGCTTACGATTCTGTTTGTCAACACCACGTCTAGTCCCTGTTTGTGCTAATATTGTAAGGCAGGATAAACTCAATGTCAATTATGGTGAATTCGCTGTTGTTCGCAAGACCGAGCCTAGAAGTTAGTCTCATCCGTTTCATCTGCCTTGGTTAAGCTTAACGCATGGCTTTCAGAATTCCAAAGAGATGATGTTGAAGATATGGCCAAGAAATCAGAAGGCGACGTTGTAGTCTTCCGAGCTAGAATTCATCACATCAGGCCAAAGAGCGCTAATCTCGCTTTCATTGTCTTCCGTCAACACTACAACACTGTACAAGGTGTACTCACAGTAAGAGAAGACAAAGTATCGCAAAATATGGTTAGATGGACTGAACGATTACCGAGAGAAACCACTGTTCTCGTCAAGGGTATCCTGCAAACTCCAAAGAGCAAGGATCACGAAGTACATAGTGCTACGATACATCAAGTTGAAGTCATGATAGATCAGGTTGGTCTCGATGTTTCTGTGCTTTGTAATATAGCTCACTATCATCGGTTTCAACAGATCTTCGTTGTTGGCACCGTAACAGAAGCGCTGCCTGTTCATGTGGAAGATATCGACCGAGCTTTACTTCATACCAACTCGGTAAGCTGAGTTTGATGGATGTTGTAATTAAGCTCATGTCTTCGACAGGGTGGAGATGCAGCTGCTTCGATATCCAACCAAGTAAGACTTGAAAATCGACTGATCGATCTACGAGGAGACGCTTCTCAAGCTATCTTCCGCATTCAAGCTGGTGTTGGTCGCTACTTCCGTGCATATCTCGACTCGCAAAAGTTCACCGAAATTCATTCAAGTAAATTCCAAGGAGGAGGAACCGAATCTGGCGCTTCAGTCTTCAAAGTGGATTACTTTGGTCGAGCAGCTTATTTAGCCCAATCACCTCAATTGGGTAAACAAATGGCTATTGCAGCAGATTTGGAACGAGTGTATGAAATTGGTCCTGTTTTCCGTGCTGAGAACTCGAATACTCATCGTCATTTGACTGAATTTACTGGTCTGGATCTCGAAATGACTATCGAAGAAGATTACCATGAAGTTGTCGATATGCTCGATAATGCGCTCAAATCCATCTTCAGAGGCTTGCAGTCTGATTACCGAAGAGAATTGGATACCGTTAGGAAGTTTTACCCTTCGGAAGATTTGGTCTTCCCTGAAAAGACTGTTCGATTGCATTTCAAGGATGGTGTGAAGCTACTCAACGATTCTGGCTGGAAAGAAAACGATGAACCTATTCCTGAATATGAGGACTTTAGTACTGCAACTGAAAGGAAATTGGGTCAGCTGGTCAAGGAGAAATACGGGACCGACTATTACATTCTAGGTAAGTCTGGTCCTCAACTCGTACACTCGTGCTGACAATAAGTGAATAGATAAATTCCCTCTGGATGCGCGACCCTTCTACAGTGAGTGCATAACGAGCATCCTCAGCAGCCTTGGCTAATATGTGTTTTCTTCCTTGTCCAGCCATGCCTGATGCGGAAGATCCTAAGCTCTCTAACTCTTGCGATTTCTTCATCCGTGGTGAAGAGATTCTGTCCGGCGGTCAGCGTATTCACAATGCGCCAATGCTAGAAAAGAGAATGAAAGAAGCTGGAATTGATCCAAACACCATGCAAGACTATGTTTCCGGTTTCAGACAAGGCATGCCTCCTCATGGAGGCGGAGGTATCGGTCTAGAACGAGTCGTCTTCCTTTTCCTCAAACTCGGCAACATTCGCTGGGCCTCCCTTTATCCTAAAGATCCTCGTTCCTTCCCTCGAACAGACAAAGAAATTGAAGATGTTGTCTTCAGACCTGCTGATGGTGATGCCCTACGTGGACCTGCTCTCAGTACACTCGAATTTGTCAAGAAGAGAGATCTTGGAGATAGACCGTCTCTACCTAAACTGTCTGATCTCATTCCCGCTTATGGTGACTCTGCTGCGACATCTTGGTTCGATCCTTATTGGTCAACATGGCAACACACCGAGACTGGTGCGATTTGCGGCTATAGAGTAAGTCTTCAAGCTATTGATAGATTCAGAGCTGATAGTATAACAGGCTTCTTCTGGCTACGCGATATGTTGGGGGAGACCTCTTTGCGACGATTCTCAACTTGTTGAAGTCGTTAAAGCTTTCACTCATTATCTCAAATCTCAGAAGCTCAAGATCGTCTTTGCTTCAGTAGATGATGCGACGCAGAAAGCTGTAGGAGAAGAACTTGGATGGAGCTGTCTGATTGCCGCTGCCGAACAACGAATAGATCCTAGAAAAGTCAATCTCGATCAAGCCGAGAAGCAGTTGCGAGCCAAGATCAGTCGCGCAGAAAGAGAAGGAGTCAAGATTCACACTGCTGATGCTGAACTTTCGCAAGAGCTCAAGCAAAAACTCGAAGTACAGATGAAGGCTTGGAAGTCGAAGAGGACAGGGACGCAGGTAATGTAAACCTTGGATAAGTCCGATCTTTGCTAATTCTTTCGTACCATCCAGATGTACACTGCTTCGCTGCGACCTTGGGATGATCCGGAACATAGGCGATATTTCTATGCAACGGATAAGGATGACAACGTAAGTCGACCGCAAGGAGCATCATCTCTGGCTGATGTTTGCTCTTTCGGTCACATACAGCTCGTTGGTCTGGTTGTACTTGCGCAATTAGCTAAACAATATGGTTTCCAAGTCAAATATTCGCTCGATTTCCCTAATGCACCCGCTGGAACAATTGAAATGATCATGTTCCATGCTATTGACACAATGGGCAAATCAGGTGTCAACAACGCAACCTTTGGAGGAGCTGCGTGAGTGCAGTGACTTGGTACTTCATACTCTTTTACTGATGTTCATGCCTAGACCGCCTGCCCTCACGCCGATTGGTAAAGACTGGTGCGTTTGTAATCTGTAGTGCTTCATCAGCGTTGCTTATGTAGAATCCAGGGGTATGAGGATAAAACTGCTATCAAAGACATATGGAGCTATTGTCAAGCAATTTAATCTACTGGATAGAGCGGGATTCAAGGTAGGGTCCTCTTCTATCGTCACTGAATTGCTCTGACGCTGTTCCGCCGCCTTTAGGAGAAATTCGGTATGCCAGACTTTGTTTTCCATTTCGTCGACCTCTGACATGTTTCTATAGGTGCTGAGAGTGATCCACAATATGTGTGCTTCCCTAAGGTGATTTGAATTGCTTCCTTGTTTCTGTACATATAGAATACCTGCTGATTACTCTTTGCTGTAGAACTCGCTGGGCTTGAAGGGTGTAGAGGCTTTGATGTCCGTGTTGCAAGACAACAAGCCGGATGATTTCGAAAGCGTGCGTCTACACGGTTCTCCATTGAAGTACCCCATTGATGGTGTGTTGCAGAGAAAGGAACATAATTGAGAGGTTTTGGATGAATGTATCGGAAAAGGAAAGGCGCACGGTGTAATATATACCTAATGATTCATGTCTTAGAAATGTTAATTTATACAGTATCTTCACGTTGAGCTCGAAGTCGCCACTTACACTCTGGCTTGATGCGTTTGGTTAGCTTGGATTCAACCCATAACCTAGCTTGTAGCAACGCTGCAGAGATGGAAAAAGAAGATATTGAGGCCTACGTCTACCGTATGCTGCCCTTTAGCGCCCGCTTCCCCCGAATCGTCGAGCTAATCTCATGTTTTTGGCTTTCTTAGAATTGGATTCTGTTAAGCAAGCCTATGCTGCGGATCCTACTAATTCGGAACTGATCAATCTCAAAGAAGAGCTAGAGAACTTGATTGCCTTGGCTAAGGAATACCAGCAAGCTCAAGCTGCACCTACACCTGCACCTGCACCCAAACGTACTGACTCACCCAAGATCACTACCACCTCTACCTCTACACCTGTTGCGAGTACTTCTTCTAGCAATAACAAGAGGAAAGCATCTGCTCTTGCGTCCAGCTCGATTCCAGCTATTAGTGCAGGAGAGGAAGTGAGCGCAAAATACTCAGGCGATGGCAAATTCTATCCAGCAAGAGTAATCTCCATCGGTGGATCAGCAGACAATCCAATCTACACAGTCATTTTCAAGGGTTACGATTCAACGGAATTGTTAGGTTTGGGTGATGTGAAAGCATTGAGTGTGGACAAGAAAAGGGCAATGGAGATTACAGCAGAAGAAGCGGAAAAGGAAAAGAAGAAGAAGAAATATGATAAGAAGCAGGAAACGAGACAGGCCAAAAACGCTGAACAGAATGAGAAGAAAGCAAGTTGGCAGAAATTCGCTACCAAAGGCACAAAGAAGGGTCAGTCGACTTCCTCGCCATGATAGCTGTATATCTGATATTGTTCGACTGACAGGCATATCCATTCCTGGTGTTCAAGGATCATCTCAATTCGCTTCGCCTTCTGGATTTAACGGTAGAGGTAAGATTCCGTTCATTACTTCCTTCCCTGTCTACAATCGTCCCTTCTTGCACCTAGTTTTTTCTGTTTTGGACCACTTCATGCTGCGGTGTCGAAAGGGCAAACCATGCGTAACGTCTTTCGCTATAACCTAGAACCAGAGGCTGATCTAGTCACGGTGTCATATACTGCTAGTTGGTGTCCTGGCCTACATATTCTCACCAACTGTATTGCCTTCCTTACTAAGCTATTTCTTCTGTTCTACAATTATCTTTTTGTTTGCTATACTGTCCAGATGCTAATGCTGTGTTTTGTTTGTCTACAGTTGGGGTTGTTGGTTCAGGCAAAGAGATGTCAGCGCTTACAGTGAAGCAGAAATGGCAATTTGATCGAGGTGATGCGGAGTAGCAGAAGATTGCTTCCTTGTTTATAGCCTGTATCTCTCTCTTATTTGCTTCAATGCACTATTTGTCTTTCTGATCGCTGTGTTCTTATGCCCGCATTGGGGCATCGCAGTGGCATCGCGAGATCCATATCTTTCAGAAGATTCCATCCTTTGTTCTGGTTCATAACTCCGAGCGTGTCCGGTCATTTCTACTTCGCTATAGCTCTTCTGCAACCATTCGCTTTTCTTCGACGCTCAAGAGCTTGATCGCGAGCAGCAGTAGAACTGCAATGTCCTCGTCATCAACTTCTAATCTAGCTCCCTTCCCCTCCGCAAGTCTGTTACCCAAAGCAGAGACTCAGGCAGATACATTCATCACTCGTACTGGTCACAATGGCAAAGGCATTCGCGTTGCTGTCCTAGATGTGCGTTTGTTTGTCTTATCGCATTCACAAGATCTGATGAAGTATTTCGATGCATCAGACGGGCGTGGATCCTGCTACATATGGATTGTCTCATTGTCTAGTCGATCTCATAGATTGTACATCAGCAGGGGATGTTGCTCTTTCGACAGTTGAACCCCTTTCTTCAGCTCCTTCTTCTTCTTCTTCCAAACCCTCAGAAGACCTGATCTACTTGCCTTCCCCTACTGGAAGAATACTAGCTGCTTCGAAATCTTGGTCTAATCCCACCAATATTTGGAAAACTGGTTACAAAAGAGCTTGGGAATTATGGCCTTCTGATCTGATAAGACGAAGAAAGGGAGAGAGGAAAGAGAAGTTTGATGTACAGTATGCTGGACTATTGAGTAAAGCTTATGGAGATCTTTCGGCTTTTGAACAAGAGAAAACAAAAAAGGGAAAGAAAAAGAAGGAAGGGATCGATCCGGATGCAAAGAAACAGGATGTTGAGGAACCTAAAGAGCCTGACGAGAGCGAAAAGGAGCAGGAAAAGTTAATCAAGAAAGATTTGGAAGATCGGATTGCCGTTCTACAAGATCTGCGAACCCAGACAGAAGATGCTGGACCTGTGATTGAAGTCATTTCATGGCATGATGGAAAGAATCATCGAGCTGTTCTGGCTGGTGGTGAAGGAGAACAAGAAACCATACCGCTGTTTAATGAAGATGGTTCACCTTATGTCCTTGATCTAAGCAAACAGAAACCAATGACGGATTACAAGATAGAAAAACATTATGAACGATTCGGAACTCAAGATCTACTAAGCTACTCTTTCAACTTTTACGAAGATGGCGATATCCTTTCGATTGTAACGTGTAAGTTTCATCTTACATGGCCAGCTTTGATGTTGAAGGCAGGACCTTTCAGTGTCCGGCTCTCATGGATCTCATGTCGCTTCCATTATCGCATCAGAACACAAAGACAAACCAGAACTTAATGGAGTGGCTCCAGGCGTGGAAATTGTTTCTTTGCGCATTGGAGATCCTCGAGTCTCCAATATGGAAACTCAACAAGCTCTACTTAGAGCAAGCAAGACAATCTTAGATTCAGGTTGTGATATTGCAAACATGTCTTTCGGTGAAGATAGCGCTTGGATGATGGAAAGGAAAGGCGCTTTCATTGAACAATTGGTCAACGAAGTCATTCGAAAGAGGGATGTGATCTTTGTCACCTCTGCGTAATTTTCCTTTCTCTTTCACCCAATGATTGAGGGCTGATAGCGGGCTTCAGAGGCAATGCTGGTCCAGCTCTTTCTACAATCGGTGCTCCAGCTGCAGGTGATGCAGTGTTCTCTATTGGAGCATACGAAAGTCCAGCTATGCAAGCTGCGATGTACTCGTTACTGGAGAAAGTCCCCTCTTCACCCTATACTTGGTCTAGTAGAGGTCCTACAGCCGATGGGGCCGTGGGTGTCTCTGTCTACTCTCCAGTGAGTAATCTGTCCGATAGATGGGAAATATACTGATGCATGTACTGGCTTTAGGGTGCAGCTATCACAGGTGTACCAATGTACAATTTGCATCAGCAGCGTAAGTGCCTATGTGCATGAGGTTTTCCGATTTGCTAAAGGCCAGTTCAGAATTGATGAACGGGACGAGCATGAGCGCACCGAATACATGTGGTGCAATCAGTCTGCTTCTATCGGCTCTGAAGGCAGACAAGATCGCTTGGACACCAGCTCGGGTCAAGAAAGCTATTGAAATGACCTCAAAGGATATTGGTGATCCCTTCAACGTTGGCCTTTCACAAATTGAGAAGGCCTATGATTATCTGCTCGAACACAAAGATGTAGCTGTTGAAGATTCCGAATTCGAGGTCAAGGTCACA
Source organism: Kondoa subrosea (assembly GCA_039545335.1). NCBI lineage: Eukaryota > Fungi > Basidiomycota > Agaricostilbomycetes > Agaricostilbales > Kondoaceae > Kondoa > Kondoa subrosea. The sequence continues at coordinate 780,575 of BCIN01000003.1, read as the reverse complement.
CCTGTTGGACGCGGAGAAGCTATGCGTGGAGTTTACCTACGAGAAGCTCACAATACTCAGAGTATTCAGCAATTTCAGGTCGAAATCACACCTAGATTTAAGGAGGAAGAGACATCGAAGCTGTACGAAGTCGATCTTGAATGCTCGATTACAGCTACACAACCTTGGGTTTCAGTACCTTCTTTCCTCGCTCTGGCTGGCAATGGTCGTACATTCGCTATCAAGGTCGATCCCTCTCAGCTTGAAAGTGGTTTGAATACAGCTCAGATCAAAGTCATTCACGATAACCGCACTCTTCTCGTCATTCCTGTTACTGTAGCTAAGCCTGATCTCCTCTCTTCACCTTCTTACAAATTCGAACATTCTTATACTTCTGGCACCCTGAAGAGACACTTTGTTGCCGTTCCCGAGGGCGCTACTTATGCTGAAGTCAAGATTACTTCTGCTAATCATCCTACGCCAATTCAATTTTGGTTACATTGTGTGCAAGTCTTGCCTCTGCAACGCTTAAGTCAAACCGAACAATCGTATGTTTTCTCCCTCGCGAATGCTGGAGAACCAATCACTAGAAAGTTCAACGTAACTGGAGGTGCAGCGCTTGAAATCTGCGCTACTCAAGCTTGGAATGCAATTGGACGAGCAGATATCGAAGTAGCTGTCGAATTTCATGGCTTGCATTCGGGTTATGACACATTAATGCTCGGTGAAGATGACTTGAGGGAAATTCCTGTCATAGGATCGGTCAGACCTGAGAATTTGCAGCCTTCTATCAAATTTGGTAAGCAGATGCGGCTGTTGACCCATTTGAAGGCTGATGATGAAATTTCATAGAATCTCGTCGGAAAATGCTGCGACCAAAGTCATCTAAAATCGCCAGTCTGTCCACAAGAAACGACCTCCCAAGTCAAAAGTCGCTATACCAGCTCCTACTTTCGTACGAAGTCAAGCTCACCAAAAAGACGTCGATTACTTTCCGTTCTGCTGTCTCAAATCATCTTTACGATGGTCCATTTGCTGTTCTTGGAGTTCTAACAGACAAGAATGGTCGCATTGTCAAGTACATTGATATGTACGATAAAGAGATAGCTGATCTAGATAAGGGCGACTATACTCTGCGGATGAGTCTGTTACACCATGAAGTCAAGATTTTGGAAGCCAACAAAGGACTTCTAATATCTCTCGACGCAAAACTCGACGGAAAAGCAAAAGGATTATCATTCAATTTCTATCGAGATCGGTATGATGGTTTGACAGCGGAGAAGCCTGCTAAATTCGAGGGAGTCAAGGTCAAGCCGTCAGAAGTAAGTCATAGGATCACTGCATTCCATTGGTTGACACTGCAGTTTAGCTACGATCTATTGTCGTAAAAGCTAGCATACCTTCAGAGGCCAGCTCAGATCTCTACAAAGATGCTTCAGCGGGAGATCTTCTTGTCGGCAAGTTCGCCTTGACGGGAGATGCGAGCAAGCTTGGTCGCCCTGCCTTCTATGCACTACCAACTAAAGCACCTGAAGACAAGAAAGAGAACGAGAAAGACCAGGAGAAGCAGTTGCTTGTGGACCTGCAGATAGAGATGGCTAAGAAGATCAAAGATGACAAGGAGAAGTCGAGTTATCTGGACCTACTCCTCAAAGAACATCCTCAGCATCTGCCTCTACTTGTCGCAAAGCTCGAATCGCTAAAAGACAAATCTGGCGATCGCTCTCGAGAAGATCTTATCAATCAAGCCGCCGATGCAATTCTTTCTTACATCGATGTGGACGCTCTGGCTCGTGCGAATGGTCTACCTCAGAAATCCAAAGATACTGCTGCAGAGCGGAAAGCCGCGAAGAAAGTTTCAGATGAAAAGGCTGCACTTCTGCTTGCTTTCAACAGAAAAGCCAAAGTTCTCTTCTCCCGCGAAACAAGGGAAGAGGACGCGTCGACGGAAGCAAGTTATGAGGCGGTAACGAACGAAAGAAGTCCTTCGCCTACCGCTCCCTTCCCAGATTACGCTTCCCTTATGAACTCTTACCGAAAATGGGTAGAGAATGAGACTTCTGACAATGATTTCGCTCTGCAAGTTGCAAAAGATCACATTCGAGCGAAAAGATTCGGAACTGCTTTACAAGTCTTGGCCAAGCTTATTGAGAATCTGGGCGAAGGATCGGCAGTAGAGAGCTTGAAGGAAGCAAGAGCATTGAAAGCAGAAGCGATTGGCAAGCTGCAATGGACCGTCTTGGTCGAGATGGAGAGCAAGAAGCGTCTAGAGCTGGAACCGAAGGGAGATCTGATATTCTAGTTCGCGGAGGGGTTTCACTTGTAGATAGTATTGTACTAGCATTTACCTGATTACCCCTGCTGGGAACTGTCTTCTGCTCGTGCCTAGTTACAATGTAGATCAATTCCTGTACAGAAAGTCAGCTGTCTGGTGCAATACATGGCTGGCTGCGGTCGCTAAAAAGAGAATAATAGCATCAAGATCTATTGCAAGACGGCAGAAGGAGAGTGTAAAGCTAACGGAATGACATCAAGGCGAAGAAGTACCGAGCAATGCGAATGTAGAAGAGAAGACAAGAAAGAAAATACAAATATCAGGATGCTGGGAAAAGGTTTGTATAGCGGAGCCTTCCAAGAGATATATGACATGTTGGATTTCAATTGTGCGTTTTGAGTAGTTGATGGTATAACCCTACCAGTGGTATTCGCCCTCTCCTAAATCGAAACCTCGCCGGCCTTCTCGATCAATCCGAACTGACAAGCTTGAGATTACCCTTCTTGTTCAGTTTTGGCTGGAGAGCTTGCGATGATTGGTTCTTTCAGCTAGAAAAGGATAATGAACGCCAGTTCTCTGCAGTAGCATCAGTCCAGACCTTCATTCTAAGTCTAGGATTGTCGAAATCAATATCTCTACATAACCGTTTGAAGCGGGAACATACTCCTTGCAGGCTTTCCTGTGTTTGCCAGCCCAATCGTTGATCTGACACTCTTGAGAGCAATCTTGACGGCGCACAAAGGTCAACGTGAACGAAAAGCAAGCTTATGATTATTAGACTAACATGCAGTAAGATGACACCCGGAGCACATCTTCAAGGGGAGAGTGTTAGAGTCTTCGCGCTTGCTGTCAGAACAGCGCACTAACTTTGAACTTCTTGACCTCTTCAACATTCGTTGCCTCTTTCCAGCAACCATGCGCAAAACAGCTCATATACTGTGTAGATAGCAGACGCGCGGGCAGAAGCTCTTGAAGCTCGTCAGTGAGATCAATTGCCGTTTTGCCGCTTGGTAATGCGTGATGCAGATGCCCTCGAGAATCGACTCGAATACACATAATCTTCTCCATGGCTTTCACGGAATCGCAAAGTTGTTGAAGCTGCTTTTGTGTTGGGTACGGCGCCTTATTCGGTATTTTGTGGCCAGACGGAAGACGAATGATGCGCAAATCGGCGGATAGGCATAATGATCGGAATTTTAGGTAGGCTACAAGCGGTTCTTGAGGTAGAGAGAAAGCAAGGATCTTATCCCACGCTGAATGGCAGACTTCTGGATGCTTGAGAAAGAAGCGAATCAAATGACTCAGAAATTGCACCCCGCTACTGTAAAGAACCGCAAGGCCATTGAATGGATGTCGCGCATTGTACTTCACCAAAGAATCCAAACCAGACAGCATGACAGAGAAAAGTGTCTCTAGAAGGTGATCTGGCAATTTCCGCAAAGCTAAAGAGAAGCCAATGATCTCGTAGACTGCACGCAAGCCATACATATCAATGTTGTTCTCCCATTGGATTCTGTCGTCCGTACTGGCCCACTCCGATAAAGACGAATCCATTGGCACGATTTTGTTGTAAGCCAATGCTGCTTGTGCAAAGTCTGTCGGTGCCATTGCGAAGAGCTTCATTGCGCTGCAAACATAAGTTGTAGCCCAGCAGACTCGCAGCTCATAGAAGCAAGACATACGTGTCTCGCACTAAATTCGTACCATTCATGCCATGGTCATTTTTTGTGGTGCATTTGACGTGTTCGAGAAAGACTATGTGCAAAGTTTCAGTATCAGAGGTCGCATTTGTCTGAGCGAGCGCATGCGGAACAAACAGTAAACCAATACCCAATTCTCAGCCCTCATTTCGTCCAAGATAAGGTCATACACACAGTCAAGGCACTTATCCAAAATCCACTGCTTCGAATCTTCCTTATCCTCTCTTGCACCCTCACAGGTACACCTAGGCTTTGAAAGACTCGCGTAGACGCGCATTTTGCACTGTCGACCGGAGACAGGATCTGCTCCGTCGAAACGAAGAGGCAAGGCAGTTATAGGCTGGTGTGTCCCTTCCATCCCTTTTTCTAGCAGCTCCGCAGATTTCTTGCCTACAATGCGCATAGCTCTGTCGCCAGCCTTGATTACATGAGTTTTAGAATGCATAACGGTAAGGCAGCATTCAAAAGCGTTGGGTACAGTTGTGCGCTTCGATTTAATGGTCTTAGAGCCACAGAGGAGCTAGCTGCTAGTATGTCAGACGACCAGGTCGGCGTTCGAGTTCAAGGTCGGTCGTGCACCCAAGGTCGACACGAAGGTCAACAGATCTGTGGGGGTCATATATGTCGCTGTACAAGCCCTATATATACCAACCTATCCTTCTTGGCTGAGGCATCAATAAACCGGCTCAATCATCCTTTCAACGCGCACGAGGCATCGTAGACTTTAAGCCTATATCGAGCCTCTAGCTATTGCAGTCGAGCGAATGAGCTTCTTCAGCCGGATTGCTTACTCCGACAATTGAAGGTATCGATACGATCAGGTGTGTTGTCTCACTTCCAAGTCGACCGTCCTCTTTGGTCCCCACTTGCGTAGTTCTTGCAGAAATCGATTGAGCCGTTGCACAACATTAGGCGTTGCTTCATAGCAATCCGTACCGTCCGGGAGGAGCGAATGGTCTTGACAGCAGGAGAGCTACGCAGACCGAAGTAGAGACGACTTGCTGTCTTGTAGTCATTGCGTAGTGTAAGCTACACGATGTAAAGCTCTGTGAATTTGAATTGAATGAGGAATGATGAACAGATAGATCAGAAAGGTAGTATGTACAAGCGAAAGTCAGAGAAGAATCGAAGGGTCTGTTCTCAAACGAGTATCAAAAGAGAAAGAGAACTAGCCAACAAGAGAAGTCACAGACCAGATCACAGAAGACGGCGCAAAGCGTAGCTGCCTGCCAACACTGACAGGAGGCGAGCCTTATCGCATTTATCAAGCAGACAAGATGTTGATACGCACAGCCTGCAGAAACCTTGTCAAGCAGAATCGTACGGGTGACGTCTATCTTTCACGTCACTTATTCAAAATCTCCATTAGCTTTGACAACTGTTTGACGTTCTTCTCCGCAATGGAGGCGGTGGAACGATAAAACCCGGCTCATGCGAGGAAGCTGAAGATTTGGGATGTCGAGGTGGTAATAAAGGACTACTAGGTCTGAAAGAAGTAGGTAATTCTGCTTGAATTTGCTCCTTCGTGATCGAAAATGGTGAATCTGAAGCTGCGATTTCGATATTGGGTATTTCTGTCGATAGAGGTAGAGATGATGCTGGTGGATCAGAATTCGGACCAAAGGTAGAGAATAGAGAATCTGAGAAAGTTAGAGTAATGACGGAAGAGACTTGAAGTCCTGGTGCAGCTTCATAAGTCGATGTAAGAATCTTCACGGTGCTTTGTTCTTCTTCTTCCGACTCCTCAATATTCGACTGAGAGAGTTGACTAGCGTGTAAGAGCGTAGGAGAAGCTGCTATGGGTGTAGAAGTACTTGGAGAGGAAAGCGATCGCGCTAGTTTCCGAGCTTTGATCTTGTTCGAAGTAGTACGATATGACTTTACAGCAGCCGTACCAGTCGATATAGCCGCCTTCTTGGATAATTGCATCGCTTTCTTTTGCAATTCTGGATTCTGCTCGAAGCGTCTGAGCATATATTTTTTGCCCGGAAACAGGGCAACGCACTGTAAGAGCATGAGCTAAATCTCTGGAACCTTCTTCTACTATCTCGCTCCAAGCTTGAGGGAAGAAAGGTATCAGGCTGACAACCTTTGAAAGCATCTCTGCCTCAACCAATTCCTTTCGAAGCAATGCGTTGTATTTGTCAAGTTGCGGAGCTTGCGGCTGCATTACTACTATCGCAGGAGGATTATCCGTAGGCGGCTTGATCTGATCCAGCAAGACATCGAATTGTAGCGAAAGATCCAAAGACAGGCAATTCTGAGAGTGAAGGAATGCTAGGTGCCCTCTAATCTGTGATTTGATATGATCTATCGTAGCTTGCATACTTAAGGGTATCGTTTCTATGTGGGTATAGGCTGTTAGTGGAAGAGAGTTTCATAGCTCTTCTCAAAGCAAGCACCTGCTTGTTGTTCTTCGGAGGCATGATGCCATGACCTGATACGACGATGCCTTTCTCTTTAGCTCGAGCTCTGAATTGTTGGCCTAAGGGATCAACTGGAAACGATGAGAAATCGTACTTAAGCGCTGATCAAGCGCCAGGTTGCACTTTCTGTCGAGTGACACGCGATCAGTTTGATATAGTGCAAGAGGTGAGTCGCTTCAACTTTCTGTCTAGTATCGTCCAGAAGCTGAAATTGAGGAGCACAGACAGCGGATCTGATCTGTTTCCGAGATCGTTGGCCTGGAGCAGCTCAACATTACTTAGTTATTCCTAGAGCGCACGTGGATAATATCAAGACCCTCTCAGCCAGAGATGTACCGATGATCCAGAGTGCGGTTGCTTTGGGCCATGAAGTGATTGACAGTCAAAATTTACCAAAGAGGATACCCGAGGATCAGAGGATGTGAGTCATTCATTTGCCATACTTTCTGAAGCTAATGTGTAACAGTATGGGCTTTCATATTGCTCCATTTCAGTGAGTCGCGTCGGCCGATCTATCCCTATCGAGCTAATATCGCACAGCTCTGTCGATCATCTTGTATGTCTCTGCTACTTCTCTCCTCTTAGCAGCTGACAATACCATAGCATCTGCATGTTCTTGTTCCTCCCTTCACCGCTATCGGCAAAATCAAATTTCGGAGCTCTCCTTCGTCAGAACATCATATTAAAGGCTTCAGTCACTTCATCACTGTCGAACAAGCTATACGAAGTTTATCAGAAGGCAAGAGAGTTAGGGTTAGGGGAAATTAGGCTGGACCTATCATCAAAGTAAGGCGAAACTTCACTGTCGCGTCAATTTCAGCTGAATACTCACTAATGCAGTTCGATGGGCTGTGATGCTGCGCAATGTTGCTTGCCCACGGACCTCGGACAGCAAGCTTTGCAACTTTGTCTTTGTTTATGTCTCTCTTCGTCACGTACTGGCACTTTTTATAGCACTGAGTAATTTTGAGCGTGGACGGTGTGGCTCCTGTTGTAAAGTAATTGTAACAGTCAGTATTGTAACATGAATCAGGCCGGCTTCTGCACGCGACAAGGGCATGGCATTTTGAGAACATCCTTTCTTCCAGACAGTCATCAGCGTCGATTTTTCTTTCTTGTTTTCCGTTGCCCTCTCCTACCCTCGCTTCAAGACCTCCTCTAGCGAATACGAACGAATGAAAGGGTCTACCTCCAAGGTTCTGGCCCTTGCAGCAATCTTGCTTTGGAATGTCACGTTATCTGCAGCTCAAGATGTTTCAAGCAATGGCGCTGGTCAAGGAACGACTGCAGCCGGCGTGACAACTTCTCAAGCTCAAGCTGCTACCTCTGATGCGAATGCTGGTCAAACAAGTCAACAGCAAACAGCGCAACCAACTGAAAATACTCCTGTACAACAAAGTTCTGCAAATGGAGGAGGAGGAGGAAACACTGCAGCACCAGCTGAATCTACACAAGCTCAAGGAGGAGGAGGACAAACTACTACTCAGACTGTTCAAACTAGTTTTCAAACTGTTCAAATTCCAGCAACTTCTCAAACTACCATCGTACAAGGATCAGTCACTGTAGTCAGCTCAATCACTCAGCAACAAACTACTGTAGCTCAAGTAAATTCCAATGGAGCCGCTACCAAACCTACTTCCGTTGCTATGCAGTGCGTCTTCAAATTCCATTCAGACACTGCAGTGCTGATTGATTGTTTGTAGAGTACAAACAAACGAAGCTGGTTCAGTCATTGTAGTCGTAGAAGGTCTAACAACGACCGTTGATCCAGCATCAGCATCTCAAGTTCAAGCATCCATCTCAAGCGCTTCTTTAGCTGGAACTCTAGAAAACAACTCGAACGGAAGTGGAGGGGGTAGTGGTACTAAAGCTTGGGTTATTCCTGTTGCCGTTATTGGTGGTGTGCTGGGAGCGGCGATCTTGGCTTACCTTGGTTTCAGATTGTTTAAGAGCAAGTATCGCGGCCTGGACAATGATGCTGATTTCATTAAGTGAGTCTCCTTACTCGGTCAAACGATATATAGGACCCGTTACTGAAGTAGATACTGGCGCACAGATGGCCTGAACTCAAAACTTCAACTGATGAAGTTCTTATGCCTCAAGGTGCTAGACAAATTCAAGGAGGAGCAGGAATTGACTTCGGATCAGACGAAGATCACGATCCACATGGGAATGGCGGAAGGAAATCTCCCATGACGGATCTCAGTCGAAATTCTTCGCTAATGTTTGGCGCTTCCGGTCCAACGAGCAATTCTTCTCATCATCCTCAACAACAATACTATGACAACAGACAATCGTATTATGATCCTTACATGTCCCAAGAAGTGATTGGAGCAGGAGGACCGGGAGGAGGAATGGTTGAAAGAAGAGCTTCGAATCTTTCTTACGCTTCTCATGGTTTACCACCTGGTGCAGCTGGTAGCTTATCACCTAGTGGAGGAAGTATTTCAAGACCATTCTCACCAGCCGGAGCAACTACTGCTGGTTCAGTCTTTGATGATTATCGCACCCAATCACCAAGAATTCCAGCTACTGAAGATCAAGCATTGTTAGAAAGAGGTAGTGGAACAGTGAGGAGCGTAGGCGGGTTGAACGGAGCACCAAAACTAGCAATCGCAAATCCTTCGGATCGAGAATAACAGGGAAATTAAGAAGGGGACACTTGGGGTTTTACAATGATCTAGATTATCTTATGCACATTCATTCACACATAACATTTTTTACATTTGAGCATAGCATTTTCCTTCTCTATAGAAAGCTTTCTAATGAAATACTAAACTTGAAGTTTTGTATCTGTATATCTAACCATGCTGGTAATTCTCTTTACATCTATAATGGGTAGTGATACCGCTGGCGAATAAGGTGTGAGAAAAAGTACGACGGAAGTTGGAAGAAAAAACATACTGAGGCATATGAACAGCAAGAACGCTATTCCCTAGTCGTTTGTGACAAACAGGACACAACCTGCTCTCTGTGATCTTGACGTGTTTGCTTTCCAACAACACTTGACCTCTTTGCAACTGATCCATTCTTGCTCGGTAGATCTCTCTTTCCACTCGCACACTTCGAGATGATTCAATCTGTCTTCGAAGTGCTTTGGTAAGGAATTGATTCAGGTTTTGTATGGTAATCAGAGGCGGTAAGAGATCTAGAACTTCTGAAGCGTCAATTCGAGCTCCTTGACGTGCTAAGAGTTGCAGAGCAGGCTCAAAGAGCGGTTCAGTTTGTGTTCGAGGTTTGAGGTAAATTTGTAATAAAGTAAGGAAGATTGAGCCGCGGTCATCAGGTTTCTGGTCGTAAGTCCGATGACAGTACCTGAAGACTTCATGAGTAAAGCACGTCACGCATGACAAAGAAAACGGACTCTTCCGCTGTATCGTAATCTTTTAAGCGGTTGACGTATATTTGTAGAGCGCCTTCATGCTGACCGAGTCGACCCAACAGTAATGCTCTGGCTTCGTACATGCTATCCGCAGGTAATCGACCGAGAAGTCTATCTGGCCGATATTGCGATGATGTTTCTAGAAAATCGAGCAACTTTGTATACATGTCTTCAGCGTCTGTCAGCTCAGCGTTTCAGAACCAGCATGTAATGCACGACAAGATCTCTCACTGACCTTCTGGACTTCCATGCTTGACATCTTCGAGATAAAGCTCAATCAGTTTCTCGTGAAACTCCGGTCCATCTTCATGTAGAACTTGTATGATGTGTTCTAGATAGACTTGACAGACTTGATTTCCAACCTTGTCGAGATGTTCGAGATGCAAAGCGACTGCATGCCGAGGTAGACTTTCCACTTCCTCCAGATCAGCGGTGAAGATCTATCGAAAGATTCAGTATTTTAAGATGGCTTGAAGAGAGTACTCACGTCTAAACCGGCTTCGAGCGAGACATCAAAGACCCATTTCGAAGCTTCAAAGATGAGCTCCAGATGAGCGGGGCCAAGTTTATGTAGATATTGTACCGTAGGATCGACTTTCTCGTGAACATCGTCTTCGTCTTCGCTCATCCTGTTAGGATTGCGCTTAATCATCATGCGAAGAAGAAAAGCAAATAGCTTACCTCTTTAGCAACTTCAACGCTTTCTCATGATCAGCTTTGCCATGGTACAAATCCAGGAGTTCCCGATAACGCTGTTGAACAGCATCGGAAGAATGCACTGCACTTTCGAACACAGCTGACCTTAGCATTAGTGAGCAATTCTTCGACTTCCTCCACCTCACACCAATTGTCTAGACGACACAAACTACCTAGTAGACTCGGTCGAATAGCTAGATAGCACTTGAACAGCGCCGTATCGACAATTTGGGCGACCCTGTGCAATTCTTGCGGACTGAGTTTGGATAAGTTGCCATCGGGCAAAGAAAGCAATTCGTCGGCAGTAGCTGATCCGATTGAGGTAGAAGGACTTGGTCGAACCGAGGACCTCAGATTAGCTAATGCTTTATTGACTTTTTGTCTCCGATCAGTGAGGTAGCGCAAAAGGACTTCGACCGATCGCCTGAAATCCGTTCCTTTGTCATCCAAGTGGGGAGTAGTCGCATCAATAGACTCAGCCATAGAGATTTGTCTGGTTCGAGGTGTTCGGCCGGTTCCAGAATGAGCAGATTTGATACTAGCTGTATCATCATCTTTCTTGGTCCTGATACTAGCAAATCTCCATCCTCCGCCTGTAGTAGGTGTCGATTGTTCTCCAGCTGGTGTAGCAGTAGTAGGACTATTAACTTCTTCTTTCCCTCGCCTTTGAGCTAAAACCGTTTCGCCTGATCGACCACCAAAGACTTCTTCTCTCTTTTCTTCTTCTCTCCAAAGTTTCCCACTGATTTCTTTGGGGTAAAGTGTGACGACTTTAGCAGGGTTGAGTTCCAATTCAATGAACGTATCCACACTTTCATCAAATTTGCCTTTATTGAAAGCTTCTACCGCGTTCAAAGCTTGCAACTTCTTTCGTCGTAAAGGTTTATCAGGTAAGAAGAGATCTTCAACGGATTCCAGAAGTGAAAGTGCTTCGGCGTAAGAACCGTTGCTGACCATTTGATCAATCTGTTTAGGCCAACTTTGCATTGTCAGCAAACAGACGGAAGAGAGACCGGTAGTGTTGATGGGTGGCGAGAGTAAGACGGCTAGAGGTGGTTTATTGCCAGTGGAAGAAGTGAGCAGGCGGACTGTTTGGGTAGGTGGAGAAGTCTTGTGATCGGTAGCAGAAGTAGGTGAGATTGAGTCTTGAGGAGGCAGAGGAAAAGATTGAATATGCGTTAAGGTAGAGATAGAGTTCAGCTGAACCATAGTGCCGACATGGGAATGTCGTGAATGAGGAGGAGAAAATTGAGATGGTTGCGGTTGAGGTATCAAAGATACGATGTATGGAGGGGAGATAATGATTTCATCAGGTGGAACAGGATAGACGATACTTCGCGTTGCAGGTGCTTTACCATCGGAAGAGAAGAGCAATGCATTGGCTGTAAGGAGATATTGAGCCACATCAGCCACTATGCTGAATGACTTCAATCGTCCTTACTATCTCGCATGACCAACAGCTCTCCTTTGCCCGTACTGAGGACTTCATTCTTTGCAACGCGTCCAATTCCACCAAGACCTAGTGCTAAACTACCCAATCCTCCTAAAGAAGATAGACCAGGAAGACCTTTTTCGGTAGCGTTATTCGTTGCCGTACTTTGTGCAGGTACAGCTAGGGCCAGATCTGCAGTCGGCAATACAAAATCTTCAAGAGTCGGTCCAGCTTGCAGTTTCCCAGCTTGATTCAGACTAATTTTGCCATAAGAAGACGTAGAAAAGCCTAAGATGATAGTGCTCGGTGTAGGAAAGGTCAAAGAACGGATCTGGTGCGGTAGAGGAACTTCTTTTGGTTGCTGCCATTCGCTGTCACGCCAAGAAAAGAGTATACAACGTCGTTTGCAGCCAACAGCAAGTGTAGTGAGAACGGAAGGTATGCCAGGAGTACCTGCTTGACCTGAACTTGCTTGAGCTTGAATGGAACTATCAATCTCGAAGATGCTAGCTTGAGATTTGGTTTGCTTTAGAAGCATTTGTACAGCCAACGTATGCAAATCCGCCAGAGTGACCATTCCATCTGATAAAATGACAAGACTGTTGGTCTCCTTGATCACGCCGAGTTGCTCAATAGATTTCTTAGACAGAGTCTCGCTTGAAGCTTCCAACGTAGCCTCGCTTTCTCCATCTTCAGGGACCCGATAAACAGAGATCTTGCCTGTAGCAGCTCCGAGGTAGACACGTTGACCATGAATCAATAAAGCGTCAACCTTGTCTGTCACAGACGAGAGTACAAGGCGAGGAGACAGGACAGTATGCATGCTGGGTTGGTATACTCCAGAAGCATCTCAGTCGATATCTTCCATCATCCGGCCCGTCGTACAGGTCCACGCAATGCTCCCCTCTATATTTCCGCTCGAGCTCTTGCTCTTGACTGCCATCTGAAGTCGGGATGTGCTCTGTCTAGACTTGGCTGTCTCTCTGCAAAAAGACTCCTCTTCAGTGGCTCTTGATTGATTATATCGCTCGTCATGCGTTTCGCATATTATTGTCTGTGTTTATGGTCTTTTGCCTCATAGACTCAACTAATCAGCTTTGCCCAGGCTCTGGTTAGTACCTACCGTGCACCAGGTAGATACCTGCCTAATTTCATGCCATTTTTTATGCCATGGCTATGGACATGTAAGCTGGCTTCTGTCATTTCCAGCTTGCATTCTGAGGGTCTTGTTGATCTGACAGGCAACTCGAGTTGTAGCTGTCACGGAAGCTTTGCTTACGAGACACGAAGTCTTCATCGTCACCAATGCGGCTTCTCATATCTTTCAGACCGTTCAGGATCAAGGCGCAGCATACAGAAAGGCAGATATTGATGCTGGAATCTCACAACCCAAGGCATACGATGTCGATAGACAGAAGACCTTCGAAGGCTTGAAGTCCTTCATGGAGCGTAGAGAAGAGCGAGTGAGAGAAGAAGCTGAATGGTCAGTTTTTTATGCTTGAAGCAGCAATGCGTCTGAGCATATCTCTAGGTTGAAGGCGAACAAAGTGGATGCAGTCATTGTTGATGCTCCTTTCTTACCTTGGTATGCTCCGTTCTACCAGAAGGCTTGTGTCCTTCATGTTGTTTCGGTAGTGCTGCTGCCAGAGCTGCGGGAATTCCTTCTGCTATCATCAGCAACTTCACCTTTGATTCTTGCTACTCTTACCTTGATACACCTCAATCTACATATACCGACGAAGATCTCGGCGAAGATGTCCCTCTCGACACTGCCGAGCTAGACATACCTGTTTCTCAAGCTGTTCAAGATTACACTTGCGCATCTCTGGTTCTTCGGCTACCTGGCGTTATTCCTCTCCCGAGCTTCGATCTCGATGTACCCATGCCTTCATCTCGCTGGATTGATCGAAAGACAAATGCCCTAATCCCGGAAGTTGAGCATATCCTTTCCCGACCCACTTCAGAAATCCCTTGCAACACCGATTCAGAGAGCAATCGAAAGGTCATCGATACTCCTCTCATATCTCGTCGACCTCATGTCGATGCATACAAGCCTGGCTATCAACGTTCTTTGCTTACCTCGATGGGTGTTCCAACAGAACTTCAAGCGAGCAAGATCCTCATCTTATCTTTTGGCGGTCAGAACATCAAGCGACCTGCGTCTACACCTTCTTCCAGTCAACCTCCTTCTCGAATCCCATCGCCTAAACCTCCTTCCCGTACAGCTCATTTGCGACCAGACTTATCTCGTACAGTAACTGAACAACACCTTTATCTTCCAGGTGCACCAGCAGCTGAAACTCACTCAACACCCAAAATATCTTCCTCGACCGAGTTACATCCTATCAAAGAAAACCTTCTACCACCAGGATGGATCGCTCTAGTTTGTGGGTTGACTGAAAAGGACAAGCAAGAAGATTTGCCCACTGGTTTCTACGGGTGTCCGAGAGATGTGTATTTACCTGATTTGTGCGCTTTGGCCGATTGCCTTTTGGGTAAACTTGGGTTTGGGACTTGCTCGGAGTGTATCACTGCTCAGTTGCCTTTCGTATACGGTATGCTCGTTTGTCTCTTGGTCCACAAAACCCAAGCTGATCATGGGGAACCGATTAGTACCAAGACCGCTCTTTGTTGAAGAATGGGGTCTCAAGAGAATGATGCATCAACGTGGAACGGTTGTGGAAATGAGCAGGACAACTTTTGAAGAAGGGAATTGGGCGGAACTGATTCAGCAAGCTTATGATGAAGGTCAAAGAAAAGGTCGGAAACCCATCGAGGATGCGAAAGCCGATGAGTTTATAGTGAGAGAGTTGGAAAAGTGGTTGGAAGAGCATAAGAGTAGCAAAGTAAGGGAGTAGAGTCTGCGTATAGAAAGTATGATTTAGACCTATGCGTTACAACATCACTTTACAAGCTTCTAACGACTGATACTGAAAAGCTATAGGTGAATTGACGACACAAGTCTAAGATCGTCCCTTTTCTATCGGAAAGAAACCACTCTCCTTTTCCCTCTGTTGCCGGTCTTGATATGATGGCGGTAATTCAATTGCCTGACCGGCATCTTCGTGCTGTATCACTCTATCTACAGGACTGACTGGTGACCTATTGCTGTTCCCTGCTGATCTTCGTGCAGCAGCAGTATAATAATCATCTTCCATCCAAGAATCATCATCTTCTCGATCAGTAACTGGGAAAGAAGCTATCGAAGAGCCCCAATTTGATTGAGGATTTCCACCTGAATTCCTTCTCGATCTTGCTTGACTTTGATGATCTACTGAAATTCGGCGAGTATTGATTGCGGAAGAAGTCCAGTCGCTTTGTTGACGTGGCATATAAGAAGCGGAAGAAGGTCCAGGTGTAAAAGATTGTCTTTCGTACGAAGGACTCTCTCCATTGATGGTCGATGCATCATCGGCTGTATCATCAGGATTGACAACGAAGAAAGTTCGAGGATGTAAGGCTTGTAGAGAGTGTACTGAATGTGCATCGGTAGGGGAACGTCGAGATGATGTGAGAAGGTCTGAAGAAGATACAGAATTGAGTCTTTGATGCGAGCTTTTAGATGTTGGGCCATAGAGAGAGTTGCGATTCGAAGGTCTCTGATTTTTGTTCTGCCGCCTTCTTTTGCAAAACCAAAACACTCCGAAAAGAATGATTAAAGTGCCTGCCACTCCAGCAGCGACGCCGATGACCAAACTTTTCGACACTCTTGAATTGGTGTAAGCACTTATTTGTGTATTGTCACAAGCAGACTTACCCTTTATTGACTTGATTCGGTGACGTCTGACTGTTTGGCAGACAAGTTGTATTGCTTCCGCCTGCGCTGAAGATAAGATCTGACGTGTACGCATAGCGACCTGCTGAGTCGCTGACGGCCACTGGTGGTACATGCATGAGCAATTCGACAGCAGTGAAATATAATCCAAAACTGACTCATAAACCCTGAGCCAGCTTGATATGGGTTTGGCCAGCTGGTTTGATCTGTAAAGGTGAAGTTCATGCCCACATCTCCCGCTTTGGCTATTGTCAAGACATAAGGTGGAAGACCGTTGAAGACTTGAACTGTCCAGTTCTGGCATCAGATACACACTAAGCTGGAATTAAACAATCATACCATTTATAGGCTGACATAGAGCAGGATTCAGCGGTGGATCGAGCTCCATTGTTATGACTGGATCTGAAAGTAGGTCTGGCAAACATGATGTAGTGTTTCCTGCTATGACTGTGACCTGAACACGTGAGATCATTATCTTAGCTTTGATTTCATAGCGACATTTAGACAAGAGCATACTTGAGGTCCTACACCTCCGCTTCTCCCTTCTGCATCAACCATTGATAACAACAGTTGAGTTCCACTAGGATATTGTACTTGCCATTCGAATGGTTCTAAGCCGTCTCCAGCATCCAAGACAGTAGGTAGTTGATTTCGGGCATAGGTAATGAATGTATATGGAGGCGACGCTGGTGTGGTCGCATTAGAAGGGGTGACATGCAAGTCGATAGTTGCGCATTGTTGGACCGTATATGTCTGCTGATTGTCGTAATACCCTATTCATTGCGAGTGTTCAGATTCTGCATGACTTGCCTAGATTGGTTCAAAGCACGAACACCAGAAAGCTACCGGATCGCTGCGATCGCTCATTGGGTAGAGTGGTCGTCCAGATGAAGAATAGCGTAGCCCGAGACTCCGTTTCTCTTGAGGCACACGCTTTTTCACCACTTTAATGCGCGCACGCGAGGACCGAATAAATTTGGGTAAAGAATGGATTTGCGAGGCCTGCGGTGGATAGGATATAGAGAAAGACTCTGCTTGAAGTCTATAACTTGGGAATGCGAGAGAAAGGAATCAGGTCGAGGTTCAATACAAAAGTCAAATTGCATGACTTCTGCCCTGGCGCTCAGGACCCACACGGTGACCAGCTATGCACATCAAAATATGTACAAGAATATGATGCAAACGCGTCGTGCTTCAATACCATCGCTTGCTGCCCGACTTCCGATGCATATGGATGACCCCTGATCTGCTTCAGATCACGGCGCTTGCTAAGACATATGCTCTGCATAACGCGTCAGGAAGTACGCAGTGAGATCGCTACTGACTCACCTTTCGGATATAGGCGAAAACAGTTCAGTTATGGAAGCGTTCGGCTTCAGAGGGTTCCTACATAAGCAACTGATCAGACCAGATCAATCCTTTACTAGGACATAACTGACCAGAGAGCTCTCTTGCAAGCAAAGAATGACAGCATCACACTTTCGGCTCATCTGCTTTTTGTTCTTCAGTCGATTCCTCTTTTCCAGCTTGACCAGCTTTCGCTTCCTCATCACCAAGTAGAATTTTCTCTTTCCTCAAGTTTGTTCCTCCTCTCCAACCAGCTATCGTTTTCCTTTTCTCATTCGGTCCACGACAAAATAAGATCAGAATCGCTCCTGCTGCTGAAGCGGACCAGAAAGCTCCAGTGATAGACCAGTTGTGTTGAAGAAAGATGGAAGTAGAAGCTCTAGTGCCCCATATTTGCCTTTAGAAAAGTATTCAGCACCAGGTGAAATGGGAGCGATGTAAAGGGAAGCTGACCCTATGAAGATGGAAATAACGCTACTTCCTTGGTCAAATGTATTCCACGCCTAACACGGGCAATGACTCACAAGACGGAATTGAAGCGACCACGAGCAGCAGGCTCGATAGAAGCTATTCTTGAGGCATTGGCAATTTGCTGCATTGGCTGACCAACATCCAGCATGAAAGTAATGATGACCAATGCCGCTAGATGACGACCAGCAGTCGTAGCGTATAAGATAAGAGAAACGAGACACAGTGTCAGACCCATTAGTTGACCGACCTAGCAACTACACTTTAGCCAGACTGTGCATAAGCGCAGAGCAAAACTAACCCAAGGTTTTACTCGATCGATCAGTTTTCCAGCTACCGGAGCTGTACACACGCCAGCAAGTCCAATTAGCCCAAACAGACCCGTTCCGAGCCTGACAATCGTCGTAAGTAATGGAATCTCTGCCATAGACGAAACAACTCACGTGTTGAAGTTGTAGATTGGTCCTTGCAGTAAGTAGGTCATAACAACTGTATTCACGTCAGCAAAAGAGACATTGCATTGGATCGAAATTGCTCTCACTCCAGTACCCAACAAAGATCGCAGACATCAACATGCCAATCATGCAACCTTGTATGAGCAAAGGTTCGGTCACAGCGTATCTAGCCATGCTACCATAGATATGGCGAAATGTGAGGTGTTTGCCCTTGGCTGGAAAGTCGGGTAGGAAGAAATAGAGTGAGATAAAGATGGTAGCCTGCATTCCTGTAGCCATCCTGATTACGTGCAGACATTAGCCAAAAAGGAGCAAAGTTAATATACTTTCTCCATACCAGTACTGAGAATGAAGCAATTAGCTGAAGATGAATGAAGACGAGAATTCAGGCTCACGACATAGGTGTAAGAGACATATTCAGCAACGATTCCCGATAGAATTCGCGCTACTGAGATTCCTGCCAACAATCCACTCATGACTATATCGACTACATGAGCATATACGTCTGACAGAATGAATTCATGCATACCTATGGAGATTGCTGATGCTCTCTGCTCAGGTCGAGCCAAGTCAGCAGCCAAGGGTATAAGGAGTTGAGGTAATTGGGTAGTAAAGCCAGTAAGAAAGCATAGGGCCTGGAAAACCCGTACATTCTTGGTGACAGCCAAACCAACAGTAAAAGAAGTTGAAAGTATCAGAAGACCAAGAATGAGTTGTCGCCGTCGAACCAAATCTCCGCAAGGCGATATAAGAAGGATTCCAGCAGCGTAGCCAGATTGAAGTAGGATCGGCAGATTTGCGACATCCGAGTAGGTTAAGCCAAAAGAATTCGCTAGATCCAGAAGAATGGGTTGTACATCTGCAAAAGAAAAGTAAAATGAGGATCTAAAGCGACTCGAAAAGCACATACAGTATAAGTTGGCGACAGTAAGCGTGCTCGAGAAGCCAAAAATGATGTTCAATATCAGCGTTAGCGAAGCAGGATCGTTACGGTTGTATCGCAATCGCTTGGGAATAGGCAGAAAGAAGAGATCGATGGTCTTGTAATCTACATCTTGCATGAAAGACTGCGAAGATTTGGCTTTATGCAGCGCATCTGGCTGCCCCTCTGACTCTGCGAGCTTCGACATCTGCATTTCTTGCTCTTCTATTTGCGTCACTTTGTAGCAGCGACTCTACTAAGTCGTGGAGCGACAGAATATATGCACAGATGATAGGACAAAACTCGGAATCGATATCTCGGCTGCCTGCATTCGGCTGCCAGTTTTCGAGGATAAAAGGTCTAGGCGAGTATTCGCGCGCTTAGATGACAGAAAGACGCTGGGAGGGTGCGCGAGTGCTGTCAGAGCGATATGAGTGGCTGCATGATGCAGAACGTCGACATTTCGAGTTTATCGAGGGTTTTCCAAAACCACGAGGTTCGCATAGAACTAGCGCTGTCATCTGATAGTTGAGTGAAGCGAGATCTTTTACCCTACCAAGACTTCATTTCCCCTTGAGACGTCTCTAGCCAGCAAATGAAAGTGGAGAAGGCAGGTGGATTGGCATGAGCTCAAGATTCGAAGGAACGCTATCACATGCGTGTATGTTAACAATGAGGGAGAAACGCGGACCTATGGTCGAGGATTCAAAGGCTGGAAGATTCAATGAAGTAAATCAAGCGGCGGAAGAGTTCATGAAGACTATTACAGACGAAGGACACAATAAATGCATTGGAATTGAACCCTTTTATCGCATGATCACATCCACGGATCCAGGCGCTTTCTCGCGGCCCTTCAGCATATTGCGTCGACTCGAATCACGTCAACTACCCGAGCGACAAGAGAATTCCTTCACCGCGTCTTGACCTGGTCGGACTTTCTAAAGGGGTCTCCTCTTGAAATACGAGCCCAAGCAATGTCGGAATATATTACTAGCATTCTTCGCTACCACAAGGATTGGTATAAATCTTCTGAAGGAGCCGACCTGCTGGAAGGAGAACTCTTTGGTCTTTCACCTTTTCTTTTCCACAATACTCAGATTGTTGAAGCTGTAGTCGCCTTGCGAGTTGCTCGGCGACCTCAAGATTCTGTCGATCTACGAGCTTTCGCCAATCACTTTGACGAACACCTAAACATCGCTCTGGAATCGACTAAATTACGAGTCTTTCTCAGATGCTTCATCAATGAACCCAAATTCAGTAGCTACAGACGGATTTCTTTGATTGCTGACGCAAAAGCGAGAGTCCGCGCACTTTGCGAATTTGAGGAAATTGATCCCGATGACACCCAAAGATGGGCCTCTAACGGACATTATACATGTATTTGTGGCCAGTATTATGCTCCTGAGCTTGAGAAGGAGCGAAAAACGGACGCGCGAGGTTTCAAGCGATGTTCATCTTGCCGTCAGCAGGTATGCCCCTCTTTTGACGCGTGGACTACTACTGATCAGCGCACAGATGTATTGCAGTAAAGTCTGTCAAAAGAAAGATTGGAAGGAGTATGATCACAAGACTCTATGCTCGAGAATAGCGGGAAGTACTGGAAGTTTTACAAAAGCGTCGTGAATCTCTTTATCAACTGGCCATTGCTCATGGCTCGGACCGCCACGCAAAGAGCGCCAATGCTTTCGATGGTCAATTCCCTTTGTCAACATGGTTCACCTGGCTATGAATCAAGATTTTCTTTATTGTGTCTGTTCTGTCTATGATCATCGATCATACAGGCATACAATTCTCGGGGTTTCTCTTGACTGTGAAGCGAAAGCTTTTCAGGCGTTAGACCCAATTCGGCCTTCACATGCGATCCTTTGTTCGCGCCAGACATGGCGCTTTCTTTTTCTCTCTCTTCTCTTCCCATATCACTTTCTTTCCATCGACTATCGACATACCTATACAACCGTTAACTCCCATAAGCAAAGAACAATACGCGAACTTGTCTGGTCACCCAGATTTCGTTCCTTTGACAACTAGCCAAGCGGAAATGCAATGGCGAAATCTTCTTGACATGCATACCAGAATTCAAGAGACACATGGAGACGCCAAACTCATGGAGCGTATACTACCGGGTTTCCAGAAAGTGGCTGGCGTTTGGGCAACCGGTGTTGTCTTAAGTAGAGCTGCGGCCATCGCTTTCGGTCAAAGCGCTTCGGAATTTATACTTCCTGCTGTCTCAATCGGTCTCCCAATGGCTAGCTGGACTGTAGCTACAAAGCTATACCGAAATTTACAAGAATCACGGTTCAATGCTCTGGAAGTCCATATCAACGAAGCTATATTAGTTGCGCAAGCCCATTACTACAGTCCTGGAATAGAACATCTTTCGCCTGATCTTTGGCATGGCTTCCTAGGTTGCTTCTGGACAACTTGCCAAATCCTATCGCAAACTAGATCTACCTTTGTCGAGCAGCATCGCCCGATCGTCAAGGGTTGGCTCATCGTTCTTCACAAGATCATCGAGCCGGGTCTTGATTTCGACACAAGATTATGTAGCGCTGCAGGGATCACGACTCAGCAATGGAATCAGGTAAAGAAGACCATTGCCGGGTCACAGCCTTTACAGATGGGAGCAATCGGCGCTGACACCAAAGCAGGAAGAGAAACAGGGCCTATTGTAAAGCGCTGTTAATTCTTGTTTCTCTATTGCATTACAGTATCATTAGAACAGTAAATCTAGAATTCATCAATTGACTTCTACGGCCCGCTTCGACGCTTGCTCCAGAGCCGCTTTGATACTGGGATAGCTCGTCTGTGAAGGGCAATCAGAAGTAGCTCTTGGAGCACAAAGTCAGAGAACCTACATATCCTTCAGAGGCATCCTTCTCAAAGGTATAGAACGTTTTTGGATTGTTAGCGAACCCTAAAGTCTCATTGAGAGGTAAATTATTGAATAGACGTTTAGGTAGACTGAAGGAATGTCAGCTCCGCTTCTAATCGTAAACATCAATCTGCTTACTCTGGATTATTGATGAAACTTCGACCTAGGACCACAGCATCGATTTGCTTCTTCTGGACAAGTTCGTTACCTTCTTCTGCACTGATGTTACCATTGTAAAAGAGCTTGGTTTTGCCATTGGAAGCGCGAATTGCAGGTCCAAAGGTCTCCAGTACATCAAGATGAGTATCAGCACGCTTGCCTTCCATTTCCCCAGGATATTCAGCGTCCATGAAGGGCAGGTAGCGAACGAGTTGAACATAGGCCAATCCTTTCTTGATACAGTAATCGATAACGTAGCCGTAAGACTCTTTTGTATCAGCTTCGTTCATTCCAACATCATTGTAGCCTCCGCAAGGATTGAGCTTGATACCAACTCGGTCGTTTCCAAAGACTTCGCAGATAGCGTCCAAGCATTCGACATAGAAGCGAGCGCGATTCTCCAAGCTTCCTCCCCATTTGTCAGTTCTCTTGTTACTGTTCTTGTCAAGGAATTGTGCCGCGAGGTACCCATTAGCCCCATGAAACTCAGCCTGTGAGCCATGTTTGTCAGATAATACATCATCGGCTACTTGATTTTACGGCACATACACCGTCAAAGCCTGCTTGCTTGGCCAGCTTAGCAGCATTGCGGAACTCATCTACCAATTCAGAGGGATTAGGATGAGCTCTTGTAGGCGTGGCATTCGGTGCATTGTTGAGTGTGCGGAATTTACCGCCTCTGGCTCTTACAGGTGAAGGAGCAGAAACAGGCTTGCCGAACTTCTTCTGTAATCTTTGCAATGAGTCAGTATGATTCGAAAAGACCTAAGAGATGTGCACGTACTCCATGTCTGGATGCGCTACTCTCCCAACATGCCATAGCTGAGCGAAGATCAATCCGCCGCTTTCATGAACCGCTTTAGTGACTTGTTTCCAAGCTTCTGCGTGTTCAGAAGAATAGATGCCAGCTACATTCGGCCATTCTGTTCCTTGTGGCGAAGCTATGCAAACAATATCAGCTCATGCTCGAGTTTCCTCCAACCGAAAAGCTTACTGAGGGTCCCTTCCGACAAAATCAGTCCTGCTCCGCCGGCCGCACGTTGACGATAATATTCTACTAGGTGCTCATTAGCGAAATCAACCGGAATTGCGCGAGATCGAGTAAGAGAAGCCATGACGAGACGGCATTTGAGTTGCAAAGGGCCAAGTTGCAGGGGTTCTTGCAGAGCTTTAAGCTCCATAGAGGGTTCGAGAGGTTGAATTGACATCTTGAGTAGGAAGTGTATGCACAGGATCAAGAAGCGTTTCTGGGAAAAGGGAGCGGCATTGCCCACAGTTTGGTTGCTAAGCAAGTGGACGATATGATCATGTCAGCAAACCAGGTCGGAATGACGATATCTCGGCATGAGACGGCAGGAAGAGGAACAGATAGTCTTGGTATAGATCTGAAGCATGCGTTCGATGCGCCTCGAAGTGAGGGGAACAAGATGCCAACCATCAGGAAGGGAAGAATGTAAAGCAGTTCAAGATATATGTGTGAGACCGGGACTCGTGGAATAAGTGAAATGCCACTTGCAAAAAAGTTGCGAGATAACTTCAGAATACGTCTATCCATAGATACCGATTAGCAGTGCGCTTTGCCATGGGTTGCATACGACTTTCATAGACTGGGCTTCGGAACTTCACGAAATGGCCCGCAAGCTGATTGATCGAGCCCCAAGATCTATTGCATATTCATTGCTTGAAGATAGATAGCTTCTTGAGTTGTTCTACTGTTTCAAATAACTTGATCTGCTCCTTTGATGCTCAGGGATACTTTCTGAATCTAGCAGCTCTCTCTTGCATGATCTCCTGTGGAAAGCCTTCATCGAATGTGCTACGGAAAATCTGAACTATAGTAATACTTCGAAGCTTGCACAACTCACAAGAGGTGATGCAATTTATCTTGAGGCTCTTCATCTAGAAGTTCTTTGAGAACGTCCGCAGCTTTGTCTTCACATGCCTCAATTGCGACACAGTGAGGTACCACATGACATCTAACATAAATCTCTTCCTTTGCTCCTTTCTTAGGTAAACTAGACGGTACCAAAAATGACCATATCATAGTAGTAGCCAGCTTCCCACATCTCACGCAGCACCAAGCTTCATCCATGAAAGTTTTGCCCATCAAATTGAGACCAGTTATAGGGTCAAAGACTTCAGTAAGAGCACATGAAAGAACGTCACTCCAGTTGCTTTTGGTCAATTTGAAGGGAAAAGATTCTTTGCCAGGTGGGATAAGCATGATGTTGATAATACAATCGACTTCGTGACCATGAAGATCATCAATCTTCAAGGACACCACCGGAGTATGGCCCTGTATTACAGCGGCCTAAAAACAACTTTGAAGACTGCCGAACGAAAGGATCTCACTTCATGCAAACCAAGGTCTCCTCTGATAGAGCAATAGTAAGTACCATTCGAGTGCAAGATGCCAACGAGCTTGTCCGATTTCTTGCTTGTGGGAGATTTGATTGAATTCTTTAGTTGACGCATACGTTTTGTGGATAAACACCATTGAGTATTCTGCAGCTTTGCTTGAGCAACTAGCTTATCGATGCCCAATTCAGTGTGTTGCTTGATGAAAGCTCGGACTTCTTCATCTGCGGGCGTATCTGTCATTGTGAGTCAAGTTTGTCAAAATTCAGCTTCGAATAGATAACATTCCTTACAGGTTCGTTCAGCCATGATTTTGCAGTTGACAAGAAGAGAACAACAAGAGAAAAAGAGAGAAAAGAAAGGGAAAGTATTTGGCACAACTCAATCGAACGCGTTGGGCGCATTGCTTCGAAATTTGATTAATGGCGTATTAAGCTAGAAGAATAGCTGATACCACAACGATACATTATCGCGTAGTAGCGGCTGACCAGAAAGCCAACATTTCAAGAAACCTGCTACAAAGTGAATGGAGAACTTCTATTTGATCAAAGCTATGCCGCGGGCGATAGGCAGTAAGCTCATGCGCTAGCAGGATCCAAAAAATGAAGGAGCCACGCGCTGAAGGGCTGTTCATGTCTGCAAGATAATTGGTAACCAACAGTCGACGACAACTTCAAAGCAAATCTACCCAGGCTCTTCGACAATGGCCATCACACACGAATCAGAATACAGCGGAACAGAGTCAGCTCGTCTCCATGCCGACAAGATCGCTGATTGCTAAGAACCCAATTTTGTTTAGTCCTCGGATTCTGAGGCATCGGGAAATAGCTTATGAGCTACAAGTACGCTCTATCTTTCCTACAATCAAGCCTTTTCTCATTGCGCGCTCGTAGAAAAAGGGAGCAATAGAAGTATAACCCAAAGCTTCTTAACGACCGCTTTGCAACTCAATGAGATTTGGTAACAGGGCGCACTCAAAGGTTCTCTTATAGGCGGTGTGATCGTTTGGGGATTGCACTTGACCTTCCCATTGGTCAAAAGGCAGACTTTAGCAGGCAAGACTTTCTTGTGAGTTCATCCGGCGGAAGCAGGATATTGACTTGCTAATGCTGTCGTGACAGAGCGAGTTGGTTTACTATCTTTGGAGTAAGCTTCTTCCTGTCACTGTCGTTATGTTGCTGAAATAACATGTAGATGGTGTGAGTGACCGGAGCTCTTTGACGACACAGTTGTCTAATGCTACCTGGAAATCACAGCACAACAGCAGGCGAGTTCTCACATCTGTCTCTCGAGTATATTTGCTCATATCAATTACAGAAAAATACCTACAAGGTTTTGAAAAGCAAACGCGAGTGCATGATAACTCGATTCGCACAAAAGCAATGCAAGGTCAGTGGAATGACAGGGATCTTCAGCTTAGGGTTGATATTCCTTCGTCCAATCGACAGAGCTTGGATCTACTGGTGTCGTACCGACTGAAGCAGCTATCCGAGAATGGAGAGATCGGGTGCGTCCTTATCACGGCTAGGCACATTCAGCGCCCAACCATGATTGGATTGTACAGTATGACGAAGCTCAAGCGAAATCACAACAGCAATAGCAAGCGGAATAACGCAAAAGTCGTGTTATCATTCTCTAATGTATTCTTCCTAACATACAAAAAAATGCATTCATACCCTTGCCTTGATGTTTAAAAGGTTGAAGTTTTCATACCCGTAATCAAAGAATAAGGGTTCTCCAATTCTTTTGGTCTCAATTGTTCATAGACCAAACCAACGTTTTGCCAATCGATTACTTTCCAGAAATTGATCAAATAAGGTTCTTGACCCCAAACACCATAATCTGTTAGCCAAGCATGTTCTCTCATACTAACACAGAACAGAGGATGCATTTGAGTTGTTTTGTTGCATGAGGCTGAGGAAGAAGAAGAAGATCTTGGAGAAGGTTGATTGGAAGGGGAATCTAATTCTTGAATTATATCTGCTTGAGTATTGAAAGATCGACTTGGAGTTGTTGGACCTGTTGTTGTTGTTGTGGTATTTGAAGAAAGCGTAGATCTAGTAGAAGACAGAAGAGGGTTTTCAGGAGTTGATGATTCGGGGTTATAGGAAGTCGTTTCCGCTGCAGAAGGTGATGCATCTTCTTTTATCTCACTTGACTCGCTCACTTCTTCTTCTGTTGGTGAAGATGTGGAAGGAGGAGGATGATTTGGTTCTTGAGGTAATTCAGAATATTGACCTCGTTGCTGTCGACTTTGCACCAAGACCGTTCCAGAACCATAAGTGCCTACTATCCCTAGCCTGCTCTGATCATCCATCACTAACCACACGTAACCCGATCCTGACATGCCCAGAGCTGAAGAAGAGAAAGCATGTTTGAATTGAGTAATGGAACCAAACGATTTCCTTAGAGCTGCTTCCAAAGAAGGTGCTGACCCTGATATCGAATTTCGTTGAGGAGATTTCGTCTGTCACACCGATTCACGTCAAAATACAATCACAGATGTATGCTGACGGGAATATCGACTGACAAGTTTTGAGAGAAAGTATGAAGTGTTCAATGCATCAGAAGCATAGTTGAAAGCTAGAATTTGATTTCGATCTGGTGCTGTCCCAATGACCGTCTGGACAACGGACGATGCTTCCCATTGCGTCCCTATGAGTGACCTTGGACATCAGCAATTCATCGACACCTGTATTTGCTACAGAAAGCTCACCTCTCACTTGATCGTTGAGCCTACTTAAACATCCATCCTGATATTTCCCTATTGTTTCCAAAGCTTTAGCAGACAAGAAAGGTTCTAGTCCTTCAGATGGATCGAAATGCAATGCAGGTCTCTTGTGAATTCGTCGCTTTTGCTGCGAAATGCAAGGACAAGCTTCTCCTGTTGCTGCTGCTCGTTGTAGACTGACAAAGAGTCGCTTGCTAGGACCAGCTAATAAGTTGGACATCGTTTGAGTTCAAGAAAATTCATACACAAAGTTGTTCTACTCCGGCCAATCAGTCTTGCACAAGGGGAAGCAATGTCGAAAGTAGCTAGCACAGTAGCGCAAGCAGTCAGGTCAATTCTATATACGACTCTTCACAGCGGTTGACTGAATTCTGCGTTCTCACTAAGATTGACAGTACCAGCTGGGAAAGGCGAGTCCTGCTTTGAATCACAGCTCATGCTATACGATCTCTTATACTTTCTTCTATGCTTTCGACTATACAGCCTCACCTTCACCACCAGTTGGACCAGCTTTAGGAGCACGAGGAGTGAAATCTATGGATTTCTGTAAAGAATTCAATGCTCGAACTGCACATTTAGAACCTCTCACTCCAACACCAGTAATCATAACCGTTAATCCAGATCGGACTTTCTCCTTTGTAATCAAAACTCCTCCAACTGGTTGGCTATTGAAACAAGCAGCTGGTATTACTCAAGGTTCTGGTGAACCTCCAGCTGGAAAATTGGTTAATGCTGGTGAAGTGGGAGTAGTCTCGATCAAGCATATATATGAGATTGCCAAAATCAAGCAGAAGGACGATCATTTGTCTGGGATTGGATTGGAAGCTCTGTCAAAGAGTATCGTAGGAACTTGCAAGAGCATGGGTGGGTAACAAGAATCGGCTATTCAGCTTCGCGCTGATGCCAACTCTTGATTGTCCACAGGCATACGAGTGGTGCCATAAGAGGTTGAAAAGGGTCGATTCGTCGAGCTATGCACGAAAGTCATGGGTATGTCTCTTCGATATACATTAGTCGGATCTCAGGCACTGACCTCAGAGCTGTCAGTAGATCTACAGAAAAGCGCTCCGCTGTCTCTCAAGAACACCTATGTCAAAATAATCTGTCTATTCTGCTTAGAAGCCTCGAGATCGGCATGAAGATGCGTTACTACCTGAGCACCATTTGCTCATTCCAAAGCGTTGAAAACCCGACATTGAAGGAGACTTTCTCGCAAGGTGTATTCTTTAGTCGGCAAAATGCTACAGCGATAGCTCGTCAGCCCAACCTCAGCCTTCGATCGCCTGACAGGAAGCCGAAGACCATCCCAGCCCACTCAGGCGAGACTAGGCATGTAATATCTTGCGCTTCAGTTCACGATGTACTTGTTCTCGCGCTTATGTAATACATGTATCACCATCAATTCTCCTCTTTGTGTGTTGCTGCACTCCGTCTGCTTGCATCAGTAGAAATACCCTAGTCGCGCCTAATCCTCTGGCTATTAATTTACAACCTGGGTCCTGATCTTCGGACACTTTCGCTGCTCCAGCATTTTGAGGATTCGCTCATTCCTCTTTCACTTCCCTCTCTCTCTCACACACACTTCGATAGATCAAAATGGGTATCCTCCTCTACGCGCATTCCGGTGTGAGTTGTCATTTCGTCTTCTATTAAAGCAGCGAGCGCATTTCTCAAACTCCATTCTCTTTGATTCGCAAAAGCCTGGACCAAACCCTCTCAAACCAGCTATCCTACTCGAGGAACTGAAATTGGATTACAATGTTAAAGCTATTCCATTCGGTCCAGAAGGTGTTAAAAGTCCAGAATTCATGAAGGTCAGGATCCGCGCAAACGCGTCATTTCTTAAAATGAAACATGTGTTGATGCGATTGTAAATAGTTGAACCCCAATGGAAGAGGTCAGCTTACACATTACACCTATTGATTCATCTCTGGCTGAACTTGACGGAACAGTACCTGCTATTGTTGACCAAGACAACAAGTTCGTCCATCTCTCTTTCTGAACTTCCTTAGCGTGTGCCAATCTTTGACTTTCATCATCCAGGGGCTTCTGCGTTTGGGAAAGTGGAGCCATCTTGCACTACCTTTGCAACAAATACGATTCCGCAGGTAAATATGGTGGGAAAACACCTGAAGAGAAAGCGACCATTGATCAATGGTTATGTTTACAATTGTCTGGTTTGGGTCCCGTTCAAGGAAACGTCAACTGGTTCAAGGTAAAGTTCAAATCTGTGTATTAACAATGGAAGAAGCTGAATATCGTGATCTGCTTAGCATTACGTAAGCTTTCTCTGACTCGCGGTGGTGCATTGCAGACTAAGATTGTAAACAGCATGAGAAGACTCATGGAGAAGCTGCTAATCAGAGCGTCGTCAAGCGTTTCCGCGATGAGACCGAGAGACTGTGAATACTTGTCTACTTGCAGCATATGACATTTGTCTGACTGAAGTTCGTACAGCTATGATGTTTTGGACAAGCAACTGTGAGTTCTTTCAGGTGCCCTCTCAATCTTATTGGCTAAAAAAGATTCTTCTATAGAGCCAGCCAAGAAAAAGCAGGCAGTCAATTCTTAGCTCTTGATCGCTTGACCATCGCAGATATCTCTGTTCACGTTTGGTTGAGAATGGTAAGCTGTCATTGTCGCCTCGCAACAAATCTCTTACTAATCTGATTACGTGCAGGAACGCTTAATGGATTTCGGTTCCCTTCAAGCTATGCTAGGCAAATTCGAACACCTGGCAAAGTATGTCGACCGAATTGAAGCTCTACCAAGTGTGCAAGCGGCAAACAAGAAGATGGAGGCTTCATACAAGTAAATTGTAAAGGGCCTTACGTCTATCTATGTACAATGTCAATACAAAGCGGAACAGACATGCCCACAGTGAATCATTGACATGCAAACTCCCGTACTGTACAACACATTCTAATATGCTTTACGAAAACGATTACAACCAGTGAGAACGACAAGAACGAAAGATATCTATGTACACTACCCTTCCGAAACCCGTATTCATGTGTTATATTCACTTTAGCAACGGGTTGCGAGCAATCAAATTGATTGACTGTTTTCTAAATGTGTTGCGAACGATTGGCATTGAGAGACTCGCCGTAATATTGAGTATCGGCTGTTTCTGATTATTGTATTCTGGCCATACTCTCAGACCTACCATCACTCAATCAGCCCTAACCTAAGCAAAAGCATTTTCTTTAACATACGGTTACATGACTTGCATACATTTGGGTCTTGATGATTGATGAAATTGATCCAATAGGTATGCATTCGCTGCACTAGTAGCCTCTGGTCGTCTAGAGTATCTTCACTCGGGAATAGATAGCTGAGTTCCGCGCCATGTGTGACTGGGAAAGCAGTCAGATTGATCACGCTGAACGACCTAATCATCTTACCTCCACGACGACTGGGATTAGCTGTTCTAACACCGTCGAACTGAATAATTCCTGTTCAGTTTCGCTGGAGCTGTTAATACAGGGAACACTGACGATATAACCGAAAGCTGGGACACCATGATCCAAAGTTTTCTTGAGCAGACTTCGTACAGGACCGTGCATGAGTACATCTCCAAGAACGGCGGCAAACTTCTTGTCTGCATAGTCCACCGTCAGTCGACTTTCGTCCCACATATAGGCACAGACTCACATCCCAAAGGTTGACGAAAGAGGTTATCGCCAGTCCCGTGCGGTGAACCAGCAGCTGGCGCATCAGAATATGAAGCAACCAATTTCTCGATTGTGGAATCCGAAGATTTGTAGACCAAGTTCTTCAGATAAGCCCTGATTTGATCATCTGTTCTGTCGAGATAAAGTCGATTATGCGGCAAGAAAGCAGTTCCTTCATCCACAACGCTACCAGCCAGAATCGGCTACAGCATG
Organism: Kondoa subrosea; assembly: GCA_039545335.1. Classification (NCBI taxonomy): domain Eukaryota; kingdom Fungi; phylum Basidiomycota; class Agaricostilbomycetes; order Agaricostilbales; family Kondoaceae; genus Kondoa; species Kondoa subrosea. The sequence goes on along the minus strand of BCIN01000003.1, from coordinate 749,711 downwards.
AGTTGTGGTGAGTCTTAGAAAGCGGGAAAATACGAGTCGACTGACCACTTTACGAAATGAACCTGAACGCATCATAGCATCTGGAGTACGACTTAAGAAGCGTCCGTCGATTGTCTAGTGGAAATTTAGTATGCGAATTGAATGAAGGGGAAAGAATTGACGTACAGGAACATAAGGAAAAGCGGATAATCTCGATTGCTTTTGTGCAGCAAGAAGATCTTTCAATGGCAAAGCGCGAAGACAGGCAAAAGATGTCGCAGGATCGAGGCATCCAGCTACGTTTGCCGCTGCATCATATACTGATTGTCTGTCTCGAGGAGTGACCGCTGACAGACTGTGCACACAAGGTCAGATCGATCTCAATGCAGAGAACAATCTTTCCGACACGCACGTGTTTGCTGTGCCAGACTCAAGTATTGCGCCAGCGATAGGTAGTCTACATTATAATCAAAGCGCATAAGACATTGAAATTTCTACTTCAGCGAATCTCGACTGACCTATTCCTCAAAAGATGCCAAGCTACACTGACACTTCCAGCACTTTGACCAGCCAATGTAACCCTCTTTTTATCACCACCGAAAGCCTGAATGTTATCAATCACCCATTGCGTTGCCATTTCTTGGTCCAGCAATCCCAAATTTGTGGCTTTGTTTTCCTGAGCTTGTCTTCCATTAGCAAAGCCTAGAATCCCAACTCTGTAATTGATGGAGACGAAAATGATTGGTTCCTCTTGTGCGATAGACGATCTGATAAGTTGAGTGGGGTTGTATTTATATGAACTTCCACCCATAAATCCACCGCCATAGATCCAAACTATGACTGCTAATTTTGAACTAGGTCGAGTACCGGTTGGACGGAAGATATTGAGTGTCAAACAATCTTCTGACATTTCGTCTATCCGGGAAGCCATTATATCTGTCGAAGGAGCAGCGGGAGAAATACAAGCTGGACTGAAGGTAGTTGCTTGAACGTCTGTACCATTGTAAGTGAATGGAATCGGTTCGACCAATCTAAGATCGTCAACTGGTGCTTGCGCAAAAGGTATGCCAGCAAAGATATCGATCTTGGTTTCAGTATTTGTTAATCCACTAATCAGCCTCTCACATTAGCCTTACTTCTGACCGACAATAAAGCGCAGACTTACAAGAATGTGGTACCTGATAAGGCGGTGATTTTGACAGTAGGTTGCTTGCGAGCGTAAGTTGCAGCAGCTGTACAGAAGCCAGCAAGCCACAGTTGCAGTAGTAGCAACATGTTGAAGATCTAGAGTATTGAAATTGGCGTAAAGGGCATTATCGACCAACCTATGAATCCAATCAAGAACGAAACACGATGGCTAGGACAGAACAACAAGACTAAGATAGCCTTTGGTAGCACAAAAGAAAGCGAGAATTAATCCTTTTGCCAAGCGCATTAAGAGTCGAGATGTTCGAACGGTATTTGCAAGCCGATCCAAAAGATAATTCGATAGCCAAAGACTAACTTAACGCGTTCAGAACAAGAGCTAGGATACTTATTGACATCATGACAGCAGGACGGTGAAAGAGGCCAGGTCGACAAGGGAATCAAAACCCTGATGTATGTTCGAGCGCGTCGCAAAGGCCGGACAGCGGGAGCATAGCAGGGAGACCAACATCAGCAGAGACTGACTAGAGCACGCATATCAATACGGGCATGAGGCTTGCATGTAGCGGTATGACAGTCCTTGCAATGGCCGACACAAGTTGACAAACAACAATGACTTCAAGTTTCGACTTCGCATCAATCAAAGGACTACTGATAGATCTATCAGGCGTAATCTTAACTCCTGCATGCAATCCAGCATCCACTAATGACCTAAGGCAGACGCTTCATATCGGAGATACAGCAACCCGTGATGCGATTTCCGCTCTTGCTCTACTAGACACTCACAAGATCCCATATCGACTTTGCAGCAACACTTCAAAAGAATCACGTTCTTCTTTACATGAGCGCTTAAATCGGATAGGCTTCAAAATCAATCCAGATCACCTTTTCACTTCCCTTTCTTCCGCTGTGAGCCTAATTGAATCTGAGAACCTCAAGTCAGTCTTTCCATTCCTCATCTTATCGCCTCTCCGTGGACTCACCTTTATATATAGTCCAATGCTTTTACTTTCTCCTTCTGCTCAAACGGATTTCCCTTCCTACCCTTCTTCGAACAAGGATTCAGTCCTGATCGGTCTCTCTCAATATTCCTACTCCGATCTCAACAGAGCCCATCGTCTTCTCTTACAACCAGGAACTCGCTTGATCGCAACTCATAAAGCAATGTATTATCGATCTTCAGATGGTGAATTGAGTTTGGGTCCAGGAGGGTTCGTAGATATGTTGGAGAAAGCTAGTGGCAAGCAAGCGGAAGTAGTGGGTAAACCGAGCAAGAAGTTTTTCGAAATGTGTTTGGCTTCACTGGGTCTGCAGGCGGAAGAAGTTGCTGTGATAGGAGATGATGCAGTACAGGATTTAGGTGGAGAGAATTTAGGCATGAAGAAGGTTTTGGTGAAGACCGGAAAGTACAGACAAGACGATGAACAGAAGGTTGAAGGGGAATGTGAGGTGTTTGAAGACTTCAAAACGTTTGTAGATAGCTTAGTGAACCAAGGTAGACGCTAGTTATCCAGCGCTGAACGGTACTTGAGAAATGCACGGATTTCAAGGACCGCTTGTGGCATGTCCTGGCCGCCCGCACTGACATGCCAAATCCTGTAGCGAGAAGATAGCATGCATGAGCCAAAGCTCAAACGCACAATCTCCCGGCCTACATTACATACTCACTGTGCAATCGCGTCGACTTCATGTGCTCTGAATAATCAAGTTGAGAACTGTGCCAAATCTTGCAACGAAATTTGAGACGATGGCTTGCGAGTAGACATCTGGTCGGAGCAGGCCTTTGAATGGCTTGCAGAAGCGACGCGTTGAGTGCGGTTAAATGTGCTTCTGGACTTTCTCTTCTCGATGTTGCTCTTTTGGTATTGGAGTTCAAGCGACGTTGGTTCAGACTGAGGATACTGTAGAGGATATATAGACAGATGAACAAGGATCTGAGTGCAGTAAGAATCGAGCCAGAGTAGTAAACATCTTCCTGTCCACCTTGATCTGATTAATAAGCCACTCGAATTGCCAATGCCGTCAAGGAAGCGATAACCACGTCGTTCTGAAAGGATTCCTGGACCATCTGATCTGAGTTCGCGTCCCAATGACTAGCAGCATCAGCTCTTCCAGCCTGACTGTAAATCCATCATCTACAGGATAAGCACATGCTTACCAAGTAGCATGACCGACTTACGATACGTTCTGCTGTATATTAACCAGGACAACAAACTTGAAGCCTTTCGGTGCCAATTCGATACACCTCCCCTTGACCGCTTTGCATATTTCCTGACTCAAAGTCTTCACACTACTCGGCTCATACTGTCTTAGGCTTCCTAGTTTCTGCTGCAAAGTTCTCGCTATGAATGGTCGAAGCAAATGAGCTTCAAAAGGTCTGATTGGATTTCCATCGCTTGAACCTGTTGCTGATGACGCAGAGGACTCGAGTTTCGGTGAGAGCAACTCGGAAGCACCATTTGATGGAGGAGCTGGTAGAGAAGGGACTCGAAACATTCAATGGTTTGTGGTCAAGCCTAGTTTTAGCGTTGATTCGCAACGAGCAATGCTAGACACTAAAGCTGTCAGTGAGAGCGTGGTAGAGAGACCGTCGTCCATAAGGAGCACAGTGAGCCGTCCATGAGCCAAAGTGTAGAAAGCGGCACGAATAAAATCTGAATTGCATTACAGTATGTTCCAGCTACGCCTCGACCTACGCCTCGCCCAGATCTAACCTTACAGCTGCTGTTATCTCAAGCTCGAGGTCGAGAAAAGCTCATTGTACGCTAAGCCTTTCAACCCTTCTTCACTTCGAATTCCAGCCTGACTGTTTGACCAGCGAGCGATTCAATACTCCCTTCGCCTTTACATCTACTTCAACCCTTCTCCCTCTCGTCGTCGTACTCCAAACCTTCTCCTGCTAGTCTCCTTCCTCTCCCTTTCACGGAAAGCCAACACCCTTTATCAAACCATCTACTTCTTACTACATCCACCATCCAAGCCTCAACTATTCACCTTTAATTCCCTCTTGCAATTGACTCTAATATATCTGAACGCCTTGGCTGACGATGCTTATTTTTTGCTTTTGACTTTACCCATCCAAAATGAGAAATTGATCCAATGGAGAAGAAGAGCGGATTTCTATTCCGATTCAACTTGGTTGTTGCTTTCTTTGACTAAATTGTATTCTTGTCATGTAGAATTGCAAGTATCGGAAAGGAAGGGTAAAGCGATTCGAAGGATTTTGTTGGAGGAACAAGTCAATACTGTTAAAGGTGATTTAGAAGGGGAAGAGAAGAGTAGGAAATGTAGGAATGATTTGATCGCGCTGAAAGCAAAGGAGAGAAGGGTTTGGTGGATGAGAATCATGCATGGTTGTGATACGATCTTTGCTGGTCTGTCGATTCAACCTTCTATCGCTTAATTTCTGATCGTTTGAATTGATAGCATACGATGTGTTAGAGATTAGAAGAGGCAGCGAATCTGTGAGAGCATTGACAGGCTTCGCAAGTGCCATACTCGGATTGCAGCAAGTTTGGTCTTCTGTCTAGAAAGGCCACCAAGAGGATTTCTTCTGCGATGTTGATTGAGTAGCAGGTGATTGTACAGAACTTAATTCACTCTCCAGCTTAGCGACTTGAGCTTCGTAATCTTGTTTGGTATACCGAAGTTCTAAGCGGTTCTGAGCCAATTCGAGGCCGATATACACAATGCTGCCTATTGCTAGAGCGCTGATGATAGCTGGAGCAAATTCCTACATGGTGTATTGAGCACGCAGTGCAGGAACTCAGCTGCATCAACTGACCGTGTAGACCAGTCTATGCCTTGAAGGCTCCTTCTTCTGCTTCGATGGTTGAGGCGCGGCGTTCGGTCTTATTGGAGTAGCTTGAGTAGAAGCAGGTCTGTCATATGCATCGTGCGAGTAAGATATGCCTTGACATCTTTATCTGCAGAATGCACTGACCTGTGACAAGCTAGGGGCAGAGATTGCTGTTTAGGAAACGAGCGAAGTGTTCTGCAGGTATTCATGCTGTCTTGAAGAGGTATTCAGCTAAGGGTAGCGGATGTAGCAGATCAAGAGTGTCGTGGAAATTTAACGAAACGCTCAGCGCTTCGAGCTTGCATTAGACATGCTTTTGTTGTGCTTGCGAAAGCGACTCTAATCTCCTCTATAGTTTCCCTGATGCCTTCACTTCTATCCGTTTTGAATCTACAATGTCACTGATTGTCCAACGAGCCTGTCAGAATATCAAGAATCCTCAGCTATGAACGAGCCTGGCACGAGATATTACTGACTGTACGCCCTCCTTTTTGGGAATATGGATCGAGCTGTGTGATGGTACACCTTGAATTCGGTGATACGCGTTTAACTGTTCAAACGAATTCAGTTATGGCCAGCGAAAGTGTCACAATAAGACTCACGTTCTTGTGTAGTGTGATCTTTGAGAAGAATGTCAGCTGCTGTCCTCAACAAGCAAGACCAGTAATCGAACCTGGAATACAGATGAACCTCCTTGTCTGTACAAGAGATGATACCAAAATCAGTACTAGTCTGATAGATGTCATTGACCCCGTACCTAGCGGTAATGACTGAAGAAGCCAAAAAGTAAGACCAAATACGGAACCATCTTTCTCCATATTTAGCCAGAATCTTGTCCTTGTTCGCTAACCAGTTCTTGTACCATCTGTGCATATGAATCAGACGAAAATATCAGCGTCATGCTGAATGATCATGACTCCAGCGCACCTATATATGGTAGCTGCATAATGCACACCGAGTACATCAATGCTTTTGACTTCGAAACCGACACCTTCCAGCTTGTTGATCACCCATCCAAGAGAAGCAGATGCGTCAGCGCCAGCTGTGAGCGATGGCGGAAAGATTAGCATGGTTATGCTAGATCTTTCGGACAACTCACGGAAAATGTACTTGTTCATGAAGAGACCCTATATCATCGATCAATAGATGCAGTCGAGCGTGAAATAGTCAACTAACCCAGACAATGTCTTCGAACTGCCAATGTGGCCTTAGACCAGCAACTTGGAAGAGGAAAGTTCCGTTATCATCCAGTAGATCGTAGACTTGCTTGAGGAACCCAGAATACCGCAATACACCGACATGCTGTCAGCAAACTCAGATAGCATCAGATTGAATCTAATTTTTTCCCATCATTGCACTGACCTCTGCCATTTCGAGCGAAACAATCTTCGTGAATTTCTTCTCTTTAGGCATATCTCTATAATCCAAGCACAAGATCCTCGCTTGACTTTCCTTGACTCCACTTTCCGCGATTCTCTCATTCCCAAACTTAGCACCCGTTTGAGCCAAAGTCAAACCAGTGACATCGCAACCAAAATTTTTGGCAGCGTATGCGACTAAAGTGCCCCATCCACATCCGATATCGAGTAAACGATCGGAAGGTTGTAAGTCTAGTTTGTGGCAGACGAGAGCGAGTTTGTTATCTTGAAGTTCTTCGAGTGATTCTTCTTTGCTGGCGTCGCTTACTACGCCTGAAGTGTAGATCATCCGAGGGCCGAGGAACCTGTTTGGGTAGAAGTTGTTACATGAGCTAAAGTAACAGGCATTCGCTGTATTGGACCAACCAGGAATAGAAATCAGTTCCTCGGTCATAGTTTGAGCGAATCTGATCTTCATCTTGTTGCCGAGTGTGCATAATGACTTCAGGGAAGAAGTTCATAAAGAGAAACTGTACGAAGAGAAAATCCAGAAGCTCAGCTACAGCCAGCATCCGGGCTCCTCATCTCGCACCTTCCAAATCTCAGGAGTGAACTGAAACGTAGCCCAATCATGGCGATGCTCCAAAGCAGTCAATACATCTCCCTTGATATCCAATTTCTGATCAAAGTAGGCATCATAGGCGATTTGCATAGGGATCTTCTTATTAGCATACTTCTCCTTAAGTTCTGGGTCTTTGATGAGCAGATAATCGCTTTGAGGTTTCCCGGGCATCTTGACGTTGTCCCGTGTGTTCCCACCGTACATGGAGATGAATTGCCAGTAACCTGCAGTTATAGGGACACCGAGCAGCAAGAAGAAGATCTTGTATGAAAACCAGGTCAAGGATAAGAAAGGCATGAAGGCTAGGAAGATAGCAGGACCTAGCACGACTGCTGCTGCCAAGTGATAATTGTTGAAAGCGCCATTACCATCCACTGGATAAGGAGGATGTGGTACAGTCGCGTTGTCTTCTGACTTAATTCGAGGTGTCGCGTTCATCGTGAGACGTAGATCACTATGCAAAGCGAGGATCAGCTGGGGATTACAAAGCAGATCACTGTTCAAAGCAAAAGCTTGGATCCAAATTTTCGAAACGAGGGTCTTCCTGGAGCAGTCAGGCTTAGCTGCAAGTTGTAGGTGATCTTCTCCTTTGTATCGCTGTCGTGTCCGTTGCCCATTTCTCAGCTTGCTTCTCGCTTTCCCGTTCCACAAGTTGCGTCCAAGCGTTGACTCTGATCTATGCACAGCTGCGTCTATACACATGCGTCTTCCTGTAGAGCTGCTTTTAGTGATCTTTGGCGAAATTGAGGATTCGAAGGATCTCGCAAGCGTTTCTCTGGCTTGCAGTCCGTTTCTCTTCGGTTTGTATTTATACTGCGTCTCATCTCATTGCACGCAGCGCTATTTTCTTCACTTGCTCGGCCTTGCCTGTACAAATCTATCTCTGGCGCGCAACTGCAAGGTCTTGCATCTTGCGGAACTTTGCACGACAAGGCAGAATACGGAGGATTGGTACAATCAGTAACCTGGATCCTGAAGGTAATAGCTGAAGACGCAGAATCGCACGTACTCGGAACCTATTTGCCAGCTGAATACGAAGCAAGCTTCCGCCCAGTCCTGTCCACGCTGCGGCAATGTCCATTCATCACCCATCTCAGTATACAATGCATAAGAGAGTCGCTGCCCTTAAATAATCGGTTCGTCGACGGCCTTCCAGTGAACGACTTTCCTTTGCCTACCTTAGCGGAAATGAACACCCTGCCTTTTCTAAATACGCTACAAACCTTTAGCTTTCAGCCCTATGACTGGGATCAGAGGCTCGACGACAGTTGGTGTGCCTTTGTTATGTAATTCTGGCAAGTTCTTCGCTCTGCAGCCTGATCTTCATCGATACCTCCTTCCAAGCCTTGGAACTTCACAGCCTGAAAATTCAAGCTCCTATTGATCGCATCGAAATAATCAATCCGGAAGCTGATGCTGGTAGTGATCAAGGGTTACACGAAGTGCTAAAGATATTCTCCTCAATCAAACATTTTGCTCTTGATCTCCTGGAAAATCCAATGAGATGGGAGAATACCTATGATAATATCTTTGGAGTGATAAAGCGCACTACAATAACTACCCTCAAAGTGGACAATTTACTCCTAGAAGAAGCAGGGTCCGCAATCTCCGTGCCTATCAGCGCCATCTTTCCAAATTGTGAAGATTTGGTCCTAGGGTTCACGATCGATGGAAATTCGCAATACGGACCTGATCAAACTACATCCAGGTTTGGCTACCTCTTGCGATTACTCTCAAACCTCTTTCATCCATCTTCTCCTTGTTCGAAGCTCAAAAACTTCAAGCTCTCCTTAAATCTTCCATACGAAGCTCTCTTCAAACACGGCGACAGGTGCCCAAGTGACTTGCTGAGAGTGCTGTGTGGATCAAGAGCATTGCCGAATTTAGTCAAGCTTTCTGTTGCATTCAGCCTTGGTAGACTCGAAGATTTAAAGGCATGCCTTGATCTCAGCTCGGCGGATAATTCAACAGATAGTGTGTCGCTGAAATCTCGAGTTCAAGATGTTTTTATGCAAGATCTCACCCGGCTCAGCGCCCTCGGCTCAAAGGAGCTGCATATCGAATTCAGCTATTTTCGTCATCTGTCTGGAGACAAGTTGTTTAAGCGGTTGATAGCAGCCAGCGGGATTGTACAGACTTGGAATTGATCTGATCAAGAGTCGCCTAGTACTTTGTTTCGCCCTTCAGTACAAGTAGATGACAGAAGATCCGTTCGAACACCAAAGCTGATCACAATTTTAAGCTTTGCAGATCTCAGCTCTACTCTAGCTTTTACATTTCTACTGAATCAACATCTCTAGTCGTCGTCCAGCCTTCTTCTCTTACTTTTTGGCTCGTTTTCAGTCCAGCCTGTTCATGAAGTGTAAAAAATCACCATTCAACACCAAATACATAATACCTTACCATTAGTCAAGATCTCCCGCGCTTCTGACCACATGTCGAAACCCATGCCAAGTCTTCCTTCATCTGTTTCTGGCCCATAGCCCTTGTCGTCAAGTAGCCAACAGGTCTGTAAAGACCCTTCAGTATATAGCAACGCGAAGCGAAGCAATGCAAAATTGCTTCTGCAGCGATTTTGCTCTGCTTCTTGTCTGGCGCGTCGCTGAGGTCGTAGAAAGCTTTGCGGATCGCTCTGGGAGCGTCTTGACGCGTGAAAGTTGGCTATTGCGCGTTCTTTATCTATATCTCTTGCCCAAAGTCTTTCCTCTATATCTTGCAGACTTTGAGGTTCCGGCACAGTCATGATCTATTCTCTTCCGCTGTATATAATGCGAAGTAGGGCATAAAGTTGCTTCAGAGTTGCTTGTTATTGAAGACACTGCAGCTGGAAAGGCGATGAAGTAAGCAAGTAGTCGAAATGCACTCTAATTACAGTGTCTGGCGGATGCTCAATGAACCTGTCATTATCTCTACCTCAACAAAAACATTTACATATCTAATCCTCTGGCTCGTGAGCGCCATTCGAAATTGGCGAACCTGAATCCTCTACAGAAATTAATCCCTTGACAGCACCAATGCGATAAAACAACCTGCCAAGCAATCAGAATGAGTTCAAAGAAGAAGACTCCTGCCTACCCTCTTAAAGACTCCCGTACTTCTGGCACCAATTCTCTTGCTAGCAAATCTACTGCCAGCGGATATAGCATCGATACATGATCGGATAACTGTGCAGAGTGTGAGAGATCACTCAGCGATATATCGAAGACACGTACAAACGAATCCTCGAATCCAGAAAAGCCTTGGAGCACTTCTGTCACAACCGGTGTCCAAGCTGCAATGTTTCTCGCCTGAGTCTCGCCATCCAGCGCGATATAATTCGAAATGATTTGCAAGCCCAACCTAGTTGCTCAGGAGATAAGTTCTGAGAATAGCACAGCGCAATACATGTCCGCTCACGGTGTAAAAGCATCGACTGTTTCGCTCCTCTTATCGGTATGTTCTGGCCGTTGATCATTGAGCATCCGTAGCAGTACATTGACCAATGTCGCTGCGCTGCTAGACTCTTGCTTGAGCAAATTAGGAAGCTGTTTCATGAAGCCTTAAAGACAGAGTGATCAGACAAATATCAATTGAATGGAATCGGCAACTTACCAACTTTCCACAGGGCCATACGGAGCTCCTTGTCCGCGTTGAACTTCTTCGCGAATTGGTAGCTCTCATCGAGGACAGCCATAAGCTTTAATAGATCTGCTGGTGGTATTGTTGTGTACACTTCCTCGTTTTGCAATAGCTCGTGTGCCGTCTCGATCAGCAGGAGCTGTAACACACATTTGACTATAATTTGGCGGAAGACCTTCTTGCGATCTGGTATCGGATGAAAGCCAAACGCTCGCTGTTCCGTCGTTGGCGTGTTAGGATCTAGAGGTACCGGTGCTATGAAGCTAGGTTGTGCTATTTGCAGTCGTCAGCTCTGTCTACCGTGAAAGTGAAAAATAACTTGCATTGCTCTACATTTTCCGCATCACTTGCTGTAAGAGGCATGCGTAGTCGCTCGTCGAAGAGCTGATTAGCTGTTGTTGTATGGAATAAAGTTATAAAGGTTGAGACAATCTTCTCCCATAAGCTGGGACTGAGTTTCTTGACATTCTTCTCTAGAAGCTGTTGCAGACATGACGTGCCTATTCGAGCCAGTGTATCGTTCTCTGTACCGAGTATTAGGATGGATCTTAGAACTGTGACATCTAATATACCTTGGCAGATGCATTCGCACAACAGATCCAGCAGTTTGTCTAGCATTCTTGCCAATACATCGAAGTAGTGAGTGAAGAGATCGATAAGGTTGCGCAGAGCTTGAATCATGGTTGTGGACAGCCAGACGCTCATGTCTTCGTGCGTGCTGAATCTTGAAACGTCCGACCGTGATCTCAACACAGCAAAAATAGGGAAGAGGACTTCTTTGCAGACCGAATCCCAGAAGTAAGCTGGGAAAGAGCGACCATGAACTTTGAGGGTTTCAAAGAGGTAATCCAGGGCTCTGCAGAACTAATAAGCCATTCGTCGGCTGAACAATCCATGTAGTCACTGACCTCTTTCGTACTTCTAGGTCTTCACCATTCATGATAATGTCATAGAAGCCAAAAAGTACAGGGAACCAGTATTTGATCCTGAAAGCCAAGGTTAATGCAGAGGCCAGCTGAAACAATCTCGACCTACATAGGATCGTCAACAGGTTGGGTGTCAACTTCAGCTACTTGAAGGTTCGGCTGACTTAGTGGACATTCAGGACATGCCAGCATTTGCGGTATGAGACCTTTGAGCATCTCAATAGCATGCAAACTGATTTTTTGATACTTGTTGATCTTGCAGAAGTCGGTGATACAGACTGCAAGGTCTGCGAATGATCCGCTGACAATTATGCGAGAGAAATAGTCTCTGTTGAGATCTTTCACCATGTCGAATGCTTGACTTGCGACTCGCTCTAGTCATGGCATTAGAGGCGAACAACACGTGTTAGCTTTACTTACCAGCCATGACTTTTGAAGCCGCTGAGAAGACACCAAACATCGTGCGCCAGCCAGATCTGAGATTGTTCACACGAGCCAAGATCATTTGTCGGAAGCATTGCAAAATCTGGTAACGCATGAGAACATGCTAAGCTGTCTCGAGTCAGACCTACCATATCTCGCACGTCTGGGTTGTTGTTATGGATCATGGCGTATTCGAAAGGCTTCAAGAAGTCTTTCTGAAACTTGAAATGGGCCAGCTCYTCCTTTTCTAAAAAGCGCGAAGCCAATTGCCGAAGTGAATCGAGGGCGAAAAAGCTGACTTTCAGATTTGTGTGACAGCAGACCTGATTGAAGTGTTCTCCCAAGATTGCCCAGATGTTTGACCATTCCAAACGAATACGGTTCATGTTGTAGTAGGAAATCTCGACCAGTTTCTGCAGACAGAAGGTTCTTGGCTGCTCTGTCAATCCAGATGACCGAATTTCCTCCCATGATACGTCCGCCAGCGCTCGAACGAAATCGACAATCGCAGTCTGAAAGTCATTAGCTTGAATACTCTAGTCTCCCATAAAACTCACTCCTGATAGACTATGACTGGTTGAAAAGATGCGATCGGCAGCTATTGTAATTTGCGTTGACCGCGTTTCGTTGGCGACTTCATCGGTCGGTCTGCTCATTGTGCTCGCTCGTCTGCCACTGCCTTTACGAGGACCTTGCCCGCTGCAAAGCCATGTATCAGCGCGATACGTAGTCTGAAATTTGGACCTACGGCCGCCTTGTCAGGTCAGCTCCAGACTTTGCATCAGCCCCGGATGAGAACAATTGGAACCGTTCAAGTTGGCTGACACATGTCATGACTTCGCGCCAAGACGTCTTCAAGTAGTTTCCGTCGACGATAGCCACTTCGAGCATAGTCTTGATAGCTTCTACATTCTTTGTCCGCATCTCACCAAAGTTGTTCAGGAAAGTAAATTTGGCAAGTGTGGTGACGAAAGCATTTCTTTCCAGCTCGAGATCAAAGAGACATACAATCTTGATTGCTTGCTTGAATCCTTCGAGACTTAGGTTGACCATCTCGATATCTTCTGAATCTTGCAGAGGACCAGAAATTCCTGCAAGAATTGGCATCCAAGCAATTGCAAACATAGGTCTGACATGTTCTATCGACGAAGCAGCAAAGAATTGCTCTGTTGGTCGCGCTGCAGCTCCTCTTCTTTGGCCGCGCAACATGGTTCGGAACAAAGCTTCTGTTTTGGATGCCATACCCTCTGATTCCAGGACGTATGCTTCTCGTTGCAAATCACGACCAACTCCAGCTAGAGCGCCAGCAATGCCTGTTGTTGGTTGTATTCCGGTCAGATCTATTTCATCCTTCATCCGAATCTCGGAAGCAACGATTTCGTCGAAGATACCGGTGAGCACTTCTTCCGGCACATCCTGACCATCGTTGATGCCTCGATTGTTCTTTATGAATTCAGCTTTAGACATGCGATTTTTGACCTGAGGACTATGCTGATCTGTATTCAGCATAATAGTAGAGTAGGAGAGAATATAGGCGGTATCTGATGGAACCGATCAGACTATGGTAAATAATCGCAAGACCAAACATACCTGCGTTGACGAAAACCGTAGGATTGCCGCCAATATACCGGTCGGCAAATTTCAGCATGAAGCGATCAATCTTTTGCGATTCCCCAGGTAGACGGAACGATTGTAAGAAAGTACGAAGAGCATCAGTGAAGCGGGTGTTGGTGAAATCCATCATATCGACGAAAGCATGCATGGTCGCTACGTTCTCGTCATCCCTGTCATACGAGCATGAAATGAGACCAGCCACCACAAAATGCGAAATGACTGTGCCTACCCTTCTCCTAGGTATTCACCGATCATAGCCTTGTTCAGACCATCAGCTTGCAATAGGAAACGAGCAACATCTTTTGGTTCAGCAGATCGAATAAAGCCATGTTCGATAAGAAATTTGACACCCTGATCGACACGCATGAAATTTCCGAGCGAACTGCTTCAGCCAAACTCACCTTTTTCGGCTTGAAGTTGAACTTCTTTATTCCTTCAAGCAAAGTAGTCTTTCGCTGTTTAGCATTCTCAAACCGACTGGGATCATCACCAATATCAGGAGTCGCAGTTCCACTGTTCCCATTAGCAGCATGATGTAAATCGGTCTCGCTTGAACTGAATCGTCGATCTTCGCTGAATCGATTCATATCGTCTGCTGGTAAGGCTAGGGCAGCAGAGAGTTCCGTTGTAGATCCACTGGTAGGCAAAGAACCTTTTCCAGCCCAGCTGACTAAAGAACGTAAGGTGAAAACAAGCGCTTCTAGTGATTGTCGCTTGAGTCTCGTTTCATATGGCATGTTGCCGTAGACGTGCGTTTCAGCTGTCCAGGAAGAAAGATTGGCGGGATTTGGAGAGTTTGGAGCRGGTGGAGCAGTAGCGAAMGAYCCAGCTGAAGGAGGTGCTGTAATCAAGTCATTGCCTGGATGTACAGAAGGAATRGTTGAAGTCGTRTAGTGWGTTGTRMCGRTACGAGAGACGATATTAATCAACCTTTCGTAAACGTTGTCAAGAGAACTTCGATCGCAATCATAGTTGATGTAGATTTCGACCAAAGCTTGGGGATCATGACACAGCCGAGACATGACTGCGAGTAGAATGGATTTCTGTTTGACTGTTGAGCTCTTCATTTCAAGGATAGGTAGGAAGATTTCATTGAGCAGGACTTCAATTTCCTTCTGTTGATGTCAGTATCAATGGCTATCAGTACTGAACTAAAAAGCAAGGCGTCCACTAACTTTCAGCTTGTTCCGCATTCCGCTGAGTACACGCCAGAAGATCTCGCAACTCAATTCGAAAACATTGATGACCGGGCTTAAACCATTTCTGCTCAAGCTGAGACATAAATACTGCTTGATGGCGACAATGAAAGGTGTTTGTTCTTCTCTTGAAGCGGAATGGATGATGACAGTGGGATCGACGAAAAGAGGCATATAATTATGAAGAATAGTAAGAATGAGATGGAGTGAGAGTAATTTGGATCGCATAGCGTGAGAACGAAGATCTCGTTCCGATTCGCTTCCGAGAGGTTTCATGGATAGCTTGCATAGCGCTCGGAAGACGAGGAAAGCATCTTTGACATGCAGATCTTGAGTACTCATTGATGCCAAGTTTTCGCGATCCGGTAAGTTTTCAAAATCGTTCTTCTTCTCAAACGTTTGCCTATAGCGCTTCGTTAGCAGATTTCTAAGTATGACCGAGGGAGACTTACAAGGTAATCTTTTCCGTCGAAGCTGTACCATCTACTGTACCGTTCACTGCAGGTGTCTCTTCTTCTGCTTTCTCGACCTTCTCAGCTTCTTTCTCGACATCTTCAATGACCTCTTGATCCGGTCGAACAGTTTCCGTACTTCCTCTTGCTTTGTCTTCTTGTTCAGCAGTACCTTTCTCCTCCTTCTCATCCGGACCTTTCTCCTCTACTTTTACTTCGTCCATTCCATCAGCCTTCTTTGTTGTAGTAGCAGGCAAAGGAGCGACTTTGTTGTTCAACCCAACTCTACCAAAAACAGCTCCCACAATTTGACCTAAAGCACCTTGAGCTACCATTTGATTTTGTTGACCTTTAGAAAGTAGGAAGACGTTATAGACTGTTCTGACTGCTTTGAGTAAACTAGATTGATGTACTGGTACGGTAGAACTGAGTATGAGTGATAATAGAGCAGATAGGATATGTAAGTTGACTGCATCTGGACCGCTTTGTTTTGGTATTGAAGTCATTGAACTTGATTGCGAATCAGAACTGGAAGAGGAAGAGGAAGTATCGATAAAACAATTGCAAATGGTAGAAACTACTTCTTCTGCTAATTCTGGATCAGAAGTATTGAACACTGCTGCAGAAGCTGATGCGATAGATGATCTTCTACTACTACTATTCGTTTCGTTCAGATCTTCAGTTGAGGTCGAGGGAGTTGGTCCGGTTTGTTGTGAAGCGAAACCAGCATGAGAAACTAGTTTGCCTATACAATCCAATGCAGCGATAATCATAGGGTATGAACGAGTTTCGCATGCCAATTTCAATGGCGTAAAGATTAACCGTGGATCCAGAGAAGTAGGGTTTGGCGATTTGAGTGCATCCAAAGCTTTAGTAGTAGCTTCTTTCAATGGTACATTTTTCTTGGCTTCTTTAGAGCTCAATATATTCTCCAATGATGCGATGATGAGAACACCAGAAAGTAGAGGAGCTGGTCTAGATCCGTCCGTTATACTTGTGCGACTTGTAGAAGCAGTATCTGAGCGGGGTCTTGAAGAAGAGGTAGCAGGTGATGGAGGTAAAGAAGGGATACCCTTCTGCGGCCTTGCTGGTGCTGGGCTTACAGTAGATGGCTCATGTTGAGGTGTACTGCCTCTTGATTCGTCCAAAGAAACAGATTCGAAAGGCACGTCCGTTTCTGCGCGATTCAACTTGGGCTTCTCAACTGGCAAGCTCTTATCTGCTGCATTAGATGTAGGCACAGCAGGAGATTGTGGTAAAGGCGGTAAGTCTTTCACGTCTTGATTCTCTGGAACTGCTACCGCTTTATCTTCCTGCCCGTTGACTATGATCTCTGGTACAGCAGCACTACCAGATGAGGTGGATAAAGGACCCTCTTCTGTTGGTGTAGGTTGCTCGATATCCTCGGACAGCTCGACCTGACCATTTTGAGAGCTCATTCTTGGCCCCTTTGAATCGTCCGAGCGCTGATCAGACACGCGCTGGATATCACACTTTGCAGTTGGCAGGGTATTGTGGTGTGAGGTGAAGGGAGAGAGTTGGAAACCTTCCCTCCGAAACGCGCAAGTATTTCCTACAAACTGAAATTATGTGTCACGTGTTTGTTCCAAGTTGAAGCGAAAGAAAATTGCCAAACTCCCTTACCTTCTTACCTCACGCCAAACAAGGGACCGTCCCAAGACTAGCGCCCGCACAGAATGACAGCGACTCATGTGTTGCTGGAATCAGCAACAGGCTATGCCTTGTTCACTTCAACTATGCACGATGAAATTGGTCAAAAGAGCAAAGACGTGCAAGACACCATTAAAGATCTGACTCGCTTCTCCAAAATGATGCACTTGGTCACTTTCTTACCTTTCCAAGATGCTGCTCAAGCTTTAGAGAACGCTAACGATGTTTCGGAGGGTCAGTCCTTTCTCCCCATGCCGTATATGCAAGAAAGCCTGGGCTGATAAGTCAAACAACAGGCGTAATGAATGACTATCTTCAATCTATGCTAGAACAAAACTTACCAAGCAAGAAGAATCAAGTCATTCTTGGTGTCTCCGAAAGAGGTTTAGCAGGTTCTATCAAAGCAGCCTTAGGAATCGATTGCGATACTTCAGAAAGAACACTAGAACTCATTCGTGGTTTACGATTGCATGCTGAAAAACTCTTACCAAATTTAACTACTGGAGATGTGATTGCTTCTCAACTAGGTTTAGGTCATGCCTATTCCAGAGCTAAAGTCAAGTTCAACGTCAACCGTTCAGACAATATGATTATTCAAGCAATCGCTCTATTGGATCAAATGGATAAAGACGTAAACACTTTTGCAATGAGAGTTAGAGAATGGTATGGATGGCATTTCCCAGAATTGGTCAAAATCGTTCCAGACAATTATCAATATGCTCAAGTTGTCAAACTCGTAGGCGATAAATCAAAACTAGTTTCTTTCGGTCCTTCTTCTTCTACAATGGATCCAGAAAAAGAAGAATTGTTACATAAAATTGCAGAAGTTTTGGAAGGCGATGAAAGTCGAGCTGGAAGCGTTTTCGAAGCTGCTAAAACAAGTATGGGAACCGATATCTCCCCAATTGATCTCATCAATATTTCCAATTTCGCAACAAGAGTCATCAATCTTTTCGCTTACCGAAAATCTTTACAAATCTATTTGAACGAGAAAATGACTTTGGTTGCACCTAATCTTGGAGCGCTCATCGGAGATACAGTAGCAGCGAGGTTGATTTCTCATGCTGGAAGTTTGACCAATTTATCCAAATATCCAGCAAGTACGGTTCAGATTTTGGGTGCGGAGAAAGCTTTGTTCAGGGCACTAAAGACGAAAGGAAACACACCGAAATATGGTCTGATCTATCATGTGCGTTCGAAGAGACCTGCTTTCAGTCTTTGACTGATGTGCAGTTCTTGGAATGCACAGAGTACTTTCATTGGAAGAGCAGGTCAAAAGAACAAAGGTCGGATATCAAGATTCTTAGCCAACAAGTGTTCCATCGCATCAAGGATCGATTGCTTTTCAGGTGTGCACCAGCGGTTGTCTGTTGTTTGGTACACAAACTTAAGACATCTGTTTTTGCACACAGACGCACCTTCCACTAAATACGGAGACGCACTCAAAGGTCAAGTTGAAGAACGTCTAGCTTTCTACGAAACAGGAGCAGCGCCGACCAAGAACTCTACAGCTATGGCGAGAGTTTTAGAACAGCTGCGAACGATTGAAGTAGAGATGGGTGATGCGAATGCTGAAGACGATGAAGAAGAGGAAAAGGATGTATCACCAAAAAAGAAGAGTAAGAAAGATAAGAAGAGGAAGAGCGAGGTCTTGGAGGAGATTGATGAAGCTGCTCAAGAAATCAAAGAGGATGGGAAAAAGATCAAAAAGAAGAAGTCAAAGAAAGCTTTAGCTGGTGAAGATGTGCGTGTTGCTTTACATTCAGAGTGCGCGGCAGCCTGCTGATCCATTGATCGTTACAGGATCCTGCTGTTGCTGACACTCCCTCCGCACCACTTTCTGCTGCACCACCTGTTGATGTAATGGATGTCGATCCAGCCAAGACAACGTCCAAGAAAGCTAAAAAGGATAAGAAGAAGCGAGATGCAGAAGCTATTGCGGAGCCTACAGCAGCGGAAGCGATTGCTGATCCAGCTGAACCTTCTTCCAAGAAAGCCAAGAAGGAGAAGAAGAAGAAGACTAAGGCTTAAAGATTTCTTTCAGTAGGAGCGATGGATTGGCTGTATTGGGGTTTCCGCATGTGCATTGATGACTTTTGTGTTTTCACTTTCCCTTGGTTTCTTCTTTTTCTGCTATCACGAAAGCGGTCATCATGTCGTTATCGTGACTGACGCTGAGATGCAGCTTGATGGGCTGATGACAGTAAAGGTAAGGTTTCTTGTCTTTCAGGATTGTCAAATCTTTCCAGTTCAGCTTATATTGAGGGTACAAAGCTTTATAGGCAGCTTCTTTTGCAGTCCAGCTGTACTCTTGGATGAGCTACGTCGCTGAACTGTATATTCTGGCGAACCTGAGAGTTAATCGAGACATCCATTCTATATCACTCGCGCCTGACATTGCCCTCCGTTCTTGCTCATGCATGATTCTAGCAGCAAGCCTTTGTATCCCGTAGCGATCCACTAAGCGCTTCAACCTCGGTAAATGCAGCACATCCACCCCTACACCCAAAATCATCCTGTGGACAGAGGTCGTTACATGTCGACCATCCGAATCCTTTCTATCGCCTTGATAAGCAAGCAGAACACTCCGCTTTGGGTCAGAGGCTACTCGACGGCTACTGCGAGATCTGCAGTAGAGCAAGACTTGAAATGGCACACTGTCGCGCATACCAGTTTAGATTATTTCGATGAGAGAGGTCAGACCAGAGCTATTGCGTTTCAGCATGAGGCTGATTTGCGTGGAGCATTTGGCTGACAGAACTAGCGGGCATTAAATCACAAGAAGGCTACCTGGGTTTGCTCTATACGCTAGAAGACTATGCAGTGTAAGTCTCACATTGCAGATGCGTGGGTCAAGCTCTGATAGGTTATGTTGTAGCTACGGCTTCCAGACAAATACTAGAGTGAAGATTGTCCTGGTTCTTGCTTTGGCAGATGTGTCAATACGAGATCACGATGTGCAGACTGTGCGTGTTCTGGTTCTTTGCAGGAAATACTTGCTGAAGATAGGGAACTCTGCACAGATCTTTCGAGCTATTCACAATGCTTACATCTCTTACATCTGCAATCCCTTTTCACCACCTTTGAGCGATAATCCAGCAATAGCACCGCCCGCTATCAAGAGCAAGGCTTTTGATCGGTGTATCAATGCAATAGCAACTCCAGCTGGTTGAAGTAACCTTTCGCCCGATTTCACATCTTCTGTTCCATTCTGCTTCATCCCCAACTTGGCTTCGTTCCCTGCCTTGCCGTGTCTGTTCAGCTCATTGAACAAAAGGTCTCTAGAAATTGACGAGACAGTCCATCTCGAGCACACTCTGCTTAAGAAACTCTCACACGCTCGTCACACTTGAGTGACCAAGATCAAAGAAACGCTCGTACTGATCTTCATTCTTTGGCTTCTTTACCCGTCTTTTCTTCTGGGTTGTTGCAAAGGTCGATTGTGGTGCAAGAGCTGACTGCCGTATAAATGGGAAGCGTCCGAAGTTTCGTGGATTGCCTTCACAGATACGCGGCGGACAAACGGGATCGTTAGGCGCTATAGAATGCATTCATTACAATGCTATCATGTAACACGCATGCAAATGTAGCGCTTTCCTTAATCGTGCATAAATAAGTTGAGTGTCTGTTGACTTCATACATCCAGCTCGTTAATCTTCGCCGTGAGTGAGAGAGTCAGCTGCCTACTACATAGGCTCATAGCCTTTCTCTAGCATGGCAAGCGTTCCTCTAAGACCGCTCTTGCGTTCATCAAAAATTTCTACAAGACAACCTAAAGCCAGCACATCCTACTGTCCTGCATGCAGACGGCTCGCATCTACTTCGATAGATGCGCCAACACCTCCTAATGAACCTCAAGCGAGTACGAGCAATATTGTGGAAACAGCAAGACCTGAAAGTTACTTGACTTCCTTACGCTCTGTATGGCGAAGTTGGTTCTCACATCCCACATTGTCTTCTTCTTCTTCCTCTTCTATCACTACACCTCCGCCTTCTGCTTTCCCGAAAGCTCTACCAAAGAGACTAGAGCAAGAATTATCCCTTTTGACAACTGAAGAAGTGCTTCGTCGATTGAGGGAAGACACCTTGAATTCGCCTGATCTATGTTGGGCTCTTCTACTCGAATTAGATAAACGCAACGAAGTACATCTATTGCAAGATCATCATCTATCCTCTAACCTCCAACGCTTAATACCACCTGCAAAGAGTTACAAGAAACTCAAAATACAATTACCTCCTAAAATAGGTGAAGATCAATGGCAACGTTTTGCTTTCCTACTGAATCTGAAAAAGAAAAGAGGAATGAAACCTGGAGTTAGCGATTGTTTGAGAATGATCAATTGTTTTTCAAGCATGGGTTATTTACCTGGTGTGATTCGAGTTTGGAATATTATGAGAAAAGAAGATTTGGTTCCGCTTGCTGGGTCAGCGAAAAAAGAACATGCGTATGTGAAAATGTTACAAACTTTATCTGAATGGCAAACCAAACAAACTGGCAAAATGAGAGCAGAACAAGGTGATATGGTACCTCAAGCAGCTGAGTTGATGCGGGAAATGGCGGAATTAGGAATACATTCGGAAACGGCTATGAGTTGGGGTTTGAGAATCGTCAAAGAAGCTGGAAGACCAAAGTCATTTCAAGCTGTTGTTGATCAGCATTACAACTTGGACCTCAATCTGCCAGCTGAATTTGATCCGGTCGAAATAATAGCTGAAGCAGAAGAACAACAAACTAAACCTTACACTATAACGCGGCATGTCTTCAATACCATTCTTCTGGCTCTGCATCAAAGAAATGAGTTATCGTTGATGCTGGCAACATTCGAAACTTGCGTTCGCATACCTTATACTCCTGGTCGAAATCCAAGTCAACTGAGTGATCTTCAAAAACGCCTTGCTAGCGCTTGGAACTTTCGATTGAAGAATTCGATAGCCAAAGTCAATGTTGATGTCGCTTCGAGGTTAAAGAAACACAATCGCAAACTTTCGTCAGAAGTAGCTCGATACAATGTCGATACTCTCAACACGCAATCTCTTTCCCTCATCTGTCGCTCAGCTGTCATCAATAGCTCTCCATCCGTTCTGTTACATTATGTCACTCAAACAATGGAGATCGCTCGATTATGCAATTTACGCTTGGAATCTGATATCAAACATCTGATGGATTGGAACGAACCGCTGTCTCAAGCCAGAATTCCACAAATCTCAGTAACGCCTCGCATACTCTGGTATCTGCACAAAAGCTTAGAAACCGATATTCCTACTATGCAATCCCTCCTCACTCGATTACGTTTACATTTGAAACAACTCAATCAACACCAAGAACATCTGTACACTTTGATACCTCAAGGGCAACAGAATGAAATCTTGGTCAAAGAAAGTAAAGCTCATCCTGCTTTCTTTTCACTTTCGGTCCATCTACGAACGACAGCTAGATCTGTAGCAGCTTGTGAACAGACTGAACGATTCATTAGGAAGAAATTGGTCACGCAGCTCAATTCAAGGGCGGATCGTTTGAGGGCTGCAAGAAAGAAGGAATTGCTGGAGAAGAAACAAGCCGCTAGGGATGTGATGCAGGAGAGCCAGGTACAAGACACTCTCGCGGATAGGCTCAAGAGGTTGCAAGAGAGTGTTTCGGTAAAAAGCGAAGAAGAGCAGAGGTTGGAAGTCAGGGTCGCATAATCTCATATTGTCATTTTGTTTGGGGGACTTAGTATTAGCTCTATTCGTCTGATTCGACTCTGTCCTGTCAAGCTGCTGTTAAAGAGGGAGAACACAAGTCAAAAATCAAAGTGCGAGAAGATTTCATTGCAGAGTAAATGATGAAATGTATCCTGACATATGAAACTCCGAGGCCTTGGTAATCATACAGGTCCGTCAGAGTGATTAATAGCGGATTTATATTGGTTCTGAGACTGCGAAAGCATTTGCTGAATTTTCATGCCGAAGACAAGGGTCTAAAGTGTATTCATGCCAGCTGGTTGAGCTGTATGAAGTCCGTTAGCTATATCAAGCAGATCATCGAGAGCAAACGCGAACCTTTCGCTCAGCCTGGTAATTAGTGAAGAAGCCTTAATGCATGTTTTTCGCAAGGTAGCTCAAGTCTCGGGTAACATTCCGATTCGCGAACAGAATCCTATAGCAGTACAGCATAGTCACAACCAAATTCCCCTCCTAGCCCAATTTCGCCATCTGAACTCGATTCAAATCAATTTTCTTCGTACTCTTCGGACTCGTCTTCTCCTGACTCATCTTCCTCGTTTACCTGCCTATTTTTTATCTCCGGCGATAGCGCTTGATCAACTGGACCCCATCGCTCAGTCATATCTCTCTCCCAGTCCGACGACACCCATCGAGGAAAATGCTCAATCTCTTGCCAATTTACTATGCCTCCTCTAGTCCGCAGTACATCAATGTCGTCTGAAGAGAAAGAGGGATTCATCCAGAGCTCAAGTTGAATTATCATTTCTGGTGAAGAGGTGGAAGAAAGTAAGACCAGATCCTGCTTAAGTCGATCCAAAAACTCTGTTCGTCGATGTGACCACGTCAGACCTGCATGGACTTCGATCCTTGGTTCCGTGGAAATCAAGAAGAAATCAGGCCGATTTCCGAGACAGCATAATTCCAGTGAAGGGAAAAAAGCTTTCGAGCTGAAGATAGACAAGAGGTTGCTAGGTGTATCGTGAGGTGCAGAAAATGTTGGAGAATGGTCTAGGAAGTTTGCAAGCTTGAATCGTCTTAATATACTTGCACCGCCTTCGGGAGGGAAGAAAGTCGTCAGAAGACGCTGATGGCTGGCGAATGTTTTATGAACGACATCACTGTCATCTTCGTCAAGTAAAACTTTGATGTATTGTCAGCGTCAAATCTTCGCAAGCAGGAAACATGAGATTCAGAGAATTGAAGGAGATGTCCTCAAAGCGTTCCAGCGCGATGCCTGAAAAAGCCAGGTGTGTGATATTGGACCACTTTTCAGTATTTAGAATAGTGTTGAGCATGTACGAAGCTGGTATGGGATCGAAAGATCTGTCCAGAGTGAATCGCTTGAGATTTGGCACTAGTTGCATAAAGTCGCATATACTCTCGTCTGAAGATTCGTCTGCCATCGGATGGTCCAAATGGAGAGCTGTGATACTAGCAATCTCGACGAATCCCGAAACGCTAGCCATCTTGCGGAAGGAACACTCTCGCAGACGCAAGTCTGCTAAAAGGCCAGGCTTGGCGAGCCTTTCCACGAATTGCCACTCGTCTTGACCAATCATAGCATGATCTCCGTCTGTTTCTAAAGTGAAGTCGCGCAGATGTTGCAAGAGAGGCAGATTTGGTAGTGGAAATCCCGGAAGGATTCCCAATCTTTGCACGTTCCGCGTGATGGACAGAATATTGTTTGAAGCTTGAGTTCGAAATGAGTAATATTGGAGCACACCGCGAGCGCTTCTAGTATTGGTTTGCAATAGTCCCTATATTCACGAGGCGAATATTCGTTCAACCATAGGTCTTCTTCATCCTCCTTCTCCAGCACTGACAGCTGAACTTCCCAAGTAACATTGCGAACCAGAAGAGCGAGACCTGTCTTGTCCTTGACTGTTCTTTGGAATGCTTGCGACTCGACCTGTTTGGCTGAGATCGTGTGGTAAAGTAGAGGAAGAAGTATAGCATGGAATTGTGCTGATTCCAGGCTTCAGTATTGAAGCACCTGAGCCCCATAAGACTGCTCACAACAGGTTTCGGACATCCAAGCCATATCTCGGATGTAATAGTCATCTGGCTTGCGTTTTATGTTACCGAAGATGTTCAGTAGGATCTCGTCCGGGAGAGGCATTTGAACAGTTGACGCTGACCAGAAGCAGCTCCGACTTGAGTGCGGGACGGCTACAAGCACGCTCGGCAAAACTCGAAGTGGTTGAAACAGGACTAACAGGTCAAGCCGTGGTGATGATCATTCGTACGTGTTGCATGGATGGATGGATCGAAGGATAATACGGATTCAATGCGAGAGGCCTCTCATCTCTTGGAAGAGCGAATATAGTCGCATGCCATTCTCCTTCTGCCCTAAACAGCTGATCTCTGGTCCAAGCTTAGACCATATCACAAGGCTATCTGATGAGTATTTGCGTGCACCGCGACTACGCTTGAGGCATACTGTATACTAGCAGAGCACTTTCTCGTGTGTCAACACCTATTGGAAGGGGAAACTCTGTGTAGCTCACATTGTCTCTGACTAGACTCTGAAGTGCCAGTCATCTAAGTTGAGACCGCGCAGCCTTGTTCTCCTAGAAGCCCTCCAATATCAACCATCTCACTTCCTCTCGATCCAGCAGCTCATCATGATTCCCGCGAAGCGTATTTATATCCAGAACCGTATCTACTTCCCTTTCGCCGAGACGAGCATAGAACTCTCTGACCTGCTTCAAGCTGAGCAACTCATCTTCTTTACTATGTGCTAACAGAACAGGTATATCTCTTAAGCTCTTCGGATCAAGAACAGGCCAAGTGGATTGGTCTTCTCCGAAAGCTTGGTGTACGAAGACAGCATAATCTGGATATTCTTCTAAGAGGTAGGAAAGATTGTAGATGCCATCAAGTCCTATCAGAGCTTTGACTGCTCCCTTGAGCGAGGGATGTGAAGCGATTGAACAGGCAAGGAATGCACCGCAGGAATGACCGATCAAGGTAATGCTCGTAGTTGGACAAGGAGATTTGTCAGAGAGGAGATATAGTAGCGCATCGAGAATATCTTCTTGGTGCGTGGGATGCCTGACGAGAGGTTCGCCAGAAGAAGATAGTTTCGATAGTCGATAATTGAGTGATACAACAGGTAGAGCATTCTTGCTTCGAGTGAGACTGCCAGGCAGAGTGAGCATCAGAAGCTAGGTCGTCAAAGAGTGACTTGCCCTCGCAACAGAGTTGAAGCATGCTCAGTTTTGTCGCCTGATTGCTTGCTTCAGCTTTTCAAAGACACACAATAAGATTGCGGCACACCATCTCGCCATGCTCCACCGCTGCGAGCTCCATATTCAGCTTTCGATGTGTCGCACCTTCGATAATTTCAACCTACTGAATATATACCAGCGTTCTGCCTTTACTCTTCTCGCTAGACCTGCCATATAGATCCAATTCTAGCTCTTCCTTCGGCGATTCGTTGGGAACCAAAGCATCCAGCTTCTTGTAAACGAATGTTGTCATGATGCAGCCAAGTTTGCTCCAAGGAAGCAGATCCAAAGAGCTTCCGGTATTGCAATACTCTGCGACTTATCAGAATACCTTCGATCTGGCCCAGCTGACCGTTCAAGTCGCTAGATATGGACAAAGTCTCGTTGATTTTGGTGTGCTGCTGTGTGTTGTTTTTTCGTCATCAGCTTGGCCACGTAGTACAGTACGCTGTGCCGTACGGGACCGTTCACAATACTCCCAGATTTCGATAATTAGCTGTTTCCTCTGACGTTTCTGTGCCCTTCGTCTCTTTCTTGTGCAATCAAATTCGGAGGCGTTCGATCGCCTGACTTCAGGCCTAGTGATTTTCACAAGTCTTCCTGTTATACTCTCCGGAGTTGTCAAAGCTCGGAGGTCTAATCTGAGGCTTTCTAAATTCTAGAAAGACAGGCAATCAACTTACGATCTGCAATTTACGCCCGCAATTTGACCGTCATGGGGCTGAAAACATCTCCTTATCTGTGCCTTTCCTTTCGCTTCCTTTCCAATTCCCTTCCCTTAGTGCTATCATGTCTTACGATACTGCACTTTACAAATCTACATTCGAAGCCTTGTTACATCCTCAAATTGCAGCACACTATCGCATCGAGCTACTCGCACTTGGCGCTTTCAATATACTTACTGCTTGCTGCTATGCAGCTACCCTGATCAACGAGTGCTACTCCAAATGGTCAAGCAAACAGCTTTGGGTATTCAGAGTAACTCGAGGTTTGTCAAGCCATATCGACATTGTCAATCAGGACTGATCTGCGCGCGTAGATCAGGGTTCTAGCTATATTCAGCCTAATAGCATGCTGCTTTGGTGTAAGTTCGATATGTTTTGCTGGGAATTGTTCGATGATTGAGTCGGTTTACAGTACCCTTGGCTGGTATATATGCCGTTCTATCTGGAGTTGCAGCTTTCTGGCGCGCGAAGAACGATTACTATGCAAACGGCAACCAAAAGTGAGCTCGTCATGAGTTCGTCATAGCTTTTCTAACCTTTTGTGATGCCCAGACATATGCTATTCATGACGTTGATACCGTTCCTATTCCTTTACGTCGCTCAATGGTTTACATTTGCATCGTGAGTTGTCTTCCCTCTACCGTTATGCCAGGTTTGACTTGTCTGAGAAGCGTTCTTGTCTCGTCTGTACAAATTTCTGGCCGTCGCCGCAGCACGAATAGCAGTCAATGGATCATGCCGTCCTCTGTAGTCTATCATACTTGCGTATATGTCCTGCCGATCGGTCTATTTATCGCATCTCTAGTCATGGTGAGCTTTACATCTTAAATTTGACATCGAGAACGACTAAGATTTGCTTGTAGGCACTGATAGCGTGAGTACATATCTTCCTGCTGATTCGTGGCATCGCTAAGTCTAGAAATCAACAGAAATCGTCGATACAACGTCGGTAGGGCATTGAGATAAGCAGACACTACATTTGGACTGAAAATTACGATAGCATTAAGCTTGACTGGACAGCTCTTGGATCTGGTCAATGCCAATGCAACAGAAACGCCAGATTTTGCGTCCCTCTTCGAACGCTGGGTAAGCAAGTCCGGCTCTGTTGTCCAGCATCGCTCTGACAGTCTATAGTCTGATGACATTCATGTCGCTTCGCAAATGATCGTCAGATGCACTTATTTGGTAAGTCAATTGGCAACTCCATTCTTCAATACTGAATCATTACAACAGACTACAGCAGAACTATCCATTCAGGTGATTGCATCATGCACTCGTCGTCGCTTTGTCTGATATCCTTTGATGAAGGTTCTGCTCTTCGTACCCGCCTCAATCATTGTCTATCTTTCGCTTGACAAGTCTCGAAAGACGAGATTAGAAGCAGCAGCTGGTAGTCTAGTACTACTCGAGAAGCTTCTAGTCGTCTTCATGATCTATTCTTGCGCATGGTCAGTATTGTCCTGTCCTCATATCAATGACCGCATTGAACTTCTTCGATATCAGGGTTATCACGAGCTCTGTACACAACTGGATCTACGTCGCCTATATTAACGGAGGCAAAATCGCACCCAATTATACAAGGGATACTTTAGTCCCCTTATTCATTAACGGTGCTGGGTGTTTCGTAGCGGCAGTATTTCTGCTTGTACGGACTTTCGTCGCTCGAGATTACTTTAGTGAGTGTGCTCTTCATTCTAATTGTCGCTTTGTTCTGACTTGATGACAGAAAGTCAAGCTTCTTCCCATAACGAATCAAGCCATCAGCGGAGTTTCGCGCCTAGCAAAGCAGCACCCCTTCAGCTACACGTTTTCACCAAGACAGATGTTGACACATCAGGAGGTAAGTTTATCCAAGCATCTGTACTTCTGATGCCATGCTCATAGGAATGACAAAGGAGATAAAATGGACATTGAAAAGGAGGAAGATGCGATCGGATTTGTGGTCCAGGATAGCCCTTTCGCAGACATCACAAACAGGGCTTGATAGAGTATAGCTTGTTATGTGTGCATGTACATGAGATGCGAGACATGAAATTGCAAAGCTAGTATATACAAGTACATAATTGCGTCAGAGGGAACCATCAATGCGAGAAGAAACCAAGAAGAAATGTTCAGTCCAGGTCCGGTATTAGATATATGGATGCTAATCAATTCAGTCAGCGTGTGCGCTAACTCTAAAACGACACACTAACCCAGAGCTTGCTCTTGTCCAGCCATTGTTCAGTATCCTTGAGATTGTACACAAGTCCTAGAGGCATCTCAGCCTCATCACTACGCGACAAGAGCTCTAGCACGACTCACTCCGACATTCCTTCAAATCCGCTCTGAACCCAATATCTCTCATAAACATGAACATTTTCTGTTTCCCACAAATGATCACACATCAGTCCTTTTCGTTCCAATCACATCAGCCCAGGGAAGCAAGAACTCACGCCCATATCTTTATCATAACTAGTAAAAGCAGAACCCATCCAACCAAAAGCTCTAGGCATAGCATAACCAAACTGTTTCATAAAGATGAAATCCACATCATTGAGCGTCTTCTCATCTCCTGCGATGGAGATAGCTTTGTTCTTCCATTCTTCTGGATTCTCAAAAGCTAAAAGTGCAAAGAGCCCAATATCGGCTGCTGAAATGAGTTGAAGACGTTGATTGGATCCCAGCCAGGAAGCCCAGGTAGCGCCAAACATTCTGTTTTTATCATTATCATCATCAGAAATACTTCTTGAGATGAACTTTGCGTATTCACTCACTTGCCTGCGAAATCAGCTGTAGGCCGTCCCGTGGTGAATCAGAAGTGAAACTTCAGATCTCCGAGCAGGCTTACGTGTCATACTGTAAAAACGAGCGCAGGATTTAGCTGACTGTGCAGCAGTATCGCAATCGCCTTACTTTTCCATGAAGCAAACAGGTCTTAAGAATCTGTGCAGATCGCGACAAAGGATATCAATAAATACTGACGGCTCTATCGTATCCACGCACGTCCAAGATAATTGAGTATTCTTGATGTATTCTTCTATATGAGCTTTGCTAGCGAAATGTGGGACATCGGTAGCCCAGTCTTTTCCTCCTCTGTCTACTGAGGAATAGACGAATTGATTAACACCATATTTTCCTGCTGAGTCTGCTAGTGCCTACACGATTCACGTTTGGTTAGATAGCGAAGTAAATGGAGAGTGAAGGCAGTTTACTTTGCCTTGCTTCTCTTCTGTTGCTACAGTTTGACCAGTTCCGTTAAACTAAATGATATCTCAACAGCTCATCTTCGTGATTAGACGATGACATACAGTTTGAACGCTGAAGACTCCATCTACGTGACCAGTCTGCTTGAAGATAGCATCGGGATCGTCCAGATTACCTTGAACCAGTTGCACTGTCACACCATTCCGAACAAAATCAGTACCTTCTAGCATGCTCCGCAAAAGGGGGGGGAATGGAGAGCACCATTGGGTAAATTAGTTAAAGCTTGAGCAGCTTTACTGTCTTTGTTCCTCGTTAAAGCAAGAATAGTATACTTCTGTTGTGTTACATTCTTGTTTGCTGCAACCAGTGCATTGATTACTGATCCGCCTTGCTTTCCAGTTGCTGTGTATTCATTGCATCCGTCATGAATAACTCGCTTTACTCTTTCCACTCCTATCTGGCTCACCTCCAGTAACTGTTCGTCCCAATCCCAGCTCTAATAAGACATGTTGCTGCTGTAATGAGCTTGAAGAAGGCGAACCTAAGATAACTCTGGCCATAACAAATACTCAGTCGGTCGTTCTTGATCAACCAAGTCCAAATGGCAGGCGATGAGAAGGTAGGCTCATACGGTACTAAAGCAGCGAGCCTTCACTACATCTCACATCCGCTCTAAGCTGACTTGAGTCTCACAGTCCTCTGGTGCTAACTTTCGGTAAATCTGAATTCTGGATGATGGTTGTGCCATAATCTCATGGGCTTTCTTTGGGACAGACGGACATGGGATGTAGCGGAATATCAAGAGAAAGCAAGGGAGAAGGTCAGGACTATACACTCGAGTTATCCTGGATTTCTGGCTCACCAATTGGAATTAGGACAGAGAAGCTCGTGAACATGCACAGGAAGCCGAACAAGCTAAACGGAAAGGTATACCCTCTTCAATATGTACTTCTAATCTATCCATTGCTCACAAGCTTTGGACAGGCAAGAAACCACCTAGGAAAAAGCAAGATGATGATTTACCTAAACCTAAAGAGAAAGCAAAGGCCCGTGAAGGGTCTTTGGAGTTAGATAAGAATTTGAACAAGATTATTGTCGTTTCTGGTGGAAGAGGTAAAGGTGCTGGTGGTTATTTCTGCGACATTTGTTCCAAGAACCATAAAGATTCTCAATCGTATTTGGATCATTTGAACGGAAGAAGTCGTGCGTTTTTCAATCTGAAATATTGTTTATGGTTTCATGCTGATGTTGAACCGTATAGATCTGAAGAAATTGGGTCAAACGACTCGTGTAGCGAAATCTACTTTGGACCAAGTACGAGCTAAGATTGCAATGCTACGAGAACAATCAAAAGCAGCAGTAGAAAAGAAAGAATACGACTTTGCTGAAAGGCTCAAAGAAATCAAAGCAACCGAGGAAGAAGAGAAACAAGCGCGGAAGCAGAAACAAAAAGAAACAAAAGCATTAAAGAAAGCGCAAGAGCAGGAAGTAGCTCCTCTGACTGAAGAAGAACAGCAAATGCAAGCAATGATGGGCTTCTCTGGTTTTGGGTCAAAGTAAAAAGTTTGTATTACTAATCTAGCATCGCATTTTCATCTTGTGTAAATTGTACTACCTCTATGCGGAAAGCTTCACTAGTGTCAAGAAGAGATTCTGATCGCCAACTTCTAATGGACTGTCCTCAGGCGATTCCCAGAATGGTGCTGTTCCTTCGGGTAATTGCGAACGATCGAAAGGTAATTTCTTCAAAACGCGCATGATGGTTTCTGCTTGTTGACCTTTTAGCAATCGATCGACGAGGTCCCTTCCTTCAGCATTCTCCGTGCGAATGTAGACATCCACATCATCCGTTGCTTGTAAGCGAGCTTCTTTTCTTGCTTTTTGTACTTTGTTCGCAAACTCTCTTGCTAAAGCTTCATCAATGTATTCAGGTCGAACCAAACAATCCATCAAAATGACCACATCGCCATCCGCATTGCTTTCGTAACTTGATCCACCATCAGCAGAAGGAATATCTTCCACAAAAAGTTTCGCTGTTAAATCCTCTTTAACTAATTCTACTCCGCTAACAGTAATTTTGCCAGTTTGGTTGAAGTCTTTGGCTTGATCCGAAGTAACGTCTGTCAAGCCTTTCTTGACTTTGACTAAATCTTTCCGAAGCTTCTTGCCCAAAACAGCGAAATCAGCTTCCAAGCGCCATTTCACACCACAACGCTTTTCATCCAATGTACAAATGATTTCCCGGACGTTGATTTCTTCTTCTATGTATCGGGAAAGGGATTTGATATCGTCTAAATATTCTTGGGAGGAGTGATGCACAATAATTTCTTTCAGAGGGGTCTGTCCACGATATGCCCATGTTAGCACATATACAGTACTAAAGTGGAATCATCACGGACCTTCAAAGGCAAAGTTTTGCGATCTCGAATGACTCGCGCTAGTTGGATGACGGTCTGCATGCGCAACACTTGTCTTTCGATGACTGGGTCGAAGTATTCTTGACGGACGGTAGGGAAAGGTAAGAAATGGATAGATCGTACATCTTCACCGAGACCAAGTTTAGCAGGATCGTTGAAGAAAGATCGAAGAGATTGATAGATGTGTTCGGAAAGGAAAGGAGTGAAAGAGGACTAAAAAAGCGTCAGAGGGACACACACATTGTAATAGATGCATAGCTTACTAGTGTTCGGCACAAGGTCAAAAGCGCTTCGAAAAGACAGGTCAAAGCGACTACAGCATCTTCTGGTCCGCTTTCTGCCTTCAGCCGCCTTCTGTTGAATCGAACATACCAATTCGTGAGCTCTTCTACTAAATCGAGAAGTCGGGGCACAACAGTATATAACCGGTATGCTGTGAGTTGTTGACGAGATCAGCTTTTATCTATAGCAGAAGCATCCTTGACAGCTCACCTGACATTTCTTCACCAACATGTTGAATCAAACTCTGACACCTCGCAAGCAGCCATCGGTCCATAACATTTGTTGATTGAGCTGCTGTTCCATCATAAGTGAAGTCGATGTTCGATTCTTTCTTCAGCAATGCAACAGAGCCGAGGAAGAAGCGGAAGGAGTTGAGCCAAGGAAGAAGAACTCGACTGATGACTTCTTTGACGCCTGCCTCTCGGAAGCGCAGGTTATCACCTCGGACCACGGGAGAATTGATTAGGAAAAGTCTGTGACGAGCGAGCATCCGCATTAGAACACGACTAAAGCAGGCTGCTCTTTGCGCACCGAAGAGCATCAGCACCGTATTGATTCATCACAAGATTTGGATCAGGATAATTCTTTAGCGACTTAGACATCTTCTTGCCGTCTCTGTGCGCAGAAGGATCGCCGAATCAGCATAGTCTAATTTCAGTGCCTTCCTACGCACTCTGCTAGCACCAGACCACAGACAATCAAGTTCTTCCATGGCGCAGTTTGGAAGAGGTGTGTTGCTAGTACCAGTAAAGTGTAGAACCAGCCTCGAGTCTGATCCATAGCTTCTGAGATGAAATCGGCAGGGAAAGAAGCTTCTTGCGCTGCTTTGTTTTCGAAAGGGTAATGATTTTGGGCATAAGGCATACTGTACTCAGAAAAGGGCCAAGAAATCAGCTGAAAGCTGAGCATTCTCCCTCCTTGCGCACCTTCCAGATTCGAACCAGCAGTCGAACACTTCATCAACTCGCTTGAGTCTTCCTTTACCCTTTTTGCTAGGAATAGTGATTCCGTCAACACTTTCACGATGCAGATCTTTCAGTATACCACATCCGGCAAGCTCATTTAGTTCTTCTACTGATCCAACGCAGACCATTTCTTCTCCATCATCTGATTTCCAGATAGGTAGCGGTGTGCCCCAGTATCGATTTCGTGAGACGTTCCAGTCTCTTGCGTTGGCGAGCCAGCTTTGGAAACGACGGTCTCCGACTTCTTGTGGTACCCTGTTATCGCGAATAAGCTATGTCTGTATAAGGAGAAAAGAATGCTTACCATCTTGTTTCTTTGTTGTTTGCGATGAGCTGATCTTTGATAGGTTCTACGGAAACGAACCAAACTTGAATAGCTCGATTAATGAGAGGCGTGTTGGATCTGAAATATAATCAGTTTTCGACCTTTATCATTCGAAAAATGCATACCTCCAGCAGAAAGGATAGGCGTGCTTCAATGTAGATTGCACAATAAGGTGTCCAGACTCTTTCAATCGCTTCATGATGACTTTATCTGCGTCCTGTAGGAATTGCGAGGTCTTCACAGCTGTTTCACTAGCTGAAAATCCAACACGCCTACCTTGACATACATGCCTTTCAAATCTCCGACTTCATCAGTATACCTCCCCTGTTCGTCCAGCGGCATAGGTGGCATTTCGTCTTTCCTTACAATGCCTTCTCTGATAGCGATACGGTGATCGTCATCACCAAAAGCAGGGGCTTGATGAACAATACCCGTTCCGCTGTCGTCTTTCACATAACCGTCGCAGAGAACGCGGAAGCAGTTGTCCTTGTACTGTCAGGCATCACATTCATAAACTTCACAAGAGAAGAATCGAAGCAATCACTGACCTTTTCGTAAAAGAAGGGGAACATTGGCTTGTATTTCCAGCCTTCCATTTCTTTGCCCTTGATAGTGCTCAGCTTCTTGAATTTGGCTTTCTTTGGATCTTTGTATAGTGTAGAAAGAAGTTTCTCATGCAGGTAAAAGACTCTATCTTTTTCTATGTCGTGAATTTTCTGGTAGGTGAATTCAGGATGAACGCAAAGAGCAAGATTTGATGGTAAAGTCCATGGTGTTGTTGTCCAGGCCAAAAGAGAAGCGCCAGGTTCGTCAAGTAATTCAAAAGCAACTGTTACAGCTGGATCATCAACATCTTGATAAGTCGAACCAGCTTCGAAATTGGAAAGAGGAGTCATCAAAGCAGTTGAATAAGGCATAACTCTCAACCCTTGATAAACTGCTCCCTTTTCCCATAATTGCTTAAACACCCACCAAACGGATTCCATGAATGACACATTGAGAGTTTTGTAATCGTTGTCGAAATCGATCCATCGACCCATTCGTTCAACAGTAGATCGCC
Source organism: Kondoa subrosea (assembly GCA_039545335.1). Lineage (NCBI taxonomy): Eukaryota > Fungi > Basidiomycota > Agaricostilbomycetes > Agaricostilbales > Kondoaceae > Kondoa > Kondoa subrosea. The sequence continues at coordinate 715,017 of BCIN01000003.1, read as the reverse complement.
ATTCGGAAGAGTAACGCATAACAATGGCTCGACATTCAGCATTGTAACGATCAATGCCTAGATCCATTACGTCTTTTCTTGAAGTGATGCCTAGCTTCTTGTCGATTTCTCTCTCGACTGGTAAGCCATGTGTATCCCAGCCAAAACGACGTTCGACATAGTATCCATTTGAATGAGCGAATCGAGTCACGACGTCCTGAAATTGTATTGAGCAATTATACGGCGCTAAGTTGAGTTAAAGCTACCTTGACTGTCCCCATGCTGTGATTAATAGAAACCCACTCATGAGTCTTGCTCAAGCTGTGGATTTCCAAACTCACAGCAAATGCCCGTAATGCGGAAGACCAGTAGCGAAGGGCGGTCCATCCTGTATGAACCCATGTCAACAAAGCACTCGATAGAGCTAGCTGAGACGAGCACATACGTAGAAAGAGAAAGGTTTGCGATCTTTTGATTGCTTGAGTGATTCTTGGAAAGCGTCTATATCCCTCCAATCTGTACGTGGTCAATCGGCTCAATCTTTCGTAAAGACAGATAGCAGCTAATCTGCGAACGCACACTGCAAGACGACTTCCTCTTCTCGAGCAAATTGGAAATTCGCAGCCAAGTCATGCGAAGGAAAAGCTCCTTTGCTACTCATGCTTCTGCTCAAAGATATCCGTATCCTGGAATATAATCCAACGCAACGCAAGTAGGCGGATATAATGTCTAAACTTTTGGTTGTTTGTAGAAGTCACGACTCATATATTGAGCGACAGTTGAGTCATGCTATTTCACTTCTTCCGCTATTACAGACTTATCCGCTAACGAGCTCTTGAAGAATTCATATGTCCCTGCAGTTCAAATCAAATAGAGAAATACAAGCAAGTGCATAAGACTAACCTAAGAACACACTACCACCCAAACCAATCCAAAGCACCCTTGGTACTACTCCTCGAAACAGCGCACTCATTCCCTCTTCGACGTAAACTCTTGATAAAGTAGGCAAGATCTTTGGATAACCTTGCAGTTCAGATTTCTTGGATAACATAATTCGGGTTTTAGCTACATCTAAAGGTGTAGTTACACCAGCAGAGAAAGATCCAGCTATTGATCCACATAGAGCTGCATCTGGCCAAGCTGGTAATTGATCAACTTGACCTGATGGTGATCGATGTAAAGCAAGAAGGGTTTTGAGATATTCGTACAGAGGGAATTGAATGCAGCAGAAAGGAATCTGATTGGAGATTAGACGGTATGTCTTCACAAAGAGGGAGGGGCAGACTGACTTCGCGAGCTACTGTGCTCAGATAACCTCGATACAGACCAGATGGACCAGCTTCGGCTATCACTCGTCGTAAAGCACCTATAGACGACGTTTGTTGACCGTAGGAAGATGTCTGCGTCCGTTGCTTGACTACTTCTGTCGGTACTCGGATAAGACAAGCTGCCTGAACATCAAATTCCTCAATGTCAAATGATTCGCAACAGACACGATGAACTCACTACTTCTCCTCCGCTAGCCGCTATCATATGTATCACTGGATCTGACAGCTTTCCTCCAGTCCATAACGGTAATTGAGTTTTAAGCGCTTCATACGAGCTGAAGAACAATGCCGCTACCCTTCATCATTCAGCTAAGATCTCACTTTTCGACATCGTGAATATGTATATGTACCTCCAGGAGCTGATCCAACCACCACAGAACCTAAACCTTTGTAGATCCCTTTGAATCCGCCAGACCGTATGAAACCCTCTTGAGTCTGTAATCGAGTTTTGATAGTATCCAAAGGAAAGAAAAGAAGATCGACTGCTAAACCAGCGAAAGCGCCTGACTTTCACTTATCACTTTAGAGCGATGAAATATTGTGGATGTAAAGCGCACAATGAGAGATTGGCGGAAAGGGGGTTCTGCCATGATCGAGCGCCTGCGAACTGTCTAACACAGCTGTGCAGAACTGATGAAGCGTTACTGAGAGCAGCAAAGCACAAGGAAAGCTGGAGGTTTAGGTACAACTCGAACAGCCAAATTACCGAAAGCAAGTGGATCGTGAAACTCGCAAACAGGACTCTAAAGCAAGCGCAGCAGAAGCTACAATATGCATCTGAGCAGCCGATTCATTAGGAATTGCGAGCGATCAATCTTGAATGCACTGTGAAACGGAATGAGTTGCTTTTTCATTCTGCTTTGCTGCTTTGCCGCTCACATCCCCTGTACCGTCATTCCTTGCTATCTGTAACTCTATCTTGCGTTCGAATCAAGTCTTTGTCCTCTCATTGCTCCTTCCGATATGTCGGTGAGCTTGGCGACAGCTTAGTATCTTCATGACGAACTCTTGCAATCGGTTCTTGACAAGACGCTGTGCGTGTTGATGCGATCTGGCTGAAGCACAAATGCTACTCTTCTCTTACCGATGGAATTTAACTCAACTCCAAAAACAAGTCCATTACGCGTCTGCTCATGCAATATACTTCGCAGGGTCACCTACTAGCTCTTCTGGACGTCCTGCTTCCCATGCGATACTGCGCGAAAGCCTCTCTCTTTGTTGATCAAATGTTTATCACGTTCTTGCAAAGCTTCGGAACGTGTTTGCTAAGAACAAAGCTAATGTCCTGCTTTCGCCTGGACAATTGAAGCGCGCGAACGACCCTCCAAACACGTTCAAACTTTCCTCATACTCAAACAATACGCTTTCGAAGAAAATGCTTACCCAATTAATTGCGTTGATTGATTGGCTAACTGATTGGCCAATCCTTAAGCCGATCAAGGCGCTTCTGATCTTTGCTTATTGCTGTTTCATCAAACCTTTGGGCAAGACTGTCAACCAGCAAGAACGCTTGGATGGGTTCTATAAAGCTCAAGCATCTGGTACGTCTTGACGTGGACAGAAATAGACTAGCTGATTCGAGTGGCAGTATATGATGCTACAAGAGAAAGATTACTCAAGGGCAGACGAACAATGTTGACTTTATCTGCTGCTGCTTTGGAGAAAGAAAGAGCAAAGAAACCTGGTCAGAAACTAGTTTGGGTAGAGATAGGAGGTGGAACAGGTTCGTACATGTCTTCCTTGGTATTTCGTCTGTTGAGTGATACTACACAGGCTGGAACATCGAAACAATGTTGACGAGCTATATGAAAGTTGAGGACTTTGAAGTCATCTACTTGGTCGATTTCTGCGAGTGAGCTGGGTGTTGACTAATGCATCGATTCAAGCTGACGGATGCAAAGGCCATTGTTAGAAGTGGCACGCCAGCGGTTCGCCAAACTCGGTTGGAAGAATATCGTCTACATATGTCAAGATGCAGCAACATTCGAAATGCCAGCTGGAAGAGATGGCCGACCTCAGAAAGCAGATCTGATAACCATGTCCTATTCTTTCTCCATGATCCCAAACTGGCTAGGTGTGTTCAAAGGAATTTTGCTGAACCATTTGCTGAAGCGAGAAGCAGGTACTGTCGATAGGCTGGAGAAAGCTCTTGCCATGCATGGCATAATTGGAGTAGTCGACTTCTCGGTGTCAGCTAGCAATGGTGTCTACGACCAGAGCGTTGGCTCTCAATCAAGACATTCTTCATGGATCTCTAGAATCTTCTGGTTGCACTGGTACGCAAAACATTCGCTGTAAGATCTACAAATTTAACAAAGAAGTAGGTTTGAACTCGACAACATCGACCTGTCACCCGCTCGTCGTCAAATTCTAGAGTGGAAGTTTGGAACGCTCAAGTCATACAATGGTCGAAACAAGTCGATGGTTCCATATCTTGTATCTATTCCCTACTATGTCTGGTGAGCTCTTACCTCGTGGATAGGACTATAGCTGATGAAGAATGTAAACCCATAGGCTTGGATGTAAAGCTGGGCGCAATGTATCGAAAACCGTGCAAGCATTCGAAGTCGACTCAGGAAACAGCATCAGCGCATTATCTTCTCCCATTATTACTCCTGAAAGATCTCCTGACCTCATCCCGGCCTACTCGCTCGACGGTGATCTGCCGACTTATGAACCTCAAGACGCAGTATCTTTCACATACGAGAAGCTTCAATCTCCTCTGACAGCCTTTCACTACAACACCGGGGCTCTACGCGTGCCTTATGTTGACCAGGATGTGCACAAAGAGTTCAGGTTAGTTGGACTCTGCAGTGCCCATGGATATTCCCTTACTTATGCAGAACCTGGATATATGGATACGTGTGGGAAGATCCTGCCACAGATATTGAGCTGTTCAATATTACCACAGAGGATTCTATGCTCGTCATTACATCGGCTGGGTGCAATGCCTTGCATTATGCTATTGCTGCTAAACCTAAGCGCAGTATGTCCGCTCTCATGTATGCTGTATCTATTCTGATGCTTCGACAGTCAATTGCGTTGACATGAATCCTCAGTTGGTCTCGCTCTGACAGAGTCAGGCTTTAATTCATTTCTTCGTTTACAGCCAAGGTCACATCATGGAATTAAAGATCGCTGCAGCTCTGGCTTTGCCATATGAAGACTATTGGATGATGTTCGGCGAAGGCAAGCATCCTAACTTCAGGCAATTGCTCGATTCCAAGCTTTCAGCACATTTGACATCTCATGCGGTAAGAAGCTTTAAACACTCCTCTTAATAGTAGTAGTAAGACTGACGCTTCTCAGTATCAATATTGGCGAGCGAATGAAACAGCTTTCGAGAAATCCTTCTACAGTCTTGGTTATTCTGGAGCAGCTTTGCGTGCCGTCCACTGCCTGCTCAAGCTGCATGGCTTAGAGAAGGCTACTGATCAATTCTGTAATGCACCTACATTGGAGAATCAGCGCGCTATCTGGCAAAACAAGCTCCGGCCGGTTTTACTTGGTCCGCTGTTGAAGCTGGTGTGCAACAATCCGTATGTGAGATTCGAAAGCAAGAGAAAAACGCTGATTGGACAGCAGTATCTTCCTCTGGCAAGGTTTAGGCGTTCCTAGGACCCAGATGCGAATGTTTCAGGCTGAAAGTAAGGCGTTCCTTCATTGGGCATCCCAGCTCGCTAATATGCTTATCTTAGCTTCAGCTGGTCAATACGCTGTCGATACTCTGGACCCTGTAGCAAACACTATGCATCTCAAAAAGCAAAATCATCACTACTACCTCTGCCTGCAACGCAAATACTCGCAAGAAAATTGTCCGCTATACTTGACACGACAAGGCTACGAGACTCTGAGATCGGACAACGGACGCATTATCGACTCGATCCGTATACATACCGACTCGATTATCAATGTCTTGCTCCGTCTCGAACCACAATCTCTGTCAGTCTTCGTGGCTATGGATCAGTGCGTCCTCTTTTTGCTGCTTCGGACGCCTAGCTTACGCAAAGATTAGCATGGACTGGTTCCCTCCAACAAGAGGCGCGACAGCACCCAAGAAAACCGAAAGTTTCGCACCTCCTTGTGAGCTCACCCAAGCCATCAAGGCAATGCATCGCGCTCTAAAGAAAGGAGGAAGAGTGTTCTGGAGATCTGCTGCCATGAACCCTTGGTATGGTGAACTGTTTGTTGAAGCTGGCTTTAGAGTCGAGCCCTTGCAAGTGAGTTCTCTGTTGCTGAAGCCATTCAATGGTAGTTTGCTTAAATTCAGTCAGATTCGCTCCGTTCAAACAAGCAAACCGATAGATTCGGTCAATATGTATGCCAGTCTGTGGTTGGCCAGAAAGATGTGAACGGGGGAGCGAGTAATTTATTGTTATTTTTTGGTGATTGCAATGCAATTCTAGTATTACATTCTCACGGTCGTCTGTTTCTGTCATATCGGTACTCGTAGAACAAGGAAATTATTTGGCTCTTGCGATTTGAGCAACTCGGGCCATACTAAACTCATATTCAGATACAGCAAGAATGAACATTCGAGAGACCAGACCGAAAGGCTTCATTCCTTCTGGACCTTCGACTTGCTTGAAACCGAAGCGATTCCTATACCAGTCAAGAAGAGTATCCCTCTGCTGCAAAACCCAGATTTCGCATTCGGTACATTTCCATTCTGTTGACATGAAATTCATTGCGAAGCGAACAAGCTTCGTTCCCAACCCTTTTGATTGTAGTGTAGGATCTACTGCGAATAAGCCCAAGAGGCCGCGAGGGGTCTGCTTGGTGATCAATTCGCACTGCACGCAACCGATGATTCTTCCCGACTGAAGTGCGACGAAGACTGGTTGGTTCTTCTGTCTGTTGTCGAGAGTGCAGGTCAGCCGAGAAGAAGGGCTGAACAGGTCGCCAGCCTGAGTCCTTACCTCTCCTCGTCTGCTAAAATCCGCCGCACTTCCGCGACCGGCATACGATCTCCTGCAACTTTCATGAGCCAACAATCAGGGAACGAGCTGCAGTTACTGACCAAGAACATGATCAACCTGACGACCGCTTAGTCAGCAGATTTCGCGGCTGGATGAGCTGGGCAGGCTTACTTCTGAGGTCCATCCGCCTGGCGAGATCTGAGTCGTGACCTATAAGGCATTTGATAATGCTTACCGACTCCTCTGTACGCCTAAGTTCAGAAAGTTTCAGTTCTAACCTCTTCGACTAAAGGAGCGACTCTTGCCTTGTTGATGACTTGCGCCAGCCGCTCAGTGTCATCCTCTACGGTTGCTTGTCTGATTTCTACATCCATGTTGAGACTGAAGGTCGAGGACTGCTTGCTTGAGCACAAGATGCATTCCCGATGTTTGCTCAAAATGGGGCTAATATGCTGGCGCTCTCGACGATGCTATCTCCTTTCACATTTGTTGCAGATCTATCTTTTTGAGATCTATTGTCTCACTTTTGTCGACACAATATAATCTTCAATCTACATATTTCGCTACATTTCTGTTCTATAGTGTCTCGTATGTCATATCGCAACGCGCATGATGTCAAGATACACATCCGGCGCTGTTCCTTTCAGCCTTTCTGGCCAATCTTGAAGTCTTTCATCAGCATCAGCTTCTGCGCTATGAGCGTTACTGACCGACAAGTCTTCTGCCTTCCGATCCTACCATGCAGTCAGTCATACGTAGAGATAGAAGTAAGCACCTGATCGTACCTTCTACAAGTTTGAAGCCTAAACGGCTCTCATACCTATTGCCTAATCAGCAATCCGGCGTCCATCCAACAGCCAGAGTACGAGATTCACCATTGTACCACTTCCGGTCTTCTCTCCAGTACTTCTATTTCGCATTCATTGCAATGCCAGCGCTTTGCCATGTATTGCATTGCAACCAGAGTCAACTTCTTGCCGACCCCTTTCGATTGAACGGACGGATCAACAGCCAGAAGCTTGAGTAAACAGCGAGAAGGCACGGAGGTGAATAAGCATTGCACGGCTCCGATGATATAATTGTTATTGTCAATACAGATGAAGAAAGGTTCTTCTTCTGATCTTCTCAACTCATGATTTCATCATACGAATTCAACGTCGTCGAGAGCATACCGTTTCGGATCTTCTAGAGTACTACGAAGATCATCGACCTGTACACGCTTCCCGTTCATGATGTCGCGAGTGAGCTGTCGATCAAGCATGCGAAAGGTTGGACAAAGCAAAAAGAGAATATTGCAGAGGAAGCACTTCTTCTAGATAGCCTCCGGCGTTGACAAATGCCTGTTGTGTATTTTCAGCATTCTGATCTTCGGACCCATTGCGACAACCTATACCTGATTGATCACTTCTGTCATGCGCTCCACATCGTCCTCAGCTGTAGCTTGCCGATATTCCATTGGTTTGGAAGCTGGAGGATGGTTGTGTGATGACGATATCTTGCGAATACAGTTAGTAAGTGACAATTCACGGTACGGCCTTCGACTCCTCTAGGGAATCTGGTCCGCAACTGCTCGACATCGATGTGAAGGCTAGCCTGAGTGCTGCTATGTACAATGCATTGTTAATGTTTGCGATACTCCCTAAAAGTAATCATGCATGTAACCCATGAAGCCCATGTCTTCATCGCTGTCGTAACCAAACAAGTTGCCCAGCCCATAATGTGAAACAGAGGCATTGTTTGCAGCCATCTCTTCCTTGACTTTGGTCTGTTCCGCTTCTGAGACGTAGCTGATGTTCCCGATCCGGTAGCTCAACTCAGGACTATGTCGCTGAGAGCATATGAAGTCAATTCTGTATCCATGTGATTTCTGGAAGACTTACGATAGCATCAAATGCCTGAAAGTTCTTGTAGCTACTGTGGATCGTGGTCATCCAGCGATCACCAGCAGCCTTGATTTTGTCTGAAGTAGCAGTCAAAGGATCGAGTTCAGCCATCTTCAATACTTTAACGAGCAGATCGGAGTAGTCCTGGTCAAAGGAGAATTGCTTGACACCGCGCCATTTCGGAACTCCCTCCAAAGTACGACACTGAGGATCAAATGGGCTACGCATAGATGTATGAGAGAAGAGATCCTTGAAGGTGTATCCAGGTCTGGAAAGTGATTATATCGGTGAAGTGAACAGTCGATTTCGTTATGTAACTCACCTGGTCAGTTGCGCCATGCTGTATGAGTGATCCCAACGGCGACGACCTTTTCCAGGACCGTTTTCTTCCTCTTCAGACAATTTGTAGATGAAGACGACGTCAGCACGTTCCTATGACAAGCGAAATCATGAGCCGAGAAATGAAATCTGAGAAGCCAGTATCGTACAAGTAATGGGACCTCAGCTTGTTGTTTGACCATTTTAGCTGGTACAAGCTTGATAACTTCAGCTCGAACATTTGCTCTGAACTTCTCAATTGCTTTAGGTAGAGTTTCCATTGCTTTAGCCCAATCTTCGTCGGTCGGCTTTTCGTCAATGTCGCGATTGAAGAGAGGAATGAAAGCAGAGAAGTCGTAGACGTCAGCTGGATGAACATCAACAATATCCTTGGACCATTGATCGCTGGCTTTGAAGTCCGCCCACAACTTGTCTTTGAAATGAGCAAAGGAAGCTTCGGTCTGATCTCGTTTGCGGAGAACAGAGATGGTGTATTGTAATTTGGGCTATAACGTGACAGTTCAGACCAAATAGAGGAAGGAAGCGGAACGCCAGACCTTAAGAGTCTTCCAAATGGTGTTGGTCAATGGTCGATCGCTCTTAAAGCCCTGACTGTAAACTGCTTTAATATGTCTCCAGCTTCTCTTCCTGCACTGGACTTACTGCTCGTAGAAATCAGCGGGAAGAGTGTCGATATCCTCTCCTTCCTCCTTTAGTTTCGCCATAATACTGATGGACACATCAATGCAAGCAGATATGGAGTTCATTGGCCGCTTACTCTTTTTTACGTTGAGCCAAGATATCTTGTTTCGTAGCTGTGCAAGCCTTTATCGTGTCTAGATCTGGATAACCTGAAAGCATAACTCACCAGCTTTGTTGTCCTTCTCTTCTGCAGCCCAGATGTAGCAACGACGAATGTGCGTAGTGGCACCTTCAGCTTCAGCATCATTCCTCAATTTTTGACGCATCTCCACCAATTTCTTGACTTCCTCGTGATCTTTCATGTAAGCTTCTTCGTATTCACGTTCAGCTTTGCTAGCACCACCGAAGTAATAAGTCGAAACAAAATCATTCAAGATCATTGGATCATCGCTGTCGTAGTTGATGAGCATATCATGAACTTTGTTCTTCTCTTTCTCTTTCTTCTCACGTTCTCTTGCTAATACAGCATCGTAGTCGTAATCTTGCAACATATCGTAAGCAGCAAGAAATTGACGTTTGTCCATTACTGAATTATACATGCGATAACGACCAGTCAAGTGAGCGTAACTATCATTCGTCAGTTAAAAGCGACCCTCCTTCGTCTGGGTAGAAAGCGTACTTGTGCGTAGTGAGATGTCCACCTAAAGAAGTCTGAATCATCTTCATTGCGAAACGTTTGCGAGCAGGTAATTTGTCTTTGACAAGATCTTCGTTAGTACGAACGATGTTAGCTTTTGCGCAGGGGTTGCAAAGTCGTTGACGAAGCCTTTGTCGCCAGATCTATCAGCTTGATCCGCCCGAGAATAGAGATGCAGATGTACCAGAAGTCAGCTTTCTGAACCACTTTACTGGCACAGTTGGAGCAGTTCTTATCGAATACTAAAGCCATCCAAGCACTAGGGAAAGAAATTCGGTATATTGCTTAATGCGAATGGACGCAACTTACGGAAGAGAAACATCCTCAGGATGTTCAGGAGCTGCGCATCAAGAAGTCAGACCGTTGAGCTATTTGATGAAGGCGGAACGCACGCGGATGAGGGACATCTAATGAAAAGAAAGGTATATCAGGATTGTAGCTGCATACGGTTGGTGAATACTGACTGGCAAGGGCCGACTCCCATAAAGCAGGACCGGATACAGGATTGAGTAGAACCGAGCGGAACCACTTTGTAGCTCTTGACAATCTCAAAAGGTCAAGCGGTAAGAGATTGCCTAGAATCTGATCGAGGAAAAAGGAGGAAAACAGAAATGAGAAGAAGGCATTGCGAAAGAGACAGCTTATCACACCTCAAAGAGCACCTCTACATTGGGCTATTAGCTGCTTTCCTCAGCCTGAAGATGAAAGGAGCTCACCGACAGACAAGTCCTGAACACGGCCCAATCGACCTAGGATCTTCGAACGACTGACAACTGCTTTGGTAGGCTTGATTTTTGTAGTACCGGGTGCAATCTTGGCTTTCTTTGCTTTAATAGGCTTCTCAGGTCTCTCTGCGGGAACACTATCATCGTCCGAGCCAGCTTGGGCACCTTGCTTGGTCTTCTCAGCACCAGTAGGAGCTTCGAAATCGCTGCCATTGTCGTCTACGTCCATTGCTGGATCATCTTCTTCCACGATAGCTTTCTTGGGTTTCTTAGTAGTCTTGCGCGTGGTCACCATTTCTGCTATGACAGTCTCAGTCTACACGTCGCTGCTGCGGTGAGTGTGTGGCAGTACTGAGTGAAGAGATGGTTCGCGGAAGACGAGGAGGAAGCGCAAGAAAAACAAGACGGTTGCTCAGCTACCCTACCCCGCAAGTCCTCTTGTCTGCCGCTTGGGCAATGGGCAACCATCAGCTGCTACAAGCTCTTAGGCAATTAGCGCCATGTCAAAAGCGACTCTTCAGTAGCAGCGCGGTTTCATTACGCGAAGCAGCTTCTTCTGCTGGTCGACCTTACTCTGAGCTCATTGTTGGCTGTCCACGCGAGACCTACCCTGGTGAACGAAGAGTAGCAATTACACCGTCTAATGCAGCTTTATTACTGAAGAAAGGCTTCAAACAAGTTCTAATTGGTCGCAATTCTGGACTTGAAGCTTCTTTCCCCGATGAAGCATATACAGCTGTCGGAGCCTCTGTGGTACCACAAGAAGATGTTCTCTCACGATCAGACATAGTCTTGAAAGTACGAGCACCACAATTATCCCTTGATGCGGCTACGGAACTTAAACACCTCCGTCCGGATTCGACATTGATTTCCTTTGTTCAACCAGCTATCAATCCAGAATTGGTTAAAGCGATGCAACAGAGTAAAATCACGGCGTTTGCAATGGATTGTATTCCTCGTATCTCAAGAGCCCAAGTCTTTGATGCTTTAAGCAGCATGGCGAATATAGCTGGTTATAAAGCTGTCTTGGAAGCCAGTAATGTGTATGGAAGGTTTCTTGGTGGTCAAGTTACGGCTGCTGGCAAAGTTCCTCCCTCGTATGTGCACCACTCAGTCAGTACGTTCGTCATAATTGACCGAGCTTGTTCGCACACAGGAAAGTCTTGGTCATTGGTGGAGGAGTAGCTGGTCTATCAGCAATCGCGACAGCCAAACGAGCAGGCGCCATCGTCAGAGGTTTCGATACTCGCGCAGCAGTAGAAGAGCAGATTCAATCTCTTGGTGCAGAATTCTTGACTGTCGATATCAAAGAAGCTGGAGATGGATCGGGCGGATATGCGAAAGAAATGTCTAAAGAGTTTATTGAGGCGGAAATGGCTTTGTTCCTTGCACAAGCTAAAGAAGTCGATATTATCGTTACTACTGTGTGTTTCTTCCTTCTTCATCTCTCCGATGTGTTGCTGATCATTTTGACAGGCTCTAATCCCAGGCAAACCGGCGCCCAAGCTGATTACCGAAGAAATGATTCGAGCTATGCGACCAGGAAGTGTAGTTATCGATTTGGCTGCTGAGAACGGAGGCAATTGCGTGCTGACTGAACCTGGCAAGCTGATTACGCGTCATGGTGTTTCCATCATTGGCTACACAGATCTACCTTCTCGACTACCTACTCAATCATCTACTCTATACTCCAACAACGTGACCAAGTTCCTACTTTCGATCGGTAAAGACTCGTCGTTCAATGTTGATCTGGAAGACGAGGTCATCCGTAAGTCCATCATCTTGCAATCTGGCAACTTGCTCTGGCCGGCGCTTTCTGCGTCAGCTACCGCCGCTCCACAAGCATCGGTCGCTGTACCTCCTCCTTCACTGGTCAAAGAGGAAGCCAAAACTATTACACCTTGGCAGAAAGTTACTACAGAAGTAGCAACCGTCAGCGCCGGTTTGGGATCAGCTCTTGCGATTGGAAGCTCTACCTCAGCACCTTTCATGGGAAGCTTGTCGACCTTTTCGCTCGCTTCTTTGATTGGTTACAATACCGTACATGGAGTCACGCCAGCACTTCACTCGCCTTTGATGTCGGTTACGAATGCTCTATCTGGTTTAGTAGGAACAGCTGGAATGCTCTTGCTTGGAGGTGGATTAATGCCTCAAACGGTTCCGCAAAGTTTGGCTGCGTTTGCTGTGTTTTTGGCTCAAGTGAATGTATTTGGTGGCTTCACGGTATCGAAGAAAATGCTTGATCGTATGCCGATCAGCTTTATGCTTGAGAACCTGCTAAGTCTTGTGCAGTGTTTCGACGGGCGACAGATCCTCCTGAGTACAGCTACTTATGGGCTATACCCGCGGCACTATTCGGTGCAGGCTTTTTGCTCGCTCTGAACGCTAGCGGTTCCGGTCTGGTTCAAGCTGGTTACTTGACTGCCACTTTGCTATGCATTGGCTCGCTTTCAGGGTTGGCAGCGCAGTCGACAGCACGACTTGGAAACATCTTCGGTATGCTAGGTGTTGCCATTGGTATTCTTTCGACTTTGGCTGCGACAAACTTTGCGGCTCTTAGTCAATTTGCTTGGATCACAACCGGAGCAGCACTAATTGGAACGGTCATCGCTAGAAAGGTCTCACCCATACAGCTTCCACAAACGGTAGCCCTCTTCCACTCTACAGTTGGTTTGGCAGCAATCTTGATCAGTATAGCATCCGTCTTAAGTGATCTTGAACACATTACACCTCTACATGGGGCAATGGCTTATCTGGGTATATTCGTTGGTGGTCTGACCTTCACTGGGTCACTCGTCGCTTTTCTCAAGCTAGCCGGAAAAATGCGCTCTAAACCTATCGTTCTTCCTGGTCGAAAATTAGTCGAATCAAGCTTGCTGGCGTCAAATGTTGGATTTGGAGCTTACTTCCTTTCGGTCGGGGCAGCTTCTCCTGGTGTTGCAGTGGGATGTTTGCTGGCAAACTCCGCTCTTTCGTGTATTCAAGGTGTTACTACAACATCTGCAATTGGTTCAGCTGATACGCGTTGAGTTCTTTGCTTTGCAAACCAGCGACTCTAGCTAATGCAAGTCCCCAGCTGTGGTTATCACTGTATGTCGTATGGACCTTCCACAAATCTCTCGCTAATGCGCTTCTTAGGTGCTCAATGCCTATAGTGGTTTGGCGTTGGCTGCTGAAGGTCTTATGCTGGATAATAGTCTTCTGACCGGGCAAGTTTCCCTTTCTGTTTGCCAAGAAGTATACCAAGAAGTATAGCTGACGTAACATAGTGTTGGAGCACTGATAGCGGCCAGTGGATCTATCTTATCTCACATTATGTGCAAAGCGATGAACCGATCGATATGTAAGTCGCGCTTCAACTCCTTGTTTAGCTGTCTAATATCCTCTACAGGGAATGTTCTCTTTGGTAGCATCCCGGCTGCCAGCTCTTCATCTTCTAGCTCGACTACAATCGGTGACATAACAAAGACCACCGTAGAGGAGACCGTAGATGAATTACTCAACGCAAGCAAGGTCATCATCAGTCTGTTCTCACCTTATTCCAGTCCTGAACTCTCTAATCCGTTCATAGTTCCTGGCTACGGAATGGCGGTAGCTAAAGCACAGCACCAAGTAGCGCAGATGGTCTCAACACTGCGAGCAAGAGGTGTCGAAGTTCGCTTTGGTGTACATCCAGTAGCTGGTCGCATGCCAGGCCAGCTGAATGTCCTTTTGGCAGAGGTGAGCCAGATCTTGCCGGATTGTCGGCTCAAAAGCTAACGATAAAAGTAGGCATCTGTTCCGTATGATATTGTTCTAGAGATGGGTAGGTCTACAGCTTTTGCCTGAATTGTCGCTGATTTTATCGACAGACGAGATCAATGATGATTTTGCGGAAACCAACGTAACTTTGGTTATTGGAGCGTAAGCTATCCATCTACTTTGCAGTATCTCGTGCTCAAGGTATCTGACAGAAACGATACCTGTGTAAGTGGAACGAAGGGCTTTACTTGCTGTGTACTGACTCATTACAGAACCCGATTGCCCTAGAACCTGGCTCTCCTATAGCGGGAATGCCCGTACTAGCAGCTTGGAAGTCTGAACGAGTCATTATCATGAAGAGAGGCATGTCGAGCGGCTATGCTGAAGTGCCTAACCCAATGTTTGGTTACACAAACTCGCGGATGTTGTTTGGCGATGCCGCGAAGACCGTCGAGGCCATTAATGCACGTTTAAAAGAGACGTAGCTTGAAGAGCTCGAGGAAATTGAGTTGTACAATAAGCGAAAACTCGCGTAATTTCATATGCAAAGGACTTCTAAGCAGACCCACAGCAACGCTCGATATACGGCATATCGACTTTTCTTCGTCCTTCCCAAACGAACGCCTGTTGTATAAAAGAACGCGTCAAGGTTTCGCGATATGCTGGCAAGTGAAAAATGACAGCTCACAACTCCTAGATTCGCAAAGGCTGAGTTGACCATCTCCACTTCGTCTTCAGACCAGCTATGCCTCACATGTAACTTGAACCTCTTCAACCCTAATCCTCTTTGTTTCTTCAATACCTCGATGCCTCTCCTATATATCTGGTATCAGCTTAAGAGAACAGACAGAGAAAGAAGACTTAAGCTTACATGACAGCTTCAGATTGAGTCGCACCAAAATGACCAACAGAGAGATGCGTAATACGAAGTGGTAAACCAACCAATAAATCCTCAACATCAATCATAGCAGCACATATTTCCAATTTCTTCACCGCAGGACAAGCAATCCATAATGTCTTGAAAGCTTTCCTCATTTCTATACCTGTTCGGTAATGAATTGAACAATGAGCAACATATTCCAGTGAAGCACAAAGCTTAAGAAGCTCACATGCTCTAGCACCCGAAGTGAGCATTGGAAGTAGCTCTAGCGCGTGAGTGATTTGGCTTGCTGGACTTGGTGCCAGATGTAGTGTTAACGATGTGATCCTAGGTGCATGAGCTAGGGAAGATACGATCTCGTGAGGCTCTAGAATAGTGTGAGGTTGATAGATTCGAAGATCAGAAAGAGAGCTGAATGGTGACAGCATTGCTAGAGTATCGGATTGCAAGCGAGGTTTAGCGAGAACGAGCTTGGTCAATTTCGAGCCTTCCGGTTGATAGCGAGGTGAAGGAGAACTGTTGATGTGAATGTCCAAGTCGAGGAGCTCGACGTTTGGCCAATTGTGCAGATGAGGTTGAAGACTGGCAACAGAAATCAATTCGGCTACTGTCAGAGATACGAAGGCTTCACTTACTCATTGAAATCAACCCATTCCCAGCGCTAGACGTAGTGGGTCAAAATGTGCCACAAATCAAGCAAAGAAAGCATACTCTTTGATAACCCATCAAACCAGATGGGCACAACAGTTCAAACGAAACTTAACAGAAGCTTCAGTCTGCTATTTCTTGAGTCGATTTAAAACTCACTATCTTTCACGCCAGGATTATAGCGAGCCAAAGTGCACAGCAGTCTAGCTGCGTGATATCCCGACAAAGCACCAAACTTAATCGTCTTCAGATTTGGGCAGAGAGGCAATATTTCGACCAAGTCATGCCAAGTATGCCCACAGTGTAGAGGACAGAGGCCCATATTACTGAAATCGAGTTCTTGYAATARWTGACARMMAKSTGTWGAGMMCTTSATRTTCTCGAAGAATCGCTTSGGTTGATGAGTGATTGCGATTCGACGGTAGATAAGAGGTCGAGCTAAGAGATACCAGATCTTGTTGACTAGACATGCTTGGTACAAAGTGGATTTAGCCTCTGCTGGATGATCCGCTGCTAAACAAGCGAGAATACAAGCAGCGATGTCGTGATTAATTTGCTTCATCGGCAGTGAGACTAGAAGGCAGTGCAAGAAATGGAAAAAGGTAGGAGAAGCTTGATCGTAATGATAACTACATGAGGACTTCGGTGGTTGTGGTGAAAGTGTCGCGTCGGAGATTAAGTCGCGTCGAACGACAACACATACAATCGGGCACTGACTAATCTGTTCCACAGGAAGATGTGCACGCATAGAGATCAGAGTCTGCTTGCCCAATGGAGGTGAATTTGGCGACCCGAGACATGAATGCAATGTGATCTTGATCGAGGCTAGCAAAGCGCATGCGACATAGCGAATATACATCGTCAGTGGGAAGCAGACAAGACACAGTCTGAGGGTATCTGTGTGTCTCAACAACAAATTTGACAGAAAACATGATTCCGCTTCGGAAGGCAGCGAATTCAGGTGATTTTGAGCATATAAGCTTGCAGAGAGTTGTTCCACGGTGTATACGGGGCTGGATATAATCGAGGTATTGGTTCGTCTACAACCTTGCGACGAAAATATAGCTTGCTCTTGCTTGTGCTCGACCGTCTCATCTTGGTCTCCTGGCCAATGGGATCAATGGCTCGACAAGCAACGGATACCACGAGCCGAAACAGATTCTCATTCAGCCAGAAAAGGCAGCCGCCTTGGACGATGATTTACCAAACATTCAGCACAAGATCACCAAACCCTACTTCTTTGGATCCACGGTTAAAACCTCACGCCATTAAAACTAGCATGCGAAACTCGTTCATACCCCATGATTATCGCTGCATTGGATTGTATAGGCAAACTAGTTTCTCATGCTGGTTTCGCTTCACAACAAACCGGACCAACTCCTTCAACCTCAACTGAAGATCTTAACGAAACAAGTAGTAGTAGTAGAAGATCATCCATCGCATCAGCTTCTGCAGCAGTGTTCAATACTTCAGATCCAGAATTAGCAGAAGAAGTAGTTTCTACCATTTGCAACTGTTTTATCGATACTTCCTCTTCCTCTTCCAGTTCTGATTCGCAATCAAGTTCAATGACTTCAATACCAAAACAAACTGGTCCAGATGCAGTCAACTTACATATCTTATCTGCTCTACTATCACTCATACTCAGTTCTACCGTACCAGTACATCAATCTAGTTTACTCAAAGCAGTCAGAACAGTCTATAACGTCTTTCTACTCTCTAAAGGTCAACAAAATCAGATGGTCACTCAAGGTGCTTTGGGTCAAATTGTGGGAGCTGTTGTTGGTAGATTTGGGTTGAACAATAAAGTCGCTCCTTTGCCTGCTACTACAACACAGAAGGCTGACGGAGTGGATGAAGTAAAAGTAGAGGGTAAAGCTCTGAAGGAGAGGAGGAGAAAGGTACTGCTGAACAAGAAGACAAAGCAAGAGGAAGCACGGAAACCGTTCGACCAGATCAAGAAGACGCCGAAGAGGTTCAAAAAGAAAAAGAAGCTGATAAAGTCGACAAGGCAGAAGAAGAGATTCCTGCTGTGAACGGTACAGTGAATGGTACAGCTTTGACGGAAAAGATTACCTTGCAAAGGTAAGTCCTCGGACAGACTTTGAAACCTGCTAACGAAGCGCTATAGGCAAACGTTTGAGAAGAAGAACGATTTTGAAAACTTACCGGATCGCAAAAACTTGGCATCGATGAGTACTCAAGATCTGCATGTCAAAGATGCTTTCCTCGTCTTCCGAGCACTATGCAAGCTATCCATGAAGCCTCTTGGAAGTGAATCAGAACGCGATCTTCTCACGCTATGCGATCCGAATTACTCTCACTCCATCTCATTCTTACTATCCTTCATAATTATATGCCTCTTTTCGTCGATCCAACTGTCATCATCCATTTCGCTTCGGGAGAAGAACAGACGCCTTTCATTGTCGCCATCAAGCAATATCTATGTCTCAGCTTGAGCAGAAATGGTCTTAGTCCAGTCATCAACGTTTTTGAATTGAGTTGCGAGATCTTCTGGCGTGTACTCAGCGGAATGCGGAATAAGCTGAAAGTCAGTAGACGACTTGCTTTCTTTATTTCGGCACTGATAGTTAATGATATTGACATCAACAGAAGGAAATTGAAGTCCTGCTCAATGAAATCTTCCTACCTATCCTTGAAATCAAGAGCTCAACAGTCAAACACCAATCCATTCTACTCGCAGTCATGTCTCGGCTGTGTCATGATCCCCAAGCTTTGGTCGAAATCTACATCAACTATGATTGCGATCGAAGTTCTCTTGAGAACGTTTACGAAAGGTTGATTAATATCGTCTCTCGTACCGTTACAACTCACTACACGACTTCAACTATTCCTTCTGTACATCCAGGCAATGACTTGATTACAGCACCTCCTTCAGCTGGATCTTTCGCTACTGCTCCACCTGCTCCAAACTCTCCAAATCCCGCCAATCTTTCTTCCTGGACAGCTGAAACGCACGTCTACGGCAACATGCCATATGAAACGAGACTCAAGCGACAATCACTAGAAGCGCTTGTTTTCACCTTACGTTCTTTGGTCAGCTGGGCTGGAAAAGGTTCTTTGCCTACTAGTGGATCTACAACGGAACTCTCTGCTGCCCTAGCCTTACCAGCAGACGATATGAATCGATTCAGCGAAGATAGACGATTCAGTTCAAGCGAGACCGATTTACATCATGCTGCTAATGGAAACAGTGGAACTGCTACTCCTGATATTGGCGATGATCCCAGTCGGTTTGAGAATGCTAAACAGCGAAAGACTACTTTACTTGAAGGAATAAAGAAGTTCAACTTCAAGCCGAAAAAGGTGAGTACGGCTGAAGCACTTCGCTCGGAAATTTCATGTTTTTCGATCAGGGTGTTAAATTCCTTATCGAACATGGCTTCATTCGATCTGCTGAACCAAAAGATGTCGCTCGTTTCCTATTGCAAGCTGATGGTCTGAATAAGGCCATGATCGGTGAATACCTAGGAGAAGGGTAGGCACAATCATTCGCATGTCGTCGTTGGCTGGTCTCATTTGATGCTCGTATGACAGGGATGACGAGAACGTAGCGACCATGCATGCTTTCGTCGATATGATGGATTTCACCAACACCCGCTTCACTGATGCTCTCCGTACTTTCTTACAATCTTTCCGTCTACCTGGCGAATCGTAAAAGATCGATCGCTTCATGCTGAAGTTTGCCGACCGGTATATTGGCGGCAACCCTACGGTTTTCGTCAACGCAGGTATGTTTGGTCTTGCGATTATGTGCCATAGTCTGATCAATTCTATCAGATACCGCCTATATTCTCTCTTACTCTACTATTATGCTGAATACAGATCAGCACAGTCCTCAGGTCAAAAATCGCATGTCTAAAGCTGAATTCATAAAAAACAATCGAGGTATCAACGATGGTCAGGATGTGTTGGAAGAAATGCTCACCGGTATCTTTGACGAAATCGTTGCTTCCGAGATTCGGATGAAGGATGAAATAGATCTGACCGGAATACAACCAACAACAGGCATTGCTGGCGCTCTAGCTGGAGTCGGTCGTGATTTACAACGCGAAGCATACGTTCTTGAATCAGAGGGTATGGCATCGAAGACAGAAGCTTTGTTCCGAACCATGTTGCGCGGTCAAAGAAGAGGAGCAGCAGCTCGATCGACAGAGCAATTCTTTGCTGCTTCATCGATAGAACATGTCATACCTATGTTTGCTATTGCTTGGATGCCGATTCTTGCAGGAATTTCTGGCCCTCTGCAAGATTCGGAAGATATTGAGATGGTCAACCTTAGTCTCGAAGGATTCAAGCAAGCAATCAAGATTGTATGTCTCTTTGATCTCGAGCTCGAAAGAAATGCTTTCGTCACCACTCTTGCCAAATTCACCTTCCACAACAACTTTGGCGAGATGCGGACAAAGAATGTAGAAGCTATCAAGACTATGCTCGAGGTAGCTATCGCCGACGGAAACTACTTGAAGACGTCTTGGCGCGAAGTCATGACATGTGTCAGCCAACTTGAACGGTTCCAATTGATCTCATCCGGGGCTGATGCAAAGTCTGGAGCTGACCTGACAAGGCGGCCGTAGGTCCAGATTCCAGACTACCTATCGCGCTGATACATGACTTTACAGCGGTCAAGGTCCTCGGAAAGGCAGTGGCAGACGAGCGAGCACAATGAGCAGACCGACCGATGAAGTTGCCAACGAAACACGGTCAACGCAAATTACAATAGCTGCCGATCGCATCTTTTCAACCAGTCATAGTCTTTCTGGAGTGAGCTTTATAGCTAAGACTAAATTATTCAAGCTAATGATGTTTAGACCGCGATTGTCGATTTCGTACGAGCGCTTGCGGATGTTTCGTGGGAAGAAATTCGGTCATCCGGATTGACAGAGCAGCCAAGAACATTCTGTTTGCAAAAATTGGTCGAGATTTCCTACTACAACATGAACCGTATTCGTTTGGAATGGTCAAACATCTGGGCAATCTTGGGAGAACACTTCAATCAGGTCTGCTGT